>CM040914.1:31662810-32262810 GCA_023029165.1 Gobiocypris rarus
TGGCTAACGTATGTTTGTGGAGGGACTATATGTTTTGAAAAACAGTCATTATTTTTGTAATTCTATAAAGTTGCTAATGCCTCACTTTACCTTAAAACTGTAATACTTAAAGCAATATTAGAAAATTAATTACTCAGTATCAATAACTCATAATCACGCGTTTCTGACTTACATTCTTCTGTGGAAATAAAATATATTTTGAAAAAAAGTCTTGAAAGTAAATATTAACCAAAACTACTCAGCTACCAATATTCTTCAAAATATATTATTTTTTTGTGTTCAGCAAAAGAAAAGTCAGTCATAGAAGTTAAGAACAATATCAGATTGAATAAGAATTGTAATTTTTCAAAATACTATTCCTTTAAACATTTTTGACTGTTATAAGCTGGGTGTTCAGTAGTTCCACCATTGTGACATAGAATGTGTTACTCAAATAAGCATCACTCACTTCGTGCCACTTGGCCTCACTTTCCCTCATTCTGGCCCGGATGTTCTGGAACTGCTCTTGCCGAACTCTCTGTATGGCTGAGGGTTCAAGGGTCAGCTCTCCAACAGACCTCGGGTGGACGTGACGTGACCCCTGTGGGTCAAAGCTAGAGCAGTTGTCAGATTCCTGGGGTATGGGCTCCAATGTGATGTCACCCATGGATTTGCTTCTGTTGAGTGGAGATGGACATGGTCATTTAAATTATCTTAATTCAAAAGACTAAAGGTTGCAATGTTGGCTTTTACAGAAATATAATTGGGTTATACTGACATCTAGAGGTTAAATAAGACCTGATACAAGTACTGTCTCTCCATTCAAGTGGTGTCAAAGACAGTCATTAGCAGCATAAAGTAAATAAAGAGATATACCAAGCAGAAACTCACATACACAACTAAGATGCATTATATACATAAGATACTGTATATACTGTATATAAAGTCCTCATTTGTGTCACAGCTCACATAGACCCAACAATGAAGGAAACATAATATTAGTATAATATCATGATATAATATATAGCATATGCATTAAAGCTTATACCATAAAACAAAGATAAGCTTATGTACAGTACTGTAGAAGACACAAGCATGACACTGCTATATAGCATGCAGCACTTTCTAAAATGTTGTGTAAAGATCAACTTACTTGAAGCAAAAGTCCTTTATATATAAAAAGCACACATTTAAACAGGAAAAAAGCAGCCTGCATAACGAAAACACAAATGCAAAAGGTATCCGGCGTTTGCTAGCATGACAAGGCCACCACTGAAGCAACATTAAAAATGCTGAACTCACCCAGTGTACCGAGAGTGTCTCATGGGAAATCTGGGAAACCACGGAAATATTTGATTGTAAATTCCTCTTTACAGTACAGATGGATACAGATTGTGTTTGTTTTTCTCCACATGGAGGGAGGATCACATTAAAAAAAAAATAATTCACACACAAATTAATTTAAGTTACCCACACTTTTTTTTAAGTTTTTTTTTTTTTTACCTGGGACACCAAATTTCGACAAATGTACCCGTTTCTGTTTCACATGCAGTTACCCTGAATAGAGACAGGCTTTCAAGTGTTAGTTTTAGAGTGAACTAGTCCCTCAAATGTAAAGTGCATACTATACAAAAGTGAATGCAAATAAGTGTGCAGAGAAAAGTTGCACAAAATAATTCACATGATTGACGTGTTACTGAGCTGGGGTGGGTTTATTGGCCAACACAATTGATTTGACATTTCAGTGCAAGTTGCTTGACTTCCGACTTTGACATATCAGAAAGTCACAAAAAACATTCAAGAGTATGAAAACGCTATTTCCAGTTGTCGTGAATGCATAAGCAGAATTTGTTACATAATCCTGACAACAGTGAAGAACAAAATCTTTAAACTAAAGATCTCTAATATGTCTGGGGCCGTTCCTTGCTGAATTAAGATAGTTTTAAGCCCTTGATTTAAAAACGCATAAACCACAGCAGATCTCACGAGCTACAGCACAAATGCAGTCTTAGTCCATTCACAGAGGACATGTGCTTGCAGTCTTTGACACTGTTATTTTATATGAATGTGCAAGATGGACTACTCAATCCAAGTGGATCTGCTCATGTCATTTTCACAAAATCAAACAACATGGGGTTAAGTCATCTCACACCAATAAATGAGTTTGGGGGAGTCTAACACTGAAATTACGCTCAAAAATGTAACTGATGTTACACAAAACAGCTAAAGTTTGCTACAATCTCAAGATGGCCACAACTGCTACATTATGCTTAAAATCAAGCTTCATTAAAAAGGAAGCAATGTTTTGATGCAAACATACATAGTATCTGCTGTATAAATTGTTTGTACTTGCTAAAACTTTGCTGCATCAATATTGCCAACCAATGTTTTAACAAAATTAAGCAAGGCTTTCAATATTACACTATTTACTAAGTACATTTTAATACAAACATTATCTGCATTTAATTAGTATTACAATATCCTTCTCCAAATATAAATGCTTGAATTAATTATCCAATGCACTACTGCACAAGAAAAGAAAAAAAAATGGTAAGAAAGTCTCAAAAGGTATGGGGAGATTTGGGATTGTGAGAAAAGTTTGGCGCAGGTGCAGCTAGCCAAGGAGTGATGTCAAAATCAGAGTCGTCCTCAGAGGAACCAGACCTCTTTCGGCTAGAAAGGAGAGATAGAGAGAGTGAGAAAAAAGGAGAAAGCAAAGCAGAAGAAAAGGGAAAAGACAGGAACATTGTAAATACAACAAAAATAAATTGTCATAAGTTTAGGGTTGTCTCACACACACACACACACACCAAAAATGTACGTTACATTTTCTAAAAGTTGATCAGTCTGATCCGGAATAGTAAGCTGCTGTTATGTACTTTTTAACCAATATTTACTGAAAAACAAGGGTTGCTATGTTGATACAGTGGATCTATGAGGGTTGAGACATGGAAATCGTAAAGAAAAAAATATTTGGAAAATAAGCATGCGATCACATTGAACAGCAATAGATTTCGTTTCAGACACTAACTAGTACATCTATGCAAATCTTTAATTTTGATAATTTAAAAAAAAAACTTTTCCAGTTTACCGAACTGGTCCTATAAAGCTCTATAAAATAGGTCCTCTTTCTCTCGATTATAAAGACAAACCTGAAGCCCTGCATCTTCTTATACCATGGCCTGCGCTGGGACCCTAGCCTGATATTTTTGACATGTAGATCTTCCTCAGGGGTCCAATATTTGGGCATGAACTTGTCTGAATCAGCATTGGTGGAGGTCTGATGCTCGGAGATGAGCACCCGGGCGTAAAGATCGTCCAGCACTGGATCGGCATAACCTCTGTCCTCATCAGAGTCACTCACGCCACTGTTCAGGGATCGCTGAAGAAACTCTTCCTCCAAAGCAGCAGGTTCACATTCTGGCGGTCCATTTTCAGAAGGAATGGAGGACACACTGCTTCCCAAGAAAGAGCCATCCATAAGAGATGAGAGCAAAAATGTCTCCAAGAAGCACATGCATGGACACGCGTGCAAGTGGCTTGTTGCATGAAGCTAGCTGAACAAACTCTTATTTTCAGAGTAGGTTTAGAGTTGACAAAAACATACAACCTGGTTTAGATCAGGTTATGCGGGCTCACAGCAGTTTGATCTTGAGTTTGTGATGGCTGTGCATGCCTTTCAGGTGTACGCAAGTTAATCACACACGAACGTGGAAACCGTCAGTATTATTCACTTCTCACAACAGAGGCTGGGCAATTCACTTCTCTGCTGAAGATCAAGAGATCGTTTTGAAATTTTTTTAATGAATTTAAATGCATTTATAAGGCAAGAATAAGCACTGGTGCTGCCCTGAGAAGGACACGGATAGAAAATATCTGACTATAAAAATGCAAGTGAATCAAAAACCAGTTTATATAGGTTCACAAAGAGCTCAAAAGCTTAGTCATTTTAAAAGCTTTATATAGTAGAGTTTGTATTTATATGCATATATTTATCAATTTCAATAATTTAATATAAAATGTATAACAATATACACTCACCTAAAGGATTATTAGAAACTCCATACTAATACTGTGTTTGACCCCCCTATAGCCTTCAGAAATGCCTTAATTCTACGTGGCATTGATTCAACAAGGTGCTGAAAGCATTCTTTAGAAATGTTGGCCCATATTAATAGTATAGCATCTTGCAGTTGATGGAGATTTGTTGGATGCACATCCAGGGCACGAAGCTCCCGTTCCACCACATCCCACCACATGCTCTATTGGGTTGAGATCTGGTGACTGTGGGGGCCATTTTATTACAGTGAACTCATTGTCATGTTCAAGAAACCAATTTGAAATGATTCAAGCTTTGTGACATGGTGCTTTATCCTGCTGGAAGTAGCCATCAGAGGATGGGTACATGGTGGTCATAAAGGGATGGACATGCTCAGAAACAATGCTCAGGTAGGCCTTGTACATTTAAACGATGCCCCAAATGGCACTAAAGTGTGCCAATAAAACATCCCCCACACCATTACACCACCACCACCAGCCTGCACAGTGGTAACAAGGCATGATGGATCCATGTTCTCATTCTGTTTACGCCAAATTCTGATACTACCATCTGAATGTCTCAACAGAAATCGAGACTCATCAGACCAGGCAACATTTTTCCAGTCTTCAACTGTCCAATTTTGGTGAGCTCATGCAAATTGTAGCCTCTTTTTCCTATTTGTAGTGGAGAGTGGTACCCGGTGGGGTCTTCTGCTGTTGTAGTGTTGTGGCTTCACAAATGCTTTGCTGCATACCTCGGTTGTAACGAGTGGTTATTTCAGTCAAAGTTGCTCTTCTATCAGCTTAAATCAGTCGACCCATTTTACTCTGACCTCTAGCATCAACAAGGTATTTTCGCCCACAGGACTGCCGCGTACAAGATGTTTTTCCCACCATTCATTGTAAACCCTAGAAATGGTTAAGTGTAAAAATCCCAGTTACTGAGCAGACTGTGAAATACTCAGACCGACCCGTCTGGCACCAACAACCATGCCACACTCAAAATAGCTTAAAATCACCTTTCTTTCCCATTCTGACATTCAGTTTGGAGTTCAGGAGATTGTCTTGACCAGGACCACAGCCCTAAATCTATTGAAGCAACTGCCATGTGATTGGTTGATTAGATAATTGCATTAATGAGAAATTGAACAGGTGTTCCTAATAATCCTTTAGGTGAGTGTATAATAAATTATTAGAGGCAAAAGATGGGCAATATTGTCGCTATTTTTTTACACAATGAACTGCTTTAATTTGGAGCAGATACAGAGATAACGGGGAGTGGCTATAATACATGGTATAGATACTATGTCACTTTACTCACAAGCTGATTGGTCGAGTTTTGGTCTGTGATCACCAACTCAGAATAAAACCTGCTCAGGAGCAGGTTAGCCATGTAGTGTAAATTACCATGGCGATGAAACCGGCTAAAAACCAATTCACCTTC
This sequence comes from Gobiocypris rarus, assembly GCA_023029165.1. NCBI lineage: Eukaryota > Metazoa > Chordata > Actinopteri > Cypriniformes > Gobionidae > Gobiocypris > Gobiocypris rarus. The sequence continues at coordinate 31,668,272 of CM040914.1, forward strand.
TTGAGCCCGAAACTTACCTGTGTAGTACTAGCAACTGAAACCAGCTTTGTGCAACAGCCTCAGAACTGTTAACCACTCTTTTGTTTTTAGTGCTAGTTAGTGGAATGCACAGCAAAATCAAAATTAGTTCTGGTAATGAGATGAATGAACAGCTAATTAGTGAAGACCCACTCAATGCCAACATGATTCTTAAAAATCGAAAGATCAGGCCAAGCAATAACGCTTCCAAATAACGCGCCACCAGAGTAGAACGCAAGTTTGGGAAAACAAAGCACATCTTCTAAATTAATAAGCTTATTTAGTCACAATCAAGACATACATTTTGCTGCTTTTGATGAGCAAAACAAAGTAGTAAGGACCAGTTGGATGTACAGAAGCACAAATATTAGGGCACCACGGCAGACACAGAAACACTCTCTAAACTCTGACCTCGGGTTTGATCTCTTTGGTGGCACTGCAGCCAGCCGTGAGGCATCTGTAGAGGTGAGCCATGACTTTCTAGCACTTGGGGTCACCATAGATGCCACCCTGGGGCCCGGGGGCTTTGAAGGGATTGCAAAGTTCATGGGGGCCACAGAGGTTACAGAGCGAAATCTGCGACTCGCTAGGTCATCCTGCTCAAGGTCTGGTTCAGGGTGGTCCGTGTCAGAGTCACTGTCACTCTGGTAACTGCTTGCCCATTGGAGGAAGGCAGAAGCAGGTGGGAGATTGTGGCCTAAGCCCTTCCCACTTTCGCTACAGCCAAAACATGAGGTGGAGAAACTAAGAAAACCACCTCAAATGACAGGGATAAAATACTTACTATAGACAAAACCTTTTACATCAACAATGAACTGAAGAAAAGGCTATTTTATATTCATGACATTAATATTCTATGTTTTAATCATTATAGCAAACCTGCATGACCTCAAGTACATACTGTACTTTATGTTAAATTCAAGGTTTCATTTTAAAGGTGCAATAAGTGATTTCTGAGAAACGCAGAGTTTAACATTTAAATCAACACTCAAACAAACAATTGTGATTAAAAAAAGGTAAAGTCTTTAAATTATATTCAATGTGCTGATGATGGCCTAAAATAATAGGGATGCATTTCACTTGTTTTTACATATTTTGTATATGCATCATTAAATCATTACATAACAATAAAAAAAAAAAAAACTATTTTTATCAACATAAAATGTCATGCAAGTACTGTGAGCATGAAAACAAATAGCAAAATCAATATTTAAAACATATATTTTAAATTATGTAATATATGTAAGATTCTTTACAGCCTTTTTGGACATTTTGATAAGTGAATTTATAACATTTTAAATCTGAAGAACCCACTGAAACCCTGATGAATATCTGTTATAAGCTTAGCAAAAGCTGTCATCCAACATTTTTATGCAGAGTCAGTTTCTGAAGCTAAGTGAGCCAGAATAGAGAATCATACCTAGTGAGATGGCCTGCATAACTCCTATCTCCCTGCTTGTATTCCTGCCTTTTCTTCCTCAGGGCAGACGGGCCATGAACACTTTCTCTGATGGGGGCATCACTTTTACTGCCTTCTGCCATCCTGAAGCAATGTTCCGCTTCTGCGTCACTACAGCAACCTGAGTGAAGACAAGAGTGTAAAAGGAATAAACAAACAAGATCAACAGTCAACTGGGATGATGTGGAAAGACTTGTACCAACGTATGGCTCATTTTGGTACTCAAACACTCACATATTTGTGCACCTGTTCTGTGAAGAGATCTAGAGGGGTTACATGTGAATGGCAAAATGCAAACAGTCTGTAATATCTTAAATGTAAACACATAATTTGGCAAAAAAAAAGTGAATCTGGGATTTAGGTCTTAATGTAAAAGCCTGAAAAGGCCACATGCCATAATCTATGACGTTGTTAATATTAATTAACTATGAGAGATTAATAATAGGGGTGTAAATCGGACGTTTCATTATAATACAATATGATTTCGACTATAATAGCCACTAGGCATGTGACAGTGAGGAAACTTTCCCACTGGTTAACAGACGTGTGACAACATCGGACGTTTGCAATTCTTCCCTATTTTGCCGCCTCTGTTTTAAAGGTGCAGTGTGTGAATTTTAGCAGCATCTTTCGTGAGGTTTTGAATCACCCATCGCTCATCCTCACTTTGAAACACCTAGAGAACCCTAATGGGGCCGACACAGGATGAAAGTGTCACCGGAGAGATCAGAGAGTGACTAGTGCTCTGTAGAGCAGTTTGTCTGTTTAGCAATATACTGTACTGCTACTGTAGAAACGCGACGGAGCAAAATGGTGACTTCACTGTAAGGGGACCTGCAGTGCATGTATATAGAAATGGCTCATTCTAAGGTAAAAAAAAACAAAATGGTCCTTTGTGTAATTGGTGTCCTTTATACACCAATAAAAATAGTTATGTATATTATATTGCATTTCTGTCAATAGATCCTCATAAATATTCGACACTGCACCTTTAAATCGCTTACGGTGCGTGTCCACTGACACAGAGCAGAGCGAGCATTTTCAATTAATTCCTATGGAAGCGGAGCCATAGGAATGAACTGAAAACGCTCACTCAGCTTCACGTCAGTGGACACGCACTTAATGAATGCCTTTACGACCATGCGCATTTTACTTTCACTTCGAATTAGCGGCCAATAGGGGGCAGCAATTGCTTGAAGGGTGGGTTCATTATTATTCTTAATGAAAAACACAACAAAACTAGCTTTAATAGGCACATTTACAGTTCGCTTTGAAACCAAATCTTCCGCCATCGTCTCGTAAATCAAGAGTGAGACGAAATGGGAAAAGTGAAGTGAAATCTGACTCCTGAAAAAATTCAGAGATACATACCATTGCAATTTGATTCGATTTAGTGGTATATTAATCAATATGTCGATATTCTTATCGATCATATCTATTTTATTAACTCACAAGTGCAACCAATGCACACCATGTATCCCAATTGTGACATCCACAACCAAAAATAAATCAATAAAAATAATACACTTTAGTTTTTAAATAAAGAAAAATAAATAATGGAAGGGGTAGGTGGTAAAGTCACTGATGAGACCAGTAATCTGATGACCTATTATTTAATGACAGATGGTCTCTTGAAAAAAATCATTAGCCATTTGATCAATGTATTGTTACACCGCTAAATAAATACATTAGCAGCTACATAGACTGCATGCACAGACAGGAAACTTTGGAGTAGATGTAAATATAACACTGTAATGATTATAGGTGTGGGCCATATGACAAATCTTATATACCGATATGGGTAAAAACTTCAAGCACTAAATAAGAAATGCTACACAACATGTATCCATTTATCAAATGTATAACAAAAACACTGCCTAGTCTTCACTGTGTAAATTAAATGTACATTTATTCGTATTAAAGTTACAAAAGTGATTCAGTCAAGAGCAGTGAGAAATTTTCTTTTTTGTTGTTTGATCAACAATAATGACAGACAACAGCAGGTTTATTAGGCTGCTGTCACTTTAAGACCGACTGCATAGTTCCAATATACTCCTGAGTTTTCCTTCTCAGCTGCTGGCGTTCACACAAGGAGATCAATGACTGTTTACTTTCAAAGACGGGCATTTTGACACAACACAAGTATGTATATTTAGCCATTCAAGCCCAACTAGACGGCAAAAATCACTCCGTACAGTTCTCACACTCTAGGATCAGCGGCTTTATGTGCACACGTCTCTGAGACAGCGCTCAGAAACCATCTCTATGACAACGTGCACATATTCAATTCAATTCACATTTATTTGTATAGCGCTTTTCACAGTACATATCGTTTCAAAGCAGCTTCAAAGAAAAATCATATGGCTACATTACAATTTAAAGTTATTTGTCCACATTATGCATTTCAGAAATGTTCAAAGGAAACAGATCAGCTAACAATGTATTTATCAATATAATAATTAATTAAATTAGGCAATGAAGTGAAAATAGGAATACATGTAGCAATGATTAGGTTTAAGGAAAAGCAAGGGCGCGTTGATGCAGCTGCGTCATTTTGCATATAGCGAAATTAGTTGTCTTTCGCTGTTTAAAACGCGTCAAACGGTTTAAAAATCACTTGTTTTTAAACCGCAATGCTTAAAAACGCATGCAAATGGTAAGATATTGTGACAGCACAGCAACATCATATAGAGAAAATAGTCCAAAATATCTACCAGTTTACACATTTCAACCAGTAAATAGTGTCTACCGATATATCGTTATATATATATATATAACTCAATCCTAGCAGTGGGCATTGAAATCTAGAGAGCTATTTAAACAGTTCAAACCAAAGGGTCAAAGACCCTTTTAAAATAAATGGCGAATTATGACTGATTTTGATATAAATCTCTTCTTACATAAGTGGACCTCAGGGAACAATATAAATAAAAAGCTTTTGTTTCTTATGCAGTTCATGGCCCCTTTAACATTTGATCATGTTTGTAACTTTCCAAATGTTTACTTAATCTTGTTTCTTCTGTTAGATGAAAAATATCTTCATTTGATTCTATCTTTCAAATTAATTCATTTGATATCTTTGTTCAATTGCTTGTTTTGTTACTCACTGTTTACTTATTTGAGAAACACTTGCAGGCTATGATGCCACCATCCTAATTTAATGTGTTAATATTACATATTGTTTCACATAAAATGTGTTAAATAGCATATTACTTTTGCTGTGGTACTGATATTAGTGAAATTATGTGAAATTTCTCAGCTATTGCTATCAACTGACATTATAGCATCATGACAGCGCTAGAGAACTCCACCGCCTTCCATACAGTAATGCAGTCTCTCTACTGGCACACGCCGGCCTTCATTTGGCAGCTGCTCTGCGCGTTACCAAACGGGTGTGGAACGATCGGGAATTTCACACTTACGTGAATGGATGGGGTGAAGGGACAAGGTCTAGGTACTGAACTTTCATTACCAAGTGTTTGAGAGATGCAATATCGAAGTCCCAAAGTAAACAAGACATTGTGATTTTGGTGATAAAACTAGGAGATATTTCACCAACTGTTTGGACCATCATGTCCTGAAATAAATGTTTGATTATTTTGCTCCATTGAGATAAAGACACATTTGCTACATTTGCATACAACCTAATAATCTGTTAATAATTGGACTGATTGCTCAGACTGAAAAGCCTTCCTGTAAACACCTCCATAAATCCAGCTTGATCCAAATGGAATTCTGATTAGATTAAAACTGGTTGTGTAGATGTTAAATCATTTGTTAAATATAGAAATACTAGCCATGTAAACCTCTGACTCAAACTACTTTCTCAATTGAATTTATAGTGTCATGGTGTACGTTAACGTCATACGAATGTTCACATGTTTATTTACCTACATATTATGAAGTAGTCAGTAGAAGGTTGAACATTTGCAAAAAACTTTGCTAAATGGTATGAAATTTTTTTTGGATATCGCAGCTAGTTCCAGTTAAATTCTCATTCTTTAATTCTGGCTGACAGACTGCAAATGCACAGCAATTTATTTTGAAATCAATGTAATGGCCACGTAGACATATAGTTTAGGGTATGTAAGAAACTGTTTAAAAGTTGTGGGTTGATAATATTTTTAAATGTTTTTAAAAGTAGTCCTTTATGATTACCAAGACAAGTAGCAAAGTCAAATATTATTACAATCTAAAACAACTGTTTTCTATTTTGATATACTTTATAATGTAATTTATTCCTGTGAAGACAAAGCTGTATTTCCATTAAGTCATTACTCCTGTCTTCAGTGTCACATGGTCCTTCAGAAATCATTTTACTATGCTGATTTGATAAGAAGAAATGATTGTTGAGCAATGTTGAAAACAGTTACTACTTAATATTTTTTGTGGAAACTGTTAAAAGTTTTATTTCAGGATTCTTTAAATAGAACTTTTTTTTAAACAATTTTTGGTAAGTCACATTTTGATCAATTGAATTCATCCTTGCAGAATAAAATAATTTCTTTATTTTAAAAAATCTAATGCATAAACTTTATTTTCAGAATCTGAAACGTGATTGGATTAATTGGGAATGACATTAATCAGTGCATGTAAACATACCCTTTATCCACTGCAAATGGACATTAAACAAAAATGTAATAATTAAATATCCCTAAAGATTTCCTTAATTACATATCTGCAATAAAGTTAAAAATAATTATTAATTAAGCAGGCACACACACATCATCACACAGTCTTACCTTCACTGCCAGCTCTGAGGGTGAAGTCTGAAGCCACGCTGAGTGTGCGAGACTCCACTGAGTCCAGGCTCTCAACTGAGTCCTCCCTCCTGTAGCCCGACTGCTTCAGACTAAACAGATCCTCCCTGTCAGAGAACCAGCCCTCCAAGTACCCACTGTCCCTCACACTCGACTTGGACTGCACGGACTCCTCCAGAGCCTGGTAAAAGGTGAACAGAGCAGAAAAATTCAGAAAAGGATGGAAAGGCATATAAGTGGGTCATGAATAGACTTCAGTTCCAGTGGACTTTTACAGTAGTTTTTCCGTTTCACTGACTGAAGAAATTACCTACACACTGAGCAATGCATTGATGATTATTATGCGAGGACCAACAACACAGACTTGCGCCTGAGTGAATCATTTTATCAGAGGCCTAAATGAATGAGGAGTTCTGGACCAGCATGACGTCCTTAGTGAGAACACAAATTGCAAATGTAACATTACACTATTTGAGAAATGTAATAATTCTGACTAGACGGGCTTATTTGATTTATGGATTTGTTACAATGCATAAACACTTGATAGAGACGACATTGTAAAATCTGTATGAGAAAGGTTTGAAAATTAAACAAGTCATTTTAAGCCATATACAAATCAAATTGACAATTTATCATTTGCACAAGAACCTCTCAAATTTACATTCTATTTTATTTTATTAATATGTTGTATAATAATTAGGGCTGTCAATTTAACGTGGAAATATTACCTATAAAGCCAGCGCTAAACTGTTGGGCATCTCCGAGAAACACACAGTGGTGTTTTATTTCTGAATTAATCTGTGTTGATCGAATCAATCGGGTGAACCAATGATTCAATGGCCCATTCATAAAGAGTCATTAGTTGTGTTCTACATATCGGTGTATGACTTCAAAGTACAGCGAGGGCGATTAGAGAGCAGACGGCACCATAAGATTTTGAATTGGTCTCGCGGTACTTTGTCATACACTGATAGGTCTGCACAGCACCGCTTCAAGTAGAACAAACCTATTTACTTCATTCCTGAATCAGCCATTTGAACGAATCGAATGAATGGCTCAACTTACTCATTTACCGTACACATTTACCTTACCTACTGGCAATTTTAGTTTCTATTTTGAGTATCTTTTTATTTTAAAATTTTGGGGATATTTTGCCCAAAACAGAATATTCTGTTTATTTACATTTACTCACTCATTTTGTTTTAAACCTGTATAACTCACTTTCTTATGCGGAACATAAAAGAAGATATTTTGAAGAATGTTGGCAACCAAACTGGTTTGGTCTGTAAATATATCTAAACACCAATTCAGATGTAGCTTCTGAAAAAACAAAAATCATGGCCCTTGTAACCTAAAAATGTGTCTAAAATATTATATGTTGAATTAAAATATATATTTTTACAACTATTTTGTGATGTCTTTAACACAATGTTTTGGGGGTAATTTCTCATTCTCATCTCTCTAATTAATCGGCACATGTATAATAATAACTAATAATAATAAACAAAAAATTAAAATGAAAAGAGAATGAGAGTGCGAGAGAGATGTGTTCCCTGGCAAAAAAAAAGACGTCTGCATTTCTCAGAGAAACTTTGCATTCGCTCCCAAAACTTTTCCGTTCTTTAAGCGCAAACACAAGGAACACAAGTTTCTCAGGAGGCGCAAAACATTGTATGACCGTAAGCAAAGTTGCGAATGCAAACATTTTTGAAAGAGTGTAAATGCATTGACATGCAATTTTCTCCTTCTTTTTGTCCTTCACGGCTTCACTGTGTCACTTTAGGGGCTCTGTACATTTCTAGTTTATATCATGCAACAACTCTCAAACTTACATTGCACTTCCTTTAAAAGAAAAAAAGGAAAATTAAAAATGAAATCTGCAACAAAGTAAACGTTAATACCTTAGATAATGCAATGCCCAGCAAACCTTCAAAGGCTTTTAGGTTTAACTGTGGTCCAGTGTAAAATGGATCAGACTGGGCCTTCCTCCCTAACCAGTATATAGTGATCAAAACCTGTATGTAGAAAAAGTAAAATAGAAAGGGAGAGGGGGTGAGAAAACAGACTTCACACAAATGAGGACTAAATATAATATAAAACAATTTTTTTTTAACATGTAAATATTAGCTTATATCTCTTTGACAGTTTTCACAACTTAAGTTAAACATGATAGAAGCCCAAAGCAAAGCCTCTGAGAATGCAGTGCTGTGCCAGCTTGCGTGTGGCATGAATGGCTTCTGTGTCCCAGTTTCATTTCTGTTCTCATCTAGAAAATGATGACCATTTGCGCACACACACAAACACAGGGTGGCAACAGGGTAGGAATGTGGCACATGTACAAGACAATGTAGACAACAGTGGGCTCTCTGTAGTGCCTGCTGGATCTCCAAGATCATTAGAACTATTCTAATAATGAATCAAATAAAAAAGCAAATATCAATGTGTACAAGATCATCTGAATGTGTCTTTCTGGGCATAATATTTTTCCAATGAAATTAAGATGCATAGCAGACGGGTGCCTCTAGATCAAGTGCCAGTTTAAATGTCTTGCATGCATTAGTGGCATCAGTACCACTTATCTTTCCCCAATATTATTAATCAGAAACAATCATAAGCGAATTGGAGAGCCAAATGACACTATTATGGCTGTATATGAAAGCAATCCAATAAAGAACATGAGAACCATAAGGTGTAAAAATAAAACACTTTTAAATGAAGACTGTGAGTCTTTTAAAATGATCAAAATGTGAGTCAGGTCCTTAAAAGGACAGTTCACCCCAGAAAAGAAAATTTTGAAAATCTACCTAACCCTCATGTTGTCGCAACCCTGAAAGTTTCTTTCTTCTGTTGAACACAAAAGAAGATATTTTGAAGAATGTTAGTAACCAGATGGCACCCACTGACTTCCATAGTATTTTTTTTAAATCAATTGGTGCCATCAACTGTCTGATTACTGACATATTTTTAAATATATTCTTTTGTGTTCAACAGAAGAAAGAAACTCATACAGGGTTGCAACAACATGAGGGTGAGTAAATGATGAAAATATTTATTTTTGGGGTGAACTATCCCTTTAATCCATATAGTGCATGCAATGCAGTACATGTGGCTTTAAATGCCCACTTTTAAATGACACTGCATTGACACCTTCAGCAGAAGACTGCGTTGAGATAAAATTACAAATCAACTTGTTTGGTATGCAAACTTAAGAGTCAAAGGCCACATTCAGTCCACATCAAACACAAGCCATGCATAGACACTTGATTCACTGGGTAGTTCAGAAGTCATTTAATACCAAGCTTTTAATCGCAGGGGAGGAAAAAAACAAAACTTACGTTTTTCAGTCTTCTGCACGTCTCTTCACGTCTAAGCAGAAGGAGAGAAGAAGGCAATGAACATTCACTGTCAGACACACAGATCAGTTCCAGCTTACACTAACAGTACCAGCAACTAACCCCATATCCAATAAAATTAAGTCACTGCTATAAATGGACCTCAACTAGTACATACCACATCAGCTTTACAGTAAGTCACTAATCATGTACACTGGTTTTATTTACAATAAGCATTATGAACAATGAAGACAATCAGCAAGTGCTCAAAAGAAACCGTAACCTATCTGACAGTGTAACATACTTGTTCCCACAGTATGCTGACACTGGACATGTGAGCCATCTGTTTGTCACTATGGACCAGCAAACATGCATTTACAGAGGAATGCAACTATTTAAACACCCGACGCTCATTACACAGTGTCGTGTTATCTTAAAAAGAAGTCAGATGAGCTATAAGAGACATCTCTTGATCTGCGGTTATTAAGTGAAAGTGTTTCTGTTATTTCATTAAGCCCTAAAACAACATGACCGCGAGAAAGCATGCAAGTTAAAAATAGCAGTCAGATCCACTATAGCTTCACCCTAGCATTTGGTTTGAAGGGTCAGTCATATGGGGCTAAATTTAGAGGTCACTGTGCCCCATCTCCACCCTCCCTTGCCCCTCGTCCCTCTACAAGGCCAACAGTGGGGACATTAAGCTCTCAGCAGGGTGGACGACAAGAATTATTGTTTAGGGTTGGGTCAGGACCTAAAAAAAAAATGGTGAAATGATGATATACAGCTCAAGAGTTTATTACAGCTCAATTAGTTATTGGAAAAATACTTAGATAGAAAATCCATATGGTTTTGAAAATATATTTTTGTATTGGGATAGTGGTTGGATGCCAGTGCCCACTAATCTAAAATCTCAGTTAAAATGTTGGGAAAAAACAACAAGATGTGAACCTAAAACCATATTTCTCCCTTATAGAAGGCCTTTGAGTCAAATATTGCTATAGAGAGAGGACAAAAAAAAACAGAGGGAAAGAAATAGAAGAGTCTCCAACTACCTGTCATTAATACCACTTTCACATTTCAATAAACTCAATCCCAATTCAATCAAATGTAAAATAAACTGTGAACATCATTGCATGTTGGTTGTAATGTTTAAATGTTAAGAGTGATATTCTCTAGCCCTGATCTTAAAGGGATAGATCGCCCAACAATTTTAATTATGTAATTTACTCAGCCTCATGTCATTCCAAATCCATAAGACTTTAGTTATTTTGTATTCACATGTACACAAAGCGCATCACATTTGGTAAACTCACACATTTTTAAGATTCTGTGTTTATCAAATGTGATGTGTTCGGTGAGCCGCTCATTGTTTGAATATTAATAAAAGTCTAAATTAAATCTGCTAATACTATAAAGCAACCATCCCTCTTCAGAAGACTTTGATTAAACTGGTTGATCCATATGGATTCATTTTACGATGCCTTTATGACCTTTTTGGATCTTTTAAGTTGTGGTTATCTGGACTTTCAATCAAGGAACAGAAACCTCTCAGGTTTTATTAAAAATCTCTTAATTTGTGCTTAAAATATTAACCAATGTTTATGTGTTTGGAACCACAATAAATTAATAAATGACAGAATTCAGAGAGTCAATGTTCTGCCATGTAAATGTCATCGTTGATTCAAAATACATCATCATAAGGTAGCTTGACTAAAAGATGGGTCTGGGTTGGTCAGGTATCGTTGTTTGAGTTTGATGTTGGACAGATAATGTGTTACAGGACTCACCCAGCCTTTCATTTGGTATGGAAATGTAATCAGACTGCAAACACTATTCAAATGAACCCTCTTCCTGCAGTCACATGGAAGACTTATTTCTTTATACCCACACAAACAGCAGAGGCAGTAATAACGTTTAAATACAGATAGTTGGGTTTGCATCAGATATTTAAGGATAATTGAATTATGCAAATATAATGCAAAAGAGACATTAGATGGCAAATGAAGCAAATCCAGCCATCTCAGTTAATACCAGTTACAGGTCTTACATGTAATGCAACATAACAAAACAAACCAGAAATAAGAATTTGCACTTTCACTTCTCTCTGCTCACCTGACAGTCACACGCGTGGACACATCTTGCAGGTCTCCAGGATGGAAGAGCTGTGCTTCATTGAGCCCTAGTTTCTCACAAGCCTTGAGAAACACATTCACGTTATCCTGAAGAGAGATCAGCATTGACTATTGCAGCTAGGGTAAATGAAAAGTGCAATGTCATCCTCAAATATTAAGCACCCAGAAAGAAAGAAAAGAAAGAAAAACAGTTGAGATTGTACAAGGCAGGAGAGCTTGGATGAAGCTCCACTGAGAATTGACCAGTACAAGACAAGTTGAACAGAAAAGAGGTGGGAACTAAAGGACACAGTTGTCAGGTGCTGTCCAACACATTCACAGCATTTATAAATGGAATCCTCACGACTCATGGGAAAATGTCTTGGCATTTGTTTAGACAAGTACACCTGAATTGTTGAAAAACAATGACTTCATTGGAGACCAAATGGTTGACTAAATCTTAATTCTATATCTAAATAAATATATATTTTATCCCATTTAAAATATGCTCACCAAGCCTGCAATGGGGGTGGAGAGCCTGTTTACTCGTTTGATGATGCCTGGCTTCAGTGTGTTGATAAGACTGAAAACAGATGGATGAAAAACATTTTTTATAAAGGTGCTGATTTTAAATAAACCTTGTAAATGTTGCTTAACTACCCATTGTTATGTTCAAAGAAATAAAAGAATCATAGAAAGAGCATTTACTCGCACAGAAGGACTCCATCCTCTAAAGCCATCCGAAAGGTTTTGCTTTCAAAACTCTTTTTGGTCACTTCCTGTTAAGGAAAAACCCAAAAAGATCACAGGCACAAATTAGGACTATATACAGTACATACAACACACACACACACCATATTGCCAAAAGTATTGGGCCACATGGCCACAAGTGTGTAAAATCAAGCACCTAGGCATACAGATGATTCTATAAACATTTGTGAAAGAATGGGTCACTCTCAGGAGCTCAGTGAATTCAAGCTTGGTACCCTGATAGGTTTCCAGTTAATTCATGAAATTTCCTCACTACTAAATACTACTAAACATTCCACAGTCAACTGCCAACTGTCAGTGGTATTGTAACAAAGTGGAGGCAATTGGGAAAAACAGCAACATATCCACGTATTGGTAGGCCACGTAAAAATCACAGAGCTGGGTCAGCACATGATGAGGTGCACAGTGCGCAGAAGTCACCAACTTTCTGCAGTCAATAGCTGCAGACCTCCAAACTTCGTGTGGCCTTCAGATTAGCTCAAGAATAGTGCATAGAGTGCTTCATGGAAAGGGTTTCCATGTCCGAGCAGCTGCATCACCAAGTGCAATGTAAAGCATTGGATGCAGCGGTGTAAAGCACGTCACCACTGGACTCTAGAGCAGTAGAGATGTGTTCTCTAGAGTGACCAAGCAAAGATATCCAGCATTTATTTCTAATAGGCTGAACATATTGTAGGCCTCAACACTTGACACACAAACCTCAAGCTCTTTACATCACAACACATATAACAAACAATAGTGACAAAACATAACAAATAGCAAAACAACTATCCTATAACAGTAAACAATTTCTTCATGCTGCAATGCATGCTGGGAATTCACAAACCATTAACATTACAGCAATATGAATTTCTTTGTTCAGACCAGAACATTTGGGGGAGTTCTGTTGGCCTGACATGGGTTTTTATGTAGTTAAGAAAATTGCATGTATTAGTATTTGAGACTCAAAAGGTATTGGAAACTGGAAAATATGCACTTACTATTTTTACAGCATAACATCAATAAGAACTAAAATGAGCTAACATCTAACAATGGACAAAGGTTTTGAACCCTGGAGGTCACTGTAATTCTGCAGTCCGTAAGTTTTACCTCTTTATCGCCAGCTTTGTTGATAACGGGGTTATTTTCTTTACGCGGGTTGTGCATCGGCACGGCTCTTCAGCACAGAAGAATCTAATGTTTTCAAGGGTATGTGTGTCGGTTGTCTGTCAACCCACCAGTTGTCAACGATGCTTATGGTTGAACTTTCTGGATTACAAGCCCCCATCAAAATGATACATTTGATTCCATTCCAGCTGCTGTAAGAAGAGGCCATAAACGATTCACCACCTGCAGCATCCACATACACGATATAGCATACTAGTCCGGACTCCTTGATGTATACAGATGTAATGGCGCAAAGACAAGGGGCAAAGTCATTTTGGATAATTTTTAAACAAAACAAAAAAAATTTACAGACTGCAGCTTTAAATAATCCTATAATTGCACTTAAATGTAGAATCAAATATTTAATTGAGTCCAATCAAATTTTATTGGGAATAGTCTTCAATCTAATCAGAATTTGCAAAAATAGTTCTTGATTGGAAAACCTGAATTTTAAATCAAATTGATTCACTGTCTACCCCAAAAAAGCATAGCCTTAACACACACACACACACACACACACACACACACACACACACACACACACACACACACACACACACACACACACACACACACACACACACACACACACACACACACACTAAGTCTGTCAATTTAATGACTTAAAGTGTTACTTCAGCGATTATCATTAAGGTTTGTATCAGTAGAAACCTGGGAGTATATTCAAATTATCATACTTTCCCCCCTCATATGAACCTGAGACGAGAGAATTATGTATTTTATTTCTGGAAAAATTCCTCCGATGACACAAATATCGTCATTTTGCGTCATCGGAGGAGTTTTTGGCCAGAGGCTGAATACTACAGCCAGCAGAGGGCGCTATTTCCACATGTTTTCAACAATCACACTCACAGCACTCGGCTCGCGGAGATTCATGTAAACGGAGTAGTGGAGACCAAAGTGAGTGTTTTAACTTTTAAAATGAACTTCCTATGACAGTTAAGCTTCCAAAGACATAAACTGAACACGCGCCAGACTGATCACGTGAATGCAGTCACGAATCCCGCGATTACCTCAGCTTATGTGATGAATGTAATCCGATCCTGCTGCGTTTGTGCCGTGACGCTCAATCGGCTCACTCGCATTATATCGAACAGACACGTTCAGTTTTTAATTGTAGTGTCTCTAACTGAACTGATTTTCTGAAAATGAACGCGGTAGGCAAGTGATCCAGTAATCCAGTAGCCGACTAGCCATACCTAGAGTAGGGCAGTGAAGCAGTGTGTTCTGGGAATTGTTGTCTTTCATCCCAATGAGACAAAAATACATTTTCTGTGTTTTCTAAGTCTAGAAGGCACCAAATTCAAAAATAATTTCACATTTCTACTACATTAATGACCCAGTTTAAATACAGATTCATCTTCCCAGCGCTGAAGTACCCCTTTAAATACAGTAAAAACATTAATATTGTGACATGCTCTAAAATTGAAAACTATTGTCGTCATTATCAAATATATGCAGACTTGATGGGAATAAAGGACAATTCATTATATTCTTATATAAATAAATAATGCTTCATTGCTTTATTTTTTTTTAAACAATCTTGTTAGCAACACACACAAACCGAGTTATAAATAATTGCAGCATGCTATTTCCACTCCAACCAAATATATTCAAACCAGAGTACATTCTGATCTTCACTCATCACATGCAATAGCACACCAAATAATTGCTTTTACTACCATTAAGCAATCAAAAACTGTAAGCAATATCCAACAAGAGTCCTACAATTCACAAAAAGAAATCTCCACTGCTATCCTCAGACATCAGTGTCACAAATCAATCCATGCCAGGCAGCTCTGTAACCAATAGAAAAAAAACACACTTTCTCTCTCATTTCATGTTGTACCGGTTCCATTCAAATCCACACATAATGGTGCACACTCAAACAGGGCCCCAGACCCTGCCACACAGTGCATCAGACTGAGGTGCCCGAGCAAGCAGGCACCTGACTGTACAAGTAATGTGGTGGAGTGAGCATTTGGCAAGCAGAATGCTACAAACAGCTAAGGGTTCCTTTGTGTTCAGATTGAGACGCAATGAAGCATCCATGCCTGCCCTGGTGCCTGACCAATTCTGCATCCTGATCATCAGCTTGTTAGGGCACATGGAATGTACTCCATCAATGGCTGCTTGTGTAAGGTCTACATCAATAGAGACCTGAGAGAGACAAAGCAGAACCTGCGAGACCTAACAACTTCTCACAATTCTATTTGCAAATATATTTCATAGTGTAGAGAAAGATTTGTTTCATAGTTTCACATGTTTGAAACGCATGCAACAACATGCTATCAAAAAAAAAAAAAAAGCACCACCATTCTAGATGGCAGAGGAGAGGAGCCACAGGTCTTCAGGAAATGGTGGTTAGATCTCAGAGGTGAGACTAGGCTGTTGAAAACAAGAACACATTCACCATGCAAAGCTAAACACTAACAAAAACATTCCAATGTTTTCTGGACATACACTACCAGTCAAAAGATTGTGGTCAGTAAGATTTTTTTTTTAAAGAAAGAAAGAAAGAAAGAAAGAAAGAAAGAAAGAAAGAAAGAAAGAAAGAAAGAAAGAAAGAAAGAAAGAAAGAAAGAAAGAAAGAAAGAAAGAAAGAAAGAAAGAAAGAAAGAAAGAAAGAAAGAAAGAAAGAAAGAAAGAAAGAAAGAAAGAAAGAAAGAAAGAAAGAAAGAAAGAAAGAAAGAAAGAAAGAAAGAAAGAAAGAAAGAAAGAAAGAAAGAAAGAAAGAAAGAAAGAAAGAAAGAAAGAAAGAAAGAAAGAAAGCTTTCAATTAATTACCAGTGACAGTAAAGGCTTTTTAAATTGCTAAAAAAATTATTAAAATAATAAAGCTCTTCGAACTTTCTATTCATAAAGCTATCCTGAAAAAGTGTATCACTGTTTCCATTAAAATATTACACAGCCAAACTTTATTATGAAATGTTTCTTGAGCACCAAATCAGTATATTAGAATGATTTCTAAAGGATCATGTGACACTGAAGACTGGGATAATGATGCTGAAAATCCAGCTTTACCATCACAGGAATATTGTTTTTATAAAATTTGAAAAAAGTTATTTTAATTTGTAATGATATTTCACAATATTACTGTTTTAATGCGTTTTTAATCATATAAATGCAGCCTTGGTAAAACGAGAATTCAATCAAAAACATAAAAACATATTTCTGACCACAAATTTTTGAATGGTAGTGTAATACAAGGGAAGAAACTATTTCTTTGAAGTTTCATATAAATACTATGGTACTTGAATATATATTATGGAACTAAATATATACTATACCATCAAGCATGATACGATCACTGTTCTGTGCTATCCGGGATGGGATTTTATTATAAAGGCACCAAAGTACACATTTTATTGCTCACAAAGTTGAGTATATCTATATGAGTATATCCGTGTATATGAGTATATCTGAGAACTCCAAAATGACATGTAATAAAACCACCACGATGAAAAACAAACAAAGCATTACATCATTATTCAAAACAATCAATATTTAAATAAAAGTAGACACATGGGGCCTAGGATTATATGGAGCTGATGGTACTTGGCTACTTTGCAATGGGTTCAGAATTGATAAAGTAAGACGACCACAAATGGTACAGAATAGACTATCTAATACTGGTTTTAAAACATCATGATGAATGTTATCTTGTCTAGTTTCCATAATTGGACCTCGTAAATATAAAACTTTCGTAATTAAACACACACGCTCAACACACGTTCTCTGCATTCTAAAAGTGCTTGATAATACAAACAAACGGGTAAAGCTTCAGTTATATCTGTCAGGTAAAAGGTACTAATTTATCTACACATTAAAGTCATTTGGAGTTTCTGGATGCCTAAAGAACAAGGTCAATCTCAACAGAACATGATGGTGAAAAGACTTGCACTCTTGCAGCCAGCGCATGATGATGATGTCATTACCTCGAGCCATCTTTGTGCCTCCTGGAACGCAAGCTCACAGCTGACTGCAGACTGCTGACGCCACTCCATCACCGCTCCAAATCACACCTGTGCATTTCAATCAAAACTAATTTGAACATCAACCCATTCACATTATATGCAAGGACACAAAAGAATATTCAACTAAATATTTATATTAATTTACACCAATATTTAAATGTACAATATTTATTTGTTATATATGTGTATGTAGATAATAAAGACGATAAGCATGTATTAATTATTTCTATTGACAGACATTGCTTCTAAACAGGAGCAACATTAAAGACATTTCAGGTTGATTTGAACAAATCAAGTGATTATCACCCAGTATCACAGAAAAGGTTTAAGCCTAGTCCCAGAAATGCATGTTTGATCTGTTTTAATATAAAGCAACTTGCACTGGCATATCTAAAAATACATCAATGCCATAGTTTTGTCTCAGGATGCACATTTCTAAGGCATGTTGAAATGACCTATTCCTGGCTTAATCTAAGCCTTGTCTGTGAAACCAGGGGCCTATTGCACAAAACTAGGATAAGGGATTAAGCCGGGATATCTTGGTGATTCTTGGAGAATTGATCCGCTAATATACAGTTATCTTTCGTTATCGTTCTTGGTGTGAGTGTGCCTTCAGGGTAAGTTTACACAACAGCGGTGTACTAAATTTTGCATACAGATGACAAGATCATAAAGATTTCCCGGCTTAATCCTTTATCCTAGTTTTGTGCAATAGGCCTCAGACCTTTAAATAGTTAAATATATACTAAAAAAAATAATAATAATAATAATAATAACAATAATAATAGCTGACAGTCAACAGATTTGAAGTTTCAGTTTTGGAAGCATATAAAGCTGTAACTTAATATAGCTTAATAACTGTACACATGTAAAACGGTAATAGGCTATGTCACACAATCAAATTTGGTGCAAATTATACAATTTATGTAAGAGAATTACAGCAGAATTATCATTAACAGATTAATATAGATCTTCAAAACAAATAAACAAACAAAAAGCCAATATTATAACTTGCACTTTTATCCCTTCAGTTTCATTTTAAAACTGTCTTACTATTAATTGAGTATCAAAAAGCAATATATCACCAACCTAATCTAATAATCTTTTGCCTTTTGTTGATACCAAAGGACAAAAACAGCACAGAAAAGTGACGTCGTTCACCGGTGTGAAAATGAACGGGTTATAATTAACTTCCATCCCCTCCATGTTTGCAACCACAAAATATGGTTCATATGACTCATAATAACACTGCGCACGTGTGGAACCCTACAATAATTCCCCAAATTAAGTGCAATAACTCAAAACTTACCTGAAAACCCCTGTTCTATTTATGTTTTCTGACTTCCCGTAACTACTCTTAAATTTCACTTCCCAGGTGTCTCGACTTGACAGCGAGAGGTGTTTCCCGCTACCAGGGCGCGCGCGTGCCTCCAACACAACTCTTGTTGCAAAAACTCCGCTACAAAGTCACACCTTGAACGCCCAGAAGCTCTCCTGCAACATGCAGCTCAACTTGCTTGTCGTTAGCAGGAACAGAAATGTCCCCGTTCAGTGATGATGAGAGAGAAGGGCAATAAGTGCACAGGACAGCAGCGTGTTTGCAGAGGCAAATGCATCTGAACTAATGATGAGTTGTTTAAATATATGCCACGCCCCCTTCTGCTGTAAGGAACGATGGGCTCACGTGCTGTGTCAACAATGACCAGCAGATGGCGACAGAGAATCACTTCAACAAAGTTGTCGTGCTGTTGAACGCTATCAAGGGCCCTTTCACTACATCTTAGCACTTACAGGGTGCGTCTCAAACAGCTCCCTAGTTCAGTAGACTGGGCACTGATCAGGACACAAGTCAATGGGCTGACTCCCTGATTTGTGCCCTGTCTACTGAACTAGGGAGCTGATTGAGACGCACCCACACTTTTTCTCGATTGTTTACACACCTTTTTCTGAAAGCATGCCATACTCTCAGAACTCTAGTCTACACACAAATCAAAAAACACACACACACAATGGGCGAACCCCCTCAATTCTCCTGCAAAATTAAACTTTACATTCAAAACTGTTATTTATTTTGTTTACAAATGACACAAACAAACCATCAAATGAATTTGTAAGACCTACTTTAACACTGATGTGCTCAATGTAGCGAATTACTTGTATTTTATTTAGTTCAGTGTTACACTTACTTCAGACAGTACATAAGTGTGTTGTAAAATATCTGGGAATATTGTTTTTTTTTACTCATAACACACAAATACACCGTAACAAATATATTTTATTTTCCCCACATAATGTAGGCTACTACATCCCAACCAACACAAAGTATCTCATACAGTGGTCTACATACAAAACAACTGAATAATTTACTTTATAGTTACAGTAAAACAAAACAAAAAAGTCCTATGTTGGCATCTATTGCTCCAAAACAGAAGAGCTCACCTGTTGCCCTTTATGCTAAAGCTCTGTTTGCTAATTGTAAAACTGTGTGACAGGTGTCTGCCCATGTGAAGAGTCAGTGTGCCTATTTGACAGTTGTGCAGTGTGTTCCTTGTGAAAACAAGAGATTTTCTGCCAAATGCAGATAATTGTGTGTAGTGTTTTGAAGGGGGAAAAAAGTGTTTGAGAACTGCTTTTTGAGTGTAAAGCAGGAATTGTGCTAGCCTGACGTGGTCATACTCAATTCTAGTCAGAATATGCGAATATGCCGACCTTAAATGTTGTGGGCGGGGCTAAATTCGGCTGGCATCCAGCCTAGAATTGTGCTTGTAGTTTAGCAGAATTGGTTCAGGGGGTTGGTGCATGAGTTTCATGTTGTGGTCATTGTGTTTCAAGTACCAATATTTGTGTGTAAACAACAATTGAGAAAAACTGTAAATTATAACTTTTTTGTATTACAATAACCTTTAATACTACTGTTTATAATACAAAATTGTATGCTAACACAGTCAGGGGTAGGCTATTCAGTTAAATTATTTTAAGTCTCAACCAATTTCTTTAAACAAAATTGACTGATGAACAAAACAAACATGACTTCACAGCCTCAGCTAACATGTTTTAATAAACTTTACTATGAAATCCATAATGAGCTTTTTTAACATTTAAGATTCTATTTGGATAAGAACACTAATGATTCATGTTTGGGGAACATTAGTCTAGCAAATCTATGGCTAGAAAAAGGCATTAAAATGGGCATTAAACTGAAGTATAGCCTTTTCTTTCTTAATGTGATATATCAGAGTGAACAAGCGGCTTCTCAAACACAATATAAAATGTAGGGCGCGACTTGATTTTGACCATGTGGACTTGACAAGTTTGCTATTGCTGTGATGTCGTGTGAGTGGCAGGTTGTCCCGCCCTCGCGCCATCATCGGGCACATGATTTTGTTTATCATTAATAAGTAATAAATACTGCAAAATTCCATTAAAAATATTTAGATTTTGATTTCATGGTTACTCATAGGCTGCATCTTATATGGACTGTGATCTGACAAGTGCTTTTTAACCCTCTGGTGCTCTTTGCGTGACAGTCAAAATGGATGATTTTTTTATTTCAATGCAATTAATTTACTATATTTTATATCAATAATTTTTGTTTTTTTAATTGTTGTTATTTTTAGGGGATTTTATGGTACTACATTATATTTATGCAGTATAGTTATAATACTAGTTATAATATGAATAATGAATTCACTTTTGGGCATAGAAGTGTGTGTGTGCATGCGTGAGTGCGTGCGTGCGTGCGTGCGTGCGTGCGTGTGTGTGTGTGTGTGTGTGTGTGTGTGTGTGTGTGTAAAAAATTCAGATTATTTCTGAAGAGCAGGGTTAAACTTACAGATGAGGTATGAAGATCATATAATATAATTGCAATATAAATTATTGTAGTTTAATAAATAATAATAATAATTCTTAGCATTATTTGAAAACAGTGTCTAAGGATCATTCAAGACATCAGAAGTAAGGTAAGATGCAATTACTGTTTGTTGCAACAGTTAACATGACTATATTAGACTGAGAGGTACTTTCAACAGCTGGAACTAAAACAGGAAGTGCTTCATCCAGCGACAGGAAGTGTTAACCAAAGCTGGAGCAATGTACAAGCCTGTCTGCCCACTGGTTTCCTGTGTGACTAGTCTGCTGTCAGACACACAACACTTTATCACACTATTGTTGTCAGCTGATGAACCTAAAGACAGCAGAATATATTTAAAAGCATGTTCCGTTGTTTTATTCCGCAGGATGTTTGTTGAAGGAGCTGCTGTTGTAAGCTTTGAGGTTTCTATTGCAATGATTAAAAAAAATTAAATAAGTAAGGAAGGTCTGGTCATACATATATGTAAATGCAGTTTATACCATCTAATAAGTTAGCTGTACTGTAGACTACAAATGTTTAAATGTTCAATAGGCTAATTGGTGAAGGGTCTCTATATTGTCAAAAAGGATGTTTATTATTTCCGTTGACATGTTGCACATATCATGCTTTTAAAAGTTTCTTCTGCATAAAAGGCTAAATGAATGAAGGTATAGATGAGGTCAATTAGCATTTTCTACGTTTTGTTAATGTATGGAGCGTGCACAGATTCAGGCTAAAAGTTAAATACAAGTGGTACATGACTATTGTAATTTCTCAGTGTGTGCTCCCCATTGTTTCTAACTGGTATTTAAAGTTAGACTTTTATTCCATTCTGATCTTGAAATGTGTGTTTTCGATCGTAACGCTTGGTTTCTAAAGCCACTAGATGGAATGAACTAACTAAAAACATACAAAAAAAATTATTTACATTTTGGAGTGCCTATGAGGTCGACCACATATATTAGAGGTGATGTGTTGTTTCTCTATAGCTCAAACTCGTATTCTTACTTACTGGATATATGCTGGATGAAAAGTGAATAGATAAATTAATGTTGGTTTGGCGAGGCACATTTGCGTGGAAGGCATTTTTTCCGGTCAACAGTGAAGTTTGGTTCTTAAACAAACATCTAACCAGATCCAGCACTACAATTCACAAAGGTTGCTGAGATTAGCCCTTTTCCTCTCTTTTCTTCTCATCTTTAAGGAATCATTTCTATTGTTTTCGCTACATTGATTGAAACCTTACTGAACGTCTGAAATAATGTTCTCTTGTAACAATATTCTTTTTTGATCAATGATTTAGGTTTTTGCTGAAGTCCAACCTCTGCAATGCCTCATTTACAGTTACTGTAGAGCCTCGGGTGTGTGCGTGTGTGCGTGTGTGCGTGCGCGTGTGCATGTGTGTGTATATATGCTTCTTTTGTCCCTGCCCACCGACTGGTGGTCTATTTCACCTGGAGCAGCCCAGCTGTTCAGAGTAGTACTGGAACAGCAGTACGGTTCCCTAAACACTGTAGCTTTGTCCTGATCTGCCATTGCCCAGCAGACACATGAGAAGAGGGAGGGATAAAGAAGGGATGGTTGGGCGGCCAGATGTGTTAGTCCAGCCAAGGGCACATTTAACTCCTGTTAACACACATCTCAAACCACTACTACCATCCAGACCCACACCCATTACAAGGTTCAGCAAATATTTGATGACAAAGTCAAAACTGTTTGAATCAGAACTAACAGAAATGGTTACATCATCCTTATTTGCACTTTATAACGTACAACAATTTCTAGGACTGATCTTTCAATGTAACAAAATATAAGCGGTGCATTCCATGGCGCTCAGATGATCTGGGCGATAGAGGGTTGCTATAATGTTCCGTTATGTTCTGCTATATGCTGTATGTGGTCTATGTCAGGTTCTGAACGGGACCAGGGCCCACTTAGGTGCCTCAACAAACTTCCAAGAGGGCGTCAAGAATAAAACAGCATTACATTAGGTTTCTTAAAAAAAAAAAATTTTAATTCACCCCCTTCAACATTTTTTTTTTTTTTTTTTTAAAGAAGAAAAAGTTATGTAAATGAATAAAATCATATAAATTCATATGCATTTTAATAACAAATATGCATTGTTCATTCACTGTATGCATTGTTTTATTCAGTGGCGATATATAAGTGCTGTTAGACACAAGCGACAGGACGAGTGAGTGGAGAGAGGAAAAAAAAAATGATGTTCCGTTCCCGGACACACTGCCGCTCGGTCCTCAGCCAGCCGAGAGGCTCTTCCTCGCGGTGCCATGCGATGGTACTGGACGCTCGATGGACGGCTCGATCCTCCTCCGCCCCCTGGCGGCCGGCGGTGGCTCCTCCGTTTGGGGGCAGCCGGCATCGAGTCCCGCGCTCCCTGCTCCTCCCCATCATGGCGGATGGCAGCAGGCTCCGGCCCACGGCGAACGCCGGTGACTCCTCCGCTCCCTCCAGGACGGCCGCCACCCCACCTCGACCCAAGGGCACGGCAGCGAGGTCTCCGTCCCACCGATCTTCAGCCGCTCCAGCACCATCGCCTCGGGCAGCCATTCGTGGTCTCTCTTCACCCGCGCTGCCCGACCTCCTCAGCACCGCGATCCCCCTCAGCAGCGAGGGCTCTCCGACAGCATGTCCCTCCTTCCTCCCGGGTTTCGGCACCAATGTAACGAGGTTCGTTGTTGTGGGAAGGAAGGAGGCGGGAACCGGCGAACGTTCTAAAGACTTTAATACAATAAATAAACAAAAGGAAAGTAAATCGCGGGCAGCCCCTCACGGACGACTGCCCGCACACACAACAAAACATAAACAAAACTCAATGTAAAGTCCAGGCCTGGTCCTCTCTCGTCCTTTCCTGAACTCGCACATCCTTTTATGTCTCCGAGCTCCCTCATGAGAGGACTTCGAGACCGGTGTGTCTCGCCACAGGTGACGTTCATTAACAATCACGCACCGGTCTCCACTCGCTCCTCCCATGTCGCTCGTTCGTCCACCTCCCCACAATCTTTTATAATAATATTTTGATTTAATATATAGCTTTTAAAAAGCTTTATATATATAGCTTTTTAAAAGTTATTTGGGGGCTTTGAATATTGTTGTGAACAACAATATCTTGGAATCTTGGAATTAAATTTGATTGTTGGTTGTTTACTGGCAATGAAACGGGAACCTTATGCTGTAATTTTCAAGGAGCATTCTGTGTTTGTTGGGATAGGACCAGAGATTATAATTAAATGTCCTATGTAATACTGTCTCACAATCGCTGGTGAAGATCCACCGTCGGCCATCAGAGGTTGCACTCACCAGAGTACTAACTCATTCTTAAGGACTTCATTTCCCATAATCCCACATGCCAGGACTGATTACCATACACCTGTTCCTTATCATCATGCCTATTTATACACTGAACACACACATACTCACTGTAAAGTCTTGTTCTGCCTCGGTGACATTTCTGAGCGTTTCTCCATTGTTATTCTGATCTGCCTGTTTACGAACCTGCCTGTTTCTCGACTCTGTTCCATGCTGCCTGCCGTTTGTTCTGTGTTTGCCTGGATTCTGGTTATTCGACTGTTTGCTGCCTGCCCTGACCCTTGCCTGTTATGACCACGATTTACGCCTTGCCTGTGATACTTCTGTTATTCCTTGTTTACCGACCTCTGCCTGTTATCACTGTGAGTTTGCTTAATTCTAATAAACCCAATCCACCTGAGTCCTCATTACAGAAGACTTCGCCAAATACAGATCCAGCAGATTTCTCTCGCTTCACGCACGAGCTCTCAGCACAAGCCAGCCAGCTGATGATGCATCACCAGCAACTCACGCGGTTGACCAGCATGACGGAGGAACTGGTTAAAGCCGTTCAGAACCTCCATCTGACACCGTCATTGGCTGATGCGCCATTACCACGCCAAGAGCCACCAACCGCACCTGTTACAACGCTAACGAGCAGCCCTCGCCTGGCGTTCCCTGAAAAGTTTGACGACACCCCGTCCAAATGCAAGGGATTTTTAATGCAGTGTTCCATCTTCTTGGCTCAACAACCAACCCTGTACACCACAGACTCTGGTAAAATTTTGCTAATTTGCTCGCTTCTCTCTGGTAAAGCACTCGACTGGGCAACAGCAGTCTGGGACGAGCTAGCCCGAGAGAGCTACATATGCCAATTTCATTAAACGCCTACGTGTGGTATTCGACCATGCTGAGGGAGGACGAAGTGCAGGCAAACAGTTGCTCGCCCTCTGGCAAGGGAGACCCACTGCAGCGGTCGCTCTCACTTTCCACACCCTAGCAGCACAAACAGTATGGGTGGATGACACATTGAAAACCCTATTTCGTCAAGCCCTCAATGAGGAACTACAGTCAGAACTCGCATGCCGCGATGAGGATAAGAGTTTGGATAAATTCATTGAACTGGCGATTCGCATTGACAATCTCATCCGCTCTCGCCGAGGACCACGAAGCGGTGGCAACCCGGTGCTCTCTCAGCCCTTCGTAGGCAGTGATGAACCCATGCAAATCGGCCGCACACACATATCTTCTGAGGAACGGGAGCGCAGCGTTCAAAATCATCTGTGCCTCTACTGTGGTCTTTCTGGACATCTTAGAGCCGAGTGCCCGACCCGACCATCGCAAACACAGCCCTGCAGGGTGAGTCTGCTTATTTCCACTGTTTCTCACCACAACTGCCTAGATCTTCAGTGTCACAATAACCTACCAGTCTAAAGTAATTATAACCCAGGCATTAATAGATTCAGGAGCCGCAGGCAACTTTATTGATGAGGGTCTGGTTCGTCATTACAAGATACCTCTAAACTCAGGCAACTTTCCTCTGGCAGTGGCAGCACTAGATGGGCGCCCCCTGGGGACCAGACAAGTACAATTCACCACCACCGAACTTCACTTACAAGTGGGCCTCCTACACACTGAATCAATCCGGTTATACGTCATTCACTCTCCACACAATCCGATCGTTCTGGGCTCCCCCTGTTACAGGACCATAACCCACAGATCTCCTGGCAGGATAAGCAGATCATTCAATGGGGCTCTTCCTGTCACTCCCACTGTATCCGCTCCATTAAGCTACTGCCCATCAGATCTACCAGAATGCACCACACCAAAGACTCCACACCAGGTATTCCTTCGGAGTATGCAGATCTCATGGAAGCCTTCAGCAAGGCCAAAGCATCACAGCTACCTCCTCATCGCAACACAGACTGCGCCATTGAGCAGCTACCAGGTACCATGTCGCCTAGGGGTCGCATTTTTCCTCTGTCCGAACCGGAGGATCTAGCAATGAAAGCGTACATACAAGAGGAGCTGGCCAAGGGGTTTATTAGATCATCTACCTTGCCTGCTGCCGCGGGATTCTTCTTCGTGGGGAAGAAGGATGGAGGCCTTCGTCCTTGCATTGACTACCGTGGTCTTAACGATATAACCGTCAAGTTCAGATATCCTCTGCCATTGGTACCTGCTTCCTTAGAACAACTTTGATCTGCCAAAGTATTTACCAAGCTTGACCTTCAATCCGCTTATAACCTCATTCGTATCCGGGAGGGTACGAATGGAAGATGGTGTCCTCCACTAATAATAGACACTATGAATACCTCGTCATGCCCTTTGGCCTGTCCAACAGTCCATCTGTGTTCAAATAGTTAATCAACGACATCTTTTGAGACCTGTTGAATCAATGTCTGGTAGTATACATCGATGACATCCTCATCTATTCCGACACCATGGAAAAACACTTACAACATGTACGAACGGTCTTGCAGCGCCTCATCAATCATCAGTTGTATGCCAAAGCAGAGAAATGTGAGTTTCATCAATCTTCAGTAACATTTCTTGGATATATCATTAGCCCAGAGGGAGTGGCGATGGACAAAAGGAAGGTCCGGGCAGTCGTGGAATGGCCTGAACCCACTACTTTGAAAGAGCTACAAAGATTCTTGGGGTTTGCCAACTTCTACAGGCGCTTTATCAGAGGTTTCAGTTCAGTCGCTGCACCACTCACTACAATGACAAGGGGAGGAGGCAACAAGCTACGATGGTCCGCCGAGGCTTTACAAGCATTCAGTAACCTGAAGAATAGATTCACATCGGCACCCATCCTACACCACCCAGACCCTCAACTACCCTTTGTGGTGGAAGTGGATGCTTCAAACACGGGGATTGGCGCCATTCTCTCACAACGGCAAGGTAACCCGCCTAAATTATTCCCCTGTGCTTTTTATTCCAGAAAACTTTGAACAACGGAACAAAACTATGACGTGGGCAATCGTGAGCTTCTATCCATGAAGGCAGCTTTTGAGGAGTGGCGACACTGGCTCGAGGGAGCAAGACATCCATTCCTGGTGCTGACGGATCATCGCAACCTCGAGTACTTACGCTCAGCCAAGAGACTAAACTCCAGGCAAGCTAGATGGGCACTCTTCTTTACTCGGTTTGACTTCTCTTCCAGGTTCCAAGAACATCAAGGCAGATGCATTGTCACGTCAATTCAACAACGCTCCACAGTATACCGTTCAAGCCCCAATCATCCCACCCACCCTCATCGTGGCACAGGTTCAATGGGACATCATGTCAGAGATTACACAAGCACACGACCAGAACCTGCCTCCTGCTGCATGTCCAAATGATCGAACCTTTGTTCCTCCAGGGCTCAGGGAGAAGGTAATTTGGTGGGTACACTCCTCTACAAGCTCCGGTCACCCGGGAATCACCACTACAACCAGGCTGATAAAGAACCGATTCTGGTGGGACTCGTTACAAGCAGATGTCACTGTCTTTGTAAAGGCTTGCCATACATGCGCTGCAGCAAAGACCCCAAAGTAGCTCCCAGCAGGTCTGTTACAACCACTACCCATCCCTCAGCGTCCATGGTCTCACATAGCTATTGATTTCGTCACTGATATACCGCCATCTCAAGGTAATACCACCCTACTAATGGTGATTGATCGATTTTCCAAAGGATGTCGACTAATTCCTCTGCCTAAGCTACCCACAGCCTTCGAAACTGCTGAACACCTGCTCCAATACGTATTTAGATATTATGGGCTTCCAGAGGATATTGTCTCGGACCGAGGATCTCAATTCACTTTAAGGGTATGGTCAGCTTTCTTCAAATTGCTAAATGTTAATATAAGACACACCTCTGCATAACACCCACAGTCTAATGGACAAACTGAACGCCTGAATCAGAAGATATCCAAATTCCTCAGAATGTATTGCCAGCAGAACCAAACGGACTGGAGTTGCTTCCTTCCCTGGGCAGAGTATGCACAGAACTCAATCCTCAACCCTCTACCAAGTTAACGCCCTTCCAATGTATTCTGGGATACTAACCACCACTGTTTCCATGGTCCGGGGAGCCATCCGAGGTTCCTGCTGTAAGCGACTGGATTCAAGCAGCGAGACCATCTGGAACCAAACTCATGTGCATCTCCAACGAGCTATAAACAGGGTCAAGGAAAAAGCGGATCATCATCGTCCTCATCCTAGCTATACACCAGGACAGTGGGTGTGGTTATCCACTCGGGATCTACGTTTACGGCTACCGTGCAGGAAGCTCAGTCCCAGGTATGTGGGTCCGTTTAAAATAGTCAAACAGATTAACACAGTGTCATATCGTCTAGAATTACCACTTACCGCATCTCTCCCACCTTTCATGTGTCTCTGTTGAAACCGGCTGATGGTCCAAAACCGGCCCCACGACCTCAGTGAAGATCCCACCGTCGGCCATCAGAGGTCGCACTCACCAGAGTTCTAACTCATTCTTACGGACTTCATTTCCCATAATCCCACATGCCAGGACTGATTACCATACACCTGTTCCTTATCATCATGCCTATTTATACACTGAACACACACATACTCACTGCAAAGTCTTGTTCTGCCCCGGTGACATTTCCGTGCGTTTATCCATTGTTATTCTAATCTGCCTGTTTACGAACCTGCCTGTTTCTCGACCTTGCTGGCTGCCGTTTGATCTGTGTTTGCTTGGATTCTGGTTATTCGACTGTTTGCTGCCTGCCCTGACCCTTGCCTGTTATGACCACGATTTACGCCTTGCCTGTGATACTTCTGTTATTCCTTGGTTACCAACCTCTGCCTGTTATCACTGTGAGTTTGCTTAATTCTAATAAACTGCAAATGGATCCCAATCCTCAAATACAGTCCTCATTACATACTGCAAGGCAGTGATAAATATGTCTGATGTGATTAAAATTATCTATTATTTTATCAAATGTATTTTTAGGGTAAGTAACTTGGGCTTTGAATATTGTTGTTCATGGTTGTCTACAAACTGGAAGGTTGGTGGTTCAATCCCCAGTTCCACAAGACACCTAACCCCAGCTGCTCCCGGCAGGCTGGATGGTGCCTTGCATGGCTGACACAGCCGTTGGTGTATGAATGAGTGAGTGAATGTGAGGCAAGATCTAAAGTGCTTTGGATGCCATTCATGGGGCTGTTAAAAGTGCTATATAAATGCAGTCCATTTACCATTTGACAATTATAGCTTAGCAAACATGCTAATATCAAACACTATTGAAAACAAATGGTAGTTGACAGTCATGTTTTTTATAGGGTACTATAATAATTTAATTATAGGGTCAGGACTTTTGTTATAGGGTATAACAGGTGAGTATCTCGGGGAGTCCGGTAAGTAGCTCAGTAGAAACAAGACCAGGGTGGTATACCAAAGCAGGTTGTGACATAACCGGGTATGTTTACAGTTTTTTTTGGATTGCTTAAGCATGATTTTCAAAACAGGCCCCGCATACACTATACACAATTAGCAAAACTCTACAGATCCTTTGCATAATTAAACACTCTTGTAAAACTATACATTTCTGTTTAAAAACCACACTTTGTTACCATATGAAACACCGTTTCACATTACTATACTCTGTTTTCAAGAATTACACTCTGCTTTGATAAACCTAGAACACTTTTAGCACTTCTACTTCACTATGATTAGAGTAGGCTACCATCAACAAAGTACAAATATAATGTAAATCCACCAAACACTACACAAGACCAATGTTGCAGACTGAAAAAAACTCATTTATTTCTCAACACGGCCAAAATGTTGACATGGACATTCATAATACTGTAACAAAATGTCACTTTACGTATTGCATTGCACTGAAAGTTTACTGTAAAAAACAAAAACTGTCTCTTCGCCTAGCTGGATCTGGCAATGCAGGCAATGTTGTCATTAGCAAGACACCTTGGAAAGAAACGTCTTGAATGATGAATCCATCCTTGCATTACTGCTACCTCCGTCTGGTCACAGGCCTCCTCCATGGCTTGGATGAGGGGTACCTCAGCCTGGACGGAGATCATATACCATCCACCGCCATACCGAGAAAAACTCTTCTATAGGGTTGAGGAATGGAGAGTATGCTGGAAGATATAGGATGGTGAAATGTGGATGTTGCTGAAACCAGTTCTGAACCAGAGCAGAACGGTGGAAAGACACATTGTCCCAGACAACAATGTATTGCATATGATCGATTTGATTTGCTGCTGTTATGTTGAGTGCTGTGTTGTAAGGGCCCATATGGGCATGGCGGTGGAGGACCCCATTCTGTGTAATGGCTGCACAGAGTGTTATATTACCCCCACGTTGCCCTGGGACATTGACTATAGCCCTGTGGCCAATGTGTTTCTTCACCTCCTTCGTGTTCTTGTCAGGTTGAACCCAGCCTCATATACGTAAATGAACTCATGCTGGATCTCCTATCCATCCATTCGTAAAACTCCCTGAAGAACAGTGTCAGGCAAAATTGTGTAGTTCAGTGTAGATCTAGTATACATATCACAGTACAGTAAAAGATTATGAGACAGTATGCAAGATCACACTGCTGAAGTGAATACTTACCTAATCATGCATGTCGTTTCACCCTTTCGGAATTGCGCTCGAAAGGCACTCGATAAATTTGCTTAATTTGAATATGTTTTTTTAGGATGCATGCCAGTGTTGATGATGAGACCTGATGGATATCGTTGAAACTGGCGTGGTTATTGACAATGTTAGCTTGGAGCTAATTGAGTGTTATAGCATTGTTGGCAAAACCCATACTCCCTCTCTTGCTGTTCTGTGAACATAGGAGGCCTTCCCCCTTGTCGTTCCTGACCCTCAATCCTATTTAGAACAAAAACAAAAAAACAGTATACAATAGTACAGTAATTCACAGGAAGAAGTAACATAAGTGCTGATAGTGCATAGAATACAGTACTGTAAGCAGTTACTGAAACCGTGCAGATGTTTTTGATTTGATGATATTTTTACAATACCTATTTTCCAGTCGAAATGTTCTTATAACACTTGCCACTGTGTATCGGCTTAGATTTGGCTGTACTCGCAGTCCAGCCTCCCTCAGCGTCAGGCCGTGGTTGACAATGTGGTCAACCAGTGTTGTGCACATCTCATTTGTCAGATTCGGTCCTCTTTGAGCACCTTCTTGTCATCCTCTTCCTCTTTCTCTTCCTCTTCCTCTACCTCTACCTCTACCTCTACTATGGCCTCCATCTCTTCCTCTTCCTCTATTGATTCCTCTTCCTCCCCTTCCTCCTCCCCTTCCTCCTCCTCGTTCTCCTCCTCGTCTTACTCTTTCTCTGACTCTTTCCATTGTGCTTGAAGACCAATGAACTTACCTGCTGCTTTTTATAGTGCTTATACACCTGATTGGAAAAAATGTAAAGCTTTATAATGGCGGTGAATGGCAGAATTTGAAGCCAAAATTTGAAGCCCAGAAAAAGTGCATCCATCCATTATAAAAGTGATCCACATGACTCTGGGGGGTTAATAAAGACATTCTGAAGTGAATCGAAGGGTTTGCATAAGAAAAATATCCATATCCATTGACAAGTTATAATGTAAAATATGTAGCTTGTGGCAGACCGCCTTCCATATTCAGCTTTCTGAAAAAGTGTAACTGGCGCGGCATTGACGTTGGACGTAGCGGGGGAAAAAACGTAACTGCCGCAGCGACGACATCGGACATAGTGTAAAAAAAAACGTAACTGGCGCGACGATGACGTTGGACGTGGAATAAACCTTTTGAACTTCGAGAGGCATTACACATTACATGCGTAAGTTGATTGCGGAAGGCAGTCCGCCAAAAGCTAGATATTTTTCTTTATAATGTGTTTTTTTTTCTTACACAAATGCATCGATTCACTTCAGAATGCCTTTATTAACCCCCTGAAGCCTTCTGGAGTACTTTTATAATGGATGAATGCACTTTTTTCTAGGCTTCAAATTTTGGGCTGCCATTATAAAGCTTGGAAGAGCCAGGACATTTTTTAATAAAACTCAGATTGTGTTCGTCTGAAAGAAGAACTATGAGCAACGAGGGGGAGAGGACGCTGGCGTTGTCTGTTCGCCGCTTTTTCCACCTGAATCAAGTTAACTAATGTTAGATTTAGATTTTTTTTTTTTTTTTATGTCCATAACCAGTCAAATCAGTCAGGGATATAATTGGGACTGTTGTACTGATTTTAACGTCTTGGAGGATTTCACTCGGCTGTTAACAGTTGGTAGCGCTAACTGGCCAACGGCTTTTTCTAGTTGTCTAACGTTAGTTACGTTACAGCCACCAGTGGTTTCAATGGAAGCTAGGTAATGTTAACTAGGCACCTAACGTTACCTGATACAGACGACTTCCAGTTATCTACCCTGCTCCACCTGGGAAGGTGGAGCAGGGTGGAGCAGGGTTGACGGACAACTTCTCTCTGTTCCACCACCGCTCCAGAACTGGGTGCAAACGCTGTCTGGCTAGCACCCCTCTCCTTGGTCAGTATGGCGTTCAGCTACTCCAGCTCACAACTCCGGCGACTTAATCCCGTAACCACTCCTGGACTAAACATCCCCATCATTAAAGAACTTGGACTTGTTCGCCGCCCTCGTTACATTCATAGAGGCTCCGGTCGAAAATTAATCTTCCATAACCAGTCAAGCTGCTTTGCTACCAACAACATCCCATCTCTCTGGACATCCGTCGCACGACTGACGCGTCATCAGAGAACTGCCGCTTCAGTTACCATCAACACTGGAAATATCATGAGATCTCTGCATTCCAGCATGAGATCCGTGAAATCCCGGCTGGATATATTTCGTGGACCGGATTCCAATCTGCGTGGAGTGGATTTTAGTGTTTTGCGCTCTGTACAGAGATTCACCCCACAGTCAATGGTCAAATTCGAACTTTTTAACACTCAGTCTATAAACAATAAATCCACACTGATTGAAGAACACATCAGGGAGAAAGGACTTGACTTCATGTGTCTGACAGAAACCTGGCACCAACCAGAGGTTTACTCTGCCCTAAATGAAGCCTGTCCCCCCGGCTACAGTTACTTGGAGGCAGCTCGCAGCACTGGCCAAAGTGGTGGCCTAGCTGTCATTTACCGACAGGACCTGCAGTTGTCTCCCATCTTAGTGCCTACAACATCTTCCTGTGAATGTCTTGCATTTAAATGTAAGCCACCTTTTCCCACGACTGTTCTCCTTATCTATCGACCCCCAAAACCAAACTCTGCCTTCATCCCAGAAATGTCTGATCTCCTCACAACACTCTGTACTACCTCTGCCAATACCATAATCCTGGGTGATGTAAAATTCATGTTGACACCCCCTCATGTCGTCTCGGATGTGGCTGTTAGCTATGTTTCCATCCACCTTTTTTTATGTGCATTTTGGGGTATTAAATACAGTGGCTTATTTTTCTTTTCCTAGTGATAAGTTTATCTGGAAGCGATCATTTTCTTCTCTTTGACTGACTCAATGGAAACACTGCTTTATTTGCCTTTTTTATGCAATATTTTATAGAATTTGCGCACAAGATAAATTTCCAACTTTGGATGCAAACCACTAATGAGGCAGGCATAAGATACCTTTGTTTGTTTTTGCAATAAATGTAATTGTATATTGATATGTGTTGCTGTGATTTTAATTTGCTGTAATTTTTGTCAAAATCTTCAATTTACAAATGAATATAGTAATGCAATTAATACTGATTAATGCAGCTTTGCAACCAACTTAAGTTATAATGTCTGGAAAATTTAAGTTCAGAAAACTAAAGTGAAGTTATGATGACAAGAACATTTAAGTTCAGAAAACTAAAGTGAAGATTTCATGACTAAAAAAATTAAGTTAAGAAAACTAAAGTTAAGTTATGATGACTAGAACATTTAAAGGTAGGGTAGGTAAGAATGATCTAAAACACTTGTCCAAATTTGTTTAAACTTTCTATGTATGTCAATACGTAATTAAAATGTAAGAAGTCTGAAAAAGAGCATAAAAATCGAGTGAAAAACTTCCCCTTTAGTTTTCTTCACTAAATGTAATTAGTTCAGATACTTTAACCAAATAAGTAAGAAAAACTAAAAAAAAATCCATGCAAAAAGATTATTTTTTACAGTGTATAACCTGCTACGGAGCCGCTCATGTTCCAGGGTTAGTTTGCTTAAGAGGTATTCAGATACGTGTTATATAATTAATATAGTTAAATTAATATAACTAAATGTTGTATATAGTTAGTTATAATATACAATATTATAAATGAATTCTAAAGCACTATTATAACAAGGTAATGTTTAAATGTTTTTCAATTCAAATATATTATTATTGATTTTGTCATTTCACACATGGCTCTGCATTCAATTAATTAGCATTAAACAAACAAATACAATCCTTATTATCAGTGAATAAAAAATACTAAAACAATTTTTTAAATGATTGCACAACCACCAAATAGGTGGCGATGTGCACTAAGTAGCTCATGTAAATTGCCATTAAACAAAAGAGGAAGTAGAACGGCGCGCTTTTTCTTAGCATCCGTTCCCATGGTGAATCATCGATTTGTCGCTCTGTTGAGAATGTCTTGTGAGTTAACCGGGAACACAACTTACGCCCAGATGCGTTTTTGGAACCAGCATACCTCGAGTAAGCAAGGATTGGGTTAATCAACCGAGACTTCCGGGTATATGTGACGGTAAGTTAACCTTGCTTTCTGGAATACCCCCCTGCTCCCGACCAGGTTATGTTCACAAAGTAAGTTACCATGGTAACTGACTCTGAGAATAAATTACCTCATTCAGAAACGGGCTTGACTTACCCTGCTTTCTCGGGTTTGACACCTCAGTTTCCCTCATTTCAGGGTGAACATACACAAAGTTTTAGCTTAACCTCCTTTCTGAAGCCCCCTGAAAATAATGAACTGAGGGGTGATTGTGAACGAGTGGGGTGGAGCAGAGAGGTCTGGTGCTGAGGATGTGACTGGCTCTGACACTGTCATTAAAATATGTTCATTTTAAAAATACAGAAACAAAATGATTTAATTAAAAAGTAAATATTCTGAAAACATTGAAGGAGATCTCATAATAATTTTAATATGGCTTTACAGTAGTTCTAGTAACAATAAATAGGATGTCTTAATGTATGATATGATTAATTTCATATTTTAAATATGATGGTTTCATTATAAATATGGTGATTATTTTATAAGGTGGACACCAAATTAGATTTTTGATATTTACCATCTGAATCTAAACAAATTGTATCTACAAATGGAAAAGTCAGTCGGCTATTTATTATCATGTTAATTATTGTGCGTTTTTACCCAAAATACCATACTTTTACATATTCTTCCGTTATTGAAAAACGTCCTTCACGGGCTGTTAGCCCCGCCCACAACATTTGAGGTCAGGAAGTTCATTCTGGACTTGTCCGTTGTGGACCAATCTAATTGTCAGGGCGGGCTTTATATTCATTTAAATTCGTTCTAATCCTAAACGGAGAACTATTTATCTAAAAAATGATGATCGTGTTGGTAAGTACTCTGTGTATCCTTAAATTCTTTTTACAACACCGGCAAAGATCATTTACACTCATTTTCTACTACTTCCTCCACTGTGTTTGCAGTTGAGTTCTGTTGACTACTATGTGCGGTGGCCCAGTAGTGCAGCCGTACTAAATTAATCCTTAACACAACGAAATCGCCACAACACAACGGAAACAAGCCACAACACAACGAAATCGCCACAACACAACGGGATCAAGCCACAACACAACGGAAATGCTCCCGACCACAAGGGGGCTCTTGGATTGCAATAAAGTTAGTTTTCCTTGCCATTGTTCTATAGATTGGCCAGTCTTACAAAGATATAAACACTACGATCAGTTTTAAGTGTGTAATGATTGTATATCGACATGAAATATAAATTCAAAATCACCTATAGCTGCATATTTATACACGCTGTCACGACGCTTGATGCCCAAGGAAACGTCTGCCAATTCCACCAAGTGGTTGAAACGTATACTTTTATGAAATAAAATTACTTTTTTATTTTGTTTAAATGTTCCAATGTTGTGCATTATTGAGTCAGTTTTTTAGAATACAACAAAGCTGTGGAACTTTAACATGTCTGTTTTTAAATGTTAAAAGTTATTTTAATTCAAATTATATGTTTCAACTGCATGGTGGAATTGGCAGACGTTCTCTTGGGCATCAAGCGCCGTGTAAAAGCGTTTTCGAGTATAAATATGCAGCTATAATGCGATTTTGAATTGATATTTAATGTTGATATACAATGGTTAGACACTTAAAACTGATCGTAGTGTTTATATATTTGTAAGACTGGCCAATATAGAACAATGGCAAGGAAAACTAACTTTAATGCACTACGAGAGCCCCCTCGTGGTCGGGAGCATTTCCGTTGTGTTGTGGCGATTTCGTTGTGTTGTGGCTTGATTCCGTTGTGTTGTGGCTTGATTCCGTTGTGTTGAGGCGATTTCGTTGTGTTGTGGCTTGATTCCGTTGTGTTGTGGCGATTTCATTGTGTTGTGGCTTGTTTCCGTTGTGTTGTGGCGATTTCGTTGTGTTGTGGCTTGATTCCGTTGTGTTGTGGCGATTTCGTTGTGTTGTGGCTTGATTCCGTTGTGTTGTGTGGCGATTTCATTGTGTTGTGGCTTGTTTCCGTTGTGTTGTGGCTTGTTTCTGTTGTGTTGTGCCGATTTTGTTGTGTTGTGGCTTGATTCCGTTGTGTTGTGGCGATTTCGTTGTGTTGTGGCTTGATTCTGTTGTGTTGTGGCTTGATTCCGTTGTGTTGTGGCAATTCCGTTGTGTTGTGGCTTGATTCCGTTGTGTTGTGGCTTGTTTCTGTTGTGTTGTGGCTTGATTCCGTTGTGTTGTGGCGATTCCGTTGTGTTGTGGCGATTCCGTTGTGGCTTGATTCCGTTGTGGCTTGATTCCGTTGTGTTGTGGCTTGATTCCGTTGTGTTGTGGTGATTCCGTTGTGTTGTGGCTTGATTCCGTTGTGTTGTGGCTTGTTTCTGTTGTGTTGTGGCTTGATTCCGTTGTGTTGTGGCGATTTCGTTGTGTTGTGGCTTGTTTCTGTTGTGTTGTGGCTTGTTTCCGTTGTGTTGTGGCTTGTTTCCGTTGTGTTGTGGTTTTAATTTACTACGGCTGCACTACTGGGCCACCGTAACTATGTTTTGCTCAACATACGTCACTTACTCCGTTGCTCTGGTTGGTTGTAGGTCTATCCAATTGAGTGCAGAGGCATTTTCTTTCCTGGTTCGGTTGAAATGCCCCATAATCACAGCCCAATGCAGCAGTATCAGACTCATATTCTGAATAGAATCTGACAGATCCAGCAAATTCCCACACGCTCAGTCAAACGTGGTTGTTTAGAAAAGTACCTGCATATCCCGGGTGTCATGTTTGTAGTCTGTTGTATTTTTTCATGTTGATTAGTTTCCTGATTGATTCCAGGTGTGTATTGTTAGTCTCATTACCCCTTATGTGTTTCCTGTTCTTTGTTGGTTGTTGTCCTCTCATGGATGTTTGTGTGGATATCTGTTCTCCTTGCTCCATTTGTTCCTTGATGGTGTTTCGTTTGGATTATTAATAAAGCCCCTTGAACTTAGATCCTCATCTTGATATGTTTGAAAAGATTTTTAACCAAGTAAATCCAAATTAAGATAAATAAAAAAAAACTGTTACAGTTTTTTCCAACTGCTTACACACAAAATCCTTGTCACACAATTTCTGAATTCTGACACCAGAACCACACACCAAATCAGCAAAACCATACACTATTTATCAGCCTCCACTTTTGGCAAAACACAACATACAATTCTAAGTATCTTTTTGATTTCCTTTTTCAAACACATCCAATCAAAGTGCCACATTAATTCATCAGTGCCTCACACTAACTCCTTACGTGCAAACACTCATTGCTTTACTTACAGTTTTTTACGATTGCTTAAGCACAATTTTAAAAACAAGGCTAGTTTTGTTAAAACACTACACACAATTCACACATCCACATAAACACTTAGCAGAACACCCCAGATCTTTTGCAAAATGAAACACTTACTTACACTCTTCCTCTTACTACGTTGCCTTCCATTTTTGTTGAAGACAGGTAAACTTACCTGTTGCCTTTTATAGTGCTTAAACCTGATTGGTGTGTCTAGAATTAAGCACCACTGTGTGTGCACACCTGGTGGCTGTGTTTAACCAATTGTTTCATGAGTGTGTTCATTTGAAAGCCTTTGCTTTGAAATTGCAAGGAAATTACATCATGATACATTTCTGTGTCAAACGCATGCAAGTGTGTTTAGTGTTTTGCAAATCACTGTGTGTAATGTTTTGCAAAAAGTGTGAAGCTAACAATGTGCTTACAGTTGTGCAAATCTAGGCCATAGTTTTGCTCCTTGAGTGTAAGGTTTTGCTAATTGTGGGAAAGTTTAAATTTTAGTGTGTAAGCAATTGGAAAAAAACTGTAACACCAGCCAATCGTATCTTTAGAATAGGCCAAAGGTCAAGTTATAGGTTTTGAACAATGGTT
Source organism: Gobiocypris rarus (assembly GCA_023029165.1). NCBI lineage: Eukaryota > Metazoa > Chordata > Actinopteri > Cypriniformes > Gobionidae > Gobiocypris > Gobiocypris rarus. Next base: position 31,707,597 of record CM040914.1, read on the forward strand.
GCAAGCAATGCAGACAGAGTAAGGGGAGTTGGAGGTACACACACACAATTGTGTTTTTTACTGTATTCTTAAGAATATACTTTTGGTTTACATACGTTTATGGTTTTGTTGTATGCTACTGTATCAACAGTAATGTTTGGCCTAATATTTCCTGATTCCACATCTCATTAGTTTACAGTGTGAACTTGTCTCTCAGCAGAATACTTTAACTGTAGAACATTGTATTGAAATGTAAATATTAGCCTATGAAAGACCAAAGAGCTTTAGATTTAGAACAACAGTACATGGTATATTAAAAAAAATACTATTATGAAATAAGTGTTTGCCATTGGATGCAAATGCTTCATTCTGACATGTGTTTATGGCATTTTGAAAACAGTGTTACGTTTTCAAGGAGATGTGAGGCAGTTTGCATTTTGTGTGTGCAGTTTTGGGAATTGTGTGTGGAGTTTTGAAAAAAGGAGACATAAAAACTGTAAACATCATATTTACTTAATTTTTTAAATAATTAAACCTGTCACACAAACATAGATCCCCATCTGAAAAAAGATCCTCATCTTCTCCTGCAGTCCTTGCTCCCCTTTCATGACACCTACATGTGTAGAGTGCTATTTGAGTTTCTGCTCGTGTGGAGTATGATGGTTAGGGTTCTGTCTTCAAAGGTAGTGAGTCAACCCACTAGATTTTGGAATGGAGCTATAATGATGCTTGTATTAGCAAGCACAACTAATTAAAATGTAGTGGCCAAGCAATTTACAGTGCAATAACTTCAAATCTCAATTGAACAATAGATGTGGTGAGGTCGTGTGTGTGTGTGTGTGTGTGTGTGTGTGTGTGTGTGTGTGTGTGTGTGTGTGTGTGTGTGTGTGTGTGTGTGTGTGTGTGTGTGTGTGTGTGTATGTGTGTGTGTGTGTGGGCATGTTTTTGTGAAATATCAGGACACAAGTGTGTGTGTGTGTGTGTGTGTGTGTGTGTGTGTGTGTGTGTGTGTGTGTGTGTGTGTGTGTGATGTGTGTGTTCGTCTGTCGATTCGTGTGGTCCATTTGTTCCTTGGTGGTGTTTAGTTTGGATTGATAGTGTTCTCAACAGTACCAAAGGAGGGTGACAGAGTGAGAAGTTGCTATGGTAATGCCTTGTGGTGTCAGAGGAATGAGAACAAACTGATGTGTCAGATGGAGGAGAGTTCACTTACATACTAACTGATCAACTTCCGATATCTGCAATAAGAGAGACACATTTGATATCATTTGTAATGTCACTTTTGATTCAATAGCCAGTGAGGCACTTTGACGGGACTCAGAAGAGTAAGTGAGGCAGTGGTTGGGCTGAGGCTGGTCAGGCAGGAGCATTGCAGGTTGTGGTGAGGCAGCGGAAGGCAGTCGGCAGTCTGTTCACAGTGACATTATGAAGGCAGTGCTGCAGAGAGAAAACATGCAGTGGCTTGGTTGTACAACCGTAAAGCATGGGCTGCATGTCACCTATGAGTCAGTGACAGTTTTCTGCTGATATTTGCTGAATAGTCGATACTTTTGAGGCATCAGTGGAACAATGCCTCCATACAGTATGCTAATGAAGCAATACTGTGGTTTAAGCCAAAATTAATATGTGTATATATAATATCTTTTTTTTTTTATGCAACTAGGAACTGGAGCTTTCAAGCTACATCATAAAAGTCCCATTAAAACACATGACCACATGACTTGTTCACTATTCCAAATCTTCTAAAGGGGTAAAAATTATTTTGTATGACAACAAATAAGTTGTTATTCATTGATATTCTATATCTATATCTATTCTGTATCTATATAATACCTGTATAGCCTGTTATTGCCTGTTATGTCAATGAGTTAGTGTAACGTAGTGATCCATTGGAGGCGAGTGTAGATGAGAACCCAAGTGCAGTTTATTTACAACAGAACAGAACAGAACAGAACAGAACAGAACAGAACAGAACAGAACAGAACAGAACAGAACAGAACAGAACAGGATTTAACTTGGACAGACTTGACTTCATCAACTGCAGTGACACAAACAATACTAGACAAAGACGCATGGCAAACACGAGGGCTCAAATACACCAAGACCCATGACTAAACCAGACACACCTGTGAACAATCAAACAATGAACCAATGACAAAATTGAACCGAGAACCCACATTACTAAATCAACCAATGACAAGACAACACAACACAAGAGACCAGGGAAGCACATGACATGATCACATGAGGGCACAATGGAATCACATGACAAACCAGGAAACTTGATGGATTAAAGGTCCTGTTTTCCTGTGTTTTTGAAGCTTTGATTGTGTTTACAGTGTGCAATATAACATGTGTTCATGTTTTGCGTGTAAAAAAAACAGTATTTTTCACACAATTTACATATCTGTATATCGCTGTTTTCACTGTCCTAAAAACGGCCTGATGATTTCCTTGTACTATGAAGTCCCTCCTTCAGAAATACGTAACGAGTTCTGATTGTTCCAGCGGTTCCTGTGTTGTGATTAGACAGCAGCTTAGCACACGTTGCCCGGAAAGGTCACGCCTCTTACCATAACAGGGAGATGCATGTGCTCAATATTCTAAACATGTCTATATTACCGTATCAATTTGAGCCGGAATCAGACTCTGAGAATATTGAAGAGGATCGATTACAACCTGTTCAAGAAAGACTTTTGCAGGATGTTTCACAATGGTAAGCTGTTTATTTAGTAGTTGTCATACATTTTGCTGTTACAAATTTAGATGAAAATAACAGCGTCTCGACGACATGGCGACAAACACTCTACAAACGCAACACTTCCTCTTCTCCACGTGGGAGTGCAACAAGACCATGCCCCCTTTTTTGCGAAGCAGTTCAGAAAGCCATGGCGATGCAGAAAGTTCAGGGGACCATGGTGGTGCAGAGAATTCAGGGGACCATGGCAATGCAGAAAGTTCAGGGGACCATGGTGGTGCAGGAAGTTCAGGAAGCCATGGCGGTGCAGGAAGGTCAAGGGACCATGGCGATGCAGAAAGTTCAGGGGACCATGGTGGTGCAGGAAGTTCAGGAAGCCATGGCGGTGCAGGAAGGTCAAGGGACCATGGTGGTGTGTGTGTGTGTGTGTGTGTGTGTGTGTGTGTGTGTGTGTGTGTGTGTGTGTGTGTGTGTGTGTGTGTGTGTGTGTGTGTGTGTGTGTGTGTGTGTGTGTGTGTGGGCATGTTTTTGTGAAATATCAGGACACAAGTGTGTGTGTGTGTGTGTGTGTGTGTGTGTGTGTGTGTGTGTGTGTGTGTGTGTGTGTGTGTGTGTGTGTGTGTGTGTGTGTGTGTGTGTGTGTGTGTGTGTGTGAAAATATCAAGTGTTCTCAGCAGTACCAAGGAGGGTGACAGAGTGAGAAGTTGCTATGGTAATGCCTTGTGGTGTCAGAGGAATGAGAACAAACTGATGTGTCAGATGGAGGAGAGTTCACTTACATACTAACTGATCAACTTCCGATATCTGCAATAAGAGAGACACATTTGATATCATTTGTAATGTCACTTTTGATTCAATAGCCAATGGGCTGGAGCCCTCTCTGGACTCTGGTCACGGACTGGAGCCGTCGCTGGACTCTGGACATGGACAGGAGACGTTGCTGGACTTTGGACGTGGATGTAATGAGCAGGACAAGCGAGAGCCGTGATAGAGCGATGCGAGGCCAGTGAGTAATTGGAGGATGAGTGCCAGCTGCGCGTCACACCGTTCTCGGATCTCTCACTGAGGAGTGACAGAGCATAAAAGAAGGAGCAACGACGGGAAAAGGACCAGGCCTGGACTTTTATGTTATGTTTTGTTTATGTTTTATTATGTGTGTGTGTGCGGCAGTCATTTTGTTCATTTATTTGATTAAAGTCTTTTAGACGTTTGCCGGTTCCCGCTTCCTTCTTCCCATATCTACGAACTGTGTTACAAAAAGATTTAACTCCAAACTAAGAATGTCTGGTTCATGATTTGTACATCGCTAACAATGACAATCCATAATCACAGGAAGCCATAATACAGCTTCAGAAGACTAAATTCAAAATCCTAAATAAAATCTGTTCATCATATAAAGTGATTAAGTATATTTGGAAAATGTGGACTGGTCAATTCATATGGATTAGTTTTACAATCTCAAAGTGGGGGACAGAAAGCAATCAGATTTTATTAGAAAAAGATCTTCACCAAAAGCCTAAAATAAGGTCTGTGGATAATTCTCTATTCTACAACATAAAATAGATCAGGTTGACATGACATCATGACTTTGCGTAAACATACAAGCCACTTTCTAAAGCCAAATGGCGTGTTATCTGTATACCGATTTGAGCTATTCGCGTGTGTGTCTACTACTTGTGATTCCGCGTGAATGTCTACGCCGAAACGAACCATTATGTGTGTGTGTGTCCATAATGTAAATGGATTTATAAACATACTAAATTATGTTTTTTTGAAAATGTAAAAATGCAGAATGGGGTTTAGGGGTAGGGGTAGGGGCAGTGTAGGGGGATAGAATGAAACGGCGTTGATAAACACGCTAAAAAGCGATTATGCGTCTTGATAGCTCGCCAAAATGGCATACGAATTGGCGTGTCATACATATGCCATTTAATGAGATCAGTGTGTGTGTGTGTGTGTGTGTGTGTGTGTGTGGGACTACAGAGGATATCGGTACAGATAAAATCATGAATTTTGTTTATATTCTTGCTCATAAAAACTATTCTAACTCAAAATTTCCAACTTGTAAAATAATAATAATTATTTAAAGAAAAGAGTAAAAAAGTTATTGGAAGCTTAGTGGTGGTGCTGGTAAAGTCATGCAACAGTGTAGTTCTTTTATAGCCTAACGTTAGCTTTTTACTTTCATTGTTTCAAATTGAATAAAAGTTGTGTTCACTTGTGGAGATGATCTTGATCAACAAAAAGAATCATAAACTACAGCACCTCCATTAATTGCAACTGCATGGAAAAAACAACTTCAAAAATTCTCATTTTGTGTTCCATGGAAGAAAGAAAGTCACACTGCTTTAGAAGGATATGCCCGGGTGAATAAATGATGACAGAATTTCCATTTTTGGCTGAACTATTCCTTTAAGGGTTAAGTGGGTTTGAGAGGGAAAGTGTGTTGGGTAAGGCTGAGGTTGGACTGAGAAGGGAACGCAAGGATGCGAGTGTTTGTTGTAAGATGGGGAGAAGGGAAACAGAATGAAAGCGAGAGACCGAGGTTGGTCTGAGAAACTGTGTGTGTGTGTGTGTGTTGGAATGTTGAGGTTGGAGTCTGTGCTCATGTTTCCCTCTGGTTTTGAAAATCAGGGAGCCCTGAGCCCATTAGGAGACAGACTCAGAGCAAAGCCAGGGCCTCCAAACCTTGCCAACCACTCTTCTCTCTCTCGCCCCAACTCTTTTGTCTTCCTACTGAGGCACTCACTTCAAAATAACCTCTTATTTATGCTCTCTCTCACTCATCCTTTACTTCTTCACAGGCACTCTATCATTTTCATTTCTTTGTCACATTGTTGGCTTCTCTCGCCCCTCTCGTCTCTTTCCCTTCTCCTGTCCTCCCCTTTACTCTTCTTCTTTCTTTCCACTTCGCAACTGTATCACCCACAACTTGTCCCTAAATCTAATATCATTTTTTTTCAGCACAGGTTGTGTTTATCAAAAGGCGCTTCCCGTAAGGTTATTTCCTGTGATGCAATGTTATAGGTATTACGGCTTGGTGCCATATGGGTCTAGTTTGTGTGCACCCCTAGTAAATGAGTCAGACAAATGTTTATAGTAGTACTCACATTCTGTACTGACATTTAAAGGGGTGGTTCACCCAAAAATGGCAATTCTGTCATCATTTACTCACCCGTGTCGATTCAAACCTGTAGGGCTTGCTTTCTTCTGTGCAACACATAAGGAGATATTATAAGAATTGTTTTTGTTTTTTCATACAATGAAAGTCAATGGGGTTCAAATTAATTTGGACCCCATTAGTTTTCACTGTACAAAAAAAAAAAAAAAAATGAAACATCCTTCGTAATATCTTCTTTTGCATTCTACCAAAGAAAGAAAGTACTACCGTTTTGAATGACATGAGGGTGAGTGAATGAGCAAAATTGTCATGTTTGGATGAACCATCCCTATTTAAGGCTTAGTTCCCCCAAAAATGCAAATTCTGTCATCACTGACTCACCTTCATGTCGTTCCAAACCCATAATACCTTTGAAACGCATATTAAGATATTTGTGATGAGAGATTTCTGTCCTTCCATTAAAAGTCCGTTCCACCAAAACATCAATGGAGTGGTTTGATCCAAGTCTCCTGAAGAGATACGTTCAATTTTGGCTTTTACTTACATATAAACATTGATCAATGCACATACTGTATAGAGCACATCAAATATGGTAAATGGTAGCAGAAAAGCAATGAGGCTTTTGCATGAGCTACAATTTACCATTTTTGTTGATCAGTGTTTATTATATATGTGAATTAAAGTCTAAAATTCACTGTGAAGTGATCATCTCTGCAGAAGAACTGCTTAATTCGTTTGGATTCATTTTACAATGCCTTTTTAAAGAGTCAACATTTTGCTGGAATGGGCTTTCAATGGAGGGACAGAAATCACACAGGTTTCATTAAAAATAACTTATTTTGTGTTTCAAAGGTTTTATGAGTTAGGAATAAAAGGAGGGTGAGTAAATGACGACAGAGTTTTCACTTTTGGATGAACTATCCCTTAGGCTGCCCGGCAATTGAGGTCACCAGTTATACCACATGTAACATACAGAGCGGGTGTGAAATTGATTCCTTGTCTGGTTTAACATGGACTGATCTATAGGAAAGACCCTTGAAATGTGAACACGGTTGTAAAACAAACTATTTTTCCTCTGAATCATGACATGTTGCTCTCTCTCTCCTTTCCTTTCGCTCTCTTTTTCCACAGGCCAGTCAGCAGCTCCCCCTCCTTATTGACTTCTCTCCACTACATGTTCTCATCGTCCGAGCATTCCCTCCACCACGCCGAAAAGCTGTCTCTCATTTTCCCACTGCGCTCTGGTCTGCACTGGGGGCTTTAAAGGGGGGCCGGGGGAGCGGACCCCAAACGACGTGGCAGAGTGTGTGCGTCTATGTGCAGACCAGCATAACCACACACCCTATGAGGACGGTCAAATGAATACGATGGGATTCGTTCACATTTCCCATAAATGATTTCTGTCCACTAGGGTCTCTGGAATGAATTACCAGCGCTGCCAGTAATTCATCAACAGCTACATCAGTTTAGAGAGGAATTTCACTGATACCAACCATGCAATTTCAATAACCATCGGCGAGGTTACGGGGGGATAAACTAACAGACAGACATGGAAGGAATGGGAGGAAAGGCAGTAACACAGGATAAAGTCAAATGAATATGATGGTGATTGTTTTTTTATTGTATACGTACAGTGTGTGTGTGTGTCGGACACATTGAGCACTACAAAGTTTTCTTCTCTAACTTGCACCTTTAAAAGGTGTGTGTTGGCTCCAATGCATTGTTAAAGGACACATTGAGCACAACAGGAAAATGGAGGCTGTGGGAATACTGGCAAGGAGGAAGTACTTCCCTCAAACACACATACATTTATTCACACACACACACACACACACATTCCGACGTTAGCACACACACTCCCTCCGCACACACATACTCACTGGCCCCCTGCAGACTGTGTGGGGGGTGGTCAGTAGGGCTGATTTTGGCAGCGAGAGTCTGAAGGAGTCGTACAGCACTGAGAAATACATTATCTAGGCTTTAAAAAAAAAGCACCAGACATCAGGAAAAATATTGGCCAAAAACCACAATGAAACCCTGAAGTGAACATAAGACTGAAAGGAACAAGATGTCCAAGGTTATGCTTCTCAGTTTTAAGGTAAACTAAGGAGCTGTCTGAATCGAAGTAATGCGCTGCATTGATTTTGTTCATTGGTTCAGTGGGTATGAGCGTTACTCACATGAGAGTTTGTTGCTGAACTGAATCCACAGTTTGCTCAGATCTGAATCACATTTTGATAGATTCGAAAGTGTCTCCTCTCTCACGATATGTTACATCATATTGCGCACCCTGCCCAGTGCATTCAATTACCCATAATGCAGTACAATGCATCCATGCTGTTTGTATTTGTGAGCGTTGGTGGTAAAATAGATAAGTGTCAACCCGGGGGGGCTTCAAAAACAAACACAAACATACCTCCTAGATTACAATAGCAACCCTTGCCGTGCATGTTGGGAACACTGAACGAAATTTCAACAAATCACAACAGAGAGCCATTTCTTCATCTGTCTCTGATAAAACTCATTCACAAAAGATCAAATGATTGTCATTCTTTAACTAGTGTTGTTAATGTTAACTTAGACTAGCACTATAAGTCTTCAGTACGTGAAATTAAATAAAAATACTTTGAAAATTCTAAATGCTGTCTAATAAATATGTGTAAGTGTTAAGTACTAAAAAAATAAAAAATAGAGCTAAATAGATTTTTTTTTTAAATAGCACAAATAAATTAAATAAAACAACACTTACACTTGAGTGTGTGCGTGCGTGCGTGGCCTGGTAAACCCTACCAAATGGGGACAAAATATCCACACAAAGATGGCAATATCCAAAATCCTTGTCCTTGTGGGGTTTTTTGGTCCTCATGAGGAAAACATCTTAAAAATCACTCTAAGTGAGTTTTTTTGAGAAAGTAAAAATGCAGAAAGTGTTGTGATGGGTAGGTTTAGGGGCAGGGGCAGTGTAGGGGGATAGAATGTACAGTTTGTACAGTATAATCAATAACTAAATTCAAAACCTAACCAAATCTTGACCTTTGGCCTATTCTAAAGCCATGATTGGTTGGTGTTAAGTAAAGCAATGAGTGTTTGCACAAGAGAGGAGTTAGTGTGAGGCACTGATGAATTAGTGTAGCACTTTGATTGGTTGTGTTTGGAAAAGGAAAGCAAGTCACTTCCTGTTAGATTTTTGAGTTTTATGTAGAGAATTGTGTGTAGCGTTTTGAAAAAAGTGTTTTATGCAAAGAGAAATAGCTTCTGGTTTTGGAGATTTGGTGTGTAGGTTTGCACTTTGAGTGAGGGGTTTCAAAAATCGTTTGACAGGAACAGATTTTGTGTGTAAGCAGTTGGAAAAAACTGTAAAATGAAAACTAAAATCTAATCCAAACTCTTTAGAATCTCTTTGACACCATGATTTTGAAACCAATCTTTGGCATGGCTGTTTTTATACGTTTCTAAGCTTTGACAACAGTAGTGTAATTGAATTTTAAAAAAAATATTTAATGTAGTTTTATTTTTTAATAATAATTCACATTTTTGAACACTCACTCTGTCCTGTATGTTTCGGTGACCATGGTCCACCTTCTTTTTCTTTCTCACAGTATGGTCCAGTATGCTTCATTGAAGATTTCAGGGCCCTTCAGCTGAAACAATATAAAAGTTTGTTTAGGTGTGTGTGTGTGTGTGTGTGTGTGTGTGTGTGTGTGTGTGTGTAAAATGTCCCCACAAAGATGGCAATATCCAAAATCCTTGTCCTTATGGGGACATTTTTGGTCCCCATGAGGAAAGCAGGTCATAAATCACACTAAGTGATGTTTTTTGAAAATGTAAAAATGCAGCATGTCTCCTGTGATGGGTAGGTTTAGGGGCAGGGGCAGTGTAGGGGGATAGAAAATACGGTTCGTACAGTATAAAATGCATTACGCCTATAGAATGTCCCCATAAAACATGGAAACACAACATGTGTGTGTGTGTGTGTGTGTGTGTGTGTGTCTGCGCGTCTGTGTGTCTGTGTGTGTGTGTGTGTGTGTGTGCGTGTCTGTGTGTCTTTGTGTGTGTGTGTGTGCGTTAGCGTTTTCATTTCATGCCAGCTACTCAGTCATCCTTTAAAGCAAGGTCTGGGCCAATCAAATCCACAGATACTAAGTTTACATGCACAGTATTAATCAATCTAGCTTCATTGGGTTTTTGTTTTATCAAACTTCAATCTGTCTATAATCGAATATTTGTATGATTAAAAACATCATACATCACTCGTCTTTTGTCACAAGCATACAATGTTAACTGCAGTCTGATTAACATGAATGCATTCTGAACGAAGCCACGCTACAATCACATATTTGACTTCAACTTTTAAAATGCATGTAAAAAAAATATTGATGCAATAAAGAACCATTTTTGGTTCTTTAAAGAAAATTTCAATGAACAGTTCTTAAAAGAACCAATGACATTTTAATACTCTAAAGAACCTTTTTCCACTATAGGTAAACATTTTGTGCAATGGAAATGTTTCATGGATGGAAAAGGTTCTTCACGGAACAACGGTTGCACACAGAGTAGATGCTGATTAAGACTGTACTTGAGGTCTAGAGGTCTAAAACATACATGGTGTCCTCAGGTAAACACACCTTAGCTAGGCTGTTAAGGCATTTTCTTCTTTATCAGAGTCATGTATACGGGTTGAAGGCAGGTGTTAGAGCAGTCAGGCATACGCTTGCCTTGGGCTTCACATTAGCGTCATGCTCCACTGGCTTTTTTAGCAACCTGGCTAGCACTTACATACAGTGACTGCCAAACTCTCTTTTAGTTTATATCTCAATCTTGAAAAGTATGTAATAATATATCAAATAATAATTTCAAACAATTCCCTCAGTATGACTTGACTGACACCACTTCAATGAATTAACACTTAGACAAGCGGGCAAATTTATTTTTATAGGCCATCATGCTATAGCTTCTGCAGAATATTAGTAATCCAAGACAATAATTAAAGATTACTGATATTCTCCACACTATTCTTTTTCATTTCTCTCTTCATATCACAGAGCTTAGCAAACACAAACCCCTGGAAACCCATTTCAAGCACTGGAAAAGTCCAAGCCAAAGTCAACAGCCCAATCATCTCTCTTGATTCAGTTTGACGTTTGACTGATGTAAAATTAACATTTCAACGCCTGCACCAACAGCAGATAACGTCCTGTCAATCTAGCCAGTTACCTTTTAGATATACAAGAAAAACATTTCTGACAGATTGTGTGATGAATGACCATTCAATGTCTGGTGAAACCACTAAACCTCCATGCAAAACTTGTGTTTTCTTTTCAAATTGCAGTGGCACTGAATCAGCTAAACAGATGCCAAATGCAGTTTGACTATTTTACAGCCTTTGCCCACAGTTTTACAGTTAATTCTTCACCTGCAAACAACCGATTTCTCATTGCAGACGACTTCTTTTTCACTTTAACTAAGCCAACCGAACAGTTCGAATGGAAGGGATGCTTCTAACAGCTTTGAGAGACAGTATCATAGTGAGAGGGGGTGGAAAGAGAGAGAAAAAAACTAGAGTCCTCCACCTCCTCTCACACCTCCACAAAAGCACAGGACCGACACAAGGTGGGAGAGCAGGTCGCTATGGCAACTGACGAGTGGCCTCCAAGGAGAGTCACACACATCCCCCAGACTTCCTCAATTAGCTGTACACACACACACACACATATGTTAGGGAGGGCTACAGTGCTTGTTCTGAATGGACATTTTGGTTGCTCATTAACACAGGGTGAAAACGGTTTATTTCTGGATTGTTTCTAACATTATTTCTCACATTTATTATGTTTTTTTTAACCCCATCTTCTTTACTCAGTATATTTCGCTGCATTTCTTTATATGTGCAGTCTCCTTATACATCAGAGGTCACACACTCCTATATACACTTGGGAATGTTGACCACATACCATTTCATTGTGCAGGTCATTGACATGCTGGTGCATTGTTACCACTGGCCCAGTGGTGGTTTACTGTGGCGGATCATTTTTGCCATGTAAGCAACAGAGCTTGAAGACCAAAATATAATGCCCCTAGCTAGACTATCCAGGCATTTCTTCATTATTAAGATGCTTTTAGACCTCTGTTAATCCTCTTGAGCTGTTAAAGAGCAATGCAAATCGACACAAGATGGTTTATTTACTTTTCTTCATTCCCAGAGGAATATTTTATTGCTCAGATGTCGGAATTTCATTGCTCAGGAGACTTAACGGAGATCTTTGGTTTATGTCATTTAAGAATCAACTTTCTCTCAGATATTTCTCCTAAAATATCACTCCTAAAAATAAAAGTTCCAAAAATGTGTTTGCCACAGCAGATGAACCATTTTTGGTTCCCCAAATGACCATTTTTCTTAGTGTGAAGAACACTGATAATCAGAAGAACTTTCTTCCACTTTGAAGAAACTTTTGTGCTTTGCAAAGATGTTTTGGATAATAAAGGTTCTTAATGGAACCACATATTACTGTGTAGGATGTATACATACATATTAGCGTAAGAGAGAAAAATGAGACTATAACATAAGAGAGCTATAAAATGAACGTGTAGCTGATGAGAAGTGTTCGGTTCATATTCAAATGTCTGACTTTTGAGAATAATTGGAGATTTTTCTCCAGCAGAAAGTTAATATAAAGCACTTAAATACATAGATAAACACCCACAACATTTTCAGTCTGGCACTTTCTGTCTCTCATATGCTCATAGGCGCACACACACACACCACACTCACTCCTCTTGCCTGGCAGCCTGAGGGTCCACCCCCTCCCTTCATTCAGCCTGGTCATGTGACTCAAGTTGTGAGTAGAACAGCACTGTGTGAGGCATCCATTCATTTCCTCCTGAGAAACACACGGCAGAGGAGGGAAGAGAGAGAGAGAGAGAGAGAGAGAGAGAGAGAGAGAGAGAGAGAGTGAGAGAGAAGGGGGTCACATCAAAAAGTGCGACAGGAAAACAAGACAGAAAAGAGGGAGACAGAAGGACGCTCTAAGGATAGTGGTTCTCGCACTCAATTACTGAGGTTAATAAACAAGGTCAGTACAATCCAATGTGTTTTTCTTTTAGTTTGCCACTTCTTAGTATGTTAGTTATTTAGGACCTGTCAGCTGTCATTTAATTGACAGTTTTAGTTTGCACAGTAAATAAGAGGTCCATAATGCCTTTATTTTAATAAACTTTAAAAAAAAAAGTAATGCATATTTAGACTTTCAATGTTACATAACTGTACATTTGTCAATAATCCTTCTCCATTTAAGAGTTGTTATTATTAAGGTGGCAGAAGTTTTATTGGGGGTTCTTTTTTACTTTTATTGCTGTTAACATATTTGTGTAATTTAAATGCGACTCCTGACTTAATGACCTGGATAGCCATGGGCTGAATTTAGTACATTTAAAATTCTTCCTATTATTTTAGTGTATTATATTGATGTGTTCACAGTTTTGCTGTCTTGAGTGTGGTTTTTAATGCATGTTCTCTCTTCCTATTTGTTTCATGTCATATAAGGGCTGCTCAGGCAGTCTCAGCTATATAACTAGTTCTCTGCACATTTATGAATGTTATATAAATGCTATATGATTGGTTTGTTTTTTCTTGTGAGTACTTATGAAAGACTCCAGGATTGCATTAACTTCCTTCCTTTCTCTCTCTGTGTGTCTGTTTCATACTGCTTCAAATACTGGCTAATTAACATTACATGATAAATGCAATATGCATATATATGGTGTAAATATAAAAACTGCATAGAAGAACAATGGCTTTGTTGTACACCAGTAAAGAACTAGAGCTGTTGCATCTGTTGGTCTGATTTGGCATGGATGATTTTGTCTCTCTCCATCTGCCAGTGGTTTCCCTCTCTCAAGTATGTGACATGGTTTTCATAGCCAAGTCAATCAGACCTTCAAAGCTCTGAAAAATAATTAGACATCATTGAAGAAAACCACAGCACTATTCGCGTTAAGTACAATTTAAATAGCTATAAATATACGACATCCTCTGTACCGCAGAACAGAAACCGCACCTGAGAGTTCCTCCAGAGTGTTGATTGCTGTCTGGTGTCTGTCGCGTCTACACCGGATGAGCTTTGTGCTGCAGTTGCATGATGAGGAAGTTCTGGGGTCATTGGGTCTTGTGTTTTTAAAAGCATTGCTTCACCTGAAACATCAATAAAATAAGCAAACTTTCCTCTCACTGTGGCGCTTATATGACCCAGTGAGTCAGCGGTAGTTCTGGCAGGTTCACCTCTGGGTGGTTGTTGTTGATGGTCTTTAGGAACACAAAGTGGGCGTGAAAGGGAGCTAAAGGGTGAATGTGTGGGCTTCGTGCAAACATGATCTGAATCAATAGTTTGAGGGGGTGTGAATCAGGTGTGGAAAGAGTTTTTGTGATGTAAGTTTTAGAATCCCTGTAATGGACTGGCCATCCATCCAGGATGTTTCCCTGCCAACGATCCGAGACTCTGGGATAGGCTCCAGCATCCTTATGGCCCTGCAGGACAAGCAGATTGAAAAATGAATGGATAGGAGTTTTTAGAAAATACTGTACTTAAAAAATATATTTGAGTCTAAGAATGGTGAAGATCAACTACTAAAAGTAGCTGTGGATTTGTAAAGACACATGTTAATGTTTATTCTGATATGGTATGATAAGTATTTTTGTCATGAGTAACATTTCAGTATATTTGGTTTCAATTTTGAAACCACAGCAATAAAATTAAATAAAATGTATAATTAATACATTTTAAATTAAATGATTAAAGTAAAGTATGTATTTGCTATTGTAACCCCTCCTGTATATAGGATAAAGGCTGCAACCCCTAGTGCCAGTCGCTAGAGCGTCTCTTGAGAACAGAGGAGTGAGGTTTACTTGCACAGTGCCAGTCACCCCCATAAACCTCACTCCCATCCGGGTCACGGCACCAATGTAACCCTTCTTGTTCGAACCGCCCGCTCCAAGCGGGACTCGAACCCAGGTCCGCTCTCATAAGAGTCGGACGCTCTTACATGGAGGCTAAAGGCTGCAACCCCTAGCATCAGTCGCTAGAGAGTCTCTTAAGGAGAGAGGAGTGAGGTTTACTTGCACAGTGACCGTTACACTATGTAATTATTACACTATGTAATTTACCTCTAAAAAGTGCATGTAATATACCATAAAGATACATATTATCTAAATGGTGTATTACCTTTTGAAAGGGTATATCGCATCTGTGACAGCTTACTCTTTTTTCACTTTTTTATGATAGTGTACAGTAATAGACAGTGCCAGACCTAATGCACAGATCAGATTTTGACACATATTCCATTTTTTGTCTTACCGTTTTACATTCACTGACTGTGTTCACATTAATAACTCAAGCCAAATAAGACAAGCTTTTTAGCCAAGACCATACAGACCAAATTGTACATTTGTTCATTCACATGTGCAGCAGCTGCGAAATGTGAGCGTTCTTCACAGAGACAACACTCGAGTACCAAACTTAGACTTCTGTGATACCAATAATACAGAAAGACTGGTGTTGATACTTTTGTTTACTTTTAGATTATCATCCCTAGTCTGCATATATTCATTGGAACTTTAAATCGAAGTACATTTAGATACATTCTTTTTTTGGCACAGAAACCCAGATGCTTGCTCACAGACGTGCACTTACGCAAACCTACACACATGTGCACACAGAACACAAATCAGAGGAACTAAATCTCCTTTATGAGTCACCAGTCTACAAAGCGTGAAGTGGCAGGGTGGTTCCTGTACAGTACGGGAAACAGCAGATCTCCCAAGTGACCGCCTGGCCCATTAAACAGAGCTCTGCGAAAGGGCTCCAACCAGAGCCTGTAGCGGATGCACTTCCTGTGAACACTTTGACTGAACTTTGACCTCTGACCCCACAACCACTCCTGAAGGGACCTGACCTCCAAACGCAAGAGGAAAAGGGAGAGAGTTTCGTGTGGGATCTGTTCCTGGTTAGAGATCTGTCAAAGCCAGACAGTTGTCTTCAGCTCCACTGCCGCTGTCAGGGCAAATTATTTCGGAAGAGCTAAAAGCTGCAATTTTTCTCAACCTCTTTACGTCTTGCTTTCTCTCTTTCATTTTGGTCTCTTCTTTGGTTTTCACCTGCAGTTGTTCATTCTTGTTCACTTTCTCCACTTTTTCTTTAGTTGCAGCTGTGAGTTTTCCAGGCTCACCGAGGGCAGAGAAGGAAAAACAATTCTTACCCAGCCCTGTGTGAGCATGCACTGCTGGAAAACAAACACAGCTGCCTTGCTCATTACGAGCAGGGGCATTATAACACTCAGGGAAAAGGGCTAATATTGTTCAAGGGGTAAAAACTCATGCCTTGTGAATAAGAAAAATGAGTGCTTTGTGGTCATTATCTGTTTTGGAAGGGCTGCGTAATCTCTAGCGATCACATCCTTTCCTGTCCTCCTTTCCTTCTGCTCTCCTTTTCTCTCTCTCATCTCTTCTTTTCTCTAAGTTTACTCTCTGTGTGATGTTCAGTCTCTGGGTGGTTAGCAGTCATGCTAGTTAGCATGCTTGGTTACTGGCACTCACGCTGCACTTTAGGGGCCGAATCTTTTCTGGCACTGTTCTGGAAGAGGCTCAGGCTTTCCCACAATGCTGAGGACAGCTGGGAAGGGCTATCGCTGCCCCCTGAGTCTGCATAGCCTAATGGGAATGCGGGCAGATCTCTTCCAGCTGTGAAACAGGCAAGACTTTCAAACACCTTAGTGGGTGGTTATTTGGACTGGGTGACATATTGAATATTCACAATATATTTGCAATGCTTTTATGGTGATGTAAAAGTAAGCAATATTGTGAAGAGTGGTTTTAACTTTGGCTAAGTTTATAAAAAAATTGGTTTTACTTTATTTTGATAGTCAATTTAACACATTCTATTGACTACACTCTAAAAAATGATGGATAAAAAACAACCCAAGTTGGTTTGAAAATGGACTAACCCAGTGATTGTTTTTTTTTACCCCAGCGATTGGGTTGTCTTAAGCAAACATTTAACCAAACCGCAAAATTGCTGGGTTAATCCATTTTCAACCCAACTTGGGTTGTTTTTTACACAGCATTTTTTAGAGAGTAGTAACATCGCACCTACATGTCTACTAAAGGCTGATTTAAACTTCTGCATCAGGCCTGCGGCGTAGCCTCTACGCCGTGGGCAACGCGTCGATTTTTATTTATACTTCTGTTTCGTTGTCCACGGCAACGCGCAGTTACACATGCAGGGAGGGGTTCTGGCAGACCAATCACAACGCTTGCGGTCCGGGTCGAATCGACTCGTTGTTACATTTTTGGAGAGGTGCGCGTCAGGGTACGTCTTAGTCTACGCGTGCTACACACAGCCTACAACGTAGCTACGCCATACACTCGACTCAGAAGTAAAAATTGGACTTAACTCTCATTAGAGTGTTAGTAGAGTATTAGTAGACTGGTAGGGTTAGAATAAGTTGACATGTAGTTGCAAAGTTACTTACTTATAGTCAGTAGAATGTCTGGAGCAGCATCACAATAAAGAATTAGCAGATATTAAGCTGACAGTCTACTAATACTCATAACGAGAGTTAGTTAACATGTAGTTGCACAGTCAACAGAATGTTCAAAAGGGACCATCAAAATAAAGAATAACCAAAAAAATGTGTCAAATTGGTTTAATTGGTTCAATTATTTTGCATGAATCATTCAATTGATTCTTGATTCAAGCAGATTAAACCCATTTCTACGTCACTATTCAAAAATTTACACATATGGATTTTTATCTAAATATACATTCACCTAAAGGATTATTAGGAACACCATACTAATACTGTGATTGACCAACTATAGCCTTCAGAACTGCCTTAATTCTATGTGGCAGTAATTCAACAACATGCTGAAAGTATTCTTTAGAAATGTTGGCCCATATTGATAGGATAGCATCTTGCAGTTGATGGAGATTTGTGGGATGCACATCCAAGGCACCATGCTCCCATTCCACCACATCCCAAATATACTGTATTGGGTTGAGATCTGGTGACTGTGGGGGTCATTTTAGTACAGTGAACTCATTGTTAACTGGTTCATTGTTCACTCATTGTTCATCTGCCTCAAGGTTGTGCGAGTTGTGGCTTCACAAATGCTTTGCTGCATACCTTGTTGTTCTTCTATAAGCTTGAATCAGTCGGCCCATTCTCCTCTGACCTCTAGCATCAACAAAGCATTTTCGCCCACAGGACTGCCACATACTGGATGCTTTTCCCTTTTCCCACCATTCTTTGTAAACCATAGAAATGGTTGTGCGTGAAAATCCCAGTAACTGAGCAGATTGTGAAATACTCAGACCGGCCCGTCTGGCACCAACAACCATGCCACGCTCAAAATTGCTTAAATCAACCTTTCTTTCCCATTCTGACATTCAGTTTGGAGTTCAGGAGATTGTCTTGACCAGGACAACACCCCTAAATGCATTGAAGCAACTGCCATGTGATTGGTTGATTAGATAATTGCATTAATGAGAAATTGAACAGGTGTTCCTAATAATCCTTTAGGTGAGTGTATATATAGTGCTAAAATATATAAACGATATACATATGGCACAGAGTGGGTAGCGCAACCATTGGTTGTGGGTACCTAGGTTTGAGTCCAGCCAGAATCACCTCCCAGTCCCGTTCACCCTTTACCTTTCTGTTGCTTTTCTATGGTCTTCTACCTAATGGTCTTATGTATCTCAATACCATAAATAAAGGTAAAATTGAACTCAAATTGAAAATTGAACAAAATTATCATTAATAAATGGCATGTACGTATTAATTCATACATTAACGTTTAATACAATTAAATTAGATTTAATTGACATTCTGTTATATGTTAATTTAGTGAAAAACAGTGATTATTTTAAAGCTGTTTTTAATGTATTTTATGTATATATCAAATTGGTTACAATACAATAATAATCAATTTCAGAGCAAATAAATAAATAGCAATACTTATATAAGCATAATTTTGAAAGATAAAGCAAAAATATAACATACAATCTATCTAGATATGTATTTTTAGCTATACAGTCCGGCCCTAGAGGTTAAAGCCATGCAAGCAGAGCATAGACAGTGTTTGTCCTCTTTAAAACAGTTGAAAATGGAATTCCCTTCTGTATATATACTTCACCAATTTGAGAGCAATCAGAGGTGTGAACGCAGCAAGATGTAACGCTGTACAAAGTGCAAAATGGATTGCTCAGCTGAGCACAATGAACTATAGCTTTCACTACAGTTGTGCTCATTAATTATAATTTAGATCAGACACAATCCAAAAATGTGCCTCTCAGAGGCTCTGCCTCTCAATGGAAAACAGGAAGCAAGTCCACGCAGTCACTCTATGATTAGTTTGGCTCAACTCACTGTCTTGCAATGCAGTCAACTGACCTGCATTAAGGAATGTTAAAATCATTTGATGGTTGCCCCTATTTTATCGAGCTCTCATTCTCGAGGAGCCCATTTTGCTTAAACTTTTCACGGTTGACGCCACACATTGCACAACATTGCCTAATAACATGGCCTTCGGATATTGCGCAACCTGGTGTGTGCCAGACCTCTGATAATAAACAGTTTGACGGCATGCGGTTCAATAGTTCAAGTCAAATTACACACATCTGTCTCACCCTGTCCAGCGGAACACCAGAGAGAGGGCTTCAGATGTTTCTGGCCCGCTGTCTTCATGGAAGAGAGCACAGCAAACCAGTCCAAGCTGTGACCGAGAGGCCATTTGTCATCTTTTTGGCCTGATCTGGGAGCAGGCTTGCTTAGTAACGTCTTGATCTTCACCATTCTGAAATGATCTTGAAGCTTCTTAAAACACACTGTGCGGTATCAGAAAAGAGCGGATGAAGAAGATATTACAGACAAGTAGACGGGAGAGAAAAAAACATAGACTGCATCTTGAGGTTTAGTTGAGTTGTTTGCAAAACAGGAAAAACAGATTTTAACACGTTCACTCTTCAGAGAGCACTGCTACTTTCATCGACTTAGTCTTCTGCGAGACAGAAAAGACTTATGGTTGGAATCAATTTTCCACCGGATAGATGGCTCTAGACATTTGACAGACTTTCCATTCACAGACAGATGCTGTCACCTGTATGGCAAGAGGCAAGTAGGTCCCACATGAGGTCAGTAAATACTAACCTATGCGCTCCTAACACTGACAGATTTAAATGGAGGGGTTCCAGGCTCCCCTCAAATCAATAGCAGATGTGCAAGTGAGCGTGTTCACTCCTAGTTCTCTCTGAAGGCAAGTGGAAAATGCAGAAGTCTGATTTTTTAAACTAAATTTGAGGAATCTGCAGGAGACGTCCTGTAGTGTTTATTTACTTTAAAGACTGTGAGGAGCAGATGAATCTTCACACAAAGCATTGATTGTGAGGCTGAGAGAGAAGGCCATTTCATCCATGAAGGATTTCATACATCAACATCTTGTCTAGAATGTTTATTATTGTAGCCATAATGCCAAAATCTCTTTACAACTACTGATGATAGATCACCACTAGGTGCGTGAAATGGGCCACCAAGAGGTCAGTCAGTTTGATCAAGAGTCCCAGAACGATCACTGACTCAATGAACTGTCCAACTACCATTAAATGTAGTGTTTTATCAAAGTTTTTGGGCCGCCTTTGATTTTTGAATTGAATTGTTGACATTTTTTAGAACTTAACAAACTGACAACTCTCTTAGTGCGAGTTTATGGACTGTCAGCAACATATACATGTTCAAGCTAGATAGATCAGAAGTAAAACCATAGGGGGGAATTCAGGTTGTATGGGGAAATTTCTCCCAATCAACCTGAATTCACCTTAATATATAAGCATGTAATCACCGCCATGCCGATATTCTGACCAATAGCACAATTGTGAGAATGCAATTGCCTTTTTTATTACACAGCTCTCTGGAATACTTGATTCTGATTGGTCGATTTCGTCATCCAGCAGTCTGATATTTCTTGATAACAACCGCTCATTCACATGGCGTAACTGAAACCAGTGCTACTGTGTTGTCTCTTGTACCACATTGTGGACACATTCTCTGAAAATGACCTCAGAGGTCGTCATTATTCATTTTACAGTAATATTGTTGTAGTGTTTGTCTTAATGCCAGACCATTTGTTTTAATAGATCCTTAGCGTAATAGTTTATTTAAGATTATGCAGGTATGATTTTAAAACTATTACAGGTCAAATCAATGTCAATAATAATTTATTTGATGACAAGCCGTGTGTGATGACAGTACATCCTTTGATTGACATCCTTTGATTATCTATCTATCTATCTATCTATCTATCTATCTATCTATCTATCTATCTATCTATCTATCTATCTATCTATCTATCTATCTATCTATCTATCTATCTATCTATCTATCTATCTATCTATCTATCTACCTATATATCTATATATCTATCTTTTTCACAGTTGTTTGAAATCCACTGATGATTTAGTAACTCCTCAATAACGAGACACGAATAACTAGAACATTCTAACAGAACATTCTAAGAACCAAGAATGAGAGAATATTATTTATGAGCATATTTAGTGGCATCACAAGTTCAGATGAAATTGTTCTGAGATCTGCTGAACAAGAAGAGTCAGTTCAGCAGACTGGAATGTTTATATTAGTAGCCACATCTGTTCCGGCATTGTTTTACTTCAAGGGTCTGGCCAATCAATTCTTTAAATGTTGCTGTGCATTCACAGTTGATTCAAATAGTGTAATAGCACACCTCTCCTGAGCAATTCCTCATACACACACACACACACACACACACACACACACACACACTCTCTCTTCTTCTCTCCCTCACTTTTTCGCTCTTGGAGGTTTGACAATGTCCTGGCTCTATCCGACAGACGTTGTCCTGCCAAGGAAAATGAGCTCTGTTGAAATGGAAAGTCTGAAGTCACTCAGGGTTTTTTGGCAAAAGACAATTACGCAAAGCAGGAGAATCCAGAATAAGTCTGCATCTTGGGGACGGATCCAGAGCAGTGTCTTTGGATCTGCTCAATTTTTACTAAGATCAATTTAAAAGGAGAGGTCTGATCTTGGAGCAGTATCTCAAAGCGTTCTGAGTTAAGACCCAGTTGTGTCTGTTATCTTTCGAGGGAAGGAAGGAGAAAAGGGAAGAGTGGAGATGAGGAAGGTTTTTGTACAGGAGACACTGTGGGATGAGATTTGAGCCTGGTTATCAGTAACACGGCAGCGGGCAGGGAGCAGCTCAGACCCAAGGTCACATTCTGATGAGACTTGCCAACTTCCCCACAAAAATGTTGAGTCACTACTTTCTCTCTGAGTGAAATGTACCAAGGATGATTTTCTTTGTTAGAGCTCATCTGATCTGACATTCTCAGATAGAGATTATGTCTAATTTTGGTTGACTCAGGCATTAGCTTGTTGCTAAGCTAATGAACCAATACTTATATAGTGCACCTACATATTGAAAAATATATTTAAGCCAAAGACCCAGTAATACACACAAGTATTGGATGATACTCCAGTAGACTGGGATGTTAGAATCTGATACGCTAATGGCCCAATAGCACATACAAATATTGGATAATATTCTAATGGATCCAGATGTGAGGATGTTGCTATGGTCCAATACTTCAATAGCACATGAAAATACTGGATATTCCAAAACCTTTTAAGCAGTCTTCCTGTCTAGCATGCATATGAAACCTTAAATTGATTTAAATTTTGAGGTTAGCATTACTTAATACTTTAATAACACCCACAAATATGCCATTAGATAAAACGACTTTTCAGTACTGATTTAAATATTTGTATACAGCTGGTCTTAGCTGGTTTAAGCTAGCCTCCCACCCTGGTTGGTCAGTTGCTGCCTACCTTTTGGAACACCCTTTGTGTTAAGAGTGCACCTATAGCCATAAATGCTGTCTAGGTAGGGAGCTCACTATAAGCTTTGTGTAATGGCATCCATTACAAATTAAGTCCCCAGAACAGTGTAAAGGAAATATAAAATACCACAATAAAATACCACAAAAGTCGAGCTCCTCTGGTATGAACACTCATGGGGAAGTGAAGTGTCTTCATACTGGTGCAATTAATGTGGGTTTCGGGCGTTCTCTGTCTTGAAAACCCAGGCACACATGGATATACACAGCATTTGTAAGAAGGGATTTTAAGTGGGCACAGCCTTTCGGACCCCACCCGTTTCCTGTCTGCCAAGGATTACAGTCATGCACACACACACAAACACAGAGAGAGAGAGAGAGAGAGAGAGAGAGAGAGAGAGAGAGAGAGAGGCAGGTCTAAACTAACCAGGTCAACAGAAGCCAAAACAGTCAGCAGTTTCCAGTCTCACTAATGAATCTGCAAGCACTGCAGTAACAGGAAGAAATCAGGTGATTTCCAGATATAATCCAACTCCTCTATTTATCAGTGCTGCAGACTTATGAGACAGGAGGACCAAAGCCATGACCTCCAATTATCAAGGGAGCATTCAGACTTATGCAACACTTCCGAATGTTCTTTACACAAGTTTGTGAGCCATTGCTGCCTATTCTTCATTCCTGTAGTGTTAGTTTTAGTTAAATCATAAAATAATAACAAGTGGGATCAGAATTATTTTAAGAATTTGCTCGAATGTGATTATGAATGGCAAATAAGTGTTTACGATAAAGGAAAGAAAAAAAGACATGTGCCAAGTACACTTTTTACAAAGCTTTATGTACCATTAGATGTTTTTCATACCATTTTTCATATCAATTTAAATTTTTTTAAAACAAATGTCATTAATTATTTTTCACGATTCTCAAGTCTCACGATTTGACGTTTTACAATCTGACTTACAACTTCCCTGGTTTTGTCATAAAAAAGTCAAATTATCTCATATTTGAAGAGTTGTGTCATAAGGGTCCTCTTTGATATCACTTGGTGTGTTCAGGTTTTTTTTTTTTCTCCATGTTGATTTCACCAGATGACTTGGCTTATTTTCACATATTAAAAAGCAGTGAAGCGGTTTTGTTAAAACATTTTAATAAGAAATATTAATAAGAGTTTGCGCCAATGTCAAACTACTTTATGGATTTATTAAAAAATTAAAAATGTCATTATGATATTAGGAAACTTGGACCACCATTAAATTTTTGACATTAACAAATTAATTTTAATTTAGAAGTTGAACATCAGGTATATTTAAGTCAATCAATGCATGTTTTGTTTTTTTAATATATATGTATTTTTTTAAATCGATAGATCAGAATAGAATCACGTAATTTGCACATTGTCTTCCAGATAGATTTATAATGGCATTACTGAAGCAGGGAACTAGCATTTGTTAGTTCCCTGCTTCAGAGGGTGATTCTGTAGTAGTGAACAGCTTGTCCATTAGAATTCTAGTCATTTGTGCAAGTGTAAATGTTTCACACCTCTCATTTCCTGCTGTCTGGAAACTGGAAGCTATTTGTTGACATTTAGTACATGAACAGTTCACTTTTTCATTTACCATAGCAAGGTTCACGCACACACACACACCACGTCAAATCAGGAACACACGAAATGTCTAACGACTGCTGTAAACACTGCTGTATAATGTTTCTTTCCTTGCTGAAACTACCTATGTTTAATGGCATCTTAACTGGATGTGACAACATGGGCAATGTCAGTACAAAGTTAGGTATAAGAACATTCCTTATTGAGTAACTAATGGCTTCCCAGATGTTACGATTCAGGACAGTTCCTGAAAAGAATCTAAAATAGCAAAATCTGTTGCTTTTTTTTGTTGAGAACTGCTGTTCTCACAACTACCTAAATGATACAACAATTTTTTGGAAGTTAAAGCTTGATCAGAGTCAGAATATAATTCAGCTACAGCTTGTTCATAGTGAAACAAAACAGCGTTCCTGATAAACATGACTGTAAAATACCTCAAGTAGTAGTAAACACTTCTCAGAATGATATGCTTATTACACCATTTGGCCTGCTCTCTCACATATGTTTACTGTTATCCTCACACAGTTTATCTATTGGACCGTCACTATAAGCACAGCTCCTATGATATGCGAGACAAATCAAAGTTTTACCAAACATATTTGATTTCTCTGTTCCTCACTATTGCTGACTGTCTTAAAGAACAACATGGTGTGATATGACACTTCAAGTTATTGAAGCCTAACATTTTTTCTGCTATGCCTCACAGGAACAGTGCTATCAGGATGTTGATGCTGGATGGGATGCCAGCCCTGTCAGTTAAAATCGATCCTGCAGAGTCACAGAGACGGGTAAGAGGTCAAAGCAATGCCACACACGCGTAGTCAGAGGCTTTCAACACTCAAGATGATAGGTTGTAATTAACCAATATCAAAGTCAGGCCAGCAGAGTGATGCAAAACAGAGTGTCTGCATTCTTGAAACACTACTTGACCAATCAAATTTGAGGATCAAAACTAACTGTTACATATTCTGGTGGGTGATTGTCACAAAGCCTGAAAAGACAAGTCTCAAGACAAGTCCTAAATAAATGATGGCTTTAATGAAAAAAGTAGGGCTACATTGAGAAATGTTGGGGTGTTTTTGTTACAATATTTGAGAAGTAATATTTTCAAGACTTTTACTTTACTCATTATTTACACCTACACACAATATATGTTATACATTAGATGTTGTATGGGGTGTAATGATACCCTCATTCGATACATGTCACGATACTGAATCCACGATACGATATTATTGCGATACTCCAAGGCATATGGTAAAAGGAGTAGTTCACATTAGTTTTAATTTACTGATAATTTACTCAACCCCATCTCATCCAAGATGTTCATGTCTTTCTTTCTTCAGTAGAAAAGAAATTACGTTTTTTGAGGAAAACATTCCAGGATTTTCCTTTACATAATGGACTTCAATGGCAACTAACGGGTTTAAGGTCCAAACCAATGCAGTTTCAAAAGGCTTTGAAGGGCTTCAGAGGGCTCTGCACGATCCCAGCTGAGGAATAGAGTCTTATCTAGCAAAACCATCGGTCATTTTCTAAAAAAACAAAAACAAAAAACATTTATATACTTTTTAACCTCAAATGTGCAACTTTCGAGTTGTTCTTCTTCACGGCGTATGATGTCATCACTTCGGAAAGGTCACATGTGATGTAGGTGGAAGTACTGAGAAAGGACAATATTCTGTGGCATTGCGGTCATTTAATATTTTGGTATTTGGGGGGGGGGGCTACTTGTAATGAAAATAATGTCACAATGCAAAAACCTTTATGGTCCTCCCTAAAAATAGGCTTCATTGTCATTATTCGAAATATAATGTCTTCTTTTTTTCTTTTTTTTTGGTTTGAAATTTTTTGGACTTTTTCTTACATGTACCAAGTAACTGTGCTTTACTTTGCCTTTAACGTACTGTGTATTGCTTGTCTAGTGGTTTAGATTAAGGTGTCTCATGCTTGGAGTCTTCAGGATACATGCCAGATTTTCAAGCCTGACCAAATAAGCATATACAGGTCCTTCTCAAAAAATTAGCATATTGTGATAAAAGTTCATTATTTTCCATAATGTAATGATAAAAAATAAACTTTCATATATTTTAGATTCATTGCACACCAACTGAAATATTTCAGGTCTTTTATTGTTTTAATACTGATGATTTTGGCATACAGCTCATGAAAACCCAAAATTCCTATCTCAAAAAATTAGCATATCATGAAAAGGTTCTCTAAACGAGCTATTAACCTAATCATCTGAATCAATTAACTCTAAACACCTGCAAAAGATTCCTGAGGCTTTTAAAAACTCCCAGCCTGGTTCATTACTCAAAACCGCAGTCATGGGTAAGACTGCCGACCTGACTGCTGTCCAGAAGGCCATCATTGACACCCTCAAGCGAGAGGGTAAGACACAGAAAATACATTTCTGAACGAATAGGCTGTTCCTAGAGTGCTGTATCAAGGCACCTCAGTGGGAAGTCTGTGGGAAGGCACCTCACAACGAGAAGAGGTGACTGGACACTGAGGAAGATTGTGGAGAAGGACCGATTCCAGACCTTGGGGGACCTGTGGAAGCAGTGGACTGAGTCTGGAGTAGAAACATCCTGAGCCACCGCACAGGCGTGTGCAGGAAATGGGCTACAGGTGCCGCATTCCCCAGGTCAAGCCACTTTTGAACCAGAAACAGCGGCAGAAGCGCCTGATCTGGGCTACAGAGAAGCAGCACTGGACTGTCGCTCAAATTTTGCATGTCATTCGGAAATCAAGGTGCCAGAGTCTGGAGGAAGACTGGGGAGAAGGAAATGCCAAAATGCCTGAAGTCCAGTGTCAAGTACCCACAGTCAGTGATGGTCTGGGGTGCCATGTCAGCTGCTGGTGTTGGTCCACTGTGTTTTATCAAGGGCAGGGTCAATGCAGCTAGCTATCAGGAGATTTTGGAGCACTTCATGCTTCCATCTGCTGAAAAGCTTTATGGAGATGAAGATTTCGTTTTTCAGCACGACCTGGCACCTGCTCACAGTACCAAAACCACTGGTAAATGGTTTACTGAACATGGTATTACTGTGCTCAATTGGCCTGCCAACTCTCCTGACCTGAACCTCATAGAGAATCTGTGGGATATTGTGAAGAGAAAGTTTAGAGACGCAAGACCCAACACTCTGGATGATCTTAAGGCCGCTATCGAAGCATCCTGGGCCTCCATAACACCTCAGCAGTGCCACAGGCTGATTGCCTCCATGCCACGCCACATTCAAGCAGTCATTTCTGCAAAAGGATTCCCCACCAAGTAATGAGTGCATAACTGAACATAATTATTTGAAGGTTGACTTTTTTTGTATTAAAAACACTTTTCTTTTATTGGTCGGATGAAATATGCTAATTTTTTGAGGTTTTCATGAGCTGTATGCCAAAATCATCAGTATTAAAACAATAAAAGACCTGAAATATTTCAGTTGGTGTGCAATGAATCTAAAATATATGACATTTTAATTTTATCATTACATTATGGAAAATAATGAACTTTTTTCACAATATGCTAATTTTTTTAGAAGGACCTGTACACGTGTTTTCCCCCTCTCCTCGAGTCCTATGCGCTCTGTCCATTTTCATGCACAGCTAAACCCACACACATAACATTTTGCACCCTGTTTTACCCGTTTTAACGGTTGTCGTTGTCGTGCCGTTGTTCGGGTCGAGTGCAGGATGTGCGTGGGCCACGCAGCTCAGCTTTGAAATGTGTTAAATCAACAGGCAGTGCAGATGCTGAAACGTGCTTCTTGTTTGAGTGGGCTCAACGCCAAGCCCCTTTTCTTGGAAGCGCATTGCTCCCCCCTATTAAAGCAGCCCTCACCAGAAGCTATTCGGATTCGGAAAATTAGCCATAATGACTGGTAGCCCCCCATATGAGGGGTTGGATGTGCAGGAGGGGAGGGATAGGAAGGTGGGAAAGGTGAAGCATGAGTCGGGTGAGAGAGAAATGGGGTAGAGATGAAGTTTCAAAACATGTTCCATTTCGGCTGAACAGCCTCCAAGTTAACCACAGTAAAAAACAGAAGGGACATTTTTGGGCTAGAAATAATGCTGCCAGCAGACCACTTTTTGTCCATGATTTCATTGAGTCTGAGTGAGTGCTTCTGAGTTGTTTGACTGGAATGTTTTGTCGATTTACTGATGTTACTTTAGGATAACAACTGAGTCAGAAGAGCTCACTTTTTTCTTCCCATATAAGAAACAAATACTCTCAATAGTCAATAAATACTGTATGTGTTGCTAGTCCCTATGAAGCACCAACCCCCTGTCTCTCATCTCAGCCCCCCTGAAGTAAGCGATCTGAAGTTATTTTTTCAGAATGATTTGATAAATAGAGAGTTCAAAAGAACAGCATTTATTTGAAATATAAATATTTTGTAACATAATGGATTAATGTGTCCTTACTAAATACACAGACGTTTACCTTGACTGTCCCAAGCTGGTGGAATGACCTGCCTGACTAATTTATTCAAGAAATGGCTGAAGACAAATTTTTTTCGTCAACACTTAACCCATTAATACTAACAAATAAAAATTGTTATGCATAGTGCACTGTGGACTAATTGGGATCAGTCACAGCACTTGCATATTGTTGCCCTATTGTTGGTTTGATTACTTCTATTGCTCTCTTCATATACAATCTTTAAAAAATAAAATAAATAAATTAAGTAAAAACCCACCTAATTACTTCTTGTGGCCTCGTATTCACAGTACAAATAGCGATGCAGATTAAGACTAGGCGATTTCCTAGGCAGATATTGACTTGGGTCTATATTAGAGTCAAGCACAGGCGAAGCACCATAATATAGTCCCAAATCAATATCTGCTTAGGAAATAGCCTAGTCTTAATCTGCATCTCTATTTGTACTTGTTGTGAATTCGCAGGCCACAATAAGAAATTAGGTGGGGGTTTTTTTGTTTGTTTTTTTTTAGATCACATTTACTCAGGACATGCTAGCTGCAACATAGGATTCCATTCATTATGCTAAGCTAAGCTAGCGGCGACCCTGCCAAACTAAAATAATGCATGCAATGAGACAAAAATGCATTTGCCCACATATCTAAATGTAGGAAAGATGTTGAATAAGCCCTATTTCTAAAAACGGTGGAGTGTTCCTTTAAGGTATATATTGCTACTCTAAGTTACCAATATGCACCTTTTAAGGGTGAAAAAGGTACAAAGATGTTCTTTTACTGCCCCAGTTTTTACACCATTTTTCTGAGAGTGTGAGCAAGACTTCCAGTTTAATCCACATCCAGTTATGTTACCTGTACAAAACCAGCTAGTTATGCTGCTTGATATTGTAAACTGGTATTTGTTATATTTTAATGTTTTATCATAATCATTAATTCACTGGTTTCTAGCACAAATACTTATTTCTAGCATTAAATTACCGTTTACTACACTTGTGATTCTTCTACTTATTTACGCATGGTGAAGTCTCAGAAGTCTTGCACACTCACAGAGCACATGTAGCAAAGTAAGTTAGATAACATACATAAAATATATATAAAATATGTAACAAAACAGTTTCTCGCATTTAGTTAGAACTGAGTGAAAGCTGTCGTCACCCTAATGCCACCCCAAACCTATGGTTTCCTTCTATGAACATGTCTTTTGTGTTCTGCAGAATACAGAACGTCACACGTGTCTGGAAAAAGTTATAATTGTTGAGAGGTTTTCTTTTAAGCCTTAAATATTCCTCTAAAACACATGAGCTCAATTTTCTGAAAGTCTAGGATGTTCCTGATACAAAAGTGATTAATAGTTAACTGATTTCCATCTGTTTCTTTCTTCTCAGTCTCCTGTGATCCATGACTATACAGAGATGGGCGTGCTGGTGTTGAACCGCAGATTTCGGACACAGTCAGATGATAGACGATTCCTGTCCGACCCCTTCCAGACGCAAACAGAGCCAGTGGACCTGTCCACCAACAGAGCCAGAACCTCCCCGTCACTTTCAGCATCGTCATCTTTATCCTCGTCTCCCTCGTCATCCTCATCATCAATACGATTCTGTCCACGGTCCCCTTCTTCCAGCAAGTCTCTGTCATCTTCATCACCGTCATCATTATCCATGCCTTCATCTTCCTCCACTTCAGTTATAACCCCCGTTCCACGTTTGAAGATGTCTCCGTCCTGCTCTGGCCCAGTGGTGGCATCTCCCCCATCCAGGAGTTTC
Organism: Gobiocypris rarus; assembly: GCA_023029165.1. Lineage (NCBI taxonomy): Eukaryota > Metazoa > Chordata > Actinopteri > Cypriniformes > Gobionidae > Gobiocypris > Gobiocypris rarus. Next base: position 31,738,111 of record CM040914.1, read on the forward strand.
AGGGGGCAGCCGTTTTTGCACATACCACAGTTGATGCCTCCTTGCTCCAGCCCGGTCCACCTCCATCCACGGCGGGTGCCGGTGGTGATGCAGCCAGTGCCGCTGGTCTTCACTGGGGTGAGATCGCTGGGCAACAGTAGGCTCATGATGCCGCTGCTGGAGGAAAACAGGATGCACAGGAAAGGTGAGACATAAGCCTCTAAGCGCTGCTTGATTGTCTTATACCGTGTCAAAGGCACATACAACCCATTATAATCAGTGATGCTGCCTAAACTGGATGCGGCGAGGTGCGAGTCCTGCGACAGGGCATGACAAACTGGCAACAGTAAACTGATGCCCGTTCTATTTCTGATGTACTTTGCGCTCGCGCTACTTCAGGCACGAAGAACAAATGGATTTGCAACGGTTGCTTTGTCGCGTCAAAACCACGCTGTACTGCAAAAGCTTGAGGTTGTCTACACAACCTCAAGCTTTTGCAGCACAGCGTGAGTTTTAACTGCCATTTCTTCCTCTTAAATCCAGTGTAGACACTGTGTTAGTTACCTTACGACACCCCAAACAGCCAATGAAAATGCTGCACTGATAAGCCCTGTTGTTACATGTCAATTTGTCTGTCAAACTTACTTAAAGGGATAGTTCACCCCAAAATTTTAATTAGCCCATAATTTACTCACCCTCAAGCCATCCTAGGTGTATATGACATTCTTCTTTCAGACAAATACAATCAGAGTTACATTAAAAAATGTCCTGGCTCTTCAAAGCTTTATAATAGCTGTGATGGTTATGTTGTTTTTGAAGTCCATAAAAGTGCATCTATCTATCAAATAACTGCTCCACACGGCTCCGGGGGGTTAATAAAGGCCTTCTGAAGCGAAGTTAGTGGTACGTGAATCGACTTGCGATAAAAGAGTACCCTTGCACCCTTGAACCCTTGACTCATGCATACTGACAAACGCAGAAGCGCAGATGATAGAGCAAAACATAGTGTCAGGGGTTACTCTTTTAGCGCAAGTCGACTTGCGTACCGCTGACCACCGGAAGCCAGTTATTTTTTAGTCTATAAAGTTTTAAATATGGATATCTTTCTAACACAAATGCACCACTTCGATTTAGAAGGCGTGTGGAGCAGTTATATGATGGTTAGATGCACTTGTATGGACTTCATAAATGAAACAATTCACTGCCATTATAATTTTCTTTTTTAATATAACTAATATGTTTTAATTGTCTGAAAGAAGATTGTAATATATACCTAGAATGTTGGTGAGTAAATCATGGGCTAATTTTTATTTTCGGGTGAACTATCCCTTTAAAGGATTAGTTCACCTTTAAAAAAACTTTTGCTGATAATTTACTCACCCCCAGGTCATCCAAGATGTCCATGTCTTTCTTTCTTCAGTCGAAAATAAATTAGGTTTTTGATGCAAACATTTCACCTTATAATAGAGTAAATGGACCCCAAACGGTTAAAGGTCCGAATGACAGTTTCAGTGCAGCTTCAAAGGGCTTTAAACGTTACCAGACGATGAATAAGGGTCTTATATAACGAAACGATCGGTCATTTTTAAAAAAATATCACAAGTTTAAGTTTTATAAGAACAAATGTTCGCCTTGATCTGTTCTGTGATATGTGTACGTGATGTCAAGTGATACGCAATTATGTTGAAAAGGTCACGCTTGTCGTAGGCGGAAGTACAGAGTCAGTGTTTTCAAATGTGCGGAAGGAGGATTCAAAATTGTCCGACATCGTTGTTTTACCTTTTAACTCCCTTTTTTGTAAACGCCGTTTGACTGAGTATGTGCACGTTCAACACAGACTCGGTATTTCCGCCTACGGCAAGCGTGACTTTTTCAACGTAACTGCGTATCACGTGACGTCACGAACGCGCATCACAGAACGGACCAAGGCGAACATTTGTGCTTATAAAACTTAAACTTTAGATTTTTTTAATGACCGATCGTTTCGTTATATAAGACCCTTATTCATCGTCTGGTAACATTTAAATCTCTTTGAAGCTGCACTGAAACTGTCATTCGGACCTTTAACCGTTTGGGGTCCATTGCCTCCATTATAAGGAGAAATGTTTGCATCAAAAACCTGAATTTATTTTCGACTGAAGAAAGAAAGACATGGACTTGGATGACATGGGGGTGAGTAAATTAAAAGCAAAAGTTTTTTAAAAAGTGAACTAATCCTTTAACTGTCTGTGACATGAACCTCTTATTTTGGCAAATTCCCAATATATTATAAAAAGGTTTTATTATGGTAAAGTACATATAATTCCGATACTAGGTATCTACTTATTAGAATTTTGCTCCAGTAATCTGGAAAAAGGTTATTATAGCTAACAAACAAAAAATTACAAAATTTTTTTTGTTTAACTTGATGTGATAAAATAACTTAAACTAAAAAAATATATAAAAACTATATAGACATAAAACTTACAAAAACAACAAAATGTCTCAAACTTGAAATTTAAATGAAAACGGAAAATTCTAAAAGTATCTCAATGATAAAATAACACAGAATACAGCATAATGCATTAATGAATGCATTAATGAAAATGGTGCTTGTCATTCTTTATGATACTGACCTTCATTCATTTTCCAAGATTTTTCTGTGAAACACATGCAGCCAAAGTTTCTTCTAAGAAAAACACGCAAAAATTATTTTATTATTTACATTTGCATTATTTACCCCATCTGCATCTGCAGAAATCATCCGTTACACATTTTTCCTTTGTGTTAATGTCAATATTTATGACGTCGACTTTCCGACTTCGACTTGTAATTTCACTAATTTCTCATCTTCTATTTAGTGTATAAATGATAACCTGAATGAAAAGCTTGTGCTTTCTTTTCATTGTGCAACGATAAACTGCATTTGAAGTGATTTATCCCAAACTCATCAGGTACACTTGTGACATCGTGGTTTTGACAGACATAGATAGAACACCCGCCTCTTGAAAGGCGATGGGTGAGGTTAAGAAATCCATCGAAATCCAATAAATCCAATAATAAAAGTCTTTCATTCTTCTCCTTTCACCACTTTCCTCTCTCTTCCTCCATAGGTGCAAAGCACTGATTTTAAAAGCCTCTCTTCCGAGTTTCTGTGTAGCTGGCAGGGTCAGTGACAGAACCCAGAGCCCGGCTGTGTTTTAGACAGGCTCAGCTCTTATGAGTGCAGCTCCATTGTGCTCAGCTCTTTATATTCCTCAAAACAGGCAGCCGCTACATCCCTGCAGGAAGTAGATGCTATGGGAAAAACTTTGCTTAGCTAAATGAGGGCACTGGGGTATATTCATGACAAAGTGTATGCAGAAACACAATAGCATCTGTAATAAAGACGAGAAATAATATATATATATATATATATATATATATATATATATATATATATATATATATATATATATATATATATATATATATATATATATATACATTTGCAAAATTTAATTTGAGTGTGACTTAAATCACTTAAATAGCCCCATCTATCTATCTATCTATCTATCTATCTATCTATCTATCTATCTATCTATCTATCTATCTATCTATCTCTCTCACACACACAAACTCGTACTCAAACCCCTTTTCTAGGAATGCTCGCCTCTGGGCAACAGAGCTGTTTTTAATGGGCTCTGTGGCTAGGAAGTCTTTCCATTCATTCTTTTTCTCTTTTTTGCATCCTGTTTTCCTCTGGGGGGGAGGCATAGATAGAGGTTGGAAATGTCCAATGTCATAAAAGTCTCTGTATTAATCTGTGTGTGTGTGTGTGCGTGCATGGGGGGGGCTGGTAATCCCTACATTATGAGGACAAAATGTAGCAATACCCCCCACAAAGATGGTAATATCCAAAATCCTTGTCCTTGTGGGGACATTATTTGGTCCTCATGAGGAAAACATCTTATAAATCATACTAAGTGATGTTTTTTGAAAATGTAAAAATGCTGAATGTTTTCTGTGATGGGTGGGTTTAGGGGCAGGGGCAGTGTAGGGGGATAGAATATATAGTTTATACGGTATAAAAACCATTACGCCTATGGAATGTCCCCATAAAACATGGAAACACAACATGTGTGTGTGTGTCTTTGACTGACCAATCAGAGAAGGGAATTTATATACATCAGAAGCACAGTGTGTGTGCGCAAACAAGCAGGTTGACACATAATTAGGCCTGTGCAGTTCACACTTTGATGCTCCAATTTTGGTTCATTAAAAACATTCAAGATTCACACGAAGAGACCAGCCCCCTATCTTGAGGGTCCGTGCCCTTATGCTCAGCAGTCTCTCATGAAGTATCCATGGCAACAAGACAGGACATGGAATGACACGAATACAACGGAGACCTTTGAAATTGGTATTACAACCAAACAAAAACAAAACAAACCAATACAAACATCCCCAGCTTTCTTATTATAGGAATAGAGTGAAGTATAGTCTATCATTCATTTGAGCTAGGAACAGTTGAGTTCACTCAAAAACACAATTTTGTCATTATTTACTCATGTTCATGTTCCACATGGCAAAGTGTGGACATCAAGTTCCTGAGATTCTCATAACTGAACATCAAAAGTCCTGCACAGGTTACATGGAGATTGAAAGTATGAGTGAATTATCAAATGTAAAATCAAAAGGTATTTTAGTATTCTTATGTACTATTATTGTATTTAATAATATTAATTAATTGTATTATATTTTCGGTTCTCATTTTAATTTTAGTTTAATTAATTTTATGTGCTTTTTTTTATATTTCCACTTATTGTTTCATTTTTGTTTCAGTTTTAGTTTTTGTCATTTTAGTCATTCAGACTTATTTTATTCATTAGGTTGTCAAGGCTACATTTGTTTTTCATCTAACATTTATATTTTAATTTATATATGTCAGCTTTATTTCAATTAACAAAAATAATTTTTAATAGTTTTAGTTTCCAATACGAACACTGATGTCAAATACATTTAAACAAAAATTTGTTTATCACATAAAGGTATTTTGTGACTACATATAGACTACATACTGTATAACTTAAAGGTGGGGTAAGTGCTTTCTGGTAACCGATGTTGATTTCAAATCACCAATACAAACACGCCCCTATTGGGTTAGCTCCGCCCCACACATACGTAACCCAGGCAACGACTATGGTGGAATCTGAAGTGCCAGCCATGTCATCAATAAGTGAAAGCATGTGTGTTACTATGGTAATCCAGGTTGAATGTTCGGTGAAAAAAACACAAACACAGTTCTCATGAACTCGATAGCACAAGCACAACAGTCTAACTAACGAACAATTATGATGAGATTAGAGGGCTATATCGATCACGAAAAGAGGAACCAAAGGAAACAAACATATATTAGGAGTATATTATCTTACTTTTCGGACACTCTTTTGGAGCTGACGCTTGAAACAAGTTTAGACGCGTATAAGACGTTTATACGGTGTGGAAATGAATGGTTAATTAACATTGCTGAAGTGAACGACAATACGATTCAAAATGGACAAGCAAGCAAACATGACACATGAGCATATTCAAGCAAAAACCAGCATATATTAGTTCTGAGAAACAAAACAAAAGCAATGTTACTCGCCTATCGAGAAGAAATAAAGCAACCTCAGCCTTGAGTTCTCTCCAGCGCTGAAAAGCTGATCCGATATTTACACGGGTTCTACTTCTTGCCTGATCGTAAGCCTTCTTTTGTTCCACAGACATCTTCCACATTTGTTTTTTATCTGCCATCTCTCTCTTTCTGTCATCGCTCGGCTAATGTACGCCCTGTGTCGTGTCTTCTGAATAATGACATGCCCACTCTCTTCTCCCTGTCATTAGTAGACACGCCCCTTACTGCTGATTGGCTATAAGTTTGTTTTGGTACTCTGCCCAAGGCACTTTTCTAAAGCAGTTTTGAAATGCCACTTACCCCACCTTTAATGTGTACTACTTTAATGGTGCTTTTATTGGTCTCTATGAATTGAATAAAATATATGTGAAGTCATTGTCCATCCTTCAAGGACATTTTCTGCTGTCTATCTAATCTTTAATTAAAACATTAATCAAAGTGCCATTAGATTAGAATCTTAGTTTGGTTTAATTGTCTCAGTGTTCCGGCCATAGAATCAAACTGAGTCAGTACATAACTGAAAAAATGATCATCAAACACCAGCATTGCAAAGGTCACATACAGTATGAATCGTTTAATTATGCTAGTCCATGTACAAACTCTGAATCTAGTATAGAAGACCAACACTGGGTTTGTTTGGACTGCAGTATCCTGATTATAAGTTAACTTTGGGGTGTTGTGGAATTATTGAATCATGTGCATATTGTAAATTCAACTGGACCATACCTCTGTTTTTTTATCCAGTCACGCACCGAATCGCAGATGGACTGTCACCTCGGCGATCTTTGAGTGAAAGCGAGGATGATGACCTGCCCAACGTGACCTTGGAGAGTGTGAATGAAACAGGATCCACCGCCCTGACTATCGCCCGCGCTGTCCAAGAGTAAAGACGCCTTTATCATTAATCAGCAGTCTACAACCTACCTATCTATCATTATGATGTATGATGTTAATTCTCAGAGCTCACTCTGTGCACAATGAAAATAGGATAGAAGAATATATAAGTATATAAGATAGAATATTTTAAAATGAAACAACATTAATTCATATTATGAAAAATATTATTATAAATCTATCATGAAATGAGTGTGAGTGACCTGTTAGTCTGATCTTTTTTTAAAGTGCCCCTATATTATGCTTTTTCAGATATTACCTTTCATAACTGTTTGTGAATGCAGAGTTTCAAAGAGCAATGTGCACAACAAAGTGCGCCTCCCAAAAGAATTCTGAACTGCCTGAAACAAGTCGTCGGTAATTTCAGTCCTACTTGCTGCACAAACCTACGTAGGTTTGTAACAAATTTGCATGATGCCAGCCTATGGTCTTCATTGACTGTCCATGAACAACGTGTACTTTGACCTGCAATCAAACATGCGTTTACATGGACACTGATAATCCAATTGTAATCCTCTGAATAAAAGTCACATGTAACCACGTCAATTCGGAATTAATTGGCAAATCCATATTGTAAATGGTGGTTTAAACCTTTTCTAACCCGATCAAGGACACTGGAAAGTACTGTGCATGAGCAGTAGAAATGGCGTAGCTTTTTGTTGTTGTTGAATGAAGTGTCATAAATGACTGTCATTTCATTCTGAAATTCTCCTTTCACTCATCTTTGAAATGGAGGAGGACAACGTCCCACCAGTCCTTAATATCGGACTCTCATCCACAGATGCCTAGTTTTGGGTGCGGGGCATTTTTACTGCTTGATTAATATAAGCAGCACGACACAACAGTTCATGTGCTTGCTGTCTTCTAATTAGGACCCAAAATAGATCAATATTAAGTCTGCTCTTTAAAACAAAGAAAATAAGCATTGTAGTTGTCGACATTTTTGAGGACAGTTTTACGAATTGATAAGGTAAAACTGATGCCATCGTCACTGTTTGTGTCAGTGTGTATTAAGTGCTGAGGAAGCCTCTGGAGCTGAAGTTCAGATAGTAATGGCTGTTTTAGTTTCAGTAGACCACAATCAGAGCGAATCCTTTATCAAACAATTTCAGACACTGTGAGAAAAGGGGTGATGCTGCAATGTATATTATGAGAAAATTAAAATGTTTTTTTTTTTACCTTGGGTGCATGTAAACATATTGTAGGAGACCTCCAAAACTAAATTAGGAACCTTTAAAGTAAAATGATTGGGGCACTTTAATAGAGAATTAAATAGACAGTTGCATGCAGCACATAAACTTTATTTGTTTGTGGGCTATAGCTACAAAAAATCTAGTTTATTTATGAGAAAATTCTCTGAGCAAGTAGGGACAGGCTGGCAGGACTGTTTGAATGTGTCTGGAAAGGACAAAGGTGCCAGTATGATTTATAGCAAAGTGCCACAGGAGTGAATATTACTGTGAAAGAGAATGTGTGAGAGAGAGTTGTTGATTTGACCTGTTGGTTCTTCAATCGATACGAATTCGATCCAGTGATTCATGTAGTGTTTGTATAGTTTCTATACAGTTCTGGTTTGTCAACAAAATTTGAATTCTGACAAAACCACCCTGGAGAAATTTAAAAGACACCTTCAAGTGGAAAATAATATTTAGAAATAAACCCACTTATGGTTTTCCTTAATTATACTGTATTATTATTAACTTTACATAGTTTATGCATTTGGCTGATGGCATATTCAGGGTAAACTTTTTGCCATTTTGCCACCTTGCCTTCCCTTGAAATCAAACACATGACCTTGTTTAACCCAGTTGAGCTTCAGGAACTGATCTCAGTCTCAGAGGGAGAGAATGTGTTATGGACACAGGTGCAAGAGTCAATGCAGGTTTACATATTACTTGACCAGTGGTCAGCTAGTGAATAATGAATGGACTTCATTCTTACCTTTATTATTCTGATAAACTGATCTCCAGACAGTGATGCTGCCCTGCACGTCACCACTGGAAAGCCCCTCTGGTATTCTCCACTGGGAAACATACAAACAAAAGACGGAACTTAAATGACTGCGCTGAGTTTAGTCTGATGGCAGCTGCTGTTTCCCTCCCTGCTTCTCTCATTGACAACAAGCTAACGTTGATTCTTATGTAAAACACTCTAAAAAGAGTTCCTCTGACCTTGGACAAAAAATTCCAGGCTTCTCATGAGGACATGATGGAATGTGGAAAATAGTGACAGTGTTTGAAAAAAATGTAGATTGTGAAAAAGAGGTGAAAAGATCTAGGATGTTTTCTTTCTTTCTTTTCCTCTTTGGGCCCCCAAAAGTGAAGGAGTGTGCCAAAAGCTACAGGTGCCCCCCCAATGCCCCTATCCTGCACATGAATACACACACACACACACACACACACACACACACACACACACACACACACACACCGTGCACCCCTGTAACCCAAAAGAAACAGGAAGTGGCTCTGTGGGGGGTGAAAATGCCTCTGCTACCACACAGAAAATCCAGTGGAAATAGGCTTACAACCTAAGTTATCCAAGCAAAAATGTATATCAGATTCAAGACAGGATATGAACAGTGAGATTTCCTTGATACAAAACTAAAATATTAACAGTAATAGTAAATACACAATTAATATAATCCTTTAATCATTAAATGACAAATAATGTAGGCTAAATAATGTGTAATTTCTAAACCACTAGCGCCACCACACGGAACTCCTGTGCAGGTTCACGAGTTCACACTTTAAAATAATCATCAGATAGAGTAAAAAGTAGGCTATGCGTATTTGGCGTGCTGTCCGAGGGGAGGGGTAGGCCTACTCCAACCCGTATCTCTAGTTAGGATAGTAACCAGGTGAGGAGATAGGGTGGAGGGAAGCAGAAAACTGACCAGGGACATGCGAGTCGGCGATGTATATAGGCCCTATAGGCCTCCTCTTGTACTGATTGGATAGGCAATTTGAACGTGTTAATCCCGAACTTTGTTAATAAATAATAATTTTTAAAAACTCACCCTACTCCTGATTACAGGCCTACACCTCACCTGTAAACCGTTGTCTGATGTCGTCCCATTTGACGTCCATTAATTCCTGTATATAGCTCCCCCAAGTGGCCATTTAAAATCGTACATTTAGACTTTTCAGGGGTGCGTTATCCCAAACAGTTCCAAACGCATTGTAGCCAAGTTGCCAACAAGTTCCGTCGTTATATTTCAACGAGTTGGTGTTTCCGAAACCACAGTTCCAACGAACATTCGCTAACATCATCACAAAGTTGTGTGGTCTGAACAACAGCTTCTTGTTTGCATGACAATATGTGGACTAAATCCTACTTTTAAAGTAGCCTACTAATAATATTTACCATTTAGGGGTAGGCCTAAACAAGGTACGAAGATGTATTTTCGCTTTTGTACATTGGGGTACTGCCCTAGTGACAGCTTTGCAGCTTTTTTCTGTGTGCAGTGTGGTTGAACGATAGGGTTTCGGGAAACAGTCATGACTAGTTAATTTCTTCAATGATGCGTCCTACTAGGCCTATATTTAACCTAATGACGTTGTTGTATGGGAAACGCACCCCTGATTTGTTTTCCATGTTTGATTTTATTCCTACGTCTTTCTAGTTTATGAAATAAAGATAATATATGAAGAAAGGTCGCACTTAATATTAGACGTTTTTAACTAGGCCTAGGATATCCTATAGCCTACTGTAATATACTTACATAATAATTGTAAGGTAGACCACCGGTTTTCAAACTTTATGATGCCAGAACCCCCAAATATGATAAACTATATATATATATATATATATATATATATATATATATATATATATATATATATATATATATATATATATATATATATATATATATATATATATATATATATATATATTTAAACTGTTTAATACATAGACTAGGTAAAGGCCTGGTTTCCCAGACAAGGCTTAGATTAAGACAGGATGGCCTTAGTTCAATTAGGGCACTTAAATTGCTTTTATAAACAACACACACACACACCCAACAGCATTTGTAATAATGTTTCAGTGCAAAACGAAAATGTCAAAAAGTATTCTAATATTCACAGCTTGGGAAAGCCCATTAAGTCAATTTTTTCAAAGACATAAGGGTTGCCGCCTTGTATGAGCTTCACCTGTGACTAATAATTGATCAATTAGGTCTCAGGTGTGTATAAAAAGAACCCCAGTACACTAGATCTTTACATCAACTGCAACTAGACCTCTGCAAACATGCCTAAGAGTCACCCTGAGACTAAAGTTTTGATTATCAAGAGTCTGAAGACCAGATCCACTGCTGATGTGGCAGACACCTTTCAATGTGGCTCAGTGTCAAGTACAGAGGATAAAAAAGATTTGTCAGGCACTGTAGACTGTCATTATCATGCTTAACAAAATTATCATGCTCAATGGAAATAAATAATTTGTAATAACTTTGGAAATCATATGCTGTCATTGCAGTTCCTTGTTGCCGTTCAGTATTGAGAGTCTGCGGAGGCCCAGGCCTTCAGAGTCACCTGACTCAAAGAGAAGACGCATTCACAGATGTGAGTTTGACGGCTGCAATAAGGTTTACACCAAGAGCTCTCATCTTAAAGCCCACAGACGCACACACACAGGTGAGCCTATATTTACATCAGGCCATGTTTAAAAAAAGTTATATTCCTGTTCCACCAAAAAAAAAGTCAGGTCTTTTATTGATATTAAAGCATTTTCTCTCTCAGGTGAAAAGCCATACAAGTGCACATGGGATAACTGCACATGGAAGTTCGCTCGCTCTGACGAGCTGACACGGCATTACCGCAAACACACCGGTGTTAAACCATTCAAATGCAGCGACTGTGACCGCAGCTTCTCCCGCTCTGACCACCTCGCCCTCCACCGCCGCAGACATGCCCCACAAACATGCATAGTGTGAAAAAGACACTTGATGGACAATATAAGCAGACAGAGCGGGTCTCTATCTGCCAGTGTCGCATGCAGAAGGTCTGGAATGATTCCCCGCACAACAATAATGAGGTGAAAGACATGGGAGTTAGGACAGGAATGAGAGACAGAAGTGAGTTCCGTGTATTGTGAGATATGTCTTCCCTCATATTGTTTATCTTCTGCACTTTTTGGGTGAAGTTTATTCATAAAGGGGTCTTGTACTAATGAACTATTAAAAGCCATTTGCTGTTAAACGTATTTGATTCTCCAAGCCTTCAGGTTTACTCATGGAAGCCTCATGGAATTGCAGTTTTACAAGTCTCAAACATATTCAGAATTCATTTTGTAATACTTATTTTCGTCTAAAAAGCATTGCAGAGGAGCCTAAAGATTTGGTTATCCATTTAGCCAATATAAGTCACTTTGAATATATATATATAAATTTACAATTTGCAGGGTAATAATGGCATGGCTGTCAATGTATAGAACAAAGTAAACCAGTTTCAATTAAAACAAACACAAGACAAACAAACATAATGACATTATAACAATGCATTTACTGCAAGTTCACATTTTAGCTTCAAACTCTGCATGGGCTCCAGTTATCACTTTATTATGGAATCTGAAGTTGTTGTTGTTTTTTTATATATATATATATATATATACATAACTGAATGTGAGGAGACGGCCGTATCATTAATGTAGTGTTCTGTCATATGAGAGAGACATTCTCTCAGACCTTTTTTAACTTTCCTTGCATCATTTGTGCACAAAACTAGTGTAGCAGATGTCTGTATATTTTATAGTCTTTACCATGTGGTATATCATTTTTGTTTGTTTGTATTGTGTGTCATATATTTGTTCTGTATTCTGAGATTTGCACCCTTCTGTCCATAAATATGTGATGCCAAAATTTATAGTATTTTACAGGGAACCCAGTGACTAAAAAAAAAATCATGTGTGTAAATGATCGTCAAATGGGCATTCCTTTTATTTTTATTTTTCTCTTCTACAATGATGTATCTGTAAATGATGTTATGGTAAACATTTCAGTTTTATATGGATTTAACTGTGAATTTATACATAAATACAATATATGTTAGAATAAGGCATGAATAAAAGCACCATTTGTACAGAAAAGATGTGTCTTGTGAGTTTAAAAAGAAGTAATAAACTACTTATTGGATAAAATAGAATATAATAGAACGATGATAGCAGATCAAAGAGAACATGGATGTTTTTTTAAAGAATTAGATTTTGCAAAAATACTGCAAAGATACAGGAAACTATGTTTGTTTGTTTGTTTGTTTAAAATCTCAAAAAGTTTTGGGTTTTTATGGAATTTTACTAGCCTCTGCTGGTTGATTCTGGAACGGCACTATTCTATTTTTTTATGGTTACATTAATTTTAGAGTATGTGTACTTACAGTGTAGTTACCCAAGAAAATACTGGTAATATAAGGTAACTACATGGGTTAAGGTTAGGGATAGATTCAGGGTTAGTACCTTATAACCAGTGTTTGGAAGGTTACTTTGAAAATGTAATAGGTTACAGATTACAAGTTACCCGATTTAAAATGTAGATAAAAGGTGCGTAACTATTTCAATTACTTTATTCAAGTAATGCAACTGATTACATTTGAGTACTTTTTTAATTTCCACCACTGGAATGCATTTTTGTAACCTAAAGCTTTCAGCGATAATGTGATCGGCAAACAGGCAAAGCAACAAATTAATATTATTCAACATACCAGGGGTTTTCAATCTGGGGTCCGGGGACGCCCAGGGGTCCTCAAAAGGTTCTAAGGGGTCCCCAGGAAATCACTGAGAATAAAAAGACAAAGCAAAAATGGATAAAGTCTACCAAACATTCTTACTATTTCAGTTCTAAATGTTTCTCTCCTTTCTTGCCATACTTTCAGAATTGTATGTTTGCTTTGTATCCTTTCTAGTGAGTTGTTCTCACTATAGTCCCCTTTGTCTTGCTCACTGGGGTTGTAAGGCAGTATTCTTAACGCAGTACGTAAGCTGCTTATACTGTCAGGTGTGTGCAGGCAGGAAGACGAAGACAGGCAAATACAGTTCTGAATGTAGTTTATTCTCAAATAAGCGAAAGAAAGGCAAACAGGCAATAGTTATACACTTAAACATAACTGTAACCAGAGAGACAGACGAGTGGCGGGAAACTGAACAAAGAAACATGTGACATGAAAACAAACTGAAAGTCCATGAACAAAACTAAACAGAATGGTGACATAACGCCCCCTCTCACGCCGACACATAGGGAGGGGTGGAGGCGGTTATGGAGGCCGATGAGGAGATGGCAAAACGATGCAGGGAGGCAGAAGAGAAGGGTTGGTGACAGGATGTGGCGAAGGGATGGTGATGGTGTGATGACAATCATCTGGCGGCGATGATGGCTGGCCGATGGCACATACCCAGAGCTTCCCAGTGCCGACAAGTATATCCAGGTTTGTGTATAGCCAATGTTGTATTTATAAGGTAACACTTACTATTTATCTATAAGTTTAAATGTTTTTTTCCATACATAAAAATATATATATATTGATGAATATTAGGAAGGAGATCCCTCATAAAAGGTTTAACATATTTGGGGGTCCTTGGCATCATAAAGTTTGAAAACCCCATACAGAAAATATTCAGATGTAACCCCCTTTGAAATCGTTAACATTTTCATAAGTAACTGTAATTTAATTACACTTTTTTTTCTCAGTAACTGTAACTGATTACAGTTACATTTATATTGTAATTAACGTACCTCAGTTTCATGTAACTAGTTACTCCCTAACACTATAACCCAGTTATTGTAATTGCTATAAATACATTGTATGTACATGCGAAACAGGACTATAAAATAAAGTGCTACCTTCTTTATCAACATCCATTCAGAAGTAACAGAGTATTTAAAAATTATTTTATTTTTGCAAGCACTATATAAAATACACATATTTTATTAGGCTATATTAGATGTTTTGTCGATAACAACTTTTTGAAGGGCTCAAAAAAGCTTGAAATGGACTTATTGTTGCATCTATATATTGCCTACTACAGTTTTTTACAATCGCTATGACAATTTTTTCAATACTTTTAACAAATTTCCTAAACTCTTAACGCACCGACACACCTAAATCACACAATTGGCAAAACGGTTAATTTCATGCTCAAAATCACACATTTTAAACTAAACTCCTACACTAATTTTCAAAATACAATAATTCACTAACACAATACACTTTGTCTACCAAAATCCTAACACATGTTCTCTTCCAACAGGAACATTACGTCAATCATAGCACAATGTCATAAAAACACTAACACTTGATGGAATTACAGAAACTGCATGATTTTATGTGTCAGGTCTGCCCTTATACAATAGACAGTACATTTTATTGATCATAGATTGTGTATCTTTTGAAGACTCTACATTATTGTTTTGTTGGATTTAGTAAATGCATTCATTTTGTTTCTTTTGCTGCAGAAATTCAATACAAAAACTGAATGACCCATCTCAGAGTAGCTTTATGGGATGCCCTTCAGTTTTATTTCATTATCAGCAATCATCATGTTGACAATAGCAAGTTCCTGTTCTTCATTTAGGAGCTTTCCTCTGCCCCCAAAGAAGCCCAAATAGGCCCTCCTTTACTGTATACCATATGGTCATGTGCTTGAAAGAATATCAACACCTGAACAATTCCTAGATGGGAATCAGCTGTGATTTATATATTTGCATAACTTCAATTGGCTGTTTCTCAGTAACAATGGAATAAAATACAGGGGATATATATTTGTGTTTCAATTCACAATATGAACAGCTGTTTACCTTGACTTTAGCCTATAAGGTTAGGTTTAGAACAAGGTGTTATCTGTTCTGACATACAGTGTTAAAGCATTGGTAAATTTGGCAGTAAAAAGCCATTGTTTTGGTCTTGGTTGAGCTTGTGTGTAAAAAAAGTTCAAGCATTTTAAATTAGTGTTAACTGTATGCATTTTGTGTCAAAGCAACAATAAATGTGTTAATTGTATAGCCTAAACAGACAGATGTTGTGCTAACTGCATTAAGAGTTTAGGAAATTTGTTAAAAGTATTGAAAAAATTGTCATAGCGATTGTAAAAAACTGTAACTCTGAGGCAGCATTTTTCAGCTTTTGAACCCAGCAAGTGGCCATGAGTGCCTAGTTACGTTCCTTTAATGCCAGCAGAGCAGCAGCTAATGAGAATGCTAACCTTTCCTCAGGTATTAGCCTAGACTTCCTGGATCTACTGTATGTGTGATATTTTACACTTTGATATTGTATGATAGTATAAAACTTTATTCATACAAAATGCAATTATATACATTGTCTACATTTTGCTATGTACTTCTTCAAATTGACCACAAGGGTGCAGCAGTACACCAGACAGACTCCTAGTCATCTTGTCAGACAGCTGTCCTACACTGGACCTCACCATGCAGGTCAGTTCACGACACTCGATTTAACCTTTACCCTGACGAACGTTTTAACGAAACAAATGCCACCCGTTTTCCTTGTCAGTGTACGTTAAGTGATGACAAAATACCTTTCGTTACTAACGTGCCTTTGTTTATTAGTGAAAGTGCGTGTGTTAAATCACCAATGAGCGATGTCTTCATATTTTCTCCTCGTGACCGCACTCATCTGCGACTGGCTCATAACATTAACAAGATACGATTATACTTGACAGATTCAACCAGTGTTTTATATTTGCATACTGGCACAAATTATTTTAATTAGAAATGCCAAAATGTTTCAGTCCAACAATATATGGTCTTTAAAAAAAACATGTTTTGTTGTTGAATAAAACCTCCTTTTGCGAATGTCCTCAATTATAAAAAGTTATCAATAATCAAATAAATATAAAATGGGTCAATTAATAATCTATTGGCTATATTTGGATTTATATTTTAATTTTATATTTAAAAGACCATCATAACTAGGCCTACCTTTATATATATATATATATATATATATATATATATATATATATATATATATATATATATATATATATATATATATATATATATATATATATATATATATATATATATATATATATATATATATATATATATTTTTTTTTTAAACTTTTCAAATCATTTCAGGATGGAAACTCTTTAAAAGTGCCTCTACCGTATCATGTGCTTACTTTTAGTATATCCCAAAATACCATTTTAATGTTTAATTTAGCTTAAAATGGTGCACTGCATTTTATTAAAACTTTTAATATATTCGTCTCTTTATCTGATAGAATGATTAGAATTGAAAACAATAATTTGACTTAAAACACACACATACACACACTTCCCAAATGTAGTTTAGTAATGTCTAATTTATAGCAGATATAATCTTAGTGTGTTTGTTTTGCTGTGGTATGTTAGAGATGACCTTTAAATGTTAAGATCAGTGTAAGACCGGTTTCTCAGAATTTGATTTGAAGGGAAATAATGACGTTCCTGCCATGTAGCATTGATTTTTACTCTATTTTGTTAGTTAAAACTGATTCTGTTTGCTTTCTAAAAAATAAATATATACAACTTCTATTAATTTGTAAAAGCAAAGGCCAGTTCATAGCTGCGGCTTCATAATGCTGTTTAACATCAAGATAAGGGCAGTGTCACACTTCCAAAACCGCCAGGAAGAGAGCTGGACACACAGAGTTTGTTTGTGTTAGTTGGAAATAGATCCTGCATGTCTCAATCAGTCATCTCTCTCTGATCTGAGAGGATGAGAAACACCTTATGAAAATATTGTTTATCTGACAGTAAAAACAGCAGTAAAGCTTGTTGTTCCCCTTTCCTCTGCCTCATAATCCAAACAAAAGAATCTCTGTCATAACACAACCGCTGAGCACTCTTCAAAACAGAGAGAGAGAGAGAGAGAGAGAGAGAGAGAGAGAGAGAGAGAGAGAGAGAGAGAGAGAGAGAGAGAGCATGTATGTGTATGTGGAGAAGAGAGAATGTGGAGGCAGGATGTTCATATTTTAGTTGGCACAGGTTTTGCTCACTTGTCTTGCTTTTGCTCTTTCTTTTTCCTGCTGTATCTCTTCAGAAAAAAAAAAAAGTTATAATTTTGGCTCTTGACAAATGATTCAAAACTCAAATTCCAACGCTGAACCTTTGAAGACATTGTCTATGCCTTTTAAAGTGTGCAACAGTGATCAAAAGGCGCACTTACGTAAGTCACATTACAACAAAACCGATGTCAATGGCACGCAGAAGCAAACACACAAGGTTTAATGAAGCATTTGCAGGTTTGAGCAAGAATCAGGTGTCCATACAAATCTCTGGTGCAATGCTACAGGTTTCACAACAGACCCCAGGGCATTATGAGAGTGCCAAGTGAACAAAACGTGATTGCAGTACTTGCACTGCAGGCTGCCCGACTCCACAAAGTCTCTGTCATGTTTTAGTCACAATTATACTGGTGCCATTATAACAAAATTACAGGTTCAAAGGCTAAACTGATAATTGTAAAGGTGTGCTTTTTATAACCACCCTATGAGTCATTTTTTTGTTACACACAATGCTGGTGCATGAACAAACATGAAGGTTTTATCGAGAGAGAGAGAGAGAGAGAGAGAGAGAGAGAGTAAATGTTTGGCGATGTTTGCATGGTGCCTCAAAGAATGTTTTTGATGTCAAAGTTATATCATATTCTGAAGTTTCTGCACTAAAGGCCTTTAGATCCATATTCAACACAATAGCGTATGAAGTCTCAGGTGTCAAGCCTGCACGCTAGTTTACAGTGAGCCTGTTTTGGCTAAATACCGGATAAATGACACATAAGGACACAATGCACTTTTTAACTGCAGTGTGTCACAAGCTTTTTTTGTCTCTGGGATTTGCAAAACCCTCCCAGTAATTGACTAACTGAACGAAACCATGTACAAGCAGTAACTGAATTCTGTGATTATGACGAAATGTTCCAAAGACACTGTCTTCTGGGTAACCGTGGAGCAGCTAAACAAATGCAGTCACTTAATTGTTTACTTCCCATACAAGCTGCTCTGAGACTGCATTTATAATACAGATAATTGACCTTGGGGGATGGGAGTTCTGGTAAATATTTGGCAATTCCTCTTTGTGTCAGGAACAAGGCTGATAGCATCGTTATATCAGAGGAAGCTGCTGTTATTTAATATTTTACATATTTTTGCCAGAGTGAGAATTTGTTACGCCACAGGTGAAATGATCCACAGCAAATGTTAGTTGACAAGGTGAGGAAATGAGAGGGGCGGTTGTGTCTGGATGTTATTTATTTTATTTTTTTCATGCCTCTCTTCTCTTTTTCAGCCTTTTTTTCACTTTCCTTATTGAGTCATGAATGTTCCCACGGAAGTGAGGGAATCCCTGTGATCTCGCACAGGACAGAAAGTGCCTGTCTACAGTGAAATGCCACATATCTCTGCCTTCTTTCCTATGCGTGCGTGCATCATTCTTGTTGACTCACTCATCCACCTCCATGCTGCCTTTTCTAGATAAGCAGGTTATTCCATGCTTTTCAGCTAGAGACTTACGACCAGAATCCTTAACGAACTTTTTGACACACTGGAAAAGAGTGTGTGAATTTACCAGCCATAAACAGTTCATACTGGCCATTTCAATAATAAGTAATATATAAATATAATTAAATATAATTAAAATAAATATAATATTTTTATAATATCAAATATTATAATTAATTATATTTTTGTTGTGGCTTAATGCAATAAATATTCTTAATATGTTATCACAAGGAGTACTGGTAAAAAGGGTAAAACTTGTACATAAACTTTTGAATGTTTAATAAATATTAACGTGTTTTCTTTTAATGTCTGTCACTTTTTTATACATTTTAGCATTGTAATAATAAGAAATGTTTCTTGTATATCATAATAGCAAATGAGAATGATTTCTGAAGGATCGCGTGACACTGAAGACTGGAGTAATGATGCTGAAAATACAGCTTTACCATCACAGGAATAAATTACATTTTAAAATATATTAAAATAGAAAACATATATGTGACCCTAGACCACAAAACCAGTCATAAGTCACACACAGGTATATTTGTGGCAATAGCCAACAATACATTGTATGGGTCAAAATTATTCATTTTTCTTTTAATCAAGAAATCATTATTAAAGTTAAAGTAGTAAAGATCATGTCCTATGAAGATATTTAGTAAATTTCCTACCATACATATATCAAAAATTTATTATTAGTAGTAATATGCATTGCTTAGGACTTCATTCGGACAACTTTAAAGGCGATTTTCTCAATATTTAGATTTTCTTGCACCCTCAGATTCCTCAGATTAAATAGTTGTATCTTGGCCAAATATTGTCCTATCCTATATGCACATCATACATCAATGGAAAGCTTATTTATTCAGCTTTCAGATGATGTATGAATATCTGGCTTTGTGGTCCAGGGTCACATATATGTATGTAAATATATTAAAATAGAATCACAATATTACTGTATTTAAGATTAAAAAATACTGCCTTTCAAAAACACTTCAAACTTGTAAACAGAATTATAAATTATGTTCCCTTTAAAGTTGCTGACAATTAATTGTCTTGCCTATGGCACTTTTTTACTTGCACTTGTATTTGAGTGTTAATTCTGAACCCTGCTTGGCCATCCAGTCAAACTCAAAATACATGCCGAACAACATGTAGCTATCATTTACCGTGAGGCATAATTCCCATTCAAGAGGACAGATATGGATTAAGATATGTCAGATATGCCTGTTCAGCTGTGACGGACCATAAGGACATTCTATGAATTGTGACGTTAAGCCTGATCTGGCCTGTGATCCTGCTGGAAGTGATTGAGGAACATCTGCAGTCTTTCTTCTGTGGTAAGGAGCTTCATCCCACTCAGGTCAGTAAGTCAGTGAATGTGTGTGTGAGGGTGGGAGGTAAAGGTTCAGGGGTTGGTAGCAGAATTCTGTTTGGTGCTTTTTATGCTATTGTGTCTAAGGTCCCTAACGTACCATTATAAAAGGGAGTTTAGAAGGCTGTTTTCCATCAACACTGGACACAATGTGGCCAGTGAAAACGCAACAGCTGTGTGCAAAAGGGGAGCGAAAGAGAATTGGAGAAATCTGCAGCCGTCTGATCCATGAAGTAGACGAGTTTTTGTGTGTGCATGAGTTCTCATCCACGTGTGTTTCGTGTGTGTGCGTGTGCATTAAAAGTGAGAGCTTCCAAGAGCATGGGAAAATTAGAGCGGTCAGTTCATATTAGGGATCCCCCAGGAGAAGAGTGAGGGGGAAGAGCAATTCACTCTGAAAGTTTCAGAATGGCTGTCCGCCCGCGCACACAAATTGCCTCGCCACCTTTGAGACATATATGCATACCATAAACTAACAGAAAATAAATGTCTTGGGACTTTGAAAGTCAAACAGACCCTTCTTACATCCCTACCACCCACACAAGTCCAGCTTTCTGGAGTTCCGGTTGGATAAAGTGAGCATTGGAATAATTATTTTTTATAATTTTTTATTATTATTTTTTATTTATAGAGATGGAAAGGGTTTACAGGGTTTCAAGCACACCTCATCAATCCATCTAAATGTCTTTAACAATGGGTTTAATGTTACAATATTCAACCTCCCTGTTAGAGATAAGGTCTTGGTGCAAAAATGACCTAAAAAAGTAATTAATTTATATATATATATGAGGTTTTTTACTAAAAAAAGTAATAGCATATGTTGTCATAACTTTGCACAAGGTTTAGGAGTGTGTTTATTGGAAATTTTGACAATTCTTCTAGAAGCGCACTTGTGAGCCAAACCCTGAAAAACAACACCGCACCATAATCCACCCTCCACCAAACTTTACACCTGCCACAATGCAGTCAGACAAGTACAGTTCTCCTGGCAACTACTAAACCCAGACTCGTCAAACAGATTTCCAGACAGAAGAGCTTCATCATCCTAGAGAACACATCTCCACTACTATAGAATCCAGTGGTGACATAATTTACACCACTGCATCCAATGCTTTGAATTGCTCTTGGTGATATAAGGTTTGGATGCAGCTTCTCAGCCATGGAAACCCATGCCATGAAGCTTTCTACGCACTGTTCTTGAGCTAATCTGGAGGCCACACAAAGTTTGGAGGTCAGTAGCTATTAACTGCACAAAGTTTGGTGACTTCTGCGCACTGTGCACTTCAGCATGTGCTGACCCCGCTCTCTGATTTTACATGGCCTACCACTTTGTGGCTTAGTTGCTGTTGTTCCCAAGTGTAATATCACTAACAGTTAACCGTGGAATATTTAGTAGTGAGGAAATTTCACAAATGCACTTATTGCACAGTTGGCAACCTATTACGGTACCACACTTGAATTCACTGAGCTCCTGAGAGCGACCCATTCTTTCATAAATGTTTGTAGAAGCGTATGCATGCCTAGGTGCTTGATTTTATACACTTTTGGCCATGGAAGGGATTGGAACGCCTGAATTCAGGGTCCCAATACTTTTGGCAATATGGGTACGGAAAGTATTCAATATAGTATATTTAAGTATACCCCCTTAAATTTTTCACTCTTTGTTATATTGCAGCCATTTGCTAAAATCATTTAAGTTCTCTTTTGTCTTCTCATTAATGTACACACATCACCCCATATTGATAGAAAAACACAGAATTGTTGACATTTTTGCAGATTTATTAAAAAAGAAAAACTGAAATATCACATGGTCCTAAGTATTCAGACCCTTTGCTCAGTATTTAGTAGAATCACCCTTTTGATCTAATACAGCCATGAGTCTTTTTGGGAAAGATGCAACAAGTTTTTCACACCTGGATTTGGGGATCTTCTGCCATTCCTCCTTGGAGATCCTCTCCAGTTCTGTCAGGTTGGACGGTAAACGTTGGTGGACAGCCATTAATAGGTCTCTCCAGAGATGCTCAATTGGGTTTAAGTCAGGGCTCTGGCTGGGCCATTTAAGAACAGTCACGGAGTTATTGTGAAGCCACTCCTTTGTTATTTTAGCTGTGTGCTTAGGGTCATTGTCTTGTTGGAAGGTGAACCTTCGGCCCAGTCTGAGGTCTTGAGCACTCTGGAGAAGGTTTTCATCCAGGATATCCCTGTACTTGGCCGCATTCATCTTTCCCTCGATTGCAACCAGTCGTCCTATCCCTGCAGCTGAAAAACAGTGCACGTGAGCAGTGCACGGTTTTCTCCACACATACCACTTAGAATTAAGGCCAAAAAGTTAAATCTTGGTCTCATCAGACCAGAGAATCTTATTTCTTACCATCTTGGAGTCCTTCAGGTGTTTTTTTAGCAAACTCTATGCAGGCTTTCATGTATCTCCACTGAGGAGAGGCTTCCGTCGGGCCACTCTGCCATAAAGCCCCGACTGGTGGATGGCTGCAGTGATGGTTGACTTTCTACAACTTTCTTCCATGTCCCGACTACATCTCTGGAGCTCAGCCACAGTGATCTTTGTGTTCTTCTTTACCTCTCTCACCAATAAGGCTCTTCTCACCCAATAGCTCAGTTTGGCCGGACGTCCAGCTCTAGGAGGGGTTCTGGTTGTCCCAAACTTCTACCATTTAAAGTTTATGGAGGCCACTGTGCTCTTAGGAACCTTAAGTGCAGCAGATTTTTTTTGTAACCTTGGACAGATCTCTGCCTTGCCACAATTCTGTCTCTGAGATCTTCTGTCTCAGGCCCTCATGATTCTCATTTGCTCTGACATTCACTGTGAGCTGTAAGGTCTTATATAGACAGATGTGTGGCTTTCCTAATCAAGTCCAATCAGTATAATCAAACACAGCTGGACTCAAATGAAGGTGTAGAACCATCTCAAGGATGATCAGAAGAAATTGTCAGCACCTGAGTTAAATATATGAGTGTCACAGCAAAGGGTCTGAATACTTAGGACCATTTTCTTTTTTAATACATTTTAAAAAATGTCAACAATTCTCTGTCAATATTGGGTGCTGTATGTACATTAATGTGAAAAATAATTACTTAAAAGATTTTCGCAAATGGCTGCGTTATAACAAAGAGTGAAAACATTAAGGGGGTCTGAATACTTTCCATTCTCTGTATATATATATATATATATATATATATATATATATATATATATATATATATATATATATATATATATATATATATATATATATATATATATATATATATATATTCAGTTTGATATATATATCAGGAATTTTTCAGTTTGATATATATATATATAATAAAAATTCCTGATTCTTATAAACACAAGTTACACCCAGGTCTGTTTCTTTTCAGGTTGAGTAAATAAAGGGAAGAATCTGAAGAAGTAGCTTCTCTGATGCCCTGTGGCAGGGTCACTGACATTCAGTCGCACCCATTTCACTCAAACATATATCTATTTCTAGACAGAGACACCTGGTGCATCTGTTTTCTATAAACAAAAAAAGAAGAAGGGGGGGGGTAACTTGTTTGTGGCATTACGCAAACGTTTAAACCTTAACAGTTTTTTACAATCGCTATGACAATTTTTTCAATACTTTTAACAAATTTCCTAAACTCTTAACACAGTTAGCACAACATCTGTCTGTTTAGGCTATACAATTAACACATTTATAGTTGCTTTTGCACAAAATGCATAGTTAACAAAACTATAAAATGCTCGAACTTCTTTTGCACACAAGCTCAACCAAGACCAAAACAATGGCTTTTTACTGCCAAATTTACCAATGCTTTAACACTGTATGTCAGAACAGATAACACCTTGTTCTAAACCTAACCTATATTCTTTCAAGCACATGACCATATGGTATACAGTAAAGGAGGGCCTATTTGGGCTTCTTTGGGGGCAGAGGAAAGCTCCTAAATGAAGAACAGGAACTTGCTATTGTCAACATGATGATTGCTGATAATGAAATAAAACTGAAGGGCATTCTATAAAGCTACTCTGCGATGGGTCAAGTTTTTGTATTGAATTTCTGCAGCAAAAGAAACAAAATGAATGCATTTACTAAATCCAACAAAACAATAATGTAGAGTCTTCAAAAGACACACAATCTATGATCAATAAAATATACTGTCTTTTGTATAAGGGCAGACCTGACACATAAAATCATGCAGTTTCTGTAATTCCATCAAGTGTTAGTGTTTTTATGACATTGTGCTATGATTGACGTAATGTTCCCGTTGGAAGAGAACATGTGTTAGGATTTTGGTAGACAAAGTGTATTGTGTTAGTGAGTTATTGTATTTTGAAAATTAGTTTTGGAGTTTAGTTTACAATATGTGATTTTGAGCATGAAATTAACCGTTTTGCCAATTGTGTGATGTAGGTGCGTTAAGAGTTTAAGAAATTTGTTAAAAGTATTGAATAAATGGTCATAGCGATTGTAAAAAACTGTAATAAGAGTCAACACCTTTCACATTTTGCTGTGTGTGTGTGTGTGTGTGTGTGTGTGTGCGTGCGTGCGTGTGTGTGTTTGTGTGTGTTTGTGTGTGTGTGTGCGTGTGTGTGTGTGTGTGTGTGTGTGTGTGTGTGTGTGTGTGTGTGTGTGTGTGTGTGTGTGTGTGTGTGTGTGTGTGTGTGTGTGTGTGTGTGTGTGTGTGTGTGTGTTAGTATGTGTGGCAGGAGTGTGGTCACTCGCTGATAGAGAGGGTGCTCAACTCACATAGAGATTACACACATAAATGAATAAAATCATTATGAGAACCCATTAGCTTCAATTATCTGTTGTCATGAAAGCTTGGGCTGCTGCCAATCATCATAAGGCTTACTCATTAATAGAACTCAGCAAGATAATACACTTTTTTGTTTAGCTTTTTTTTTAAGCAAGAAGGATGGACTGGTTGAACTTAAGTGTCAAGTGACACATCTTGTGAAGTTTACTCCTATTTACGTGACATGTGCTTGTCCATTGTGCATGATTGTGCATTTTAAACTGTATTTGCTTAATTGCTGTTCTTTTTTCTCCTCAGAGTATGCCTATAAATAATTGTAATTTATGCTTGAATGGTTTAAATATAAGAAATAACATCTGCAAAACATTTAGACATACTGAAGAATGAATAGTGTCATCTGTAAAACATTAATATGTGTGGGTTGCATTCTGATTATCATATAGGCGATGTACAGTAGGCAGTTGCATGGGAACCAGAAAGTTTTTTTTTTGATGAATGAAAACTATGTTTTCTGTTTAAAAGGGAAGGATGGGGCTGGGGGGGTGTTGCTTCATCCAACAAAGAGCTATTGAAAGCCCTCAGTTATGAAATTTATGGGGTTTAGGCTTAAACTACCCTTTCACCTTAAACTAATCTAATACCTGAATCACAAGCATTAATCATTTATGTGTGCTGCAGGTAGTGAGTGGGTTGTTTACAGAAGGAGGAGATCTCCTGTTCTCTGTGACTCGCTGTTCTACATTTGATAAGTGTTCATTGAGAAAATCTGTCAGGTTTATGGCATATGTGTGTCTATGTGTGTGAGACAGTGGATAGTAAATCAGTAAATGCTCTTATTCATGTCTTGATTTCCTGTAGCTGTGCAGTGTTTGCAGGCAATGTTTCTTTCTTTCTTAAGAACACCCAAGAAGGTCTTCACCTAGTTTTATATTTAAATAAACATTAACAGATAAAATGGTAACTTATTAGAGTGCACTTTGAGCAAAAACCTATAGAAATCAATGTAGAGTGATGGTTGAATAATTATTAATGGAGTTTTGGATGAAAAAAAGATTTCACCCACTTACACTCAACAAACTGCAAAACATACCCGTACTGACAAGTAATAACTTTCAGTGAGCAATAACTATAGGAGGTAAGTTATCACCTGCATGCTTAAACAACATCTTATAGGCTTTCATTTACTTAAGTGAAACAGCCAAAACATAAAAAGGAATTCAGCTTTAGGGCTGTATTCACCACAGGTAAAATTCAGGTTTTTTTTTCCAATCTGTGCAATTTCATTTGTAGAACACACAAAATGTAATTACTCTTTTGCACCAAACATCACTATTGGACTAGGGGAGTACGGGGCACAACCTAGCGCGGGGTTAGTTGTAACATGCATGGTTTAAAGCTATCCACACATGCCAGGATGACGAAACTTTGTGTATTTACTTGTTGCCATATCAACACTATATAGAATTTTTTTTTTTTTTTTTAAATCTTTGGAAGATATTACTGAACATTTATTTTACCATAGCAAAAGTACATTTCTTACTTAAGTTTA
This sequence comes from Gobiocypris rarus, assembly GCA_023029165.1. NCBI lineage: Eukaryota > Metazoa > Chordata > Actinopteri > Cypriniformes > Gobionidae > Gobiocypris > Gobiocypris rarus. The sequence goes on from CM040914.1 coordinate 31,764,802, forward strand.
TTTTTCATCTCTGTTTTTTTGTATTTATTTAAAACTAGACAAATCTGATATTATTGTAATCTTATATCTGATATTTGACAGTTTGACAGCATTAAAGAAAGATCTTTCTTTAATGCTGATCTAACAGCAGAAGACAAGCCGCGATTTAAATCCCAGTTGCGCAGGTGGGGTGCGTTATAGTTACAATGAGCCCCTATTAGAACTACGATATTATATTCTATACTTTTATTAACTCTTTTGAGAAACAATTAGAAAAAGGTAAATAAGGGCTGAGAGTCAATGTTCAGAAATTATTTATTATTATTATGTTTTGAACTATGCTGTTTAGCTGTATTTAGCTATGCGTTTGTTGTCAAAATAAAAAATTAGTGTAGCCTATTTTTAATGATTAAAAAAAGGCCATTATTTAATTAAGTTAAAGGGGGCACACTGAGCTTTTTACACTGTTAAAGACTTGAATTCCCATGTTAAACATGGACAACGTTTAAAAAAATAAGTTTGACATTTGATGGAATATTTCTGTGTCAAAAATACTCCTTCCAGTTTCTCACAAGTTTTGGAAAAAAAAAATTCGAGTGTGGGTCTGTGTGACATCAAATGGGGTGGAATTTCCTTGTACGGGCTCTTCTCCCGGAAGGGCGCACGCACAACCGACCAGAGCGAGAGAGCAAATGCACGGCTATTAACGCGCTTTGCTCGGCTTAAGGAAGGTCGACTGCACTGCAGTCACAGGACTTCACGAAATCAACAATGTCACCAAAGAAGTGTGTTTTTGATGGAGCGGTCCCAAAGATAAAGGTTCACGGTCATGCATTGGAAGCAGGTGTTGAGTAAAACTGCTTCAAATGTCTGTATTGTTGGCTATCGTCGCGTACACATCAGTAAACAACATGATTGTGTATAGTGATAGCATGCGATGTATAGTATTTTTTAAATTTGTGACATTTGTTTAGCTGACCACTATAGGTGTTGAACTAAATGAATTATTTCATACTAAACCTAGACGCTCTTCACTTTTTTATTCAAATGCGCTACTATTCCATTGTTTTTCTATGTAAACACTAGTCTGATGTGCAAAACCATTCCGCTTGCTACTGCTAACGTTTAGTGGCTTATATAGTCCATAAACCAACTAATGTCCTCATAAACCATGAGTAAACACACACAAATGTTGATAAGCCGCTAAGTAAATACAGTTACAGTACATACTACATAGAGACGTCCTGCTGCTCATGTTAAATTTCAGCCTCTGGGTCATATATGTATGGTTGAATCTGATTGATAGCCATGGTTTATTTAGGATAACAATTATTTTCCACATTTAAGGATGTCACTGCTTTCAGACACTCTCAACGCGCGCTCGTGATTTTTTAGCTTCCCCCACAGGATTCGCCTCCAGCCGCTCGGTTTTATTCAGTAAGACTTGGTACAGCATATCTTTCTTTTATTAATATAATAAAACCAAAGACTTTTCGGAGATATGAAGAATGCATGCACAACAAATTTAAAGCTGTCATTTGCTCATGTTACTATGTGCCCCCTCACATGTTACAATGTACCCCACCTATGGGGTATGTTGTCACGTTTCACTTCCATTCTTTCGGGGTAAATCAAGAAAAACGTATACACTGTATTACAATTGTACTAGACATGTTGGAAATTAATGTGGGGAAAAAATAAATACTCTGAACCCCAAGTGGATTTGCACAAACTGAGAAAGTCAAAAAGTGTTAGGTTGTGCCCCGCTCTCCCCTATATTTATAGTTAGTTATAGTCCAAGCAGAACATTGGAGGTTCCAGAAATGATAAAAGCACTGTGCGCTATATTAAGGCTTCTGAAACCATTTTGATGTGAGCATCAGAGTGAAATTTATAATTAGCTCTTAAATCTTAGTTTATTATAAATTTCTTAGTTAGTTTAAAACTAAAACCATAAAATAGCATGGTTTTTACTTGAAATAAAATAATCTTCAACTTGAAATAAGATCAAATGTTATAAATAATTATATAAATACATATTACATAACTTGTATTATTTCAGCTGGTTGCAAGGAAACATTTCTCCATTTTTTTATTTAGTTTAGCTAAATCCTTTTTTAATAATAATAAAAATGACAATCAAAGTTACCTTTACCGTACCTCCCTTATGAGACCTATATGCCTCCAAATCCACACTGTAAAAAAAAAAAAATGTGTATGATTTGTTATCACAACTTATTATCTTTGGTCAAATCAACTTAGATAATAAATCATAATATTTTGAGTTTCCATTTATTAAACCAATCTCCTTCGTTGTATTAACTCAAAATTTTCATTTCCTTGAAATGGCAACCGGGTAACTTATTTTTTTGAGTTAAACCAACATTTTTTGAGGTTTTGTCATAGTTGTTGTTGCTTTATGGGTGCATTTGATTTAATGTGATTGATTCTCTATCATTAATGGTTCTGAATTTTCAAGTCTCATTTCACTCTTTTTAGTCACACTTTAGTTTAGGGTCCAATTCTAAACCTTTGCCTCATAAACTCCTAATTATCTTATTAATAGTTAAGATAGTTGTTAAGTTTAGGATTAAGGGATGTAGTCAATCAAACCATCTGTTAATAATCTGGGCCATCCCTATGACTTTGATGGCTCTTGAATAAGATCCTGCACATTACACTGACGACTAATTTAAGAGTACTTAATAAACAAAGGGTCAGAATTAACAAAGTGGTCACCACATGTGAATGTGTTTCCGCCATGACATAATCAAACAACTGAGGCAATGAAGCGTTCCCATGCCGCAGCTGTTTTAGTACATCAGCTCATGAGATTGCCTCTCAAACTCGCAGAGTTTCATGGTTCGCCGTCTGCCATTTTGTTTTCCTCACGCTGAGGTGTGAGAGTACCGAGAGACTGAATCACGGACACGGACCCTGCAGGCCACTGAATCACCCTCTGTTTAACACATAGATGCGGACCAGCGTCCGAGCTGTCTTCTGGAAGCTTAAGTTTGTCTTCAGCTATGGCAAACAAATGTCAAGATTAGCCATGAGCAGCCCACACCCCCTGAACCCCCCTCAGGAGTAGCACTGTTGATGTTTAAGAGGGGAAAGTACCCATTTGAAACCACTGTCCATTAAGGTATTAAGAACATGATTAGAACCATAAGCTCAAGCTCCCATGTGTTCATTCAATGCTTATTATGTTTCCACAGTGTGTTGGGAACAGGTCCTCCTTTCTGTGTGGGTGGTCTGTAAAGCTACACTGGAAAAATTGCACCAAAAGCAGCATGTTGTATCGGCCTGCGGCCAGAAGCCCAGATGTGACATTAATTGTTTTTAATCTGCTCATTGAGCCAGTAGTCTTTTTCACACCCAGTAAATATAAGGTGCACTTGTAAGTTAAACAATATAACTTCATATTTACGTTCCATAAAGATGAACAGGAAATTGCAATATTTTGGAAGTAATTCAACCAGATGGTTACATGACTTTCTGCTTTCAAGAAAAGACCGCTCAGCTGTGCTCATGGTCCAAATTGACATGCTATACTTTAGAAGAATAAAGTCTGTGTTTTATGTGTTGTTTTGTTTTGGATTAAACTATTGTGACTGTGTATATCTACCTTATTTAAATGTGATAATACAATATATATATGTATATATATATATATATATATATATATATATATATATATATATATATATATATATATATATATATATATATATATATATATATATATATATATATATATATATATATATATATATATATATATATATATATATATATATGTAATGTTTTCTTAATTAATTCAACACACACTTGCTGCTTTCAAGAAAAAATAAGAAAGCCCAAATATTACTTTTTTCCACTCTTTTTATCTATGGCAAGTACATTGAGAAAATGTAAACATACATACCTTATATCCCATCAGCCATATATATATACTGTATATTGTCTGGTTTGTCTTTTAAATTTGTCACAAACAGCAAAGTTACATTCATTAATGAATACTTATCTAAGTGAATTAGAGCATCACAGGAGAAAAGAAAAGGCTGTTTCTTCAGAATACATTCTGACATTATTTTGGTAGCTTAAGGCAAGGATGGACACATGGAGCTCTAGAGAAGCCTAGACAAACATCGGAGGATAAACCTTCTGGTACAAGCTTGAGTTGGATGTTTTCTTTGGTTGACACTTTGCATGTGTTTGATTTGAATGCATTATGTTTCTATTTGTGATAAAGTTACCAGACAACTGGTGAGTTAGCATGCCAACTTTGAACCCTGACTATTCTCTCATTATATTAATCTGACCAAAATGCAGTATTATGTAAGTTATGATTTTCATGCTTTTGCAGATGTACTTAAAAAGCGAATTTAGTAATTTATCCAAAAAAGTGTGTCCAGGAAACTCCCTCTGAAAATTCAGTCTCGCTCGCTGAACATTTACCCTGACCATCCAGCTGCATGATTGGTGCTTGAGGGAAGAAGTTGGGTGATATGTGGAATGCTGTAAATCAAACTGGCATTTCTGCTCAAAAACTGACACCTTGACTGCTATAACTTTAGCTTATATGAAGGCCAAAATAATTGTTACTTTTGCTTGATTGGTCTAAAGTGAAGCTGAATGTCTTTAAAATGTATTTGACCTTTCCCAGTCTGAATAACTACAGACTGCAAACCTTCAGGTCTTGTTGGGATTGATTTTGCTAACTTGATTATACACAAAAGTAAAGGTTCCCAAAAGTTTTTTTTTTTTTTTTGGATTACCATGATTTAATCTTGTACATCGGTTCCATATGAATCAAGTTACACATAATGTTTTATTCATGTAACTTCAACATCATGAAATGAAGTCATTTTGAGTGACCCAATTCTTGAAGGGAATTTTATATGGCTCCCTGACACGATTTAGGCATTCTATTTAATATTTGTTCATCCAATTCAATTTCATATATTTTATTTTCACACAACTGAATAATAGACTGTAACTTTTAGCTAGCAATAGCACACATTAGCATCATAGCTAAATGCTAAGCATTAAATGCTCCTTCAGCAAATCAGTTATGAAATTAGCTATATCAGTATATCAGTTTACTTTTCTCCGTTTTTCGGCACTCTAGCGGTTAATAAAAAGAACTGCATGGTCTTGTGGAAGAATATTGTAGCCGGAGCTACAATATGCTTGTCTCTCTTTAGGTCTTTGACGAGTCACGCAGGTACTGTGATACTCTGCAGCGGTGCCGACCCAAACCAGTCTAAAATAGTCCTAATATAAACACTTATTATATGTGCTGTAGTTATTCAGGATAAGACAAAAACACGGTTTGGAAAATTGATTCATTATATACTTGCTTATTATATAGACATTCAGGGCCATTTCTAGCCATTCTGACGCCCCAGGTGAAATCCTTATTGGTGCCCCCAGTCAAATTTTAAAAAGCAACATTGGTATTACTGGTATTAAGATTTTTGTTACTCATTGATGCTTGAACTTCCCCTTTAAATAACCCAACGCCCTTGCTCTCTGTGTATACGACACTGCTTGCACTATTAGAACTGAATGAATCAATTCAGCATTCAACACCATCCGTAAAGATGCATTCAATTCGACAAAGTGATTTAATAAAGGATGTATTAATGTTGTGAATTAGCACATTATACCATTTTTTAATTGTCCGTTAAAGTTTTATAATGGACAATTACAAAACACACTGATCCTTTTAACAATGCATTAGCGCAAAAACCTTTTGGAGGTTCAAGTAAGAGGAAAAAAGCTTTATAGAGTTAAAAATAACTGTGCACACTCACTTCATCGTGAAATGCTGAAGTGAGTGTGCAGTTATATTTTGCCTCTAACATACACACAGAGCAATGCTATCTGCCCATTTCACAGCTTTATTAAAAAGTGTTACCTTTCCAAAGCATTGATCGAGCTCTTTGATATAATGGTGTTGTTGAGCGCTCCAAACGCAAACTGACAGTAATTGACTCTGATCCAATGGCATATATGAATCATCAGATTGACAATACTCAGATCCAATAGTGTGGGGGAACTAGTGGGGGCAGCAATAACATTTTATAATGGCCGTTACACCCTTTACACACAAAAATCTAGAGCCAGATATGCACTTACTGGTGCCCCACCCACCCTCCCCAGCTGATGGCACCCTAGGCGACCACCTATAGTTTCCTTATGCCTAAAAACGGCCCCGTATACATTTTGTACATTTTGAACACAAAAAAAGTTACAGACTGCAGCTTTAAACATTACACACTATCAAGTTTCCCCCTTTTCCCCCATCTTGCTCAAAAACATAAAATAACTCTTAATATCAACATTTACATCAACATATGTGAAAAGCATTCTGTGAACTAACATGCACTGCCCATTCATGTAATCCCAACAAAAACGGATTAAATACATTTCAATTTTACATATATTTAAGTGGACTGAACACAATCAAATTAAGTTAGGACAAAATGTATAGGAAGTGTGTTGCTTTAGCTCATTTTAATTAAACAAACTGAACAAGCAGCAAAAATCAAACCATTTTTGGTTCCTCAAAGAACCTTTCAGTGATCAGTTTTTAGAAGAACCTTTTTTCCCACTATAAACAACCTTTTATAAGGTTCTATGAATGCTAAAAGTTCTTCGTAGAACCATCAATGTCACCATATAACCTTTATTTTCAAGGTTGATGACCGTCCATGTTAGCCCTGTCTGGCATTATCAATGTCATAACGTACAAATCTGTGAGAAATAAAGCCGTTTCCTTTGTCTTTGTAACTTTTTTTTGTTTACAGCAAAGAGAGACTCATTTGTATTGATCTGGCCGGGACAGGTTATGAGAAAGTGCAGCTTATGATGTTTTGAGGGCTGAAAGTGAAGAAAAAACTAGGGGCCCTATGCATTAGAGAAATAATGTTCACCCTGGGGGTTTGAAACCTCCATGTAGGCTACGGAAAGGGGGAGGTAGGAGAGGAAGAAAGACTGGAGGAGAGAAGAGGACTTGTAGGAGTAACAATTCTCAGGAGGAACCTTGAAGAACCTCCTGATTGGGTCCAGTGGAGCTTCCATTGTTTGCCTGTCTTTGACATCTGAAGTTCATTATGTCCAGGGGCTGAGGTTTGTCCGAGGAATCAAACTAAGAACATATGTAGAAGAGAGGGAGAAATTCCCCTTCTCTTTAAAAGCAATGAAAGCATTTATTTTCCTTTGTGGTGTTTCCTGATCTCATATCAAAAGCTGTATTGTTTCTTTGCTCACAGGGGTCCCCAACGTTTTGGCAGCTTGTAATTCGGTTGCACCCCAAGAAACCGCCAATGCCTCTTAAAGCAAACAATGTCCATCCACACTGATTGTTTCAGGGTCTGAGATTTTGAAAATTACAGATCATTTTTTATTCTAAATACTGGTTGAGAATCAGATAAAAAAATATGGAAGGGCATCATAGTAATTCTATAATTATTGTGAAGAGGTTCAAACTGAGAGATACATAGGACGTTTTCAGTAGTCACATTGAACTCTGGACGGGATCTATGTGCCTGTGAGCGAAGCAGTCATCTGTTCCGGCAGTGATACCATTAAGATTCCAGTGATAAGACTGATTTTGAAAGGCTCCAATCTGGAGTTTATAATGTTTGTGGGATCTGTCCTGAACATGAGCTGCACACCAGCTATTAAGTAGCAGTCTTGCCTATATTAAAAATAGAAATCTTGAATTACAACCAAATTCTACTATCAAATTACTTTTAAGGTACTAAATTTCAACACTTCTTATGGATCGCTATGCCACATGGAATCTGAATAACATCAAAATATCAATTATTATAGTCCGTTCAACCAAAAATTAATATTCTACTAAAACATTAAGCCTAAAAATAAAGTAAATTCTCTCCATTTACTTGCCATCATGTTGCTCCAAACCTGTTTCATTATTTTGTGGAACACAAAAGAAGATATTCTGAAGAATGTTGGTAACCAAACATTTGACTGCTGTTAACTTCGACTCTGGATCTATGGATTTCAAAAAAGACAATTCTTAAAATATCTTACAGGTCATACAGGTTTGGAACAACATGATGGCAAGTAAATGGTGAATTTACTTTACAGAATTTACTTAATTTTTTGGAGGGGGTGAAGTATCACTTTAATGCTTAATGTTTCAGTGGGCGAGATGTGAAATTGTGAAATGTGAAATAAATGGGTTGCACTGGACAATAAATAAATAACACTGAGGTATTGCGCTGTTACATCACTCTTATTTTTGACATTTGTTGACATAAAAAGGAATTCCCATTAATTTTCTTTTTCAGAGCTTGAGGGTTTGTTTGAGTTGTGAAAACTGTTCCTTTACGACGTCAACCATCAGATAAGAGCACATTCAAAGTTTGTGGCATTGGTCCAAGTGATCTTTGAAACGTAACTTTCTGCTTTGATGATAGTTTTATCTTTACTTCTTTGTAGTATTTTTTTCCTTGAACCTTAGAAACATCAACAAATAGAAATTGGTCAACTAGGCCTGCCATAAAGTGACTCTAAAGGGAGGGAACAGGAAACAATCGCCATACAGCAATGTAAACTATAGAAATGTAGTTTATCTGCTTTGAGGGAGGATGATTAATTACATTTTATTCCACCAGTGTAGTAATAGCCCCTGAAGGGAAAATATACAGAGTTTGGCGTGTGCACATGAATGTTTGTCAAGTGCACGTCAAAGAATCTTTTTGCATATCGTGGGCACGAGAAAGTGCTGTTTCAAGTCGAACACATCTAAGGCACCTGGTATTAAGATGCATTTTGGTTGATCAGATCAAAAGTGGACAATGCTAAATACAGGTGTAAGCAGGGTCTAAAACGCTTCAAGCTTGTCCACTTTCGACCACCTCCAGAGGTACTAGTTGAAAACACATTCGATCTGATTGCTTTCGTAGTGTAAATGTGGTCGAATTCACCAAAGACCGACTACTGACCTAACGAGTAAATATGAGAAGCGCGCTAGCCAGACAGGATTCAAACTTTGTCTGCTGGAGTCCCAATTTTGGTTCGAAGATGGTTAAAAGATACGGATGAAAATACCTGGTGTAAACGGGTGTCTCTCTCGATCTTCGTGATCCGATCGACCAAAACGCATCTTAATACCAGGAGTAAAAAGGGCCTTAAATCTGCAGCGGACATGTGGTACAAATATTTATTTACATTTTTTTGGCAAAAGTCCCCTTGAGGCTCCTAAAGTAAGAACTCACTTGTAAATAATTGAATTCAGTAGAAATTTAACACAGAAGAAAATGTGTAAGGGAAGATCAGTTTGTAAAAAGCATTATGAAGTTGATTTTATTAGAATTCATTTCAATCAGTAGACAAAAAATGTTTGTCATGAGGACAACCAATTTAGAAATATAATCTACAAAATAAGTTTAAGTGAAATATAAAAAAATTCAAAGAAACAAAAATAGTCACACAGCCAGAATCCAGAGCAATATGATGCCCTCCTTTTCAAAGAAAAAAAAAAAAAAAAAATCAAAATAATATTTACAATAAAATGTCATAGTATTTACATTAAGGCATTTCAATTACACAAAACTTGTCAAATTCCACTTCACAAAGCCAATGCAATAAATACATCGATTTTACAAGAAAAAACCAGCTGATACTTTAACCCTCTCTTAAACTTATGAAAGGCAGCCGAATTGCGGTAATAGTGAAATAATGGTAACCTGCTGCATTTTTATTGACTGTCTTTTTTATGAACAAGAAGTCATAGCATGTGCTGCTGATAAAAACAAACATGAAAAGGCACTTTAAGATGAAACGTGATCCAAAGGCGTTATTTCAAAAGAACAGTCACTGTGGTCTCGTACATTCATATGAGCTTATGCATCAATGATAGTGGGAAAACAAATGGCCGGCATGCTTCTGTGTGTATAAAGGGGACTGTACAAATCACACAGCTGTCTAAAGCCCTTTTCCACTTCTCATTGCTTTTCTATACCGTTGTTTAATAATTCATGAAATAATTGCTGTTCAGTAGCAACACATTATCATCCAAAGCTATAAATACTTCAGCAACTAAAAAGAGGGAATCGCAGTATAAGCTGTGTACTTGAAACCCCAGTATGAGCAGTAACTATTCCAGTGATATATATTAAAAGTATTTATCATACATAGATATTCATCTTTTCCAGTCGAATTCAAGTGCAAAGTAAAATGGGAGATGTGTCTTAGTGCTTTTGATGAACAAGAACGAATCCTGTATATTTTACAGCTCCATTTCATTAAAAACGTTTCATTTTCCAATTAGAGGATGAGAGCCAAGTCTCGTGTACAATAATGACACATAAAGCTCTTAACAGAAATTTGATCTATACGTCCAAAAGAGAGAGGTAAAAGGAACGGGCATTATGATAGGTACCACAAGAAATTGGCATTCATGGCAATATCAAAAGTTTTTTTCAGTTTATAGTCGACAGCTCAACACTCTCGACAGGTCAGAGAGAGATTACCCTAAACATTATAAGGTTCGTCTTGGCGTAGAGAAAGAAATAAGTTGTTCTGTTATCACTTCATGTGCATAATAATAAGTATGTGTGTCTAATTCTGGTGCCTCTTCATATGCAGGGCGAGATGATCGGAGCGAGAGAAGCTGCGGCTGCACACGGCGCACTGGAAGGGTTTGGCTCCGGTGTGCTTCCTGAAGTGACGCGTCAGCTCATCGGAACGTGCGAACCGCCAGTCGCAGCCCTCCCACGTGCACCTATACGGCTTCTCACCTGAACACAGGGCACAAAGGGAGAGCAAGTTAAGTTAAGGTGCATGGAGTCACGACTAGAACATGGAAGAAACCAGCATTCACAGTTAAAAAACAGGTTTCTTTTCACTAAAACTTTAGTTATACTAAATGAGTAATCTGTGTGGGTAGCGTTTCTCTTTCTGTCATTGCTAGTAACCATAACAAATATACCGAGAGGTGTGGAGCTACCTCATAAACTTCACTTAACTAAGATTAAAGTATTTCAGGATTTTGGTATGTTCGTGGAGGCTGACAAGACTAAACTCATAGTCGGCCATAAATAGCAGCACAATGTTTGGCTTTCTAGAACTCGGGTTTAGACGCTTTAAAGTGTGTTTTTCAAAAGACGACAAGGTTATTTCTTCCTCCCGAAATCAAGTCGGTTTGTTAATCCCTTTGGAAAATCCTGCCGGCTCATAACATGCATTGCAACCCTTTCAAAGCTTGAAATTTGGATAGTTGATGACAGATTATAAAAAAGGGCAAATCTTATATTTAGACTACTTAAAGGATGATTTACGGAGCATTCGAGTTTAAAGACTGTATAATAGATAAAACAGATAATTCGCAAAAAAATGAAGATCTTGTGTTCCAAACCTGCATGACTTTCTTTATTCTATGGAACACAAAGGAAGACATTTTGAAGAATGTTTTAACTTTTTTTTTTGTCTGTACAGTGAAAGTCAATGGGGTCCAAAACCACATTGGACCACATTGACAAAAATAAAGAACAACACAAAATAAAAAAAACTGTATACCGGTTTGGAGTGGCATGACGCTGAATACATTGTGACAATTGTAGTTTTTGAGTTGTGCACTGTAAACATTAAGTTCTTTAAGCAATTTAATCATTATTCGATTATTTGAAATATCAGCGCAAATAATATCAAACTGAAAACATCATCACAATGTCATCATTCAACTGGGCTGTTGCCTTTTAACTAATAGAAAATAGGAGCCGAAGGACTATAAAGAGTGATACTGCAGGTTCAGCTGTTTCAACCTCATGCAGTAGGTGTGGCGCACAAAAAAACAATTAACTAGCAAAACGTCAGAACATGTGCCGGTCTTAAGCTTTAACGTTTGTGAGGAGAGCCCTGAACAGGGATCCTGTAATGACTTGTTTGGATTGCACATATCATGCGTTGTCTGCCTGAGGCTCCTCTCTTCTCTCCAGGGACTGGTTGGATTGGGTTTTATCTTGAGTGGTTATCTGGACACGGTGTGGTTTTCTCTTAAATATATATAAATATATTTTAAATACATGAATACTTTTATTCAGCAACGGTGCATTAAAAAAATTAAAAAAGACATTTACACTGTTACAAAAGATAAAACGCTTTACAATAATAAACATTAGTTAACATGACCTAACAATGAAAAACACTTCTAAAGCATTTATTAATCGTAGTTAATGTTAATTTGTGTGTTAACATTTACTAATACATTATGAAAAGTTGTGTCAGTTAGTAGTATTTAATGGACCTGAGCTGACAAGAACTAACAATGAACCCTTGTATTTTTATTAACTACTGTTACAAATGCATTACTCGTTGTTAGTTAATGTTAGTTAATGCACTAACTAGCGTTAAGTAATGAGACTTTATTGTAAAGTGCAAGATTTCTATTTCAAATAAATGCTGGTCTTTTGAACTTTCTATTTATCAATCCTGAGTAAAAATGTATCACGATTACCACAACAAAAAACAGCACAACGGTTTTTAACATTTATAATATTAATAAACGTTTCTTGAGCACCAAAACATCACAGGAATAAAGTACATTTTAAATATATGAAAATAGAAAGCAGTTATTTTAAATTTTAATATATCATTTATTTTGACTGTATTTTTAATCAAGTAAATGCAGCCTTAATGAGTATGAGACTCCTTTTTAAAAATCGTATAGACGGCAAACTTGTGAACAATAGTGTAAGTGTGAAAAATATCCATTTAATAGTAAACTTCCATTTTATTTAGTAAACTTTGTATAAATATTATATGATTTAAGTTTTGTGTGTGTGTGTGTTTGTGTGTGTATGTAAATGTGGGCATTATTAAACTGACCCACCTGCTCTCTAGAAAAAAACAACAACAAAAAAACAAACAAAAAAACAGTTGACAACTAAAAGTCATTATGAATTTGAAAGTAGCACCTACACTGTAATTGTAAATCTCACTCTGACATGATGTTTATTCAAATACAGCAACACTGTCAAAAGACTAAATGATGCCACGTCAAGACTTACAGAAAAGAGTGGGTGTTGTTATCTTATCGTGATAGTGCTTTACAACCAGTATGAGCAAGTAATTCAGCTCAGGACTTGGTGACATAAAATATAAATCTATAAAATAAAAATCTAAAACTTTTGATGGCCTGATAAGTACAAGAGTTTATCAATTTATTAAGTTCACATGCCAAAGGACATAGTCTGGAATGTATGAATATTCACTACTCTGGGTCAAATGAGGTCTGCGCTTCTGTTTACTTCCATTCAGATACTAAATGTGAATCTCCATATATATATATATATATATATATATATATATATAGAGAGAGAGAGAGAGAGAGAGAGAGAGAGAGAGAGAGAGAGAGAGAGCAACTGGACAATGAAAATGTTTTCTACTGATATTTTCAAATGTTGCCAAGTAATTCATATATTGGACGTTATAATTTGAAATGGAAAAAGGTAGTCGAAAAGGCTATACCTGCTGATGTACTTGGGTATGGTTTTGGTGCAATCTCATATTAGGAAGCGACAAAGGATAGCTTGCAGGCATCGTGCAAGAATGAACGCATGTGCATGCCAACAACGCACTTCTGCCCAGCAACATGACAGTAAAGTGCCAAAATAGGAGGACAGCTTTATCGAGCATAAATAAAACCATTTTTAATTGGAGAACTCTTACCAGTGTGTGTCCTCAAGTGAGCTTTCAGATGGGACGACTTGGTGTAAACTTTCTTACAACCTAAAAAAAGACAACAGCTTTTGTTACTCACAACGGTAAAGCACAGTGTTTAAAAAAAATGTACAAAAAAGTTATAAATGTTTAAATATTTAAATGATAAATTATAAGAATTAATTATTATATATGATGCATACACGGTATGGCGAGAGTATTTTAATCATTTTAGAGACTGTAAACATTGTTGTGAATAAATATTAATTATTAAAATAATTATACATTAAAATATTTAAATTATAAGTATTAAAAACAATGCAATTATTACGTTTTATGCATGAACAGCATGACGAGTATTTTCATTTTTTAAAGAGATGAAAATGCTAGGAGGCTATTGAAAACACAAAATGCATAAATTATGAATATTATATATTTTTAAGTATTTAAATGATAAGTTATAAGTATTATGTACAATGCGATTATTTCGATTGCACTTGCAAAACAATCTTGAGAGGCTACTGATACTAATACTAATACTAATACTGATACTAATACTAAAAATAGTATTAACGTTATTATAAATGATTAAATATTTAAATTATAAGCATTTTTAAAAAACAATGTAATTATTATGCTTGAAGCATAAATAGTATGAAAAGAGGGCTTTCGTTTTCTTGAGAGATAATGTTGGGAGGCTATTTATAATGGGAAAATATATATTTAATAAAATAAAAAGAGAAACAAAATGCTGGGAGGCTACTGATAAACAAAATAATAATACAATTATAATAATTCAGTTATAAATTATAAAACAAAACAATGACGTTTTAATGTTTGATGCATCAACAGTACGACAAGAGAGCAATTTATTCTTTTAAGTCACCAACAGAGAAATCAGTTGGTTCACTCCTCACCACAGTCACAAATAAGAGCATCCTGTTATTTGGTTTCAGTACTTTCTTTTCCAATTAGGAATCCAAAGCCCATCTCATGTCGTTAGCAGTAAAACCCCACTCAGTGTAGAAAAGCAGTGATGGGTTCTTAATTGCGAAGCACGCCGCTTCAGACATGCAGCTTCTCAGCGTAAATGCACTATTAATGGCACTATGAGGCTTGTCTGTTTTACAGTTTGCCCAGTCAATTTGATGCAACAGGATTCAATAACAATTAGCCTGACGTCAACTCTTTGGAGTTTCATTTTGAGCACTGGTTAAAAGGCTTTGCCCGTCTCTGAATTATTTAACAGTGGATTCAAGCATGTGAGTAAGAAAGCACAGTAGAAAGAAGTGTTGTGCTCCAGAAAACACAAGAGCATCTTGTCAATTTGGCTATATGCTTTTGAGCTCGCCACGATTCACTTAAGTTCAACTGAAACGGAAATTGGTTTATTCTCTGTACCTGGAAAATCACAGTGGTGTATCCGTCTTTTCTCGAGGTCTGGGTTTGTCCTTCGGTTGTAACGGACAGGCATGGACCCATTGGTCGCGGAAGGTCGTGTCGAGGTGGGGGTTGGGTGACTGGGCACATGGACAGCCATTTTGGAGGCGATGGTGGCGGCGTAAGATGGTGGTGGTGTCAGATTGTGAAGCAGTTCCTTCTGTCTGTCAGGACTGCCAGGTTCTGAAGTGGGAGGCGTAGGGGGAAGATAGGGCACTTTGAGCTGCGAGTGAGCCTGACCCTGAGGATGGACAAAGTGACCAGGGCCGAGAGGGTACCCGGTGGAGGGCATGCCACAGTATGGCTTGGAAGCAGTCTGTTGGGTCGCTAAGTGCAGGTCGTGGAAAGTAGCCATCTGTGAGGGCACAGAGTGAGAGTGAGAGTGAGGGTGGGAGTGAGAATCGGCTTGATGGGGGACGTCCAGCTCTGAGTTGAGGAGCTGGAAGAGTGGCCCATCCTGCGGGATGTCAAAGCCTTGCATCTCCTGCTTGACAAAGACCCCAGTGTTATCGTCCATGGTGTCCATTCCAGAGCCTGAAGTGGCATTCGTGTTAAAGATGCTGGTGAAATCTGGTAGCGTGGATGGAGCGGAGCCGTTTGTGCTCACTGGACACTCTGGATGAGAGAAAGGTGCCGCTACAGGTTCAGTTTTGACCTGGCAGGGGACCGAAGGCCGTGCCGGCCGGCACAAGCCCGTTCTTAGATACGCGATGTCGGGCAGGAAGACATTCATGTTGATGCTGTATGGGGAACAGTGGTCGTCTCCGAAAAACTGGTCCATTACGGAGATACTCTCTCGTCTTGACTTCTTTAGGTCAGGGAGAGCCACAGGTTGTGGAGACAGATATTTATCCATCTCTAATTTAGCCTGGAGAGCAAAAGAGAGAAGCACCAAATTGTAAATGCAGTTGTAAAGGCCATTAAATGCAAGCAATGTAAACAGATTTCAGAATAATAACTACTGGAATATTGCATACGCTGCTTTTGTCAGCAAAGCTGGCAGAATCTCATGGGACTGCTTGTGTTGGCAGAGTACAAACACAGTATACATCAAATTTTAGAAAAGCTTGCAAGAATGCAAATGTTCACTTACACTTACAACAATGGCCAGCCTGCCTGCTTACTCAGCTAAACTAACCTGGCTCGGAGTAAAAATATATGGACTGGTAGACACTTACAATATATTAAGCATAATAATAATTAAAAACATACATTTTTAGCATTTTTTTTCAGTACACTTGTGCTATGTGATTATTGGCTAACCTGTGTTATGAAATAATGCATTAAAATATATATAATTGTCCCTCATATGAATAGACAAGCATGTTGGAGCAAGTAAAAATAAACTGACAAACCAATTTAGCGGCCAGGTGGAGTGATTGACTGATATTTCTTTCCTTCCTCTTTAACTGAGGACACTTTTACTTCTTGAAATCTTGAACAATGAATTATTATTATTTATTTAGTTTTTGTATTTGGAGAAAACGGGATAAGCATTGGACTTGCTAACACAACAAGTTAACTAGAAGTCAATTAACATAGAAAGTGTAATAATAAAAAGAAACAGGCAAGAATGTTGGACCTATATGGAAACATGTCATAAAATTATTGGCCAGGCTGAGGAATTGGTAGTTTAATGTAACCGATAACCATGTCAATGCTGGCGATTAACAGGTTACTTCCCCCTTTTGCCAATCTTTAAATCTTATGAATTATTAATAAATAATTTCAATGGTTTTCTCTCTGCAAGTTTTGAGTAAATATTGTGTAAAATCTAATTTCATCTCATCTCATTTACCCTTATTAGTTATATAGTATAACAGTATACCTACATGAGATGTTCGCATTAAAGTATAAAAAAATGATACCACCAATTTTACTAGAAATGTGCAGGTACAGGTATTTTACCTGAAAATTCTGTGTGTGAAACCTAAAAATCCGTACTTGAGGTTAACTTTATCTGTGATCCTGTATATATAGAGAGCATGAAGCGGCTGTGTTGCTGTTTGGAGCAGTCAGAGGTAAAGCATTTATCAAGTCTTCTTCAATATGTCTCTGCTACATTCCGCCTAAGACTGTAAAACAGCGCTCATACCACAAGCTCAAAACAGACTTTGCTGACAGTTGGAAAGCATGCTGGAGAGATTGCTCAGCCTTTCCAAATAAATGCCACCCAATTATCATAAAACCGTAATCAGCAGAAAAGAATAAATCAAGACTCATTCATTACTCCCTCCTGAGTGTAACATCTATAGTCACTAGACGAATAAACACGAGGGGGAAATAAAAACACTCACTCATACACATACGTAGCCCCGCATACACACACACTCGGAATGCCAGAGCTCTTTAAGTGCTCTTTACGCGGCTGCTACGCATAGCTATTTCTGGATTTAGATCTTCCAGCTGTTCGCCGGACATGTATCTCTTTCACAAGTTTTCAGATTGAGGCTCGGCGTTGCTGGGAAGTTTCAGTTCGGAGCGCGAGAGCAGCGCGCGTGGTGAGGAGGGAGGAGGAGGGGAGTCAGTTGTTGACGGTTCGGTAGCCAAGAAACCAACTGCAAGCAACTGATATGAGTCTGTGCGCTGTCCGACCCAGCCCAAACTCTCCCCTGCATTACAGCCACGGGGAAATCCCCCCCCAAAAAACATCACCAAATCCTTTTGAAGTAGCAGGCTAATGACAGATTATTCAATTGAGGACGCTTTGAAGTTGAAAACCTGAACAGCGACTCTTCTTCAAAATTATAGGCCTATGGTATGAGTGACGGAAGGAAATGACTGCTATGGTAATGTTTTTTTTTTTTTTTTTACATTTTGGAGAATAAGCGCCAAATTTGCGAAGCTAACTATTTATCAATTCACTTTCAAATAACAACCTACTTAGGAAGAAACACCTAAAACTCAACGCAGGAAATCTTAATTGTAACTTTGCCTGATGTAAATGATAAAACATTTGAGAGAGAACAAGAAATTCTATCAGGTTATTATTTTTTACACTTAGGTTGTAATTAAATAAATAAATAAATAAATAAAATATTTAAAAAATGCACACACAATTAACCAATAGCCTACATGTAAATATGTTTAAGTTCTTATGGTAAACGTGAAAACTAAAATTGTCCTGCGTCCACTGAAGATGGGAGGTTTAAAAATTTGAATGAGGGGGGATCTGAAAATATAGGGTAACATTTCGCCGATCGCTAAAAACTAAGTTAACTTCTATTTTAATATTTATTTGAGGGGGAAAAATCCCAGATTTAAAAAAAAAAATTGTATCTACGGAATAGAAAAGTTCCTGAAATGAAAGAATCGCACATCGCTTAACGCGTTTCATGAGGCATGATGCTGATGGGACTGCAGACGTCCAGCGTGCCGCATCATCTACAATGGCCACCTTTCACGCGACTGATGCATATGATCTTTAATTCACCCAGTGACAGGCTACAGTCACATCATCTCGAGCACCATGCAGAGAAACTGATAAAAACAATTTACCTGAGAGTAGTCGTTTGATAAGCCCCTTTCCGTATCGGGGTTCTTGGCTTCAAAGGAAAACAGAGAGGAGTCTTCCTGAAAGCCGTCGGATAGTGAGGGTTTGAGAAGCGAGAGAAAGTCATCTTGTCCCGGTGCGAGCGCAGCGCTCATCGTAAGAAGCGTAGCGGCCATAAACCCTTGGATGTGACGGAGAGAGCGCCCGCAAAATGCGTTTTGATAGACGTCGAGGAAGGGGAAGTGAGTGTATGGTGCATGGAATGACACCCGTGCGTGTATGTGTGCGCGCTTTCGGTAGTAATATCCCGTTTTGTCTCGCTCCGGTCCTGGAGCTCCGTGATATATGTAGCCTATAATCGCTGAAAGGGCGGGGCCCGACTCTGTCAGGGACAGAGAAAGTGAGACGGCTACACCTTTACTACTGCTGATACTGTAACAGCGGAACAAACCCGTCAAAACAGCCAGAGTTAAATCTGTCCAGACTTACGTGTTTCCCTTAGCATTTAAATATTGCAGTGCAGAATAGCCTACTTAGGCTAATATAAAAATCACAACCGACAAATGAACAGCAATGTGTTTGAATTGCAGGGTAGCCTATTTATTATTTGTATAGGCCAAGTTAATTCAAAGTTAATTTTGTCATGAAAACATGTTATATTTTATTTAGTTCTGTCAAAACTACTACAGTATAACAGAGTGAGGACTTCCTAGGAAACCTGTTCATATTCATTCGATTCCCGAACGAATGACTCGTGTGAACCGGTTCTTTTAAGTGATTCAACAACATAGGCCTACGATACATGAATCGTGGTCAGGGTACTCTAATTCCCGACTCTTATGAGCCGGTTCTTTTAGTGAATCAAACACTTCTGAATGGATTTGTGAATCAGTTACTCACTTAAAAAACGCAAATATCACTTTGCTATGCTGTATTTAGATGACGTGTAGTTAAGCATAGGCCTATGGCGTTATATAAGTTTCTAATAAGTTAATACATTCTGTGCAGGAAAATATTTTTGATATCTGGTTTGTTAATCTGAAATGGTCTCATTATTTACCAAACGACTGTTAGGGAAAAGCAAATAGAATACTTTCTTAAATAATAGTTAATGGAACTGGAATCCTCAACGGGGTACAAATGCTACCAAAATGTGTCTGCCAGTGCTTCCTGTTTATAAAGCTGGGAAACAAAGGCTTATTTACAAACGGTAGGCTATATGATCCTTAAGTAAATCAGGTTTACAATAATTTTAAAAGCAACACAACACAGCAAATAAAAATATCCATGTCAAGCAGACTGAATCAATGAAATGAATCAATAACATGCAGCTCACTGCCACCGCTGTTCTTGTTGGACATTCAAGCCTGTGGTGCGTAACATTAAGATGACACAAATAAGCGTGCGGTGCTGCTGCGATTAAGGTATGCACACGCTCATCTATTTATATCATCAGCGTGTCTCGCATGTTACGAATCAAAACGGAAGGATACAGATTTATATACCATCAACTGATAAGCTACATTCAGATATTTTTACTGATTATATAACTATGCAGGTTTAAACAACCTGAAGTACTAAAAACCAATACACCTTTTAAAATTAAAATTAAATTGAATAAAAACATTCACACACCTATTAGACTACATATAATGATTTATTACCATAAAAAAATAAAAAATAAATCATAGTTTAAGGTTCACATTGTTCATAACAAACCTGTGTAACTAGTTATGTAATAAGTCTTCTACAATATAGACCTTTATCTATGATTGCATAACATGGAGCATCCTAAAACTCTTAAACAAGTTAAACAAGTCCCTACTTAGTTTTCCGTTTGAGTTTTCTATACCATTCTGGAGCTTCTTTATTGGTCTGTTAAAAGAAAAAGAAAAACATCAGTGTTAAATATCATTGACCATTTCTTTGGACTTTGCTTTCAGTAAAACATTTTATAAAACTTGTAAAAGTTCGTGCGAAAGTAAATATCAGCAAATGGCAAGCTCAATAAAAATTTATCAGCAGTTCAAAATAACTTTAAAACATGTCCCTTTTTGGTTCCCAGAGAAGATATTATTTGTCCCTTTGAAAGGCTCTCTTTCATGGAGTGATGAGTAAAACTTACAAACACTGTGGGTTTGGGACCGTAGTTGTATTGCTCCTCGTCTGTGCTTTTTAAGGCTTTGGGTCTGTGAACTGCTGTCCCCGTGCCATCGGTCTCGAGAGACAGAGGTCCACCGTGCTGCTGCGAGCGCATGCTAATAAGGACTTGCTTCATGACAGAAAGTTCCTGCAACAGGATAAGAACAAATCGATGGAAGCCTGATGGTTAAAAAGCTCCTACCCAGAATATTGTTAGTTTGCTTCCCCTTCACAACAGGTATAAAAAGAGCCATTGCAGTCTTGTTGTGCCAGCAGTGCTATGCCCTTATGTAGGGTAATTAAAATTAAAACTGCAAACACAAACACCCCACGGGACATTTTGAATTTTTGCATACATTTAGACAGATTAGACTGATCATATCTATAAAGCTCCAAAAAAGGACTAACAAAATAAAGCACATAAAAGTATCCCAAGCAATGTGTGCACAAGTCTTCTGAAGCCGTATAACAATATTAAAATGTATTATAAATAGAAATTTGAGTCACCATTGACTGAAAACCTTCCCCCCCAAAGTTCTGAAATTTTACTCACAACTGTGTTCAGATTAAATAATAAAATTAAAAGGTATGGCACATCAGACACCATATGCAATCAGCTCTTGGTGCCTTGTAACCGAACATTTGCAATAAAGCTATCGTGTGGCTCCAGGAGACTTTGAATACAGTGCGCATATTGCTAGGGCTACTTTTATGGGTTATTTTTGGAGATCGAAAGATATTAAGAGTAAAGGCTGATTCACACCAAGAACAATACCTATAAAAATTACAATAACTATATTAGTGACCACACCAGCGGACAATATCATTCTGTTTACTACTGTCAGTGTCAATGTGTTTACTGTTCATCTGCTGGAAAGTGATTCTGACAATATTGTTTGACTGGGCCGTTAGTCTCGCGTAGCCAGACCTTCGGACTGAACATAGAAGGTCTGGACTCAATCGCAGCTTTCACTGCCCAAGGACCGCCCAAGAGGACGTTTGACTGATATGTAACACAACCAATCACAGTTTGTTTTGTTCCGCGTCATGTTTAGGGGCATGAAAATGCAAAGTCCCTGCAATTGAGAATTAGGAGTTACGTCACAATGTTTTCACCTCGCGCTGCATTGCGGGAAGGCGCCGCCATATTGGGAGGATAAGCTATCCGTTGCCATGGTTATTTCAACAGTGAGACCAGCTTGAGATTTGTTTGCATTTTTGCAATACGGCGCAGTTTTTTGGGAGAAATGGAGAAGCATAAAGTGAAAGGAAATATGATATATTGGGAGAGACTAAATATTACCGACAAACAGTGTTATTTAGAGAAACTGCTTGACATCAACAACACTGACAAGTACGACCTGCCAGCTACAGAATGACGCAACCACCTCTCACATACCCTGACATCGTCAGTTAAATAACAAAAATAAATAAAATATAATTTTTTGGGGTACCTATCCACCTTATTTTTTAAGCTATTACAAAAGTAAGCGGAAGTAAGCTTTTGTGCGGATGTGTATATCTACAATAACTTTATTGACTGGTCTTAACATATTATTATTATTATCACCAATACTATTACTATTCGGGGTGACACGGTACATGAAAACACATCCGAACCGTTCAGTTCGCTTGTCTCGGTTTGGGCAAAAAGCTGCTCACGCTGAATTAAAGCCACAGTGCATTGTTCTGTTCAAAAGTGACATGATTAACATGAAAAATGTTCCGCCAATGTGTTGGACTCGGAAGACAGCCAGTTAGGAAAAAACTTCTACATGATATAACATTTTTTATTTAATCATGTATCCTAAATTGTGGATAATCAAGCTATATATCATATGCGGAGGTAAATTCCTGGAGTGTTCATGATTTAAAGAAAAAACAACAAGAACCATACAGAACCGAAAACCGTGATACGAACCGAACCGTGCCACCCCTAATTACTATTATTATAAATTACTAATGCTACCACTACTCCTACTATTATCATGAATATTATTGTTGCTACTACTACTACTACTGTTATTATTATTAGTATGATTACTACTTCTACTTTCTCTGTTTTGTTTTTCTCTCTTCTGTATGTGTATGTGTCATTGATATATTACCTACTGTTTTGTTAATTTTCTTAAAAAAAAAAAAAAAAAGTTACAATGGCCACACCTGCTCTTGTTATATTGCTGCTCTTGTACAATTGGTAATTTGCAGAAACATTTTCTTTTTCCTTTTTTAACCGAAAGTGGCTCACAATACGCCACCTGAACAAAAAACATAACAGACGACTCCTGGAGCAGCCTATGGGGTTCATGTAAACACTCCATTTAAAGGTGCAATGGTAATGGAGGCGTATCTTCCTAACCTAAAAGGGGTGCCCTGAGAGCACCTCTACAAAGCACACAGCCCTGCTTTAGTGTAAATAGTTCTGAATCAGTTGAAGGAAACGCCCTCAAACTACAGTGTTCTTTTATTCTTCTGAAGTCATTAGTGTAACACAGCTCTGGGAACAGATGCAGGTCTGCCGGAAAAAAATTCTGCATACATATCATTAAAAGAGAGAGTAAAGAAAATAATTAATAACTATTAACAATAACTCATATTTTGAGGATTAAATGCTGTTTTAAGACAGCGATACTACAACATAACTTTTCTTTATATTACAAAAATATATAATGAAAAAACTTTACAATAAGCTTCCATTTGTTAGCATTAGATAAAATGAATTAACAATGAAAAATACCTTTTATTAAAAATAGCATTTATTAACCTTAGTTCATAATAAATTCAACATTTACTAATACATTATGAAAATCAAAAGTTGTATCTGTTATTTAATGGAGCTGATATGAACTAACAGTTCACTTTTATTAACAAATGTAAACAAAGAATAATAAATACTGTAACAAATGTATTGCTTATTTTTAGTTAATGTAAGTTACACTTTATTTGACAGTGCCCTTGTTACACATTACATTTACCATAGTAATAACAGTGTGCATAATTACATGCAACTAACCCTCAACCAAACCCTATAGTACATTTGTAAGTACGTTAATATTACTCAGTACTTAAAAGTATAGTTACAGTTGAACAAAAACGTTTTACACTGTAACTATACTTTTAAGTACTGAGTACCGTAATATTAAGTAACTACATGTACTTACTTACTTATAGGGCTAGGATTAAGGTTTGGTTTAGTTTAGTTTAGTTTAGGGTAGTTTTATGTTATTATGCATCATTTATAGTTATTACTATAGTAACTACATGTAACAAAGACACTGTAAAATAAAGTATTACCCAAATATAAATAAATAAATAAATAAATAAATAATAATAATAAAACAACAACAAAAAAAATCTTCATATTTATTAAACGATAAATAAAAATAAAACAAGATTATGAAAATTTGACTATTTGGTTTTGTACTGTATAAAGAAAACAATACTTGCTGACAACTGTGTATTAATGAGTGAGTTAATATATGTTTATGATTCTTGTGTCAAACCACAGTCTTGCCTCAGCTACAACTCATCACCAATTTGTGGTGGAAAGAAAAAAAATTGAAAGAAAAAAAGCTTCATGTTTTTACTTGACTGCTGTGAATACATTAAAATATGTTTAAAGAAAAGGACTCTCTGATGTCAAATCACGTTGTGAGTTGCTGTACATATTCGTGTTCCAACATGCTGATAAAAATCACAGACGCCAAAAAGCTTTTCATACAGAAAAGCACTGGTGACAGATATAGAAGATAGTCCGTTAAAGGTACAGTATTTTGCACAACGCTTTAGGTCTTAAAATAAAACTGGGCAAAAGGGGACACACATTCCACACTACGCAACAGGAATGTTTTTACAAAAATGTACAAAAAAGACTGCTGAAAGAAATGCAAGTCTTGGTGTCAAAACAAAAGGTTAACTGAACGAATACTAATCTCGCGTACGACGGCAATGTCAAATATCCCATGCTAGCACATGACCGCCCACTTCAGCGGCGAATGTAGATCAGCCCGATGTGCAAGAGTCATTCAATATTTCTATTTATCACTGCACGACCATATGCACTGGCATGCCAAAAAGCACCAGTGAGGAGCAGCTGTCTGTGAGGATTGCATGCTTTCTGCCAACATGCCACTGGAAGTTGTGAAGTCGGCACAGTGTGTGCCAGCAGTATTTGGTTGAAAATAGCTCCATATTGCACGGGTGCTTAATCAGTTACACCCTGCCCTTAATATTCGGAGAGTTCAGAATGTCAGAGGAGGTGTAGTGTACCTTCATGCGCCTTTCAATATAAAGGATCACCATTCATTTAAGATGAATGCTATTTGACATTATTAAAAATGAGTGAATTAGTAAATCAAACAATGTTTCACAAAAATACCATGCACTGACTTCTTGTTCATTGTTGCCTACCCCGTCTATCAAAACACTATATTCAGAAACCATTGGTCAAGTAGATTATGGCGTTACACATCGGTTCCCCTCAATGAGGCAAACTATTAGCTGTCTGTCATCATAAACAATCACAAGTGGCAAGGTTATTGCTAATCTGATTGCTTGAGCATGGGAAACAGTTGACCTGAGAGACTGGATTTTCTAGTTACCGAGTGCCTCTCTAAACTTCTAGGAAAGCCGCAACTGAGCTGAGCTGTACTGAAGGGATCCTAAACATACAAAACTGAGGCATCTATCAATCAATTACAAGAGCTGCTGCTTCCTAATTTACATCAGAGGCTTTTTCTGATGAAGGTATGACTTGTTAAGAGAGTAAACGGTAGGTACGCAGTGTAACCACTATTTGGAATGGAAGGGTGGATGACAATGAAAGAGGACACACCTAGACTAGACTGTGTGCTTGTGTGTGTGGGAACTACTCTCTTACATGGTCACTTTTAAAGGACAATGTATGATAATGTTGTGCACAAAAGTTGAATGAATAACGTTGGAGTAGTATTATTTTATTTGATCAATACTTATTATCTACTGAATTCTCTGAAAGCATCAAAAATATGCATGAAACTGCTTTAAAATGGAAACAACTTTCCAAGTAATAAAGCAAGCAAAAAGGGTTTGTTGTAAATTATAGCCTATATTTCACAGAATAAAATTAATACTTTTTTTTTCAATGTCACTCGCATTACCACATTACAAAACACTGTAATTACTCATGGATAAAAGGTAAGAAATTCATCCTTAGAGCAAACGTCATGACTGAACAAACAATCAGTTACATGTTATTCGGTATTTACAATATGTTACAGTATCAGGGTTTTTGAATGGTCTTTTTGAACTGTCCGTAGTGTCACCCCATTATGTCAATAGGTTATAATAGGCTGTTCATCAAATGACTTTTGTATTTTGTATATAATACTATAATACTTGCCTTCATCATGAAATCCAACTTTCTCATCAAGTTAGTCAGTGGTTAGTTGTGTATGATCTGTTTGCTGTCATAAAACTTAAAACACCTCTGACCTAAAAAAGTCAAGTCAGTCAAACAAAATGTATTTTGTTTACAAAATGTAATTTAGAAATTTGTATATGACATTCTTCTTTCAGACGAATACAATCGGAGTTATATTAAAACAATATCCTGGCTCTTCCAAGCTGTTAATGGCAGCACAAAATTTGGAGACCGAAAAAGCGCATCCATCCATTCTAAGTAATCTACACAGCTTCGGGGGGTTAACAAAGGCCTTCTGAAGCGAATTGATGGGTTTTTGTAAGAAAAATATCCATATTTAACACGTTATAAAGGAAAATATATAGCTTCCGGCGGACCGCCTTCCCTATTTAACCTACTAACTGTAACGCCTCTCGCAGTTGAAAATGCTTGCCCTTGGACTGATATCACTGTCGCGCCAGTTACATTTTTTTGTAAGTTATATACGGATGGCGGTTCAAACTTTGGGCTGCCATTCGCTGCCATTATAAAGGTTGGAAGAGCTTTTCATTTTTGGGTGAAGTTAACCTTTAACATATTGATGAATTCCATTTTTTGGATGGAAATGCCACTGCAATTGTGAAATGACAGATCAATATACTGTCATTTAAGAAAAAAACAAAAAAAATAATACAGCAGATTACCTCATGTATGACTCACAATGTTGCAACTTAATCATGTAAAACTCTGTCCACCCAAGACAATCATTGATTTATTTATTTTTGTATTGTGATACTGATCTGGCCAATCTAACACACCAACACAAATCTAAATGTTGGGTTTGGTATAATTTACAACAATAAGCAAAGGACATTTCAATTTAAATCAAGTATTTTTTTTAATATATTCTTTTATTTGACAAAGTAATTTTTCCCCCCAAAAAAGTATAAAAAGGAAACAAACAATCAAAGACGAATGGCATTGTGCGATTCATTTACCTCTCTGTGGTTCAGGAGTCTCTCCAAATCCGCAGCCATGTTGTTTTTCACCTGCAGTAGTGCAGTCTTCTCTTTCCGTAGTGCACTGTGAAAATTCATACAAAAAGAGTGTAAGAAGAGAAGTTGTCTTGGAAGGTTAGTATCGTCTGATTAGTAATTCGTAATATCTCAACCAATCAATTATTTGTGACTATATGTATGGGTTAAACAATGTCATACATGTAGACAACTTTAGAATAATGTGTCCAGTCCATATACAGAAACATGTGCACTGGCCAGTAACAAATATTAAATAATATTTATGTGAAACATTGCAAAAGAATTGAACAATAGGAACTAAAGAAGTTACAGCAGATTAATGAGATGTAAATAACAGTGCTCAATACAAACAACTGATACATTAGTTATGTTTCCTATTAGCTATACATAAAACATGAATGTTATGTATATTTTGGGATATCGCATAAAAACGACAAATGGAAATGTTGTGCATAAATTCTACAAATGTGCATTAAAAAAATGTATGTGCTCAATCTTCTTTTACCTGATACAAAAACAATGCACATAAACTATATGGAAACACATGGTATCAAAAAAAGTCATGCGACTTTCATCAAAATGGTTCCGTATAATTACCTCACAAAACTGTCTTACTCAACTGGTGAACAGCAGGTGTCCGCCTCCGAAAGCAAGACGACATTACCATGGTTATTGTTTCATTTATATTATTATACATGAAAAAAGACCCACAGTTGCTTCTTGCATTTTTCTAGTGATATTTTGTGCCAGTTCATTAGAAAGTGACAATTTTGTTCTCTTTGACTCACTGGGTTGAAACGGTGCTTTATTCGCAAATGTTTTATGTGATATTCTAATTTTGCAAGTTAAATTCACAACTTTGGATGGAAACATAGCTAGGAAACACCACGTACTGGATGGAAAAATCATGTACTTCTAATTATATGATTTCATATAAGTATAATGCAACATGATTTTAAAAGTCACCTGTACCTCAAGCGAAATTCAGCACTGAAGGTCATACATGATAAACACTGTATTTCAACAGAGCAATACCTTGTCATTCATATTGCATGATTAATGAGTGGTGACAATCACAGTGAGCAGAAGGTATTTATCTCTTAGTGTACTTTTATACAGAATGAGCTGAGCTGTAACCACTGAGCTGTAAACAAACAACTTGTAGGGCTTGATAGAAGCAGTTAAGAAAAGAAAAAATGTGAAACCAAACCGGCATTATAGACTGCACAAAACGCATACTGTCTGAGTAGGTTTTGAATTTACAAACTGAATCAAATTTGTACATTTGAATTTTCATTTGAATTAACTTCGCAACTGTTAAAAAAGTATGCTGTACATATACTATGAATATGGTAGTATGAATGAAGTTTGAACGTTCTACATAAATAAATTGTTGCATACTGTTTTTTGAATACTAGATAATAAGTAAGTATTACATTTTGGATGCAGCGTAGATGGCGCTGACAGAACAGCAGAAATGCAGCCGTTACCCTGGTCTCCTCATCAACAAAGCAAGCTGCGCTACTTTCTGTTTCTGAACAGTATATATTTCAAATAGATATTCAGATTTTTGTATTCGCTATGGTATTCATCACAACTCCAAAATACTTAAAATACTTAATAGACTATTTATTTTCAAATTTAAACCTTTTACTTTTTAATCTGGACTAACACATGCCCTAGCCTGGATATTGTTTGAAAAAGTTCTGATACTTTTGTATTGTTCGGTAACACTTTACAATAAGGTTCCATTTGATATCATTAGTTAATTTATTAGTTAACATAAACTAATAAAAATAGCATTTATTAATAAAATCTTTATTAATCTTAGTTAATATTAATTTCAACATTTACTTTCAACATTTTCTAATACATTATTAAAATCAAAAGTTGTATCTGTTAATATTATATTTAATGGACCTGAGCTAACAATGAACCGTTGTGTTTTTATGAACTAACATTAACGAAGAATAATAACTGTTGTAACAAATGTAGATATTGCTCATTGTTAGTTAATGTTAGTCAATGGAATAACTAATGTTAGATAATGGGGCCTCACTGTAAAGTGTTGTTCTTTTGCACTTTAATCTTTATACATTTTTGTGTATTGTTTTATTTTTATTTAAATGTTCTTCGCCTTTTAGGAGGACAACACTTTGTTAAGTTAATTCAATACCTTGATAATACGTAATAATTTGATGCCAACACATGCCTATGCAACAACAGTCCCCCTGGCCACAGTTGCCTTCTAATAAAAGCTGATAGATGCTGAAATTTTGAAGAACAATTTGCATTTTTTTTCCAGGAATTCCACTAAAGACACTTATACAGGAGAAAACCTGCTTTGCATATAGAGGTAGATAATTAACCTGTCATTGATATGAGACACATTCAAGAAAAAAACCCAAAACAAACAAACAACGCATCCAGCCACTCATGAATGCATGCACATGTACTCCTACTACGAAGCTGTCAGGTGGGCATAGGTCCTGATCCTCAGGTGTATTACCTTTGCTCCTCAATGTAGTGGAATGTATTTAAGATATTTCAAATACTGCCTATCTTTCCTCAGTCAATACAAATGCATGCTATGGGACATATTAGCAATCAAAAACCGTTGTGACTATTGTTACAAAACAAAGGCAATGATTCTATAAGGACTCCATCTGTATTATTTCAAAATAAAAGCTTTGTAAAGATTTAAAATGGTGCTTTTATATAAAAAAAAGGATGTATCCGTGAATCTGTGATGTTTATTTACTTCCCCTTTACCTCACTTCCTCTTCTAACCGTGTGAGACGGTCTTTCAGTGTGTGGATCTGAGTGTCTCTCTGCCGTACGGTCTCAATCAGGTAGCTGTGTGGTTGCTGGGCCTGCTGAAGAAGCTGGTTAGCTGCCTCCAACTGAAAGAAAGTAAAAAGATATACATATATTATACAATATTTCACATAATTTCTTATAGGGATGTATGACATATCAGTAGCTTAATGGTTATTGGCTGTAGGCCAATTTACTTTTTTTTTTTTTTTTAAAAAGAAAGTTACAATATATATACATACACACATACATACATATATACAGACTGCCTATGGGATTTATTACTTTGTAGTAAATGATTTTGCAATAGTTTTTTTTGTTTGTTTGTTTTTTACATTACATTACACTCATTTTTATGTCAAGCCATCAGTCAGTGACTGTGAGCAATAATATAGAGACGATGACCAGTTCACAGGTAAGATCTTGCTATCTCAAGGTGGGGTTCCTAAAGTCTGCTTGCAATGTGAGGTTGCCTGCTGTGTGGGTGGCTAAGTGAGCAATCTAAAGGAATTTTCTAAAGAAAACTTGGTTTTCATCCTCAGTGATTTACAAAGACATACAAGTGCCAATCAGTCATTTCTGACACAGTAAAGGTCTGTTTGCTAAAAGCGGAGGCCAGGTTCACGGTAAACTCATTAACATTGCTCAACGGCTCTTCCAATTGGCTGAGGATAAGCCGGAGGAGTGTGCGTCTGATAGGGCAAAGGAAAAGGGCGATCACTTTATTCCTACAAGGAATGAAACACGCGACTGAGAAACGTGATGCATGTAAACACGGCATAACCATACGGGCCAAGTACAGCACATCAACACATTGATGTTTCAGGCTCTTTGTGAGAACACCAAGCATGACAGTTACGGTCTGCTATGATCTTGTTATGACAGCTTTAAATGTCAATGAAAGGAAAAGCTCAGATGTTATGTCTGAGCAGCAAGTTATATATATATATAAATAAAGTGATTTTTTCCGTAGATAGTTTTGAAAGACGCAATTAAGTTTTCCTCCCTCTGGCCATTCCCTATAGCCTGGTGTGCCAGACCAACTGATCACCGTACAACACTTTTTATCTCAGCACCCTCCTAATAAGACAATGATAATAACCTTGCTGATGTATTATTGCCCCTTTTTAAAAGAGTAGATCTATTAATTTATGTATGAATCATTTTACTTTGGGCCAAGAACAGCATGTACCAGAGTTGAAATGTGTTGTAAAAGGGCAGAAAGGAACAAGTATAGACTTGTGATGGCTCTTTATTACAAGCTGATCCAAACTAATCCAGTGTCTCTCATTTACAGGATTTACTGTATGTTTTATATGCATTTATATAGATCTTTCTCTGGATACAGTACAATTAAATGTAATCAAAATAAATTCCTATATGCGTTCAGTTTCTACCAATCCAAGTACCAGTGATTTTTTGTCTTTTAGTGCACTGATATGACGATTTATATGACATTGTCAAACCCATACAATTTGCCTTGACAATTTTGCTTTGGATTGATCAAAAGGACAAAGACATACCAATTTAAATAAGCATAATTGGGAAGCCCAATCTAGATATATGATCTTTTATGCTCACAAAGGCTGCATTTATTTATGAAATATTATTACAATTTTAAAATAACTTTTCTAATACGTTTTCTATTTAAATGTAGTTTAAAATGTAATGTATTCTCATAATGGTAAAGCTGAATTTTCATCATCATTACTCCAGTATTCAGTGTCAAATGATAATTCAGAAATCATTCTAATATACTGATTTGGTGCTGAAGGAACATTTCTTGCAATTATCAGTTAATTTTTTTTTGTGGAAAGCATGCTACATGTTTTCAGGAATTTTACATTTTAATTAATTTTTTTGATCAATAGAAAGTTCAAAAGAAATCGTTTGTAAAATTATCTTTTATAAAATACTTTTGTAAAATACAATTTTATGTATCCTTGCTAAATAAAATACAACAACAACAAAAAGATACAAACCTTTGAATCAAGGTATATAAAAGTGGCACTCTCACATCAAAATATTGAAAACCAAGTGAAAATCAGATGTGGAGCAGACTTCAGATTATGTTTGTTCAGGAGTGTCTTTCCTCCACAACACTGTTATGGGAAAACAGATTTGGCCATGCTTTATTTAGAATAGGAATTTCAAAATATGTGCTGATCAAGGAATAGTTTTGAACATTGCAATCAAGATGGGTGTTCACTATTTGAGCAGCATGAACAAAAATATAATTCATGTAATAAGCTTTTTTAATGCCATTGTACAACTAACAAGACATTCTGAAGTCAACCTAAAAAACAGCCAGCTAAAGGGTTATTTCACACAAAAATGAAAATGACCCTATGATTTACTCACTCTCAAGCCATCCTAGGTGTATTTGACCTTCTCCTTTCAAAACAATTGGAGTTATATAAAAATATATATCCTGGCTCTTCTAAGCTTTATATGAGAGTGAATAGCAACTGAGATTTTGAAGCCTAAAAAAGCACATTCATTCATCATAAAAGTAATCCATACGGCTCCAGGGGGTTAATAAAGGTGAAAGCCTTCTGAAGTGAAATAAAGCATTTTGTAAGAAACATACATATCCATATTTATAAATGTATAAACTATAATCACTGGCTTCCGTTAACGGCCATATGCAAGTCTAGTTCTGTGGAAATGAGTCACGTCCTTCTAATTGGAATGTGCATTTTATAAATTAATAGCTACGTAACATCCTGAAAAAATCCACTTATTTTGCTCTTATTTTGGACGACAGCATGAACATCAGGACCAGATCAATTACCAGATCTCCCTCTAAATAAATACCATATTTACTTTACGGTATATTACAATACAGTAGCTATTCTAACTTACAAAATTCTCTATCAATCATCCCTTTTTGGTGTGAATTTTTCATTTTTTGTGATTTGATCTTTTCTTATAGTGGTATAAATGTAAACAGGCTAAAGTGTTATATGTTTTAAATGTAGGGTCAAATTGATTGCATTCTTTTTTATTGTAGCCTTGGACTGAACAACAATTAGTAGAGAGAATACTTGTTGGCAATACAATCTAATCTGTGTGTTTGGGTTAGCATGAAAAGAAAAAAAAAAGATTCTGCTATCACAGTAAGTGTTGTTAACTTATGTTCCAGTGAATACTGTGCATATTATCACATGTAATATACATTGATGACTGTTCACTGAGCACTATCATAGGCTAGGTATTTTATCTAAGAAATAAGCCACTGATATGCTTTAAATCACCTACTGAAACAAATGACGTGCTGACTAACTGATGACAAACAGCTCAAAAGTGCAAGAGTTGGACTTCTTAGCGGCTTTTGTACATTTTAAAGAGACATTCATGGAGTTTTATTTAATTTACAGCGCCTTAAAATATAGATTCTACCCTTTGTTTATTAGTGTACAGGAGGTCAAAAATAGGTGATAACATCTACAATGTAATAGTCAAACATAAAAACATTTGACTATTTTTTCCTCTTACAGAGAAAACTGGCAACAATTCAAATCTTTACTAAAGCGAGGATTAATGCATGTAAAGTATGAAGATGGACTTTCCAAAGCACTATTTTAGATGAAAGCTGATCCTTGAATGTTAGTTACAGTGCGTAGTACTTTCTGCTATTTTTAAGCCCACAATTACTGACCTCGTGAGCTAGCAAAAATGCTGCTGAAATTACTGAATATCTGTAAAAGCAAACATAATACAATGATTTGAAAACAGAAAACAGATATTGTGCCAAGTTAAATGTAAATGCTGCTCCAAAAAAGCTAGTTTAATATTTCAAACTATAGGGAGATTTTTCTCTCGCCATTTTAGCAAAGACAGTTGATTGTGGTTTTGTTTGAGTTCTGACCGTGAGCTTACCATAAAGACAAATGCAAATAGAACAGATCTTAAGTGAAACTGAAATCTGAAAGGCAGTTAGGACTAGAACTTTGTGTACCATAGTACCAAAAATGCTAATTATGTTACCATGTACTCACTCTCATGTTGTTCTAAATGCACTATTCCATGGACCACAAAATGATGCAATTCCAGTGAATGGGGAGTGAGGCTTTAAATCTTTAAAAATATGCAAAAAGACCATAAAATGATATTTTACAATATTTTTGTGTGATAAATTTAAGATCATGTCACCAATCATCAGAGATTGAGCCAGTGAGCTGTTAACCACTGCGAATGGATCATTGAGCATCATTGAGATTAGTCATATCCATGAACTAAATGAACAATGATTGAAAATATTCATTCCAAAATAAACAAATACTTCATAAATCAGACTTCTCTCTCTACTCCTTCAGACTACTACACCACAGAAACCTAGGTGAATGTACCACTTTTATTGTGCTTTAGCATCAGTTCCCATTCAAGCATTCCTGTACTGATGCAAATTAAAAAAACATTTATGTGGACGCACCGGCCTCGAGTCTCACGGAGGAGCTCCAGAGGGATAAAAGCTGAACTGAACACAATGAAGAAAGAGAGAGAACCAGGCATGGGACTTTATGTTGTTGTTTTATGTAAAGGCGGGCATACACTGTGCGATTTCTGTGCGATTCCAGAAAGGTTACCTACTCACACTGTACGAGTAGCTCTCCTGCGATGTAAATCCAAAAGCTCACGGCTTATGTGCTCACACTGTGCGGTCAGATTGTCGAGCGCGACTTGACTGCTCACACTGTACAAGTGAAATATGTGCGATAAACCCCCGTGTTGGGACGATAGACCATGGACTATTATAGATAGCCTATCAAATGCATCAGCTACCGCTATAAAAGGGATTTAGCGTTTCCAATGTATGTATAAAATTGATTAATTCAATTCAAAATCTATTTAATAATAAAAGTAGGCCCACTTTTATTATGTAATTGATATTACATTTAATTTGCCC
Organism: Gobiocypris rarus; assembly: GCA_023029165.1. Lineage (NCBI taxonomy): Eukaryota > Metazoa > Chordata > Actinopteri > Cypriniformes > Gobionidae > Gobiocypris > Gobiocypris rarus. The sequence goes on from CM040914.1 coordinate 31,799,703, forward strand.
CCGCAACAATTTCATAACGCATCAATGCATAACTAGAACACTGCATGATAAAAGAATAGATAGATTAGCTTACTCCTCATTATTTCAAAACATTTAGCCCAATTAAACAAGGAATTATAGGCCTATAATTAAAATGATTATCAGTCTATAATATGTCAGAACACTGCAATAATATCAGTCTCAATGAAAAGTAAGAGCAATTTCAAAAACAACCACAATATAAATATTTCACATTGCGTGATATCCACTGACTCGCCTTCATGATTTAAAACGAAAAAGAAAAGAAAAAACAATCTATAATGTGACATGACATTTTGTGTCAAATGATGGAAAACGGTTCACATTTCCAGTGATCAAAATATTAAGTAAATATACAATAATAGGTAGTAAATAAAAGCAAATAAATAAATTAAGTGTGAAAGTAAAACAAGTAAATGAATGATCATGTAGTTGAATGATTAAAAGAGGTGCTATGCTATAGCTATGGTGGTTTGAAGACTTGGATTATCCATTTTACAACACGAACTGGTGGAGCAACAGTTTGCAACATTTCTGCTGTTTGATAGCTGCCTACAGAACTTAAAGATCTCCCTCTTTTCGTTTTCTTTCTTGCTGCATTACAGATGAAATGGTGAAACGTCTGCTTTGGCGCAATGGGGGACAATAGGGCAATCAGTTCTTCAGCTGTGCGATAACCTCACGAGGGGTGACCAGAATTTCTGACACGCCAGAAATTCATCCGACCATCCGATTGCCGATCGGGGGAGGTTTGTCGCCTTTCGTTTCCCCCTGTTTTATGTTAAACATTTGCATATTCCTGCCTCCTTCCATTACAAACTACAAACCTTTAAAGGTCCCATGGCATGAAATTTTCATTTTATGAGGTTTTCCAACATTAATATGAGTTCCCCTAGCCTGAATATTGTCCCCAAGTGGCTAGAAATTTTGATCAGTGTAAACCGAGTTATGGCTGTTTTTCTCTGCCTTTGAGAAAATGACAGCCCAGATGAGCTGATCTGAAAGCTCTCCGGTTATGACGTGAACACCGGAGAGGTTACCTCCCCTTCCTCTGCTTTGCCCTCCCATAGCATTCGGAGAAAATGTATTCAGTTTATGTCTGCACAGGTTTTACAAACAGACTTTATGATATGGATTCGACAGCACCGCGACAAACAGTGAGTTACAGTGTTCATTAATGCCTGATATTTGATCAGTGATTTCTGATGTGTAGCTAATCATTCAAGTTAACTCAGACTTTCTTTCTAGATCGTCGATCGCCGTCTTGATGCCCTAAGTGTAATGCATCAGTGAATCAAACCAGTGACTAAAATGATCGTTTCTCTTAGTAGCATGAAACAAATCCCTTGTAAAGTGATTCAACTACAGAGAGCGATCAGAACTTTCAGATACAAATGAGCTTGCACTAACAGCACAGCGCTATTTTAATAACTCGGTACAATAAAACTTCCTCCAGCTCTCCATGATTCATGAGTGCCCAGCAGTCAGCCTCTCTCTCTCATGCATGCAGTCAGTGCGTGCAGTGCCTCGCTAAACCACTCCCCCTCCGCAACATAATCTAACACTCATTTCAAATGCAAAGATGTCAGCCAATCACAACAGTGGGCGTTTTCACTGAAGTAACAGGATATGTTATTCTAAATTATGACATTTTTTAATGTAAAAATCATAATAACAATATAAGTACACCTCAGGAAACATTATAAAATAATAGAAAAATGCCATGCCATGGGACCTTTAAGACTTCTCTTTTTGTGTTACGTGGGTTTTGAACGACATGAGCTAGGTGTGCGCAAATATTAAGGGACATGAGTGACTCCTGCTGCTGGATCAGGTATGCCCTTGCTTTTTTAACATTACCGAACACATTATTGAAACACACGTAGTGACCTCTTAGACAAGAGCAAACAATTATTTATACCAACACGAACAAGGCAAGGATATAATGTGTCCTCAGGGTAAGTCAAACCTCAAATCACAGTCTTTGTTGTTCTACTCACTTAATCGATATATAAGTGAGCATGTAGTCCACTGTAGCATGTAGAACAGTAGTCTGTTCCCTGAATAATGAGGTCAAATACATTTACTGCAGGATGTTTAAATCAGAAAAACACAAAATAAGTGAGCAAAAACAATTGATAAAGCTTGGGCTCCTGAACATTATATTGCTCACACCTAAAGTAGATATATAAACAGATAATAGTTTTGATGTACTCTGCCTTACTGAAACCAAGCTTAAAATACATGACTATATTGTTCTTAAAGAGTCTACTCCACCAGGCTACTGTTATATGCCTGTGTGATTGGACATGGTGGTGGTGTTGCAATCTATAGGAGATATTATTATTATTACTCAGGACAGGACAGGACATTTAATTCATTTGAAGTGCTTGTGCTCAATTTTATACTTTCAGATATCAGTAAAAATATTATCTAAAATAAAAAAAAAATGATCTGCTACCTCTTGCTCTGGCTAGCATGTATAGACCCCAAGGCCCTATGGTGAGTTTTTTTTAATGTGGATTTTCTCACAGACCTATTGGTAAAGGTCGATAAAGTGCGGATTGTCTGAGATTTTAACATTCACAGAGATAATACAAATAATACATTGGGAGTTGATTTAACAGACTCCTTTAGGATTAAGCAAAACGTCGCTAGACGTATGTGTTATATGTTTTAATTATATACAAGAAGTTTTAATTATATCACATGTATTTGTAAGGATTATCCCTTACATATATACACACACAAAAATGTTTTTTAACGCAAACTTTCTTGTTTACTCCCACCCACCTTCCCACCCACCAGAGTACTGTATGTGTACATGTGTGTCCATGCATTCTTGTCAAAAGAGTGAAATGCAGCACCTCTTCAGAGATCTGGCTGCTGTGCGCCGTCTGTCTTTCCAGGTCTCTTCTAAGCAGCGTATTCTGTTTCTCCAGCTGCAGAACCCTGCGTGCCAAATGAACACTACACACACACATTCAGAAACCTATGATTAGAGTCATGCAGACATAAAAACAGTCAGTAAACACAGAGATGAGCTTCTGGTTTTCAAAGACGAGTGACCTCCTCAGACTTCACCTTTGCTTCAGTCTTCTCTTGGCAGTTGTTGGAATGTTTGCACCATAACCATATGAAAACAGCACCCTCTCTGCCTCATCTTCATTTTCAACTATTAAAAAAGGAGGGAAAAAAGTATGTTTAAGAGCAAGCATGTCTAGACCACCCAACTAGCATCATGGCCAGAAGGGAGAGCACTAATAGGACTTTAAACAGTTTTCTATCTTCTTATAATACATACTGTGTAGGAGAGTTTATGTAGTCATGAAAAACGGTAAAGTATCTCTGTTTAAAGAGATAAAGGTGACAATGAGGTATAGAGACTCAAGAGCAAGTTTTTTAACCAATTGAACAAGAACATACAGGTCAATCACAAACAAGAAAATCCAAGATAAAGAAAAATCTTGTGCTGTTAAGTTCCTAGAAATATACTCATTGTTTTCAATGTTGGTTTCTTTTGGTTTTGAAAAACTTTTACACCATTTTCAGTAAAAAATGAACAAAACATTGGATTTCTAATCCAAGAGGAAGAAAGATTAGTACAATGCTTACCTAGGTAATAAAGGAATAGAAGTGACAACATCACACACACTTTTATAAAGTTGTACAAGGCTGGAATCAAACCCACAATCTTTAGATCACATGCTTGTTGCTAATCGCTGTCTGCCATTTGGAAGACACGCTTTTACCCATCTACGGTTCAGTAGTTCAGCTGAGAATGAAGATTTCCTAGACAAATGCTTCACATTTTAGATGTATTAAGTTCAGATTAGATAATTCTCATGTCTGGAAGAGAATCAAGTTTTGCACCATGCCTTCGGGCATGTTCCACGTGGGAGTCAAACCCACGACTTGAAAGGTTCGGTGCTTGTTGCTTATAATGGCGTGCCAGTAGTTGACGCACATTCAACAGGTAAAAATGAGAACACAAAAGCATTACTTAGCATTTTAAATGATTAGCATGCCAAGCTAACTTAACTGCTAATGAAGCTTATGGTTAACCCGATAGTTGAAGAGCCAGTATTAGAAAGAATGGCAACTGGTTAACATGTTAACCAATTAGCATGCAAAGCTAACTAACACAAGACAACAAACACGGGCACGTTCAATTCTGAGGGGTATTTCTTGGGAACGATAGTGAATAACAAAAAATTGTGTGTGTGGAAAGATCATCCAATCAGTTTTTGGACACAATTTGTAGTAGTAGTAACGGAAAAACTGTTTTTCGTTTGCTTCCAAAAGGTGGACCGATAAGAGAACAACATCAAAGTGATAAGGAACTGCATCCGGTATCAACCGACATTCTTTGCACTAGGCATTCTTTTTTTAAGTTTGATTAATGCAGTTTTGATGACGTTAAAAAGTCGTTGACTTAATGGAGTTAAAAACCTGTTGTTAACCTGAGGGATTTAAAAACCTGGCTAGGCCAGCCTTTCGCATCACCTCAGCTCAGCGTCAGCATATTCACTGATGTTTAGAAGAGGGTTGTTTAAGGACAAGGCCCTAAGGCCATTTTTTCAAACCATAATCAGGGCTGATATAGTATGGCATTTTGAGCATGCAAAACCAGTGGGAAAACACACACGCTGCGTGTTTTACATTTTAAAAACTTTTACTACATTGCTTACATGTGTTTTTTTGCAGCAGAACTGTTTCTCAAGTAGTCATAAAACACACATTTTACCACAGCTTTGGCGTCTTTAAATCTACAGAATCATATATGTAGAAATAAGACCCTCATGTCAAAGTTCAAGGAAAATTTGGCCATTTAATTTCAGTGTGCAACCTTGCTGATGTTTCGGTCTTATCTTTGGTCTTCAATTGCAATGACTGAACCAGAGTCTTTTCTTACTCTCTGCAGCCTGCATGGTAACATCGTCCAGCTCCTTTTCCAGCCGTTCGTAAGTCTCCAGTCGTGCTTGCCGTTCAGAATTCTGTGCTTGCAGTTCTGTGATGCGTTTGTCTGAGGATGTCTGAAGCCCGTAAAACTCTTTTGTTAGAACCTGCATAAACAGATCAAGAGAAGTACAACGATATGACGACAGAACTTGAGTAACAAGGGTGGTGTCATATCATGTTCAAATAACCTTTATGATGCTGACAAATGTGTACAATCCTTATTTTATGAGGCTGGGATGGGGTTCAACCCTTGTATGGTGTTGAGAGTCAGTGTGGAGCTCATTACAAGAATTATATATTCAATATATGACATTGGAACAATCAAATCATAGGTAATATAAAGAATACTGTAATATTTATGAAGTGATCACCCAAAAAAAGAAAATTCTATTATCATTTACCCATATGTCATTCTAAAAACATTCTTCTCTCCGTGGAACACAGAAGGATCAAATATGAAGAACGGACTAGCCTTTGAATTGGGAACCACAATGCTGAGCATCAAAACGACGAAAAGGCTCCACTAAAGTAGTCCATATGACTTGTTAAAGGGTTAGTTCCCCCAAAAATGAAAATTCTGCCATTATTTAACTCAGCCTCATGTCATTCCAAACTTTTAAGACTTCTGTTCACCTTCAGAACACAATTTTTTGTAATCTTTTTTATCAAATCTAAGAGATTTCTGTCCCTCCATTGACAGCTAGGCAACTGACACTTTGACATTGTGAATCTAATCCATATGAATTGAGCGGTTTGGTCCAAAATGTCTGAAAAGACTTGACTGCTTTATATTATTTAATTTAGGCTTTTATTCACTTAAACATCAACTCACACATCAGTTGTGGTAAACCAATGGAAGCTCAAGCATGTGTAACGGAGGCCAGCTAGTAGTTGCTGTGCGAGTACTCACACCTCTGATCTCAAGAGATGCTCTAGCGACTGACGCTAGAGGTTGCAGCCTTTAGCCTCCTTGTTAGAGCGTCCGACTCTCATGCCGGCGGACCCGGGTTCGAGTCCCGCTTGGAGAGGGGCGGTTCGAACAGGAGGGGTTACACATGTTCGCTTTACATGCAAGAATAAAAGGTTCATTATTGTGTGCTTCACAGCACGTTTGTGCTTCTGCAAGAGGTTTGTTCTTGTGCATCAAGCTGGTACGGTTGAGCTTCTGTTTATGTTCTGATTAATGTTGATACGTGAAGAAAAGCCTAAATTAAAGTGATTGAGTCTCATCAGAAAATTTTGGACTAAACCGCTCAATTCATATGGATTAGATTCACGATCGGTTTATGAACTTTTTGAAGTGTCAAAGTTTGTTGCGTAGCTGTCAATGGAGGGACAGGAATGATTTCATCAAAAATATCTTCATTTGTGTTCAGGAGATGAATGAAGGCCTTAAGGATTTGGAAAGACATGAGGGCGAGTAATTCAAGTCCAAGTTTGAGTCCCGACTTCGAGTCCTTTCCTGATCCCACAACCCTCTCTCTCCCACTCTGCTTCCTCTCCTATCTCTGTATCATAACTGATCACTGCATTATCAGAATAAAGGCAAAAAAAATATTCAATTATTCAATTATTAATGTGTTTTTTTTAAAAGAATTAATATAAATAAGATGCCGACAAAGGTAACCAAATTTTAAACATTTTGTTTATATTTAAATATTCAATGTTGACTAATACTGATCAATTGTAGCTTAAGAAGAGATGGGACAGCAGTCATATGGACCTCTTTTATGGTACATTTATGAAACTTTCATGCAGCTTTTCTGTTATTTTCTTGACAGGTACCCCAGATCCCATTTACTTGTTACTAAATGTTCTTTTCGCGTTCCTTGGAAAAATGAAAGTCATGCTGGTTACAAATGACATTAAGTTGCTGTAAATGATGACAGAATGTTCCTTTAAGCCGGAATTACCAGCTTGAACTATTAAGCAATTAACAGGTTTCAACTTGCAGTGAGGCTAAAAGGAATCATTTTGTTCAGGTTTCATGTGCATGGCATCTTTGCCATATAGATTTAACCAAAATGAAACATTATTTTATAGAGCCTTGCCTCCAGTTTTTTTTGGTGTTTCTCACACTCAATTTGACAAAGGCTGAGGTTCCTGACTGTCTCCTCCTGGACCATCTGGGAACGCTCCAACTCAAACTTTTTCAGCTTCACCTGGTTAAGCATTTCTGCCATCCTGCTGTCTGAACCCAGCTGCAGCTGCCTGAACCTGGACACAAGCACAGAGGATATAAGTGCATCTGCATTCACTCATTCTACACACTGTCCATCAGTGAAAACAGATACTGCGATGGGTCTGCAAAATGATTTCATGAAATCAAAATGACATATAATTAAAAATGTTCAGTTAAATTTTTTGGTTTAAGAATTAAGTCTCTTAGGCTCACCAAAGCAGCATTCATTTGATAAAAAATACAGTAAAAACAGGAATGTTGTGAAATACCATTGTTTAATTTATTCCTTTGATGGTAAAGCTGAATTTTCAGCATCATTACACCAATCTCCAGTAGAGCTGGGCGATATCTAAAAAGATATACATCTCGATATTGTCAAAGTTTTACAATATTCTATATATACCTCGATATGTTTGCCATTGCTTCTTTTAATAAAAATAAAAAAACATGATTTTCTTTTGCCCCCATTAAAAACATCAAAAACTATTTAGATCTATTTAGAACTATTTAGATTTAGAACTAAATTAAATACAAAATGTTATGTTTAGTGAACAGGCTGGGATGACCAAACAGTAATTTGAAGGGCACCTATTATGCCCCTTTTTACAATATGTAATATAAGTATCAGGTGTCCCCAGAGTGTGCCTGTGAAGTTTTAGATAAAAATTCCTAACAGATCATTTAATATACCATGTTGAAAATACCAATTTTGGGGTTGAAGAAAAATTAGCTGTTCAGTGTGTTTCCCCTTAAATGCAAATGAGCTGCTGCTCCCCACCCAGAGGGCGGAGCCTTCACAGTGAACACCAGAACACGTAAATGAAAACTGAAACATGATATCTGTGTGTTTTGTGACCATATCTATTGCAGACACGTTCATGTCATGTGACATAGCAGTTCTTCATCATCATGAAATATTATCATCTAAAGCCTTATCGCTACCAACTTAAACACACACACATGCCCCTGCGTATGCGCACAGAGAGCTGGATGTCAGCACATCCGTGAGTAGTCATTAAACTAGTTCTCTTGGATATGTTATTGGGATTAAACAAGGTAATGAAAACAGTTGGTTGTGCCTGTACACGTATGTGGTTACAGAAATCTTGTGTGTATATTAGATCCATCTGTCGTTACTAAAGTGAAAGCAGTTTAAAACAGTATGTATTGCTCTAGCTGCTGTTAATATGAACAGAACAACAGAAAATCACTCATTCCTCTTGACTGACTGAACTTTAGTAGCTTTAATAAGAACACATCTTACTTGAATGCTGCTGTTAATGCTCTGGTGAGGAGATAAACATGGATGACTGTGTACAGCTCTCTGAGGGAGGGGTCTGTGCTAGTATGTCAGTGTCCATCAACACGTGTGGGCGGGGCCTCTGCAGTGCGACGTACCACTGCAGGAATCTGGAAACAGCTTGTGCTGAGACACTGCTTATGATTTATGGGGATTAAAAAAAAGGAGAGGGTGGATTTTTACCATTATAGGGTGGTTGTGTACACACACTGCCAAGACACATTTATGTTCAAACACCTTATAAAAGTGAATTTTGCATAATAGGTGCCCTTTAATATCTTTTAAATGTACTTTTATAATTACAATATAGATTTTACATTTTATCTTTGTTTTTAAAAATAAGAAAAACATGCAAATTACAAACAATATGACAAAAACAGTGCTTTATTTTCAGCTACAGAGGGTCTATTTAACAGTAGCAAGTCAAGAAAGAAATTAAATTATATATATATAGTAAGTGATAAGTGATAAGTTAAGTGATAAGACTTATAAGTGATAAGTCTTCACTCTTCACTCTGATTTTTAATGAATATTAAAGTTATTAAGACAAACATTGGACTGCTTCCAATGTTTAGTGAACGGTGGGAGCAGACCTCTGCACTATCTGTGTTATCTGGTAACGTTCTTTGGGAAAGTATGCTTGAATTTGAAATATTCGATATCCACGATTTTTTTTTTATTTTACGTCGTCAAAATTATTGCAATATTATCGCTGACATTCGATATATCGCCCAGCCCTAGTCTTCAGTGTCACATGATCCTTCAGAAATTATTCTAATAATTTTATTTGCTGCTCAAGAAACATTTCTTTTTATTATCAGTGTTGAAAGCAAAAGTAGATTTTTATGGAATACCTCTTTCTTCAGGATTCTTTGATAAAAAGTAAAAAGAAAAATGCACTTATTTGAAATAGTCTTTACTGTCACTCAAGTTGTGATTTAAACAAAATGGGAGACAAAAAATGAAATGTTTATAATATCTGTTGTGGCTCACCTTAGGCTAAGCTAAGCGATTGCTAAATTAGGCGATGTATAGCTCTGACGCCATCGCCTTTGACGTGCTAAGTGTATTTCCTAGGGCAGAAAGTCACCGAAATCAAAAAGAAGTCCTAAATCTCAACATGCCCAAACAGATTAAGTATCTGTTTGCGTCCTTCAACATTTACAGCCAGGTCTCTGAAGGATTAAACCATTTTTCCTTAATGTCAGAGAGCTCCAGGGGGTTTTGGTTGAAACCATAACCACACCTATGGAGGGGCCAAACTGGCAGGTCAAGATTTTTCTTTTGTTTGTGCATTGTGCGTTGCCACTAACATTCAGTCTAATGCAGGCAGTTTTGTAAAGAATACAAAAGAAATGTCATCATCGTGGTGACCAACACCTATAGATATAATTGTGACAAATTGTGTGTAATTGGACCACTCCTATCATACATTATGGAGTAAGGCTGGATATTGTTTGGCTATTTATTGGCTTAAAGTATATTAGAGTTGTTTATTTACATAAAATCAGGGAAAAAAAGGAAGGGTGAGGAGGCTGTCAGAACACTATGATGTAAGGAGTGGTTGTATGTATGAATTACATATGAGTAATTTACATGACTATAAAGGCATGAGATCTTGGAGTCATACCTCAAGTACATTTGACACAAATTTAATTCTGCTTCATTCTTTTTCTCAGCATTACACAATGCAATGCAACACTCATTTATATTCTTTCTTCCCCCAACTTTAATTTGTCAGCCCAAAATAGTGTCACTGGACAACATTTTCACGTACTGTAGAGTTGACCTCTCGAGAGCAGGGTAAAGAAGCATCTGTCGTTTTTGCCCTCAATCGAGCTTCTCTGTGAATGCGAGCAATCCGTTCCCCGGGGCTGAAAAACGTGGGGTATGCCCAACAACTGTGTGCAGAGTATCTGCTGGTATGCAAGGCATGTGCCAGGAGATCAGTGACACCGCAAGCTTCTCATATAGGCAAATAAGGGCTGACCCCTCAGGAGAAAGGGGAGGGGCAACAACCTGCACTTCTAGACACCTATAAGCCAAATGGATGCTTATTAAACCGATGTGTAATAAAAAGTAGAAATAGTGGCAAAAAGGAAAAAGAGAGAGTGGAAAAAAAGCAAGATATTTGTTCTCATTTTGGCAAACTGTGCCCACCATGCCCTTTTTTTATATAATTTTTTTTGTGAATATTATTTTGTGTAATGCAAGTGTTCGTTTTAATGCAGCAATTGTATGTGCATTGTACTGTCTATCATCAAATTGCAAATTACACTGTAAATGTTGTTTGTTTGTCTGTGATAAACACTATTTCTTTTTTATGGCTATTTTCATGGTGAAAACAGTTAAAAATATAAGAGATAACATCGAACCACTCATCAAAAAAAAGTTAAAAACTTAACGATTTTTCAAAAAAGAGATATTAGATTCTACATCACAGAATCTGAGAATGTGTAATTTATCTGTAGATTTGAACTGAACTGAATTTTTTGGGGTCAGTCAGATTTTTTTGGTATGAAATAAATGATTGCATTTATACAGAAATGTATCAATAGCAATTTATAAATCCATTTATCAAAAGTAATACATGTACATATATGTTTTACAAAAACGTTTGAGCTTTTGACCTTTCTATTGATCAAATAATCCTGAAAAAAAAAATCTAAATGGTTTCCACAAAAATATCAAGCAGCACAACCATTTTCAACTGTAATAACTATACAAAATGTTTCTTGTGAACCAAATTAGAATATTAAAATGATTTCTGAAGGATCTTATGTCACTGAAGACTGGAGTAATGATGCTGAAAATTCAGCTTTACCATCAGAAGAATAAAACATATTAAAATAGAATGTTTTAAATTGTAATAATATTATTTTACAATATTATTGTTTTTACATATGATCAAATAAATGGAGCCGTGGTGAGCATAATATGAAAATTGAAAGAAAAAAAAAATTCTGAAACATTTTTAAAATCTTACCGACCCCAAGCTTTTACATTAGTGTATGCTATGCCTACGCTAGTATGCAATTTTTCAAGCCTGTGCTCCAACTTTCTATGTTTTGGCTGCAGACATGCACCAGCAGCGCATACCAAAATGGAAATACCCGTCTTTTCTAGCCAGTTTAGCATGTTTTCTCAGTCATGACATTTACCAATGCTGTTAAAACCAAAGCTCACATGTTAAATTAGCCTGTCAGAAAGGCTTCAATGAGCTGTGGCGACTCACTGCTTATTTTCTTCTACTCGTCTAACTATAATTCTAGTCATGTCTTAACTAGCCACATGTTCTTGTTTTAGATGATCTATTTTCACAGTCATCTACCACAGCCCAGTGTCCAGAATCTGATACTGCTTTCCTTCAAGTCCAGGCTCTGATCACCACAGTGTGGACACATGAATTCAACTGTGTTTCGTCACAAAGGAAGGCTTAAAAAAGGCATGTTCAGCACCTCTGTCACACTGGCTCTACAACCGTGGGAACAAACACTGTAAAACAAATTCCTCTTCAAGAACGCAAGCTCAGAAATAATTATATCTTTCATAACCAAGAGCACAACAATCTGCATAAAATCGTGGCTTTGATTGTTTACTTGTCATTGACAGGCAGAGAAGAACACTTTCTTTTTCTTGACGCAGTAACAGACATTAAATACGTCTCCTGGACATTTTTAAAGTCATATAAAGTACTTATTACGGTAAATCATTCCACACAATAGTAGACAAACATGACTACACCCACTTACAGTGACAATATATGGTCATGTCTGTCATCAGTTCACTCAAAGATTACTTGATTTGGAGGAATCCAGTCAAGCTTGAAATGTTCGACTCCAAGGAAAAACAAACAACTTAAAAAAGTCCTAGAGAAATGTCCTTTTCAAAGATTTACAAAGTGTATGCAAAGGCTAGAACAGTGTTAATGCCACATCCCATCTATATTGTATACATATTATTGTGAAGGTTAATAATTTTATTTAAGTTGCCTGGTAATATTATTTAAGATTTTTTTTTTTTTTTGGGGACAATGATCCAATTACACTGCAGTTCAAAAGTTTGATTTTTATAAAGAAATCTCACCAAGGCTGCATATATTTGATCATAAATACAGTGAAAAACAGAAATATTATTACATTTTTTAATTACTGTTTTCAATAATAATGCATTTTAAAATGATCTGATGGCAAAGATGAATTTTCAGCATCAATACTCCAGTCTTTAGTGTCATGTGATCATATGCCGATTTGATACTCAATAAACATTTCTTACTTTCATAAATGTTGAAAATGCTTTTGCTGCCTAAATTTCGTAGCATTTGTAGCACAAGAATAACATTTGTAAGGCATTGAAATCTTTGTAACATTATAAATATCTTTACGGTCATTTTTGATCAATTTAATATAACCTGTTTACTTTGATATCATATTGGGACATATCAAGTATTATCAAGTACAGCTTTAGTAGTAGTCAACGCCACTGCCAAATTTTGAAAGATGTTTTCAAAACTGCCAAATTGATTTCAAAATGCCTAGAGAGTTACCGCATCATTGCAACTGATTTCACTACTTTCCGAAAATTCTATGATTCAGACACATCCAGCAAATGATTCACCAATGATTCTCAAACATTCAGCTATCACGCTTCTTTCCACTGAAATATGAGATGACTTGCCATAGGCTCAGTAGTCTTCCAGAAAATGATGACATCTACAGACTGTCATGCATATGTCAGGGTTCCTGCAGGTTTCACCAAGTCAAATTTAACACTTTTTAAGACCTTTTTAAGACCCTTATGAATGAAATTTAAGACCTTTATCACGCAATTAAAAACGTACATAATGAAATACATAATCATAAAATTACTTAAAGAATATTAATTTATTTAAATTGAACAAAGTATCAGTAAACTTGCACTTCCTCATAGCTTACTTTAACTTTATTTTAGATATATATATCAAAATGATTTTGGTGGTAACATTTTTTGGTGGTCATTTCCAGAAATGTGCATGTTTTTTTTGTTTTTTTTTTCATAATTAGGATGCCACATTTACCATATCATTATGTTAGTTGCACAATAGTCACACATGACAAAATAACAAACAAAATGCATGACTCTATATTAGGTTGCTTTCGCTTTAAGACCTACAGTAATGTGCAGATCCAATACTGACACACGTCCCTAACTTTTTTTACACACAACATACCCGCCAATATGAGCATAGGGATAATAATGTGTGTGTTTGATCGTTCAAGAGTAATGAGCCTATAGACACATTGATTCATATACTCGTGCGAGCGCTGACAGGCGGCAATCGCGTGCACGGAATCCACAGCCAGTCTGACATCGATCCGTGGTTTAGATCGCTTTTATTAACTATTTTAAGTGCGCAATCGTTTTGCCCGGTCCTTGGCGCTTATGCGAGACGGAAGGTAAGAAAGATTCCCCTTCACTTTCATGGTCGCGGAACAGGAGAACTAATTTAGCTGAAGAATAGAATCCGTTATTTGTCTGTGGTACAATCCGAAAGAGACTCGAGCCAATAACACGAAAGCTGATTGGCTGCAATATAAGATGCATGCTGGTCTCATTTGTAGTTGTAATACAGCAAACTATAGTTGGACTAGCGAAAGAAAGAAATACAACACCACAGAATAAACACACACACACACACACACACACAATCACACACACACACACACACTAAAGTGCTGCTGGAGCACTTCAATGAACATTAGAGGTAGAGTTACATGGACGTAGGAAAATTAAGACCTGTTTAAAATTATTTAATACCTAGAACTCAATACTTACGCGAATTTAAGACTTTTTAAGGCAAATTTAGATGTTTAAATTTAAGACTTTTTAAAACTTTTTAAGACTCCCCGGGAACCCTGATATGTGAGAGGTGCGTAAGAACTTACTGATCTAAAAGTTGATCATATTTGGCTTGGGAATCTCTTTCTGCATTCAATGCTCTGTCTTTCTCAATGACAGCATTATCTCTGGTCTCACGAAGGTTTCTGAAAGATGAACAAACACATTTCCTGAAACAAAACTGTACATTATGCAGCACAGGATTAAGTTAAAGGGTTAGTTCACCCAAAAAGGAAAATTACCCCATGATTTATTCACCCTCAAGTCATCCTAGGTGTATATGACATTCTGCTTTCATACTAATACAATCAGAGTTATATTAAAAAATGTCCTGGCTCTTCCAAGCATTATAATGGCAGTCCAAAATTTAAAGACCAAAAAAGAGCATCCATCCATTATAAAAGTAATCCACACGGCTCCGGGGGCCGGATATTTAACACGCGTGTGAGAGCCGTGAGAGGATTCAAGAGTGGTGTAACGCGCAGCTAGCGCTCATCTTCAATCACGTACCAGCCTCGCAACGCTCTCTCACAGCTCTTGCCCGCCCTGCTTGTCACAACAGGTTATAATGTAAAATATCTAGCTTCCAGCGGACCGGACCGCCTTCTGAATTTAACTTACGAAAAAGTGTAACTGACGTGACAATGACGTCGGACGTAAGTGTTTTGAACCGAGAGAGGCGTTACACTTTCTTCGTAAGTTGAATACTGAAGGTGGCACGCTGGAAGCTATATATTTTACTTAAATATGTATATTTTTCTTATACAAAACCATCAATTTACTTCAGAAGGCCTATATTAACCCCTAGAGCCATATGGTTTACTTTTATAATGGATAGATGCTCTTTCTTGGGCTTCAAATTTTGGGCTGGCATTATAATGTTTGGATTAGCCAGGGCATTTTTTTATATTACTCCGATTGTATTTGTCTGAAAGAAGAATGTCATAAACACCTAGGATGGCTTGGGAGTGAGTAATTTTTTTTTGGGTGAGCTATCCCTTAAAGTTTGCTTTACAGCCTTGACATTTGAAACAATATAAAATCATGAACTTTCATTACCTGTATTATTACAAATAATACAATACAGTGTTTCCACTGCCACTTTTTTTCTGTATAATTTACAGAATGTTTTTTGTACTTTGGAGAGGTCAGATTGGGGGATATATATAAGTCTGACTACACCAATATTCTGACGCTGAGAAGTGTCAGAAATCTTTTATGCCACTTTCACAGTTAAACAGATATTAAAGTCCTACAAAAGTGTGGAAATAATAGCTTTGTTTACAAGGACACCTTTTCTTTCAATCGGACTGAACTCATTCCGATTGATGAATCCGAACGTATTGTTTACATGAACATAAAATGATTGGATATTTAGCATAAAACGATTGGGCTGATGTGAGCCTTTATATGTCACAAGCTTCAAATCGGAATAGATTTTTTGATATGCGCACACTGCATGAAAATAGTTTCCTGCTGTTTGCGCATACTAACCATTATCCAATATTGCTTTTTATTTTAAAAAGCAGACTTAATATTTATCTATTTCAGGTCCTGATTAGGAGACGTCGAGCACATGAACTGTTGTTTCCTGCTGCTTATATATATTAAGCCGTAAAAAAGATGAGTAAAAGGAGAATTTTAGTATGACACGACAGTCATTTATGACACTTCACTCAACAACAACAAAAAGCTTGTTCCACTTATCATACATCTTTACACCGTTTCTCCTTCACTGCACATGCACAGTACTTTCCAGTTTTAGATTTCAATCCGATCAAGTGTTTAAGTCCTCTTGCTCGGGTTAGAAAAGGTTTAAACCACCGGCCAATTCATTCTGATTGACATGGTTACATTTGACTTTTTTATTCCAACTGTGCTAATAGTCCGATTACAATCGGATTATTAGGGTCCATGTAAATGCAGCTAATGTGTCACACGCTCAAATGTTCAGTGCAAATTAATAGCAACAGAAAAGTATAATGTTGCTCTGTGTACAGAAAGTGATATTGTAGAAGTGCAAGACTTTGGTGCAAAAGCAAAAATATAATGCAAGCATGCCGTTTTTTAAGATTGTAATCAGATATTGTTAATCTTAACTACTATTCTTGCATTAATAATACATTTTATTTGATTTATTCATGTTCTCAATGATAAAACTATTTAGGCTCTGGCCGCTTGGATTGCAGTGTCTGTCCTGGGAAAATAGGGCTGTGCGATTAATTGTAATTTTTGTCGATTATTGTGCTGCTGCCACATTCAGTGGTGTGCTTTCATTCCTCTCCAAGCCAACCTTAACATTCAAATCAGCTGAATAAGTGTGCACTGTGAAATGCTGTCGACTGTTGCTAAACTGCAAGACATGCTTGGTATTAAACAGTGTCATTAAAAGCGCATTATGCCGCGAAAGACACACTGATGCACTGAATCGACTAGTCGACTTTAATGCTCTGCCATGACGCTTTAAGCTTGACGTCGACTAGTCGCTGGCCTATAGAGGGCGCAACAGCATAAGCCATTTCCTGACACATGCTCCGTTTTCAACTATTAAAATGACAAGTAAACTCATACTCAGAGAGCTCTCCACAAGGTATGTTTGATTATGTTATCTGGATGCTCAAATTAATCGGGACAGCTTATTATACACGCAAGTCAATCGCCGTACTAAACTAATGCATACAGCATACATTGTAACACACACACATAGCTCACACATTACGCGGAGATCACGCGCGCCACACACAGAATCACTCGGTAGCGCAGAAATGTATGGTCAACACTGTTTCTGTGATTTATCAATAAATTGGTTTAAATAGTAATTAACTGAAAAGTTCTAGCATATATTTCTTGATAACTAAAACCCACAGCTTAACTATTAGTATAGAGACACTGCCAGCCAGTGCCAGGTAGAATTAATTCTCACTAATGCATTCGTATACATGTAGCCTAATCATTACTGGGCTATTTTATCTTTATCTGATTAAGAATGAGCAGAAATTTGTGTGAAATATAAAGACCCAAAGACAAAAGAACTGATAAACAAAAGCTGTAATGTAGGAGAAATAACCTTATGGGCAGTGCTGTGTCATATGCAGCTGTGCAAAAAAAAAACTTAAAGCACTTTATTTAATTTGTATTTTTGTTCTGTTTTATTTATTTGTCTATTTTGTTTGTAATTAGTTTATTTGTTCTAATTGTATTTCTGTCTGTTTACTTATCTTCTGTTACTGTTTTGAGGACCTTTTACTTAGCTAAATTAGTATAGTATTAGTTTTGGCTGAAGTATCCTATCGATAATTGTGAAATTTTATTGACATCTAAAATAACTCATATACTGAAATAAGACTTGAATCATATCACCAACCAATAATTGTGTTAAATAATTGTGATTTTAATATTGACCAAAATAATAGTGATTATGATTTTTTTGCCATAATCAAGCAGCCCTATAATGATTCAGCACTATAAAAGCTCACTAAATCCATATAGGATCCAGCGTCTAGTTGCATTTTAAGGCAACTGAGCTTTACATGTGAGCAGTAGCTGTGCGACTGGATTTTAAAATTCTCCTCGCATTTCCAGGTTTTTCATGGTAAACAAGGATAGAAATCTGCTCTGAGGCATGAAGGCTTGCTCTCACCTGTTCTCTCTCTCGTACATCTCTTTAGATGCCCTCTGTAGGTTCTCGATCTCATGGCTGGTCTTCATGCGAATGCGCTCCAGTTCATCACGCAGTTTGTTTTCATACTCTGTCTTATAGTGATCTCTGGTGGAGGGATGCAAACAGCATAACTGTTACATTGTGATGACTTCACAAAAACGATTTGAGACGTTAGAGCCCTAATGGATCTCAGCTGGAAATACAAGTATATTAAGATTCTTAAAAGGTTACGTAATACTAGAGTCAGATCTGATACCAGACCGGACCTGGCCCATTTCTTCATATTATGCAACCTTGAATCTTACTACAGACCAACTCTATATTGTTCATTTAACTGAATTGAATAAATGTAGTTAAGTGCGGGAAAAAGTAAGCAGGAAGCACCATCCTCTGTTATTCATTATTTATCACACATACCTAGAAGCAACATATTTTTCATAGGCATCTTCTCTGGCCTTCTTTGTGTCCTCAAGCTGGGTCTGCAGTCTGTCCAGACGGTCTTCTTGATGAGCACAGCGCACATTAAGCTCCATGTTCTGCTTATTTAGATATTCCTTGTCCTTCTGCATCAATGTTACAGACTGCAGCAGAGTAGCTACCTACAGATGAGAAGGAAAAGGTGGCGAGAAAGAGGTAACATAAGTAACAGAAGAAACTTTAATGACAAACGGATTTATAGGTTTATAGGAGATTATAGACTTCAGCTGATAAATTGCCAGCTTGGCTAGTGTGCTGGTTACAAAATATGTAACCTTGTTGTTGGATAATGCACATTTATTGTTTATATATATATATATATATATATATATATATATATATATATATATATATATATATATATATATATATATATATATATATATATATATATATATATATATATATATATATATATATATATATATGGCTCTGTATAGAATTTATCCAAAAAGGAAGTTGTTTATTTTCCATTAACAAAACTGTCAGTGCCAGATGTCAATAATTTAAACAGTAGGCCAATTAATGAACTGACCTAACTGACATGCTGATCTCTCAGTAATCCTATGTGTGTGTTCTGCACACATTACCTCTTTATTCAGCTCATTCCTCTCTTTGGTCAGGGCAGTGTGTGTGAGGTCCAGTATTTCTAACTTCTTCCTTAACTCTCTCACCTCCGTTTCATACCCATCTCTCTCTCTGTGGAACCCATACAGACACAACCACAGTATTAAAGGACTGAATATTAACAATTCATACATCATTAAACTTTTATTCTAATCAGTCGATTATAATGTTGCACATAACATTGATTCCCAAAGAAAAACAAAATCATGTTTTTTTTAACGTTTTTACAAAGCAAAGATTGCAGCTAAGGCTGGACATTTAAAGGACATAAACTACTGTTTGAGATCAGTAAGATTTGAATGTTTTTTTGAAAGATTAGAAAGAAGTCTCTTATGCTCAGCATGACTCTATTTATTTGATCAGAAATACAGTAAAAACATTAACATTAAAATAACTTTTCTATTTTTAAAATATTTTTAAATGATTAATTATTCCTGTCATGGCAAAGCTGAATTTTCAGCATCATTACGCCAGTGTCACATGATCCTTCAGAAATCATTCTAATATGCTGATTTGGTTGAGGCCTTTGAGAGGAAGCTCTCCAAGTATGCAGGAATGGTCAGCCCCAGCTGGGTCACCTGGAGGAGGGTGTATGATGTTGTTAGATCCAAAACACCCGATGATTTCAGGAACATCACTGAGGATGTGTCCAGCGGCATCAGAAGATGTATGTGTACAAAGGCAACGCAGGACATTCCACTCACCGTTTAATTTTGTCATAGTTTTCTCGTTTGTAGTCTCCTTCCTGAATAAGCTGCTTGGTGTCAGCAAGTTCCAGCGTGATTCTCTGACAGCGGATCTCCAGCTCGGAGCGCGCTCTCCTCTCGTCCTCATAACTCTGGTCGGGATACAGGAAAGAAGTGATGAATATCAATAAGAAATAAACAGTATAATAATTACAAGTTTAGCCATACTAACGCAAGCTACAATAGCAAATCAGGATAGCTGCCATCTTGCAAATCAAAACTGTTAAAAGGGTTCATGAATTGAGAAATCTAATTTCCTTTATTTTTTTACATATAAGGAGGTAATGTTCAATAAGTTTCAGAAATCAAAACCTTCTTTGTGAAACTGAGTTGTGATTTGCTGTTCTTTCCTTTGCTTCAGAATTAATGGGTTGAATGTAGGGATGCACGATACCGATACCAGTACTCAGGTGTCGGTCCGATACTGTGCTCATGTACTCGTAAAACTAACCCAATACAACCGCACCCGATACCACTTTATGGCAATGCATCATCAGATGCAGAACATCTGATGAAAATAAAACATTGTTAGAAGAACTGCAATGGTATTATTAAGTACTTGTATTGGTACTTGGTATCGGCAAGTACCCAAATGTAAGTACTTGTACTTAGTCTGAAAAAAAGTGGTATCGGTGCATCCCTAGTTTAATGCATTGGATTATCAAATACAGAAGAAAGGATGTAGACAGAGAATGCTGATTTTGTTGTTTTGAGTGAAGCCATTTGCTGCAATTCTGAATAAAAGCTTCTGACATCTTCTGTTTTGTCATCAGTAAGACATTACAACACATTACAATTAACCAAAAATGCATTTCACGCGGGTTAAATGAGTTGAAGCGGACTAAACAATGAAGAAGTCCTGAATATATCACCAGAAAGTCTTCTGTTTTCACCAAATGAAACATATGCATGGATGATCATTCACAATTGGATCTATATCATGCATTTAGTAAAAAAGCTTTCATTTGGACTTTAAAGACAATAGTAAAAATGGTATTCAAAAAGGGAAGAAAATCTTTTCCACACCTCCATTAGTGATTTAATTTGGTTGCGGTGACTGTCCATATCCTCGGTCAGGTTAGCCTTTTTCACCTGCAGCTCAGTCGCAAGAGTCCTCAGAGGGTTCACAACCTCATAGAACCGAATCTATAGAAGGAAAACATGCATGTAAACAAACACACACACATGCACGTATTATAGCTTTTAAATCCTCCTCGGCCCACAAGTTTGTTCATGGGAGGAACCAACAGCACCAATAAATCCTCACTTCCAACCGTTTATAACTCAGTGCTCACCGCCACATATTCAGGGATGGTGAGTTTGTCCTCAGGCAGGTCCTTCAGCTCAATGTACTTCTCCTCAGACAGCTCCAGATCCCTCAAGCTCCTGCGGATATCACCTGCTCTATCACACAGCTGACGGTTCGTCTCTTCCAGCTGCTTCTGTCTGAGCATGATGGTGTCCATCTCCTGCTTCCTCAGGGCTTGCTGCTTCCTGCATAAGCAGAAGCCAAACAGGCTTTATGCTGAATGTCGCGTGAACAAACAGGAAAACAGATCTCATTGTATCTGCTTGTTTTAAAGTTCAAACTGGTGGTGATATATATGGACTTTTAAGATAATCAGCTAACCTAGCTATTTCTTTATATTGTTGCTGTTTTATTTTAATATCTTAATGTTAGTGACGAGAAGAAGAAGAAAAAAAAACGTTTAAATATCAATCTGCATATGCGCTTGTTATCGGTTGTGCTCATCATTATGATACTAAGGCCTCTAAATGACTAACTTGATCAAAACTTTGCTGAAAAACCTGACCTCTGCGACCTGGTTAAGTGTGTATATTATTTGTTGCAAGTAAAAAGACCTTGTAGCATAATTCTAAAAAAGCCTCATGGTACATGCTTTTGCTTATGAAGTCTTATTTCAAGATATACATTTACCCGACTTTAGCAACTTAGATTTATGTGATTATCCATGTGTAATTTTTTTTAATGTGTTAAAATGTTGATGGTTTAGGATACAAAAAGCTTTTGAGGAATGTTTATTTGTACATCTTTCAATCATCAAACGGTTACATTTCCCCCCAAAACAATCTGAAATTTTTTTTGTAAAAGTGACAGGGAATTATTATTAATTATAATTATTTTAAACACACAATTCATAGTGAAATATATATACAGTTGCACTCAAAATTATTCAACCCCCTTGACCTGCAAGATTCTATGAAAGATTTTATGAAAACAATTCAACAAAGGTATCGGTAAACTATTATAGAATATTTATTAATACACATTAGAGTGATTCTGAGAATGTACAAAATTATTCAACCCCCAAAATTTAAATTTTGTGCAGAATCTTTTATTCTTTATAACCTCCAATAAATGCTGCCTGTAAGTGCTTAGAAGCTTCTGTCACCTTTCTACTAGAATCTTGGCCCAATACTCACTTGAAAAAATATACAGTAAATATATGTTTCTGAAAGAAGTCTCTTAAAGGACCTGTATGTAGGATTGTATCCAAAACTGGTACTGCAATCACTTTCAAATGACTGTAGAGCGGTGTATCCCCTCTCCCCCTCCCCCTTGACTCGAGGTTGGCAGATAGGCTGCAGGATCCAGCAGGAACGTAGGCTGCTACAAGGAGCTTCAAATGGCAAGTGACGAGTCCTACACAGTAAGTTGGGTTTTTCTTTCTGTTAATTATGTTTATGCTTCATGAGAGGTCTTTTAGGTTTCGTAAAGTTAGACATTTTTTATCCAAAAAGTGTGTAGCTGCAGCTGTGGTAACTAGAGCAGAGCTGGCAACCCGGATGCCCAAACACTACTGACTTCGTGATTGGTAGATAGGTGGAGGGTGGGGCTTCAGGCCAAAACACAACATGTCAACATCAACATCAGTTGAGGGCTGCAACTTCACTTTTAAAATGACAATATCCTGGCCGGACTACTGTTGTCAGTGATATGAGTATTTGAAATTAACATGATTTCTTACTGTCTAGTGACATATCAGGGCCATTTTATGATTAATTGAAATACATTTCTTACATACAGTTCCTTTAAGTTCACCATGGCTGTATTTATTTGATAAAAAATACAGTAAAACGGTAATATTGTGAAAAATTATTATAATTTAAAATAACAGTTTTCTGTTTATTATGTTTTAAAATATATTAAATTTCTATGATGGTAAAAGCTGCATTTTCAGCATCATTACTCCAGTATCCAGTGTCACATGACCCTTATAAATTAAAGGAGCAGTTCACTTTAAAATTAAAATGAGCCCATGATTTACAAGCCATCCTAGGTGTATATGACATTCTTCTTTCCGACGAAGACAATCAGAGTTATATTATTAATAAATATCCTGACGCTTCCAAGTTAAATACGGAAGGCGGTATGGGGGAAGCTAGATATTTTACTTTATAAAGTTTTAAATATGGATATTTTTCTTACCATACATACCCCATCGATTCGCTTCAGAAGGTCTTTATTAACACTTCTGGAGCCATGTGAAGTAAGTTTATGAGGGATGGATGCACTTTTTTAAGCTTGCAACTCAATGCCCCCTGTCACTGTCATTATAAAGCTTGGAAGAGTCAGGATATTTATTTATAAAGCTCTGATTGTGTTCATCAGAAAGAAGAAAGTCATATAAACCTAGGATGGCTTGAGGGTGAGTAAATCATGGGGTAATTTTCATTTTAAAGTGAACTACTACTTTAAAATAGAAAACAGCTATTTTAAAGGGTAATAATAATCCACAATATTTACTGTATCTTTGATCAAATAAATGCAGCAGAGTTGAGCTTAAGAGACTTTATAGGCCAATACAATATGAACACATATTGATCTTTTTCTTAACTGTATGTAAATGCACCTGTTTTCATCCTGCTGTAGTTTTAGCTGGCTGTCCAGACGCAGAGTGAGCACCTGTTTTTGATGGAGAGCATCGTTCAGCCTTTCCTCCAGCTCTTCTATCTAAAAATAATTGTGAAAATAATCATTTTAACTCTCACAGGTAAACAAACAAGGGTCAACTTCTCTTCAAACTGCTTTTCAATGTAACAGACAGCAGTTTCTTTTATTATTATTAATCCACAATTACCTTGGTAAGGTGGTCCACTTTAAGGTTGTCTATGAGTAGATTCTTCTGTGACAGCTCTATCTTCAGTTTTTGAAGGTTATGAAGCAGCTGTTTTCTTTCCAGAAGCTGTTTTGTGACCTTTCCTGCCCCATCTTTCTCATCCGAAGACGATATGTCCTCTGTGGGGACTGTTGTCTCCAGACTGATGTCCTCAGACTCGATGGAGCTGGAGATGTTCGCCGTTGCGCCCTTCGGCTTCTTGGGTGGCATATCGACAAGGATCCAGTCTACGCGTCCTTACAGACTTGACATGTCAGGAAATAAGACTGTTCCTCAGAGCTAGTTTTAAAACTGGGAAATGTGGATTATTAGTAGTCAAGTATCAGGACAGGAGATCAGAAGCTCAGGGGAAGAATTAACGGATAAGTCGCTAGTCACTAAGACAGTTGGACAAATTCGGTTATTTTAAGTTAACAACCTGACCTTCGTAGCCTCATGACAAGAAAAACAGGAAAAAAGTGAAAATGTATGAGAAGGCTGAAAGGTGTTTAATGATTATTTATCATACCGACTGTTTAAGCGTCCCGCCGCCCATAGAAACAACAACGGATGACAACAGAGAAGAGAAGTGAAGTTTGCGTTAAAGAGCGTCTCTTCAGAAACCCTCAATGATACAAAATAACGCGCCACCTATAGGATTCCGCCTGAACAGAACTCTTATTTTGAAATTCAGCACAAATTCGAACCGGAAATATAAGAATTGTTCATTCTGCCGTAGCATATTTCTGGGTTTGTGATCAAATAAATGTCTGTTTTTATAATTTTTCTAACACGATAGTTTGGCGATGTCTAATCAAAACATTGGACCAGCTTTGCCACCGACGATGGGAAAAAGCAAAAATTATGACTCAGATGAAGAAGGCGCAAGTATGTTTACACATGCACGTTGTAATAGCTGCTTTGTGAACTGCATTTTTTATTATTATTTTGCAAATGCATAACAAAGCTGGCTGCACTTGTTTCTGTCAATATTTGTTAGGTTATTCAATTCTTTAGTTTAGATCTGAGTGCAAATAATTACACAATAAATAATAAATGATTATTCCAGTTATAGGTCCAGCTTTGCCTCCACTGTATAAAGCTTCAGAGTCATCAAGTTCATGTGAGGACAGTGATCAGGAGGAGGTCGTGTTCAAGAGAGCCAAATATTTATCATCTGTGAACCGGTCTTCTTTAAAGTATGGTACTTATTAAGTATGTTTGTCTTGTCTCTTAGGGGTTGATTGTCTCTTAGGGAGTCATAGCTAATGAAGTGTTTGGTCAAAAATGAACCACTTTCGATGTATCCAAATGCATCATGTATAAATGTACCTAAGTATAAGGTATCATATTTATAAATGAATTTCTAAGCTCTGTAAATTAGCATGTTAATATATAAGTATTAAATATACAACCGGCTTCTGATGAATGTTTATTCGCACATCTTTCTTTTTTTTCATCATTATATTGCATTGCATTCTGTTTTTTCCCCCACAATTAAAACTACAGATCTTTGATCATGAAACTAAGCACTTACGCAGATACAACTGATATTTATATGCAGTGTCATGGTGTTACAAAAAACAAATTTGTTTACATTACAAGCTATCAACATTTAATCTTACTTTTGTCCGTTTAAATTACAAAAACTGCACCAAATTGTATACTGTTGCTTAGCAAATTTTCTTTCTCAAGTGTGGACATAGGTCATAAAAGCCTGATGTATCAAATATGATACAAAACATAAAATACAAATAAAGATAATTTCTTTAATATTTTGTCTAAAAGTTCAATACACTGTTATATTAAAACAGCTGTCTATTATTTCATATGTCAGGCTTTACAGGGTCATATTGTCTTGCAGTAGAATGAATTTGCTCTCACTTTTTCTTGTGTGATTTTTTTTTTAACAGCAACAGAGGCATCGTTAAAGATGAGATGGATATAAAGCAAACCGATAAGCATGAGGCGGAGGAGGAGGAGGATGGTTTCTTTGGTCCAGCGCTTCCCCCAGGATATCAAAAGCGAGACAAGTCACCAGAAGAGTAATAAACAGACTTGCTTTATATAGCAATTTCAGCATCCCAATCAATGTCTTGAATGAACTACATTTTGCATCTCCAGGCCACCTTTACTAGGACCTGCACTCCCTCCAGGATTCAAAAAACAAGATGAAGATGACGATGGTGCAAAAGATGATACCAGAGGGTTTTTAGGACCAGCTTTACCCCCAGAATATCCAAAGCAAGATAAATCTCCTGAACGGTAACAGGAATTAAACAGTTGGTAGTATCACACACTGTTATATTTATTCTAGTTTTACGCCCCAAATGTAAATGTTGATTGAATTCATTTTTATTTATTGGCTTTTCCAGCAGGCCACTTGCAATAGGACCTGCTTTACCTCCAGGCTTTAATAAACAAGATGACGACGAAGAGGGGGAAAAGAAGATGCCAGTGGATTTTCAGGACCAGCTCTACCACCAGGTTACACTCCAGATTTGTCAAGCAGTGAAGATGATGATGACTATGTGATTGGACCAATGCCATCAAAAGGACCGTCCCAGGCCTCCGTAGCATTGGATATTGAAAGAAGAGCTCAAAGAATGAAAGACAAACTTACAGGAGTGGATGTAAGTGCATTTTATGTAGTTTTTTTCTCCATTTAATCCAGCTAGTACATCTGAATATATTTCTAATAATCCAGCAAGTACAGCTAAATATATATCTAATAATAATAATATTTATTAGAAGTAGTAGTAAGTGTTATTTATATACTACTTTCTGTTGTCATTTTAATTTTATTATTTTAGTATTTAGTATTTTTGTTATATGATTTATATATATATATATATATATATATATATATATATATATATATATATATATATATATATATATATATATATATATATATATAATATTACTATTTAGGTTTCTTGTGATTTTTTTTTTTTTTTTTTTAGTTAGTAATTTTAAAGTTAGTCATTTTAATTCTTCAACTTAAACTAAATGAAAATTATTTCTAAATTATTTTATTTAATCTATTGCGTGCATGCGTGTGTATGTGTGTTTTCTGCTGTACTACAACATCAATAAAGAGGCTGATTGATTTGTTTTGTTTAACATTCAATGTTCATTTATTCTCGGACTCTGGACACTTCTGTTGTTAGACTGGCCCAGAAGTGATTGCCAGAGAGAGCTGGATGACAGAGTTGCCTCCTGAGTTGCAGCATGTGGGCCTGGAAGCACGGACTTTTAAGAAAAGATCAGGCCCTGAAAACAAAGACCGCTCAATCTGGACTGACACTCCCGCTGACCGTGAGCGGAAAGCTAGGGTGAGTTAGCGATATAGATGTGCAGCATTTTTTGAATAATTATGACGTATGCGATAGATACTTATTGTAGATTTACCAATGATATAATTTGTGCTTTTCCAGATGATAGGCCTACATGCCTTTATTCTTTGGGGTTGTTTGCAAATTCCCTTCTTTTTTGTCTTTCTTAGGAGCGACAAGAGGCTAAGGAAAAAGGTGAATCCGCCAAGGATGATGGGCCTCGTCTGTCTCAGAAAGAGCTTGAGATGGCTGAGAAAGTTTCAAAATATAATGTAAGTTATTTTTAGTTAAAGGTACACTATGTAGGATTTTTGCAAATATCCAAAAACCACCAGGCCAGTGTTATATATTTTGTTCAGTTGAGTTCTTACAATGTCCCAAATGTTTCCAACTATTGGTAAATTGTGAGAAAAGCGCTATTTATACCAATGAACCGGGACGTGTGAGCATAGCGTGTGAGGGAGTCGACTGTCAATTGCGTCATATCTGCGTTACCCTCGTTTCCGGTTTTATTTTGCAGAAAAGCTTTACTCTCACTGGAGTGTGAACAAGTGTCACAGCAGCCGCCAAGTGAACGCACAGTAACTTCATAACATTATTTTAAACACACTTAAATGTATCTAATGTAATAAACAGAGCTGTGTTACCTCATACTCATCACCGGAAAAGCGGAGATTGCGCGGCGACTGTGTCCCGTCAAAATAAAAGTCCCGCTGCTTGCGAGGCTTGTGTTGTTCATCTTATTAACAATCGCTCCAGCGGCCTTACTCAGCTCCGCAACACTCGGTCCTGCTCTGCTTCATACTACAGTTACATTAATAAACGCATCCATGAACATGATTTCTGCCCAAGTCCTATCCTGATTCTTTTACACCGGCTGTGAGGTGAAGACCACATGTCCCAAGATTCTGCGCTCAAACTTTTGACGTCATCAAACTACGCCTTTGTTTTGAATAGGCGCCTTCTAGCGGACGGAAAAGTTAGTGTCCCTTTAAATCCAGCTTTAATGGTGCAGTGTAAATTTTTGCGGCATCTAGTGGCGAGGTTGTGAATTGCAATCACCCACCGCTCGCCACTCGCTTTCGTAGCACATAGAGAAGTTACGGTGGCCGACACAGGAAAAAGTTGTCATCACCTGAGACAGCAGAGAGTAGCTAGCACTCTGTAGAGAAGTTTATCCGTTTAGGGCTACTGTAGAAACATGTCGGCCAAAATGGTTACTTCATTGTAAGGGGACACGCGGTATATATAGATAGAAATGGCTCATTCTAAGGTAATAAAAACAAAACGGTTCATTATGTAAGGTCAATAGATCCTCATAAATATTACACACTGCACCTTTAAAATGTATTACAAATTTGACTTGTACAAGTTTTGTGTGTGTGTGTAGGGATCTGGGGGAAATGTCATATCAGATAATATCAGAATTGGAGTAGCTCACTCTAATGGGCCTTTTGAATGGACTACACCTTTAGTTAAGTGCGCTAGATGCAGTTGTTACTGCTTGAGTATAAAAAAATGTGTCTCAAAATGCCCATCTCTTTTTAGGAGTCCAAGCGTGGTGAATCTCTCATTAGTCTGCATACTAAGAAGATGAAGAGAAAAGCTGAGGAGGATGCTAACAAGCCTGTGGAGAGAAGACCTTTCGACAGAGACATGGATCTCCAAGTCAATCGCTTTGATGAGGCTCAGAAAAAGCTCTGCTCAAGAAGTCTGAAGAGCTCAACACCCGCTTTTCACACAGCAAAGACCGCATGTTCCTATGAGGGACATTAAACGCATTTATCTGATGTTGTCAAGAATGTTGTAGTGAGCTGGAATTGAAACATTATCATCATCAAAACATTGAGCCATGTTGATAATTATATGTAAAATCGGGGGACTGACTGTTCCTCCTCAATTTGCTTTTTATATACCAATGTCTAATTGTAAGAGATAATGCTTTTAAAAAAATCTGTGATTTTGTGGCTTATAAAAGTTTTTAGGCCACCCTTTTTTTTAAATTACAAAGTACTTTAGTATTGGTGTTCATATTCAGTGATATCCTGTCCTATCATCCTGTCATTCCATGGAATAATGGTAATAATAATACATTTTATGTTTTGGGTTCATGTATTGTTCACCAGTGTGTATTTTCCTATATGTTTAGAATATGTCAAGTTCAGGTCATATTTAAACTCAAAATTAAAAGAAAGATTTTATATTTTGCTTAAAGAAAATGATGAGTACCTTAGGACCATTAAAGCGTTTTGTATTGCGTCATTAATTTTGTCTCTTTATTATACAGTTGTATTATACATTTGTAATTATCGTGAACTTCATAAAAAAATATAATTCATAACTGTACGCAACAAAAAAATTAAATTGCTAAGAATTTGTCATTAGTTTGTGTTATACTGCATTTAATTAATGCATTTAAAACCATTACATTTTTATTATATAATTACAATATGCAAACAGTCTTACCCCAGGTTTAAGCTAGTCCCAGACTAAAAGGCATGTTTGAGCTGTTTAAACTAAGTAACTTGCACTGACATCTTAAAATATGTCAATGCCATTTTTTGTCTCAAGATGCACGTCACACCAGTAATGGTTTTTTATACTTAAATGTCCTAATTGAAGAAAGGTCTAATCCTGGTTTAGTCTAAGCCCTGTCTGTGAAACCGGGCCATAAAGATCCTAAAAATATTCTTTATTTTATTGATGAATGCAGTGTATTTTTTTACCCTTTTTTATGCTTTCCTAAAAATTGTCCTAAGAAAACGGAGGATACAAGCTATTTACAAGTACACCTATCCTAACGAGGCTCATCTGAATTGTTTTTGTCTGTTCTTATGCTATCGTAAATGTAAGGTATAGGTGTGAAATTTCCTTTGAATTTCCTTCTCAAAAACATGTTCACTAAATATTGGATTTACCGACTATGAGGGCAGTGATTTGTCTAAAAAAAAAAAAGACAAAGCAATGTGGAATTAAAAAAAAAAATCTATAACTGGTTAATCTAAAAAATAGAATTCTATTTGTTAGATTAACCAGTTATAGATTTTTTTTTTTTTTACGTGTCTAAAGATGCATCTTAAGATAGCATCTTAAGATGCTACTATGTGTACATGCTATAGGTGGCAGCCTAACTAAGTGTAATCTGTTTCGGGCTTCCGTTTTTGCTCCTAACTGGCCACCGTACAACCGAATCTGTTGTTGGTGATGTTCTAACGTTAGCTAGAGAGCGTGGAAGAGGTGTAGTAAAACCACATGAAATAATTAGAATATACATTTTTAGACTATTAACAAGAATGTCCGACAAAGGGGATGTGGATTTAACTGGGGCAAAACAGAACACAGGTGTATGGCTGGTCAAAGTAAGTGCTTTAATAAATAGTCTATGATGAACTGCTTAACGTTACAAGATGGATTAACATGATTTAAGCATCTACAGATACCCCGATAGCAATGTGATTTTTGCGTTGCAGTGTAATTATTACATTGTTTTAAATCTTCTTCATAAAGGTCCCAAAGTATTTGTCACAGCAATGGACCAAAGCAACAGGGAGAGGTGAAATTGGAAAGCTCCGAATTTCCAAGTATGTAACGTTAGCCAAACTTAATGTTATAGAGTACTACAAACAACGTTTACATTAAACATATATTATTTATACATTTATGCTCACACAATTTTTCTTTTTCGCACAGGAATCAAGGCAAAGCAGAGGTAACTAGCATGACTTTAGGCATTCAGTCTTTTAAATTTGGGCTTGTGTCTTTAGGTGGATTTAATGTTTTTCTGATTGATTGGCAGGTGTCCTTCACACTCAATGAGGAGCTGACCAACATAGACACCATTGGGGAGAAGCCCTCTATGGTACGAGCCCCTAGGGAGCATCCATTCACTCTGCAGACTGTCGGTGGACAGACTCTGGCTGTTTTTACTGAAAACTCTTCAGGTAAGAACCTGGATCCCACTAAATGCAGTGCTGTGGATTGCAGTGCTGAATCTCAAATAAAAAAAATCTTATACCTAGTTACACAGGGCTTAGTCCCAGACTAAAATACAAGTTTGAGCTGTTTTAACTGAAAATAACTTAAACTGACATATCTTAAAATGTCAATCATATTGTTTTGTCTCAAGATGCACACCAGTAATGTTAAAAAAATAAAATAAAATAAAAAACAACTCCGTAAAGGCATGTTAATAAAAGCTACTTAAATGCCCCAACTGAACTAAGGTCTAAACCTGGCTTAATCTAAGCCCTGTCTGTGAAACTAGAACTTAGTGTTCAAATTAAATGTAGAAAACCTGAAACTAATCCATTTATATAACATTATATTTAGCTGCAGTCCGTAACTTTTTTTGGTTAAAAACTATCCCAAAAAATCAATTTTTGAGCAAGTACATAACCAGCCAGTTTTCAAAACTATCTCCTCTTACTTTATCCCAATTCCCAACGGTAAGCTTGTAATAATGTGTTATTATTTGAGGGGTACTTTTTATTGTAATGCTTATTTTTTTCACATAAAAGTGGTAGACATACTAGCTGGTTCAGATGACATTTTCCGGTAAAAAAATTCTTATTTTGGTCATACTTCAAGACGTAGAATCTGTGATTCCGAAGTACAGTTTCCACACCGGTGCAGTGACTGACAGCCACACACTCCTCAAAACATTCACAAAGAGGCACAACTTATGGACTGCAGCTTTAAGAACAAAAATATTAAAGTAGAATAATGATAACTTTTTCATCAACAAAATGATTAATAATTTTTTAGAATTATTATTACTACTAGTAATTAATTTTAATTATTACTACACTATTTTTATTTGTCATTATATATTTACATCTTTACATTTTGATGTTTGATTTATTTTTTTTATCATAAAACAGTTGTGGTATTTTGTTTGGGGCACAACTTAATGTGAAATCAGAACCACGGCACCTTAAAATATCTATAATACTTTAAATTATATACTTGCATGTTTTGATCATTTTGGAGTATTAGTGTAATGACATGTTAAGAATTATATAATGGTTGTTTATTAGTTATTAATGAAAGTATTATAGTATCACTGGGGTTTTTTTGTTAACCAAACTTTTGCTTTCAGTTTATTTGGTAAGTAATTTTGTGCAATTTCTGGGATGTCCTGTACATCAGTTGCCTCATACTCTCTCTTCCTCCAGTTCTATTCAATTACTTTCTCTTCTCTACTCTACTCTGTCTGTTTTGTGAGATGAATCAGATATTTTAATGTAATGGCTTTTATCTGGTCTCTTAAGCTTTTGCAGTTGCTGACCTCTGCCTCTTAATCGTGTGTGCGTGTGTGTGTGGTGTTTTCATGGTAGAAGACATTAGAATGGGCCTTCAAATATCGCTGGTTTTGGAAGCCAAATCTACTCACTGCCTTTATTCTTTGATTAACGTTGATTTGTTGTGTGTATAGTTTGGGTGCTGTGTGTGCATGTGCGACTTTTCAATATTGCAAGTGTTGAATTGTATGATTTCTTTAGTTGGTTCAATGTGCTCAAGTGCCAAATTGCCTGGTCACTTCTGGGAGTATCCTGGGACTAGTTCTTCAAAAATTAGTTTTTCGGGCTGAATGAGATCATTTGATGATTTGAATTGCTAGCTCAACTGAAAATGTACTAGGGGTGTGACGAGATCTCATTCCACGATATTAGAATGTGACAAAATATTTCCCGTTTAGGTGAAAAGTTGCCTTGCGATATCAACATTACTGAGTTGAGTTTGTGGCAACCTTTATCAGTGCTTAGATTAGATTATATTGTTCTGTCTTTTACTGCATATGACGATTAAATAAATAAATAAATAAATGCATTGCATGTTTCAGAGTGAAGCGCAATGCTTTATTTACATGTGATTCTCAGATGTGTTGTTTGGGTTTCCAATAACATTCATTTGGGAACACATTAAGTCTGCCGTACTTTGTGTTTTATGTGAAGTGTTGTACTGTTATTTTTGTCTCAGCAGTTTGGTTAAAATGCCATTTCTGCATATGTTGTGAGTTTGTGTTGCTTATAACGTTATGTGCCATTTCATCAGATTTGAGAAGAAAAAAAATTACCTACAGGAGAGCACAACAATATGTTTCTAAATATGTGAATTGTTTTTCATCGTGATTTCAAAGTAAAAGTTTAAATCCTCGCTCTGAAATTATTTTATTTGTTTAAAGAAATTACAGTGGCTGTAATTACAGATAGCATTTCTATCATAAAGAAAGGGTAAAAAATATAAAAGATTAAGTGGACATTCATGATATAAAGTGTAACAACAACAATCACCAGGCCGTTGATGCTGTTAGGGGTTTAACAGTTTAGACCCAGAGACCAGTAATGAAGAATGAAGACCAAGAGTCAGTAGAGCAATTAATTAAAGAATTTTTAATGAAGAATAGTTTGCAGTTCCATAAGCAGAAGCCAGCTTCAAGTCTCACAAGGAGTTCGTCGGCTGTGCTCCCTCTCTACCAGTCTCGTTGTACCGTACATACAATTGTCCCAACAGTTATACTGTTTTCAAGGTCTAGCCACGTCATTATTGCAAGGTGTATGATTCTGATTGGCTCAGAGAAAATGCACAGTCATGGTAAATTTCCACACATGGTCAGTTAATCAGATACACATGTCCATAAACGTCACCTGTTGATGCTTTCAGTAACCTTCCAGATCTGGAGCAGGCGCCAGCTTGTCCAGAAAAACAAGTCCACCCCATCATCTTAGGGTTCCCATTGTCCACCTCCAATACTGATCTGAAACACAGAATATTGCGCACATACACCGATACACAATCTCTACAAGGTTGGAGCTGATTAAGCTCCAATCAAAAAACATACAGTTAGCATGTGCTTTCTCTTAGTGAAAGGTACAGACAATATTCATCTTGATTCTTTAGTGTTTCAGTAAAAGGAAATATAAAATGAATAAAATATAATAAAAATGAAAGACAAATCATATTTAATCTCTGGAAGCCGGGCTAAGTGAGCAAACACTGTTACTGCACTCCCAGCATGTTGGGCGCTGTGATACCTCCAAAATCCAATCACACAACAACATGTAGCTATCAAGTGTTTAGTGACACATCACATCACGGCCAGACCCTCGGTCACTACTCAAAAACCAAATACAAACTTTAGAAAACAAAGGTGGAACAAACGTAAACTATAGGAGGATAAATATTAAAGGGGTACTTCAGCGCTGGGAATATGAATCTGTATTTAAACTCTGTCATTAATGTAGTAGAAATGTGAAAATTATTTTTGAATTATTGAATTATCTAGACTGAGAAAACACAGAAAATGTATTTTTGTACTAGAAAGCACTTCACTGCCCGAGGCTGCTCTAGGCACGGCTCACTGGTTAACTTGCCCAACACATTCATTTTCATAAAATCAGTTCAGTTAGAGACACTAAAATTAAAAACTGAACGTGTCTGTTCGATATATTATGAGTGAGTCGATTGAGTGTCACGGCCGTCATGGCACAAACACAGTAGGACTTGGATTACATTCATCACATTAGCTGAGCTAAGGTAATCGCGGTATTCGCGGTTGCGGCTGCATTCACAGCACGTGAACAGTCTGGCGCATTTTCAGTTCATGTCTTTGGAAGTTTAACTTTCATAGGAAGTTCTTTTGAAAAGTTGAAACACTCACTTTACTCTCCACCGCTCCGTTTACATGAATCTCCGCAGCTCCCAAGCCGAGTGCTGTGAGTGTGATGTTGAAAACATGCAGAAATAGCGCCTCCTGCTGGCTGTAGTCTTTAGCCTCTGGACAAAAACTCCTCAGATGACGCAAAATGACTATATTTGCGTCATCGAAGGAATTTTTCCAGAAATAAAATACATAATTCTCTCGTCTCAGGGTCATATGAGGGGGGAAAGTACGATAATTTGAATATACTCCTGGGTTTCTACTAATACAAAGCATAATGCTAATCACTTGATTATGAATTTTAATTAGGATATTTACAGGTATACTGAAGCGGTAGTGAATTCCAGAATTAACTCTTTCAATGCCCTCTGCAGGATTTTGTTGTAATACATAATGTACATATTTCATAAGTTGATTGTTTATGTATATTACATTATGTATTGTATTTATTGTATGTTCAATAAAACCATATGATTATTTTAGTTTTATTCAAACAAATTATTGCTTTATTTTTGAAGTCATTTTAAACGCTATTCTACATTTGGGTCTATTTTTATTACCACCACCATCAAAAAATATGTACAGGTCCTTCTAAAAAAAACTAGCATATTGTGATAAAAGTTCATTATTTTCCATAATGTAATGATACAAATTAAACTTTCATATATTTTAGATTCATTGCACACCAACTGAAATATTTCAGGTCTTTTATTGTTTTAATACTGATGATTTTGGCATACAGCTCATGAAAACCCAAAATTCCTATCTGAAAAAATTAGCATATCATGAAAAGGTTCTCTAAACGAGCTTTTAACCTAATCATCTGAATCAACTAATTAACTCTAAACACCTGCAAAAGATTCCTGAGGCTTTTAAAAACTCCCAGCCTGGTTCATTACTCAAAACTGCAATAATTGGGTAAAACTGCCGACCTGACTGCTGTCCAGAAGGCCATCATTGACACCCTCAAGTGAGAGGGTAAGACACAGAAATAAATTTCTAAACGAATAGGCTGTTCCCAGGGTGCTGTATCAAGGCACCTCAGTGGGAACTCTGTGGGAAGGAAAAAGTGTGGCAAAAAACGCTGCACAACAAGAAGAGGTGACCGGACCCTGAGGAAGATTGTGGAGAAGGACCGATTCCAGACCTTGGGGGACCTGCAGAAGCAGTGGACTGAGTCTGGAGTAGAAACATCCAGAGCCACCGTACACAGGCGTGTGCAGGAAATGGGCTACAGGTGCCGCATTCCCCAGGTCAAGCCACTTTTGAACCAGAATCAGCGGCAAAAGTGCCGGACCTGGGCTACAGAGAAGCAGCACTGGACTGTTGCTCAGTGGTCCAAAGTACTTTTATCGGATGTAAGCAAATTTTGCATGTCATTCCGAAATCAAGGTGCCAGAGTCTGGAGGAAGACTGGGGAGAAGGAAATGCTAAAATGCCTGAAGTCTAGTGTCAAGTACAGTCATGGTCTGGGGTGCCATGTTAGCTGCTGGTGTTGGTCCACTGAGTTTTGTCAAGGGCAGGGTCAAGGCAGCTAGCTATCAGGAGATTTTGGAGCACTTCATGCTTCATCTCCGTAAAGCTTTTCAGCAGATGGATGATTTCGTTTTTCAGCACGACCTGGCACCTGCTCACAGTGCCAAAACCACTGGTAAATGGTTTACTGACCATGGTATTACTGTGCTCAATTGGCCTGCCAACTCTCCTGACCTGAACCCCATAGAGAATCTGTGGGATATTGTGAAGAGAAAGTTGAGAGACGCAAGACCCAACACTCTGGATGAGCTTAAGGCCGCTATCGAAGCATCCTGGGCCTCCATAACACCTCAGCAGTGCCACAGGCTGATTGCCTCCATGCCACGCCGCATTGAAGCAGTCATTTCTGCAAAAGGATTCCCGACCAAGTATTGAGTGCATAACTGAACATAATTATTTGAAGGTTGACTTTTTTTGTAATAAAACAATTATTTTATTGGTCGGATGAAATATGCTAATTGTTAAGATAGGAATTTTGGGTTTTCATGAGCTGTATGCCAAAATCATCAGTATTAAAACAATAAAAGACCTGAAATATTTCAGTTGGTGTGCAATGAATCTAAAATACATGAAAGTTTAATTTTTATCATTACATTATGGAAAATAATTAACTTTTATCACAATATGCAATTTTTTTAGAAAGACCTGTATATATTGTCAAATCGTTGAATCATTTAAAGCATTTCAAAACGCACCTGCATTGTTTTGCATTTTATGACTTTCAGTCAAATAAGACTATTTTTCCAATCATATAATTTGTCTCTCAAGATTTCTTATACTGTTAAAATATCGGCTCTTTCTCGTAAACCCAATATCATGTTTCCTCTCGTGAGCTTACTGTATCGTCACACCCCTAAAATGTACTGTTTATGCCAGTATTCTAACTGTGTGTGTGTGCGTGTGTATTGGGATTTTTTTTGTTTTTGAAAGAAGTCTCTTATGCCCACCAAGACTGTATTTATTTGATCAAAGACACTGTAAATAAAGAATAATGTGAAATATAATTTAAAAACCAACTTTTTTCTGATTTAATATTTAAAATTGTAATTTATTCCATCCTGTGTTGGTAAAGCTGAATTTTCAGCAGCCATTAATCCAGCCTTCAGTGTCACATGATCCTTCAGAAAGCATTTTAATATGTCGATTTTGTGCTCAAGAAACATTTCTTCTCTTATTATCAATGTTGAAAAAATTATGCTGCTTAATGTTTTAGGAAACAGTGATGATTTTTTTAAGGATTTGTTATAAAAAATACAAAAAAATACAAGCAGTTATTTGAATTAGAAATTTTTGTAACAATGTAAAAGTCTTTACTGTCACTTTTGATAGATTAATGCATTCTTGATGAATACAAGTATTAAAGAAATCTTGCTGACCCCCAAACTTTTGAACAGTAGTGTATATGTATCAGTTTTGTTTAATACAACCACAGTTTTATGGTGTGTGTGATTTTGGCATTAATTTGGATACATTTCCTCATTGGTTTCTGATTGATCCGAGGCTCTGTGTGGCTTGTTGATTGCATCTGCGTGGTTTGTGTCTATTTGTGCGTTTGCTTTCGCTGACTGCTGTGTAAGAAGCTGGCGTGAGGCTTGGCCTGCCGTGATTACTTTGGCATGTACCCCCCCTCGTTCTCATGTTGCCATCCCTCTTGTAGGGCAGTCAGATGCCGAGGCCAGCAGCTCAGGTACAGGTACAGGCCCAGGTGAGTGTTCACCGTCGCCCCCTGCTTGAGTGGAGGTCCAGGAAGGACCTAGTCAGGCCTTGTACTGTTTATAATGGTCTGATGGCCTTTGATTTGACAATCAGCCAACAAAACAGCAATCATAAATAATCCTTTCTATGGCCTAATTTAAATTATTGAATTTGTGTATTGAAATTTTCACCGCTTGGAGCAGAGACTGTTCAGAACGTACTGTTGCGTCTCTCACTACTGATGTAATAGGCCGTGTGTTGCAGCAGCGATTGCTTCGTTACAACTGTCATTGGGTATTAATGTCTCTTCTCTCACATAGATAAAATTGCATTGGAAGGATTGGTGGTGCAGAGAGCTGAATGCAGACCGGCCGTCGGTGAAAACTACATGAGGCTGAAGAAGTATGTTCATATATGCACACTCTGTTACAAAACCTGTTTAGCTGCTATTGAGGCCCGTTCACACCAAGAATAACTAAAACAGTAACTATTTTAGAGTCCTGACCAATGCACAAGAACATTTTGTTTAATAAAACATGCGCTGTAGGTTTGATTAAACATTACAAGGTCAAGAAAACCTATAACATATAGGGTGACTTTTTATTTCATGCTAACATTTTTTTAAATGGAAGTCTACACAGGTCCATACACAATCTTTATGTGCTGTTTGGTACCTATACATAAATATGTTCATAGCTAGAGCTCATAAAGGATGTTGTCTTTTGTTGCAGACTGCAGATCGAGGAGTTATCTAAACCACTCCGGTTCTCTCAACAGCTCGACAAAGCCGTTACCACCAACTACAAACCTGTGGCTAATCACGCCTATATTGTAGGTCAAGCTTTTGTGTCGTCAAACGGATGTCTTAAGCATTATACAATGGATTGTTGATGCACACTCTCTTTGTTCCTCTTTTTCTCAGCTGGACTATGAAAAGAAGAAGAAAGAAGAAGGGAAGAGGGCACGTGCAGATAAACAGCAGGTGCTGGACATGCTGTTCTCCGCCTTTGAAAAGCATCAGTTTTATAACATTAAGGATCTGGTGGACATCACAAAACAGCCTGTGGTGAGTTACACTACAGTAACACTACATTTACACTAACATTCAATGGGTGGAATTTTGTTTGATGTTTCAAAACACAGCATTTATTGGTAATAAAAATCATCTTTACTATTCAGAAGTTTGGGGTCAGTAAGACCATTTTTAAAAGAAATGACTCCTTTTATTCAGCAAGGATGCATTACATTGGTCAAAAATGACAGTAAAGACATGCATTGTTATTGAATGCTACAAGGCCACCTATATAAACCTTTCTCATTCTCTACAGATTTACTTGAAGGAGATTCTTCGGGACATTGGCATATATAATGTCAAAGGCACCCACAAGAACACCTGGGAGCTCAAACCGGAGTACAGACACTACCAGAATGAAGAGACAACTGAGTGACTGATCGTTTTCACCTCTGGACTCTTGGTGGTTATGAGAGAACCCGCAAAACAACCTTCCCCAAAAAGTTCACAATGTAATTTTTTCAAGGATGATTTGGTTGTTTTTAGAGGTGTATCAGAAACATGTGGCATTTTACTATGCTAAGCAGTCTTATTATGCTTGTTACATTGAGGAATTCCCATGAGAAATTAGTCATAGAATTGTTAGTTCAGCTCTTCAGTCATCAGTTGTGTATAAAAAGGTGATGTGGGATTTGTTTTAAAGAAAACGTATTGATAGAGTAATGTTAAATAGTTGTTTTATTCAGATTTAGTTTTCTGATTGAAATGCGTTTATTTTATATGTTATTTCACTTTATTAATCTCTTGAAATAAAGGTTTTTGTACAAAAAAACCCAAATCTTTCCATGTTGTATCTGCACACATTGAGAGACTTTATGATCAACACAGCAGGACTGGGATAAATGTTCAAATAATCAAAGTATTTAATAATTCAATTTATGATTAATTTCATGATATATATGAATAATGTTTATCCTCAGTAAATCACAGAGTGCAAATGAACCTCGATGAGGGTTCTACATGATCCCTATGCTACAATGTATGCAGAGTATGTGTATGGAATTAGAAATAAATTTCATCAAATAGGTTTGATTTGTTGATAAGAAAGTGAACATTTGAAAGCAAAATGTATGGCATTCCGGTCATGAAAGAAATACACTACTAATGCAGAGTAGAATGTACTTATTAAAGTAATAAGGCATATAAACACAAGTTTTGTGTTTTAATTTGAACAGTAAACTTGTTTAAAAAATATTATGGAATTATTAGATTATCATTTGATTAAATAAATTGTTAGTTTTATAAATAAATAAAAGTGTACATTTTTATTTGAAAATACAATGTATTCCTAACAGTAAATAAGATACTATAAACATAAACTCAAAAATTATGACAAGAAAAAAAAATAGTGATATACTGTGAAACCATCAGAAAAATTTGATGATTTTTGCTCACACAGCCCAGTACTACTGTCATCTTAATTGTGATTATTTCATAATATATGACTTACGTTAATGTTCTTTCTCCTCAGGAAATCACAGGGTGCAAATGAACCTTGATGAGGTTTGATTCCTAAAACGTATATACTGGAGAATTTCTGTCATGGGAATTGATTAGGATACTATGAGCATTTTAAAAGCAAAATGTATGGCATTGCAGTCATGAAATGGGGGAAATGGCATCAGGAAACTCAAAGCAGCTTATTTCCATAATCAGGGTCATTATTTGGCCTTTCTTAGCAGCCACAAAACCCAAGGAATCAGTGAATGCATTAATGAACTGCCTTTTATACCAGTACACTAAAACACACACACTAAAATCCAAGGTGGGGTTGCAGTTGGGCATATGACACAAAATCTTAAGGTAAAACTATTTCGAAAGTGTTCCACTTTAAACATTCTACCAAGTGATTTTGAAACTATATGTGAACTATAGTTAGTACTATAAGAGACTTAGGCTATTATAACTTGTAAGTCTCAGAGTATTAGTTGACTGTTTAATATCTGCTAATTCTTTATTTCAGTGCTCCTCTGACAGACATTATACTGACTATAACTTTGCAACTACATGTTAAATTATTTTACTAACCCTACCGAACCCTAACACCTAACCCTGAAGTATACAACCCTAATGAGAGTTAGCTGTCATGTGGTTGCAAAGTTATTAGAATGTCTAAAGTTAAAGATCAGCCTGAACAATTGCTGGGAGAAGGGGTGAATAACAGTATTGTGATTTGGCATTCTCTATACTGATGCTAAAGACTCTTTCATCAGCTTAAGAAAGACTTAAGTACAAGTCACCTCATTGCTTTCGCATATAGATGTCAAACACACCCATCTTCAGAAAACAGGCATTTGTATTTCCAGTACGCATCTAGGCAAGCCATTTACTCGCACAAATGCACTTTTATCACTACCCGTTTGGCATAAATTCTGGTTAAATCCATAATTGTGACAGGTTGAGCAGAAATGTAACTTAATAGTGAGATCAAAGCATTCTAAAGAACAAGTACCAAAACATGAGTGCTTCTCATGTACCCCCATCAGTGGGTCATGTTTCATGTTTCAATGGCTATGTTTCCATCCAAAGTTGCAAATGTAACTTGTGTAAAAAATCGCATAAAACACTTGTGAATAAAGCACCGTTTCCGAAAAGAACACTCGTCACTTCCTGATAAACTACTGCTAAAAGTCACTAAGAAACAGAAGCCACCATATACCCTAATCATTTTCATATATAAATTTGCATCTCAAACTTGATATCTTGCTTTCAGATGCAGATGCTGCTGTTTGGTCATGCAAGAGGTCTAGGAGGGAAATCTACTGAGCATCTTTGACAACAGACTTCCGAATGACCAAAACAGCATTACAGATGCTTTGCAAACAAGATTTTTCCACCAGTTAGTAGCCTACTGTTATGTGGTTACATCGCAAAAGTTATGCAAATTGAGGAATTTATTCTGTAAATGCATTTCCATCATAGTCTATGCGCATGTTTTTGTACTGGATAGAAAATGTATCCGATTCAAACGAGCTCATAACTATGCGCATCTCGACTTTACATTCAGGTTTTGTGTGATATCACAATGCGCATAAAAATAGCTGGATGGAAACATAGCTAATGACATATGAGCAAAAGCCAATTGGATAAAGAACCAGGTTGTGATGAAAGTCATGAAGCTTGCAAGACAATTTAGACAGAATTAACAAGCAAACACTTTAATTAGCCAGCAGCTTGATTTTATTCTTCAATAATGATGCCAAGAAATCCTATACAATCCTGTGAATCAATGGGAACAGGGAAAATTACAACTGTACATCTGCTGAAACAAGAAGCTGACATGCACAGCAAATGAGAAGCCAGCAAGTCAACTTCCCCTCCAAAATGACAAAGAAATAGAAGAGAACCCCAAAATTACTCAGTTTATTTTTTTACCACAATCTTTTGACATTGCGGTTTGGCTTGCTAAAAGTCCTGTTTTTAATTTCATGAATGGATTCTTCACGTCTTCTCGCTAAGGATGGACGCAAGCCAATCAAGAAAGGAAAACAGCGGCCTCGTAATGTTAAAAGAGCCTCTGGTCCTGATGGAAAGAATGAGGGGAATGACTGGTTTAATCCATGGGTCCAATCCACCAAGCAGAGGCCAGAGTTGGAGGGGTAACTTGTAGACATTTGGGTAATTTACTATGGCGAGAAACACAAAAGAATCAGTTGTTTCAAGTTAATGCCATCGAGACCCATCAAACACTTCAGCACCATGAGGAGAAAAACATCTTCATGCCAATGCATTTGTCTTATCCTCCTCAATTCAATATTTTCCAACTACCATTCAGATAGACAGACATAATGAGGAAAATTACTGTTGCATCCTTGTGCAAGCCCAAATGCCACAGATTATGGCAACAGGCCTATCAGTGGATGCTATGCAACAACTTCAGAACAGCAATAATTTTAAATGTTTCACATAGATCTCTACAGAAACTTTAAATAGAAAGACATAAAAATGACTACATAAACTTACACATTTCTCAATCTCCAGACCATCCTTGAAAAAGAGCATGTATGGTGTAACACCATCCTCACGGAAGTCAAGGAGACCAATCATACCGTCCGGGTTCATGGATTCGCCAGTGAAAAACTTTAAGATCAAGAGAAAAAAAAACCTTGTTAGCAGACCACAGTGCATTTCGTAAACCAAGACCGTATTTAAACCACTGCAGACTAGGAATGTCGATTTACATAAATTCCCATAATCAATTGTTTAAATTAATCAATTCATTGTTAACATTTAAAATCCAAAGAGTAGGCACTACCACCAAATCACATTACTTAACATCCACTGACAAGACACGAAATAGAAACTTGGCTTAACAGTGAATACGACCATCACTTAAGTACTTTTAAATTAGCTGACATACTGGAAGTGCTCTGAATTGATCTGCAAATCATAGTACATAAATAGATGTGTCATATCATTGGAAAGGTCTCAACTAGCAGAATACAAGCTTATTTTCAGACTAAACTATACCAAGCATTTGTACGAAAGTGTGGAAACAGTATACATGTTTGTGCCACGGTTTGGTTTATAACTTCATGAAGACAATTCGCAGATTGAGTGGCATGACATGCTGCTTGGCTAAAGCTTTAGGACTTTATGATCCGATCGCAATCATGAGCATTTTCTAACGTAATTTGAAAGTTCAACCAATGGAAGGTGGATCTTGGCAGTGGTGGGTATAGTTGGTAGGGAAGATGCGTTGAGACCAATCAGATTCAGTTTTACAGATGGAGCACACTTGTATTGGTTTAATCGTTTGGATTAAAAATTCGAACTTTAATTCAGAAATGATGAATTAAAATGCTGTTGTTTTGAATGTTCTATTCTTCTAAAGATCCTAAACAAAAAGCATCAGTTTTACAAAAATATTTAGCCACAACCATTTTCAAAATTGATCAAATGTTTCTCAAGCACCAAATCAGCATATTAAGCTGTGTTTCCGCCACAGGAACTTTGGGGTGGTACTCCGCAGGAGCCAGGGTCTAAATGAAGTTCCAGGTAAATTTTCCCCCTCCGAAAGTCCCAGCCTGCGAGGTAGTACTTTTTCAAAGTTCAGAAACTTTCAGGGGTTGGACTTGGGTGCTGAACATGCTGATTGGGTGAGCTCACGCAGCATTTTATTTCAACCAGCATTTTTAAAAGTCTTTTGCAAGGTTCGTTCTGCATTCAGTAAATATCAGTCTTGCTCTTTCTGTCCGATGGCGCGCGTTCAGAGCCATTGGTTAAAGTCCGTAATGACTGATAACATGCGTTGTCATTTTAAATCTAGCTTTACGAGCTTTCAGAATGTGCTTTAGTATCAGTACTCGTCTCTTTTTCGCCGCTTTGTTAATTACCTCTTTAGGAAACCAATACATAAACACAAAAACAGGGCTTTAGAATGATTTCTGAAGGAACACGTGACACTGTACACTGTAGTAAGGATTGCTGAAAATGTCTATTTTTAATTATATGGTGTCACCATTACCATTTTTTATTTAAAACAACTCCAACCCCAAACTTTTGAACGGTAGTCTATACAAATTTAAAAATGACAATCAGCTGTTATGGCAGCCTACCTGATAGTTTTTGATGTTGCCTAGAATTTTCTTGACCTCAGCCGGTGCGTTAGCCATGAAGGGGTCTACTCTGTCAGGTGCAAGTTCCTGTAGCTTGCCTTTCACTCTGTCATGGGGGGGGGGAGAGCAAATATTAACAAAATATTTAAGTTTCATT
The DNA here is from genome assembly GCA_023029165.1 of Gobiocypris rarus. Classification (NCBI taxonomy): domain Eukaryota; kingdom Metazoa; phylum Chordata; class Actinopteri; order Cypriniformes; family Gobionidae; genus Gobiocypris; species Gobiocypris rarus. The sequence goes on from CM040914.1 coordinate 31,844,690, forward strand.
TAGCGTGGCAAACCTTCAAGCAGTTCTCAAATAAAAATTCTGTAGTCCCCAATTCAATCTTACATGCCATTTGATGGGCAGGCAGAAAGCGCAGGGACCTTTAATTTTGCATCAACATATTTTAAAACCCAGGTGGCCACAATGCAAGACTCTTGAGCTGTCAATGATGCAAAAACAACTATGATATAGGAAAATGAATGCACACTGATATTTACAGTACATCAAGTTTGTTGCAAGCTACAACAAACACCATCACCATTAACAAACTTACGCCTTCATGTAGTCCTTGATGTGAGCTGTGTAAGACTTCTTGTCAAAGGAGGTCTCCTGAAGCTTGTGGTTGAGAATAATATCCACACCGCTGACAGTTGAACCCTCACAGCCCTCATCCTGAACTTCTGCTGATGCATTGCCACCAATCAGTGCATCGTCTATGTCTCCCTCTGACCTGCTGATCATCTGCAAAAACAAGAGTCAATGACTGCAGCTGATATCACAAACATTGACTGGCAATTGTAGAACCAATGCTAACATCTGCAGAAGTGACTGGACAAATGTGTTAACTGACACACTTGGGTCACCATTTTTATTTTGCTAAAGCCCATCAAAGATCGTACTCAGAATATGGCTGTTTCATAGGTCATAACCTTCAAAGGTGTCCTAAGTTGTCATCATTGTACGTTCATAAGAGGGCTGCCGCTCAATTTTAAAATGCAGTTTGTTTAAAGTGAACCCGCATACCTTTCCCTCAACTTCAATCATCATTCCATTCTCAGACTCTTTGATTTTGTAGATGTCCGAGAACATCTCATCCCCTGTGAAAGAACACAAAGAAAAGTTAGATTCTCGTTTAGTTACTTTTGATAATGGAACGCACTAAGAATCTCACTTTCCACCAAAATGCAGTCTGGTTTCTCAAAATAATTCTTTAAAACGTGGTTTTCTAACCATTTTCACATCTAATCTCAAACAGACTAGCGTTTCCTGGAATGTTTCCAAAGAGAAAAACAATATTTGATTTTCGATCAAAATGTCGGAGAACACTAACGTCATCAACGGTCCCGATCACGACGGAACATTTTTCACTGACGCAACACTTAAGTTATACGACAGACTTATTACAACAGTGATATTTAACACGTCGGCAACGTTGCAGCGGAATTACTTGTTTTGAACTTTGGGGCTATTCATCTTTCGAAAAGAATTTCTTTAAATCTCCTTATGGGGTTTAATGTTTGAGGGGTGAAAATAATGTCCCTTTCATTTGAGCAACCGCTTATCTTCAAGCATCGAACCTTTTAAACAAGCTTGTCGCGGCTAGGAGTTTATCGGATGTTAGTCACCCTATAATTGCGCAAAGCGTCATGGGGCGTATTATAAAAAAGGGCGATAATTCAAGAATATGAAAGAACGGTCCCTTTAAAGGCCTTCAGGAGCGAGTGAGTGATGAGTAAAGTGAACTGGCCTGGACTAGCAACACGCCCTGTTTAGCGCTCATTTCATCATCTCATAAAGGGTTGTGGAAACAAACAAAAAACAACTTGGTATTTCAAAACAACCCGTTTCCGTCGAAAAAATGACCTGAGTTAATATTTCCCATAACAAAAAGTGATTTAGAGAACAATGAGTGTCAAAACTACTAACAGCACAACTTCTACCCCGCACCAAACTGGCCGACCGGCGTTTTAACTCCGCTGCTAGCACTACCATTTACCGCCAACTGCGTTTAAATATAACCGAACACTTTAATATCCTGAAATAGTTTAATAAAATTAATCCGCAATGGCAAGGTATACGAAAGAGTAACATTTAAAACAGCAACAATGAAGCGAAAGCCTATATAGTTAACAAGCTTGGTTAGCCACTAAGCTAACTGCATTCAATAAAGTTAGGCCGCGGTGAGCCGGGAAAAACCGGCCCTTTAAAAACAACTCAACAACATTCAACGACAAAAATATCGGCAGAAACGTAACATTTCGGTATGCAACGTTGTATTAGACACTATTCTTACCGGTGATGATGTCCTTGTAGATGATCATTTTGTCGGATTGTGTTTGGGGGTGTCAGGAGGCAAACAGCGCTGGCTGTGACCTGATCGCGGACTCAGCTGAAAAGGCCGGCTCGTGGAATGAGCATGTTATATATGCGCTGAAAAACACGGGCGCCCTCTAACGGTTAGACATGAAATCACTCTACAGGTATTTCGAGTTTCCTAAACTCCTCTCTCATTGGTTCAGACTGAACGGGATAACTGTTTTAGATAAGGGATAATTACAATTTTAGGGAAATATACAAATTACTAATTACTTTCTAAATCCTATATCACCCTCGGATAGTTATAATAATAATATAATAATAATATAAAACTACATAAATTATTATTATTAACTGACCAAAGTATAGCAAATGTGAGACATAACATGCATTTGAAAGTTTCCAGTGTTGTATTATAGGCTAATGTTCTACAGTATATGAAGAGTTCAGATTTAAAGCCTCTAAAAGCCACTTTGATCAAAAATGAGATAACCATACTAAGAATGCTCTACGCATATAGTATAAGTTCATCAAATACTTTCACTTCAAACCCACTAAATCCCAGCCTCATCCCATTCAGAGGTACCGGTCCTTAGGTAGAAACCTATACATAGGAGCCTGACAAACATGCTTATTTTAAAGAAAAACGTCAGACAGACTAGAGGCTTTTGCACCTGAAGTCTTCATATTATTTAGTTCAATAACATCAGAAGTAGCTGTAATTAAATGACAGAAAAAATAAGACTAATCCCTTACTTTTCAAGGGAAAAGTAATTAAAATACAGTAACTAATTACTTAGTAACTAGTTACACCCAACACTGCTTAGTATTAAATATACTCTTTGTTTGTAAAGATCATTATTTTCTTTATCACAGTTTATATCATATGAGTGGAAGTTGCTGATGGCTGCTTTCTACGCTAAATTATTGCACTAAAAACATGAACAATTTATTAAGAAATATTTTAAATATTTAATGTTTTGTGGGATTGTTTCCATTTCCAAAAAATTAGCTGGGACTTTATGTAAAATGCAATGAAAGCAATAATCTGTGATTTGTTGATTCTCTTTATTTCACTTTATTTCACTGACAAAGTGCAAATAAAAGATTTCCAATGTTTTCACTGACCAAATTAAAAATATTTTGTAAACAAATTTTCCTTTTTATGGCTGCATTTACCTTTCCTTAGACTTTTTAATTGTTTGAATGTTGCTGTTTTAAAAGTGGAATTATTCCTGTCTGATATAAGACAGCTGCTCAACAGTCGGTGCTTGCCGTAGTTTGTTTCTCCTTTTTATGATGGGCCATACATTTTCAATAAGAGACAGATCTATATTGCAGGCAGGTCAGTCGAGCACATCCCTATGATGTGTCTGGAAGCCACTCTTTTTTAGCATTTGCAGAATGAGGCCTGGCATTGTCTTGCCTCCTAGGGAAGAGGTCACCTTGATGCCGCTATATTGTATGTCTCTGTACAATCCCAATATCCACCTCCACATCAATGCTACCTTCACACATATGCAAGTCACCCATACCGTTTGCACTAAATCTGATGCACCCTCATACCCCATCACTGATGAAAATCTGGATGGTCCCTTTCGTCTTTGAGAACTCAACGTCCATTTCTCCCAAAAACAAGCAGAAACGTGATCTCATCTGACCAAAGCACACATTTGCACTGTCTTCTGACCATTCTGAGATGAGCTCGAGCCCAGAGACCTCTTTGCCATCTCTGCACTGGACAGATGTATAGCTGTCTACTTGCATACCAGATTCAAGTTGCATTTCTTGATGCAGAGGCAGACTGTTAAGTGACAACGGTTTCCCAAAGTACTCCTGAGCCCGTGGCTATATTTAACACAGCAGCATGATGGTTTCTCATGCAGTGCCATCTGAGGGCTCGAACACGAAGGACGCACATTCAAGACGTTTCCTACCTTGCCCTACACAGCTGGCGTGAATCTTTTCACAATATTATGTGGTAGATGCTGAAAGACCTGAACTCTTTGCAATCTTGCACTGGGAAATGTGACTATTGAATTGTTTGACGATTCTAATATTTGACACAAAGGGGTGAGCCATGACCCATCTTTGCTGGCAGAGATGCTCCTTTCATACTCTCACATATTACCAATTCACCTGCTTATTGTGGACTGTTTCAAACAGTTTAACTTGGATATTCTAAAACTGTAACGGACAGGCTGTGTAAACAAACACAAAGAAGAAGGTGAGCGTAAACAGGCAAATCTTTAATAATTCACACAGGTATAAACAAAGGTAAGCTAGCCCAACACAGTGAAAAAGTGTGTCGAAATTGTACCTTTATACAACGCTGGGGCTACTCGCCAGTACCCTTAAGGACATACGGTATTTGTACCTTTTGTTTTACCACAACACGGTTCATAGTATACTATAGTAATACAAAGGCACTATGCACCTTTTAGGAGTGAAAAAGGCAGAAAGATGTCCTTTTAAGGGTACTGCCCAAGCAACAATTTTTACACCCTTTTTCTCTGTGTGAACCACAGTAAAAACGAGAGTAGACACAGACAGAAGTGAGCATAGTGAGGGGATGATGAGGTGATTGATGGTGCACAGCTGAACCTAATGAGTGTCAACAAACTAACAAAAGGAAAGCGTGCTGACTGAAAACAAGAGTCCATGTGATGTGAGAGTTTGCCCTTTTCACTTTTACCTCTGTCCCAACTTTTTTGGAGAGTGTTTTAGCCATCAAAATCAAAATGTTTTTATATTTCCGAAATACAGATAATGTGGTCAGTGGAAACATTGGAAATCCTTTTTTTTTGTACATTTGTCAGTTAAATAAAGGTTCAAGAGAAGTAACAAATCACAGATTCTTGATTTTATTGCATTTTACAAGATGTAAATGCAGAAACTTTTCTGGAAATGTGGTTGTAACCAGTGTTGGGTGTAATGCATTACAACATAATACCGTCATTTTCTTTTCCCTTGGAAAAGTAAATATTACTTTTAATCCCTAATTTCCTGTAATCTAATGATAGTTAATTCTGGTAGAATACATAGAACAATTCTATATACAATAATATTTAACCTAACCTAATATCTATGTTAAAATGTATGTTTTTAATCTAACATTCTCCCTTTAAATACTTTGGTCAGTTCAAGAATAATTTATGCAATTTTAAATTATGTATTTGAAAGAAGTAAACGAGCAGTTTCATACTTGTATTGTTCAACTGGTCGAGGTGGATATGGGATGAAGAAAGTAATTATGTGAATGCAATACTTTTTAGAGAGAGTAATTAGTACAGTAATCTTTACACTGTTGAAGATGTAATTAGCAGCTAGTAATTCTTTACATTTTTAGAGTAACTTACTAAACAATGATTGTAACTGTAACTGGAAATTATTATTTATTTGAAGGTTTTAATGGCATCATCCCCCAGGATGTGACATCACTACTGGAGGGAAAACAACAGCACAAAGCAGAAACTCATGTGAAAATTTTGAGTTGTTTATATGATGAACAAAAAAACAACACACATTTACATTTTTTGTTTTTCATTAATTAACATTGTTAATACATTAACTTTCCCTTTACTGAAAAACACTTAAAATAACACTTTAATCCCTAAATGTACTCACCAAATGCAGTCCTTTGCAATTGCAAAGCATGCTGGGAACTACAGATCCACTGCCCAGTTAGTTAGAACAAAAATGTATCATGTAGTTTTGACACAAATTAATTAAAGGGATAGTTCAACAAAAATGAACATTATCCCATGATTTACTCACATTTATACCATCCTTAGTGACATTCTTTTTTCAGATGAATACAATCATATATAAGTTATATAAAAAAAAATGCCCTGGCTCTTCCAAGCTTTATAATGGCAGTGAATGGCTGGTTATGGTTTGAAGTCCATAAAAGTGCATCTATCATCATAAAAGTGCTCCACGCGCCTCCGGGGGGTTAGTAAAGGATAATAAAGGAAGATTACGTGCTTCGACATCAAAGGGAGATGATCAATTAACAGTTGGTCACCAGAACTTACGCTACACCTGCGTCAGTCATACGCTAGAATGCCAGTCTCTCGTAAATGCGTGTACGGCAGTTAGCGGAGCTGTGTGGAGCTGTTTTATGATGGATAGATGCACTTTTATGGACTTCAAAACAGAACAGCCGTCCACTGCCATTATAGCCTAAAGCTTAAGAGCTAGGATATTTTTAATATAACTCTGAATGTATTCGTCTAAAAGAAGAATGCCATATACACCTGATGACTTCATTTTCATTTAATTTTTGGGTGAACTATCCCTTTATGTAAACGTTGGTTTAAAATATATTTGGTTGACTAAACAAAATTACATTAAGTTGTGACAAAATGTTAAAAAAAATATATATCGTGTTACTTTTGCTCATTTTAATGAATTAAACAGAGCAAGAGGCCAAAAATTTTTGTGTGTGTGTGTAGATACTTTGTACAGATGGCTCACACCACTAGATGTCGCTGTTTACTCGGTAATATTAATTGCATGCTTCCATACACTGAACGTCACTGGGCCTTTCTAAACACTGATTGCTATGCTTCCCACGATTGGATGGCCAAACTTCCTCACTTCCACTTCCATTCGTATCCCGAATCACACACATGCCAGAATAACGCTGAGGCGCAGGATTTGCCAACGCTTGTGTTTTTGCAATACGAACGCAGCCATGTTTTGCAAGGTGAGTCGCATATTTTAAACCTTGTATTAAACGTACTTTAATAGTGAAGTGAAGAGTTAAGTTAAATTAATTCTTATTAGTTTAATAGTTTAAGTTAATAAATGTTAAATCAAAACAGACGCTGAAGTGTTTGCAATCATTTAATGTTCTTTTTAAGTTACAGTAATAGTAGCTAATCCATATTTTCATATTCGACTAATTTAAAATGTACTATAGTCTAGCCTTGTAGACCCATGCATAAATTCTAGGTTGTTTCATGTCTATTGTTCGTTCCTCTAAATTACTCGTTAAGGAACTTTTATTGATATTTTCTATTAGGCTATAATAAAGGAAACAGAAAACATTATAGTGTGATATTTTGTATATCACATAATTGTTTATCTATCTATCTATCTATCTATCTATCTATCTATCTATCTATCTATCTATCTATCTATCTATCTATCTATCTATCTATCTATCTATCTATCTATCTATCTATCTATCAAATATATAATGTTAATGGCAAATAAATTGTTTATCTATCTATCAAATATATAATGTTAATGGCAAATAAATTGTTTTGTAAAACGATACCATAGTCCGTTTTTTTTTTACAATTTAAAGAAAAAATAGAATAAAATAAAGTTAAGCTATTTCCTTTTTTTTTCAAATGGGCTGCTAACAAAAAAAAAAACAAAAAAAAAAAGTGGGAAAAAACTCCAGTGGTATCAAAATTGGCTCAACCATGATCTTTCATTTGAGGTCAGAGGGGTGTGTGGCTGCCTGGAAGTATTTGCCCTGTGGCCCAAAAATCATCTGCTAGCCTCAGTCTTTATGTCAGTTTACTGGCAGTGTTTAGCCACAAGTGATTTTAATCATATAGTTTGTGTAAAGAGCAAGAGAAGCTATTTACTCAAGTTAATGTTAGTCTAGACATCAAAGTGGGAGTTTGATGGTACCCAAACTTTTGTCATAGCGCCAGAAATGTAATAAACCATGACAGGATGCAGGTGGTTAGAGATTTTTCTTTTCATGCCATAAATAAACCCGGCAAATAATATTCAAATTACCAAAACAATCCAAAAATGCTGAATTGCACTACGGCCCCTGAGAATTCCATAAATAGTGCGTTGAATCCTCAAATTCCAAAACAGACCAGACTTCTAGGACAAATATTTTCCTTAAAGTCTGAACTTGAGCTTTATGCTAGACTTCTCTATCAAACACAAATATATCTGTAGCCTACACCAGAACCAAAAATTCTTATTTGTTTTTACATCGAAAGTAATCTCATTATTTTTTTATTAATTTCTCTATAAAGCAATGGCTGTTGAGGAGCTGAACTGCTGATGTTTAGATTGTCTGCTCTTTACAAACCTGTGGCCGTAAGTATCTTGTATTCCCTGACTTAGTGCATTTTTTAATTTTTTTTATTTGCTAAGACATTTATCAGAACGTAGCAATACTCATTAAGGCGGTACTGCCTTGATTATTTAATGTTTTGGAACTATGTCGTTGTTTATGTAGAGTCGGTTTTAATGCACATGGCCAATACAGACAGTATTCTGCACTGTAAAAAAAAAAAAGTCGGCACAAAATAGGGTACAATTTACTGTATAAATATAAAGGAATTTTCCGTATTGTTTTTTTTACATGTTTTACTTGTATTTTGAATGATGCATTACATTGTGTTGTGTTTTAGGGTTAACAGAAATTTTCATAAATTACTGGATAATGTCCTGGCAGAAAATTGCCAGTACATTTTTTTTACAGTGTGGAAATATGTTTAGTAAAACACTCTTTGTCTTACTTGAATGTTTGTTTGGTCCATTATTCCATTGACCACAGTTTAAATGATATTCCTGCAGGTCAAGATGTGTGGATCCATGTCTGCAATATCCCTGCAAGTCTGGGTGACACTGATGTTGCTCTCTCAATTACAAGGTGCCTGTCCAGCCTCCTTTCTGAGTATTAGAGATATAGATTTTATATGGGATAGATAAAACGTTATGCCATTTTCAAGAAAATATTCATTTTAGTGACTATATCATGTGGTGTAAACATAAGTAATAAGATGGTTTCCTTATTTCTTCTTACATGTGAGTGTACACATCCTATTATTATTTTTTTTTAATTCAAATGAATATATATTTTTTAAACTAAAATTATCCATAAATAGCATGCCATTTTTTCATTTTGATACAAGGACAGTTATATCAAACTGACATTTTATGCATTACACCCCCCAAAAATAACAAAATAAAGTTTAATTAAAAATGTAAACAAATTTCTCCTTACATAAGAGGTGGATGGATGCATTTATAATGTGTATGAATTGCATTTTTAATGGAAAAAAACAACAATGCATCATTGACCCATATGTGCTCTGTTTTATCATTGTCGAGTATAATTAATTAAATATTTACAAAATGATACCAGTTTAAATGATATCAGTTTTGTTGATATATCCTAGGCAAGGTACTTGCACCATCTCATCTGCAGGCGATGGCTGGACTTCCCTTCGTGCTGGCCTGCAATATTACAATGGAGGCAGGGGAGGCGTTAAAACAAGTCCTGTGGTTGGACATGACAAATAAAACTATACTTCACTATCAGCCTGATAAGTATGACCACATCTCCAAAATGGATGGAGTCAAGCTTTCACAGCGAACAGAAGGTCAACAAGCTCACACCAGCATCATCACCATTGGAAGAGCCGGCCCAGCCAACGAGGGCTGCTACCAATGTCTTTTTGATGTCTATCCGACCGGGCAGCAGAGAGGGAGGACATGTCTTTCACTTACGGGTGAGGCTTCATCGCTTTCATTTTTTTTTCCCACTCACTTGTGATTTAAAAATATGTATTTAGAAGAAAATATTACTCATCATAGTGTCATCAAAAAAGAGGAAATGCTATTTTCTAGACCTGCACTAAGATGGTTTCATAATGAATAACTGTTATTGGTTGTTATCACATTGAAGAATTGTTATAAATAATGCCCCAGCAGGATGTGGTTAGAACCACTTTCTTGCCTGGCCTCTTTTACTGACAAAAAAACCACAAGAGTCTTGATCAGATAAAAACTGCCAATGGGTTTGTGATTTGTTATATTTTATCAGCCTGACCTGAGTGTGGTTTGAAAGCAATGAGTGAATGCTAACTTAATCTCACGCATAGTACAAGAATAATATGTAGTTCACTCAAAAAACTAAAATCTATGATCAACTCCCTGATGTGGAGCTTAAAAGAATATATTCAGAAAAATATCAAAATATCTTTTCCCCTATTGACACAATGTAAGTCAGCAAAACCTTTTGTAAGTAGTTAAAGGGAATGTAAAAACCCCTCACTTTTCTTTTTTTATTCCTTCCAGCAATGGTGGAACTGATGGACAATAAAACAGTTGTGAGTGGAAACTCTGTTTCCCTTTTGTGCAAGTACATTCTCAGTAAGCGAGTCCGGCAGGTTTTATGGAAAAAAACAGCTGAGCAAGGGGACACCGCTACTGTTGCTTCTTATGTCAAGAATGAAAGACCCATCGTTGAGACCCCTTTCAAGGATAGGGTAACTCTAAATCCCTCACTTGGCCAATCCAAGCTCTCCATACACCAGGCTCAGACAGAGGATGAGGGCTGTTACACCTGCGAGTTCCACACGTATCCCGATGGCATTAAGAGTGAAACAGCTTGCTTGTCTGTTTATGGTAAGTAAAAATGGTAGTAATAACAGAGTTTATAGACACATTAAATTGGGTCCCACTTTATAGTAAGTGTCATTAACTACTATGTACTAACATTTTAATTATTAATTTCATAAAATGCACTCATTGTGTACATACGTTTTTACATTGTACTTATCTTAAAAATACCTTCATGTAGTTACATCTGTAATTTTTTTTCTGAAATTGCATTTATAATTACACTGTTGACACTTTTCTTACAACTTCAAGGGATAGCTCACCCAAAAATGAAAATTAGCCGATAATTTACTCACCCTCAAGTCATCCTAGGTGTACTGTATGTGACACTCTTCTTTCAGACTAATACAATTGGAGATATATTAAAATATGTCCTGGCTAATCCAAGCATTATAATGGCTGTGAATTGGCAGGCCAAAATTTGAAGGCCAAAAAAGTGCATCCATCCATTATAAAAGTAATCCATAGAGCATAAAGGCCTTCTGAAACGAATCAATGGGTATGTTTAAGATAAATTTTCATTTTTAAAAATGTATAAAGTAAAATATATATCTCTCGCAGTTCACAACCCTTACGCTATGTCTGCTGTACGATTCGCTTCAGAAGGCTTTTATTAACCCCCCGGAGCCGTGTGGGGTACTTTTATAATGGATAGATGCACTTTTTTGGGCTTCAAATTTGGGCCTGCCATTCACTGCCATTATAATGCTTGGAAGAGCCAGGGCATTTTTTATATAACTCTGACTGTATTTGTCTGAAAGAAGAATGTCATATACACCTAGGATGGCTTGAGGGTGAGCAAACCAAGGGATAATGTTCATTTTTGGGTGAAATATCCCTTTACCCCCTCATACCACCAATCGTACGCTAACCTTAATTTTTAATGAACCCCAAAACCTTGATTATATGGTTCAGGTGTGATCTGTTAGGGCTGAATCTAAACTGGCAGTTGGATCTCCAGGAACAGCATTGCGCACCCCTTAAATAAATGTATGTATTTCTTTATAAGGGTCTGTAAGGCTAGAACCTTACGCTGCTATTTTGAACCAATAATCAGAGCAAAAAGCAGTTGAAGGATGATGTGCATAATTCAGTTATTTATCTGACTTGAATATTATTAATCAGACTTCTTACAGTTGTTGTTATTCTTTAACCTCTTATTCTTTAAAAGTAAAAGTCTTTCTGCAATCACTTTAACTTTTAACATTAACAGTGTAAAAGGGAAGATTCTCAAAGCCTTTAAAGCAGCCAAAGTTATTTATTAAGTTTAAATATATAGGCAGTTGAATGGAATAACATACTGAATAGAAAAAACTGGTGTAACAAAAAAAGCTGTAACAAATAATGCACTGCTGTGCAGAAGAGGCTGTAAAAGCCGTTCTTGTAGCATGAGATTGTACACCGGTGTGCGAGTGGCAGGGTTAAAGCTTTTCTCCTAGATCAGCAGTTACCTTTCATTCTTATACCCTGAGCAAAGCATTGTTAAACATGAGTGGAATACCAACACCAAATCCAACTGACTGGAAACCAAAAGATATGGCAGGGGTGTCATTGAGGTTTAAACAACTGTCTTCCCAGACAGAAACATCCCTGGAGTGTCCCAACAGACCTCATTTAGCATATTGATGAATCCCTTGCACTAGATAGACATTAGCATACTGTGATGATGAAGGCCATTGTGCCATGTTTAATTCACACGTGTACTTTTAAAGGGATTTCTGAAGTATAGGGCAGTAAAGAGTTCTTCCCATATTCGCTCAGCCCTACAGGTCAATTACATCATTTTTTTGTCATGATCTATTAATTAGTTCAAATAAAAATGCAATTCATAAAAAGTTATAATATTCACAAGAACGTTCTAAATAGAAGTGCCACAGAATTAAGCTGCTACAGCTATAAAATGCTCATCCATTTCACTCGTGTCATTTTCACTGTACCACACGTGGGTACGTTTGGAACATTTTCCAATGTGCTCACAATATGTGAATACGTGTGCAAATGGTAAATGAATGTGCTTTTTTTTCCATAAGGGTTGTTTGGTAATTTGACAGCCCCTTTTGTCTGTCTTCCGGGTCATACAAAGGTTTTTAAGTGTATGTCTGAGTGGGTGTATTTGTAAGAAGTGGAAAAACAAAGTGCAAGTGAGAAAGGAAGAGAATGTTTGTGTGCGTGTCATTCACATTTGGCCTTCATTGTTGTGACCGAATGTCCCTACAAAGATGATAAAACCTGAAATCACCTAATAAAGTAACATACTAAATATACATTAGTATACTTTAATAAACATTACTACATATTATAATTAAACATAAAATGAAAAACAAAAAACAAACAGTAGAAGTCAATTACAAGTCAAAAAATATTTAAATAAGAAATCTATAAAAATATACTAACATGAGAAATTCTTGGTCTCTTTTTTCCATACCATCACAATATATAGACCGAAGATTTCAAGCTTTAAAAGGGAAAAAGAGGGCCTTAAAATTATTATAAATGTAGTTCATACTTCTCAAGGTCTATTGCAAGTCCACTTTTGCAAGTTTAACGACGGGAAAAATAATTGCATAGTCTAAAAGGGTTGTCCTTATTCTCCTAATGAGTAATGGGTGTGTTTAGGGTGTAATGTGCAATAAACCAATTCGAGTCTCATCTCCCATTCCCTTTAAATGCCAGTTGCGCTTGCACCACGGCGGATTCGCTATTTACATGGTGGAATTTGCAAGCTGAACGCTTTTCCAGAGAGGACTCCATATATTTTTAATATTTAAAAATGTTTGTGTGCTGCTGCACATCCCTGTCTGTGTAATAAGTAGAGTGTATGCATGTTGTGGACCCACCTATAGATGTATATTACTAACACGGCCTTTAAATAATGCAAAAATACTGCGCTACTGACTTTAGATCAGGTTTTTTTGGTCAGTGGCGCAGTCGTTTTCAGTCTCAAAATAGCAATGCTCCAACAATGTGCCTCTGTGATGAGCAAGGAAAGCGAGACACAACCATGTTTTCAAACCCGCACACCATGGGCGCACAAATGGGCGCAAATGCATTTGCTATTTAAATAACATGGCGCTGGACGTGAAAATGAAAACTGCGTCGAGCTGAAACTAGCAAAAAACACGCTTGGCACAGCATTGCGCCGGGTGTATGATAGGGCCCCAAAATGTTAATTGTTTAACATTAATGTTAACATTAACTTTATATCCACTGTGACTGAATCGAGTTGGCAGATCCGTCTGATTTGTTTAAAGGGTTACTTCAGCGATAAGCATTAAGCTTTGTATCAGTAGAAACCCGGTAGTACATTCAAATTATGGTACTTTCTCCACTCATATCCCCCTGAGACGAGAGAATTATGCATTTTATTTCTGGAAAAGTCCTCAGATGACGCAATATCGTTATTTTGCGTCATCGGCCAGAGCCTAAACACTACAGCCAGTAGAGGGAGCTAATTCTGCATGTTTTCAACCCGCAAAAAGGTGAGGGATCTCATCTCACAGAATGTAAATGCGCACGGCTCGGCCTCGGGCACTCATAACGGAGCGGTGCAGAGAAAAGTGAATGTTTCAACTTTTCAATGAATTCCTATGAAAGAAAGATAAGTAATTTCACATTTCTACTACATTAAAGACCCAGTTTAAATACAAAGCTTAATGCTGAATCACTGAAGCAACCCTTTAATTAAACATGATTAACTGATAAATCAAAAATATGTAGGCCTACATTTGGAAATGTTTTCTCTCTTGATGAGCACAGCAAAGAGAGCCAGGGCATAGACTGTAAGAATTCATTTTTTGGTAACATTTTTGGGTCAACTGTTTAACTTTCAGTTGATGGATTATTTCCTTGTTCACTCCAGTCTCTACTCTCAGAGATCTTAGATTTCTACAGAGATAACTATTGCTCAGTAGCATTTCCTGTTTCAAGTATCATATAAATAACTACATTCCTTATCTCATGCAACTGTTTTACAATGGTGATGCTTGCGGCGAGGGATGTTACTCTGTTGAAAACATCCTTTTCATTAGAAGGTAAATTCTTCTTGGGGAGAAAGCTCACAATCAGTCAGAGCTGAAGACTGGTTTAATGCTTGGCTGTCACTGTAGTTTAGGGGATAGTTTGGGATGAGGGCCAGTGCGATTACTGTGTCTCTGTTCCTCTAGAACAGAGCTCCACTGTGTTTGCTTTCTCTCTGTTGATATTGCCCAAACAGTCTGGCTGTTGTCACCAAAAAGCTCACACAGCCACAAAAGTGGACAGAGCCTCACTTTCCCCCTCGTCTTGTCATGGTTTGTCTCTTTCTCTTTTATCTGACTTATGTCACAGAGTCCCTCTTTGATGGAGCCTGCCGCAGACATGACCAACGTCTGACGGGTTGTAATCAGCATTACAACACAAGTGGCTTCTTTTTTCTTCTGAATGAGGGTACCACTTACAATACAACAAAGAAGTGCAACAAGACCGATACAGTATTTGTACTGGACATATTTCACATATTTGGACTGTTGTAAGGGTTTCCAGCTATAAAGGATAGATCCCAACTGAAAGTGCACGTTATCTCAACAGACTTTAATTCTGAATATTTAAAAAAGGAACCAAAACAAAAATGCACCAATTCAAGCTTAAAATACTACATTCAAACAACATTTGGACTACTCTGCCCTTCAAAAGGACCGTAACTCACTAGAGTGTGGAACTGAGGAAAAAAATACTTTAAAGATTTATTGTTGTCCAGCCAAATTAATTATAAGTAGAAGACTGGAACTGGAATTAGATGCTTTAGTAATGAAAATGATCTACATAAAACATATTGAGCTCAAACTTGACTTTTGACCCCTGTTTTGAAGCCTTTGTATTGTCTGCAGAAAGTGAGAAGTCACACCAAGGGAAATGGCAGTAACTTCCACACTGTCAGTATTTGGTCGCTGATCACCATTTACAAAGTCTTTATGGTAACACCTGTATAAAGACCATGGCATTTATTTTGGATTATTTATAATTGCTTTTTTATATGGAGCAGTGTGTTAGCCTGTTCATTGGATAGCTGACTAGCCTATTTATGCTATAAGCTGCTAGCTAAATGAAGTAGATTGTGATCTATCTAATATGTTAGTCTAATGCATCTTTTGTTTTACACAATTTCCTACCTTGACCTTGATGTCTGTGTTTCAAAGCCATCTCAACCATCATTTTCCTTCAAGAGCAATGGGCCATCCTTAAAAGCTATTAGTAAAAACAACTACTCAACTATTTGTTTTACCTACATGTTTATTCAGGTATTGTGTGTCAGAAGTGCTTCAGTGACATATGACACATGCTACACCACAATTTAAATGCAGCAATTTTAATGGACAGTAAAACAAAGGCAGAGTACCCTAACCCAATTCGTTCCATAACAAAGGCAAAGGCGGTAACTGCACTGTCAAAAAATATTTTAAAAGTAAGTTACATGGTTGCCTTAAAATTTTGAGTTCATTGAAATTAAAATTTTGAGTTAATTCAATGAACATTTTTCAGAATTGACATCACCCTTTATTCAAATATTATTAAAAGATTTTGTAAACGTGTAATTGTGTTTTATTTGTTATAATGCAGTGAAACATGCCAAATTGTGCAATTTGCATGATTTATCACAATATTTTTATTTTATTTATGTGGTTCAGATAAAATAATATTTTGAGTTTCTATTTATTAAACCAGTTTCCTTCATTGTATTAACTAAAATTTTTAATTTAAATGAATTCAAAATTTCAAGGCAACCAGGTTACTTCCTTTTTTAAGTTAAACCAACAATATTGTTTTACAGTGTTACGGTGTTCTGCCTTGGTTTCTCTTCGGCTTTTGGAAGTTACTGTTAAGAAAACCCATTCTTTTCTCGATAAAACACTGGAACTGACTCAAGATACTTATCCACATGATATGAGGTCTTGAATGTCTCAAAAATGTTGATAATTAATTTTTAGGTTACTGCCTTTTGTCTTTGTAGAGCAGTACTAAAGCCACCTAATGCTCAGTGTTTTCTTTTACAATGTCTTTGAATTAAGTTATGGGCTTTTTCTTCACACTTTTAAAAAGATTATAATGTTAATGTCTTAAATAGCTTATGAACTTCATGTAATTTTCCTAGTCCTGCCCCAACCTGAGGCCAATTACGTCACCGTATCGCAGGGCATTGTTGAGGCGAACTGCACAGCTGTGTCACGTCCTGCAGCAGAGATCTCTTGGAACGTGGAGGGACATAATCAAACCCTTGGCCCTGCCGTGACATCATTTTACCAGCTAGGGGACGGCACCACAATGGTGGTCAGTTCCATTCAACTGCAGACTGAACTACTGGACGATGAACTTGTGAAGTGTGAAGTTCATCATCAGGGCCTTGGGTCTGCCATCACTGTGTCTCTGAATAAATGTGAGTGAAACTTACTTGACTATAAGTTTGGCTATACATTTTTACATTCTTCTATTGTGTGGTTATGTTTCTAGATGGTTGTGAATATTAGATTTGGTTAATGTTTGTTTTTTTGTTACAGCTAGGAACGCCCATGTCATTCTCATTTCAGCCAGCTGTGTGGCCCTTGTGCTGCTCATATGTCTGTGCATCTGCCTGAAGAGATGCTAACTTGACCTGCTGATATGGTCAGTATAGCACCACAAAAATGTCTGTCCACTTTAATATCATGTTTCACATCAATTTAAAGTCACTATGAAATCAAAATGGACATTTCTCGTTTTGTTTTTTTAATGGAATAATGCAGTATTTATTATGAATAGCTACGTTTCCTCTGCCGGAGCGATACAAGTCAGGACTTTCAACCGGCCGGGCTAGGTTAATGGCACACTACGTTTCCACCATCAGGCCAGAAGACTTCACTAAAATTACATGTAACACGCCTCTCTGTAATAACGTCACACAAACCCATCGTTTCACCAACAAATGGAAGTTTTATCAGAAAACGAATCAGACAGAAATCAGCTTGACGCACAAGATTGTGATAACCTATATGATTTGTCTGATTTGTTCAAGCGGTCATATTTACCATGTTTCCTGTGGTAATGGTTAGCACGCAGTCTTTTGCATCCCTATTTCTGCCTTATACGGTGATCAGAATCCTGTTCACATCAAGAATGGTAACTATAACGATAAGAACTGTGTCAATCAAAGTTATTTTAAATATTTCTATAAGAACCAATACTCAACGCAACACTTGTTCACATTTCAAGTGTAACATTTGTAACATTATCACAGTTACAACCCATTGAGAACAGCATATAGTTCGCACCCACAGCCTAACCACAAGCTCTACACTTCAGCTCAAAAATCAAGACAAAATAACATGACTTTTAAATGTAAAATATAACATCAAATTTAACAGGGTAACCCATTTACTAAAAACACCTTTAACAGCACTTCATTTCAACATTTACTCTCCTGATCCATCAGGATGCAATTGCAAAGCATGCTGGGAACTAGAAATCCACTGCTCAGCATCAGTCCATGCAACATAAATGATTTGTGTAGTCCCAACACAAATGGTTTATGTCAACTGAACATTGTACACATTTTATGTAATTTAACGTGATAAAATTGAGTGCAAATGGCAATTAAGTAAACACTTTTTTTATATTTGTGTTGTTTCAGCTTATTGTATTTAAATAAATAGCTAGAATATTGTTTTGAGTGGAAGCATGTGCTTGTCTGTCAATTTAAATGCTCATGCTTCTGATTGGCTGTCAGTTTTTTTTTATTATTGTTCATCAGCTGGCAAAAATTATTCTGAAAGTAATTCCAATGATACTGTTTCTCTGTGCCATTATCGTTAGCTGTGGTGTGAACTATATTCTTCTGGTGCTATTTAATGTTGAGAACAATATTTAGAACTACATCTTTATCTTTTCTTTATAGTTATTGTCTTTGGTGTGAATCCTTAAGAAAGCAAGAATAATCAAAGGAAGAAACTATCCAGTGTTTACTTTGAATCAATCTGTAAAAGTTTTGTTTTTAAATCTTGGCTTTTGACACTAACATTTTTTGACTGGGGTAAAGCAACAACTTCGGAATAAATGTAACTTTGGAATTTGATGATCACAGGCACATTAATAAAAGCTGGTGACTGTGGTAGATGTAAAACCAAGATTTACAAGATTTATTGTCGGGGTCACTTTGAAGGACTGAAGTATTTGAACCATTTTATGCATGTTCAAAATATCTAAATAATAGTAAATGTATCAATAAATAGGCCTACATTAATCTATATAATATGTACATACTTTTTATTTTATTTATTTTTTATTTTAGCTATGCAGCTCTAGAAAAAATTGAGACCACTCCAAGTCCAAAAATGTATATTAACTAGTCTTTTAATTTTTTCCAGATCTGTATATTGTCAGTCCATCCTATTAAAGTTAAAGGTCCGCTATGTAGGATTGACAGCTAGTGGTCGAAATAGGTACTGCAGTCCAAGTTCAAAATATTGGAGATCGTTGTTTCCCCCTCCCCCTTCTCCTCAGACTCATGCGGGTTGCCAGCTGTGGGTAAGCGCAATTGACAGTGGAAGCCACACTGTTGATGAGTTGATTTATATGCATTTTAATATGCTCTCGTTCATAGAGATTTTTAGATGGATGCTGAGGCTTTTTAGGTCAGGTAGAATCTGTGTTCTCTGACCCAGTTTGTTTGTTGGCTTCCATTGAAGCAATACGCTGAGTTGTCCACCAAATGGCAACCCGGGGTGTCAAAATACTATTGGGTTTCACACAGAGCAAAACAAAAACAGACATTTCAAACAAAAAAAAGGCACGGAATGCACATTTCAAAGTATACCTGGCTGTAGCATTGGCTCTGAGAAGCAAGTAGGTGAATTTAGCATGTTTCCTAAATATCTGCAAACATATTATGGTATTTTTATGAAAAACTTACATACAGCACCTTTAAAGGCTGAACCCCCAGAAATCTTTTATAAAGGAGATGATGAAAACAGAAGCTACTGGAGAAATGTTTTGTCGGAAATGTAGAGAGAGACCAGAGTGACTCACTAACCTCTCACTTCACACAATCTGTCCAAGTCTTCCTTCCTGCTTCATTCTGATCCACTTTCCTCTTATATAATCTGGTCACCCGAGAGGAAAGGAAAAAGCATTTCACATTGTTTTAAATTTAAACCAATAAAGCTAAATTCACATAAGAGGCCCTATGGGGAGAATAGAGACTCAAGACCATACAGGAAGTCCACATCATCCTGTTCAGGTTTTGCTCATTGAGCTGTCCTCTTATTGCTCATTACTGCACACGTTGACTTATAACCAGTCAAGTGGCCCTAAATCTCTTTTGGTCTGACTGGTTTATGGCTTGAATTTCATTGTATCACAAAGTTGCACTAAATATATTTTGTTTTCAGACCAAATGTATGTATAAAGTAGCAAAGATTGATTGTGAAACCAAAGGTGAAGTATGTTTTACAGAGCCACGTGTATCTACAGAACCACAGGAAGTCTAAGGAGTTACCACTTCCTGTCTATTGCAAGAAGCCCTCTCAGCCTCACCTTGTACCGTGACTGATGTCTTTTGAGTTGCCATCAGAAACAGGAAATCGTCGTTTAAAAGCATCACATCATCTCCTCTTTCTTTACTTAAAGTGCTTCTACAGAGTCGACTTCCATAATGGGAGTTATTTATGAGTGAAAGGATGTATATTGGGGAAAGAGAGAGAGAGAGAGAGAGAGAGAGACGGAAAATCATTTTATCCAATGTGATTTGATTGACTCATGAAAAGTTGGTGTTAAATACCAGAATGAAGTGAGTGAATGTCTGAGTAGCTATGACTATTATATCTTGATTAAACAATAACATGCTCTGATGAATCATTCACAATAAGAACAGTATGTGATTTAATTTTGATTTAATGTTAAAGCATTTGGCCCCTCTGATCTAAATGCAATCCATATGGCTCAAAATTGTTTTGCTGCTCCTTAAACATTAGTGTCCCATAATTTCCCAGAAGTTTCCAGTTAAGCCTGGTTCCTCTCAAGAGTTTCCTCTCTCTTCATGTATACATAATCTTTTTCCTTGCCATTATCACCTTTGACTTGTTCACTAGGGGCATTAGGCAATAAATGTATCTAAACCGGCTTTGTAGCAAATGTAGTTTATTGTTAATATGTTGTGTGTAAAACCATTTTAGCGGTGTGTTTTGCAGATCAGGTCATCCGTTGACTTCTTAACAGTGGAAACACTGTGGCTCTGTGGTGTTTTCAAAACACTGCTCTGCTTGTTTGAGCGGTAAACCTCTGGCTCAATCAGTAGCATCAGTTTGAGCTGGATTATTTGTAATAACCTGTTTAGTAGAGAATTTACTAGTTTGTCCTAAGAGAGCTAGACACGGAAAGGAAAAGCCTTCATATTACACAGCACATTTTCATCTCTATAAAATTAGAAAAACTAATACTTGTGTATGTAAATGGCCTCTTGATTTGAGAAGAAGAAAATAAACACCAGTAATACATATATACTTGATTTTTATTTTAGAAGTTGCACGGGGACACTCATTTGCTTAAGCCAAACGAGTGAAATGATTTAAAATGATCCTTAATGTACTAAAAAAATGTGATGTTATGTTAACAAAAAACTAACTTCCATGTTATCCACCTCAATGGTAGTTTGTTTTTTGATGTAATCTCATGGGAGACAGGAAAAGGGCTCAACTGGAATAATAAAATAATTGTGTGATTAGATTCTTCAGCCCAACCCTATATCAGCTCTAGATGGAGAGCATTAAGTAAAATTAGCTGTAGGAGTTTAGCTATAGCTTTATTTGTGGGGGTTAGGTTGAACACTGGGCTTTTGCTGTGTCTATGACATTAACTCTTGTCAAACTGTTTCCTTTTTTCCTTCAGCCTGACTGAAATGAAAAGAAATGCTGCTATGTTCAGATGTTCACCCTGACCAAACAACGGTGTGGCCTCTTTCGGAATCACAGACGTCTTCTAATATAACTGATATTCAGTCTAACAGTATAAAAACAGACATTTAATCACAACACTTCCAACACTAAATGCCTTATTTATTATAGACTGTATATTTAATTAAAGCATTTTTTTTCTTATAGTCAAGCTGTACTGAATCATACTCTTACAAGTTAACTAAATCGAAGGAAACTTATCTGAAAGTTGACATTCTGTAACCATAGAAAAGTCAATAACCAGACAAAATCTTATTGTTAGCATTACGGCTGTTTTGATGTGTGTAATAAAAATAACAAAGTTTTATCAGGGGAAACACTCTTTTAGACATGAGCACTCTTTTGGCTTTAGGTGCCAAGTTATTTTCTTGATGTTTGGATTAAAGTATTACAAACATTTTCCCACTAGTGCACTCATAGCTCATAGCCATGTCACTATAAAATGGGGTATTTCCATTTCCCTTCCCCTTCACACCTCCAAGTGTTTTGTAAAGTTCTCTGAAATCTTTGAAATAATAAAGTACACATGCACTTATTAGTTATGTATCTTAAAGTGTTAGTTCACCCAAAATGAAAATTCTGTCATTAATTACTCACCCTCATGTCGTTCCAAACCCGTAAGACATCTTCGGAACACAATGGAAGATATTTTTGATGAAATCCAAGAGCTCTCTGACCCCTCATAGATAGCTATTTAATTAACACTTCTAAGGCACAGAAAGGTATGAAGACATTATTAAAATAGTCCATGTGACTTAAGTGGTTCAACCTTAATTTTAGGTCGTGGTGCTCACATGAACAGCATCGGCTAATGGTGTGCTGGCGTAGCTCTGTTGTTACTCGGAAGCGCTGTACTGTATTTACTACATCAGCAGCGTGGGAGACTGACACACATGTGAAGAAGTTGTTGAATAAAGTTGTTAATTTTGTTTGGTTGTTGCGTACAAAAGTATTCATGTCGCTTCATAAAATTAAGGTTGAAACACTGGATTTTAACAATGTTTTTACTACCGTTCTGGACCTTGAAAATGTTAATTAAATTGCTGTCTGTGGAGATGTCAGAGAGCTCTCAGATTCCATCAAAAATATATTGTCTATTATATCTATTTGTGTTCTAAAGATGAACGAAGGTCTTATGGGTTTGGAACGGCATGAGGGTGAGGAAATAATGACAGAATTTAAATTTTTGGGTGAACTAACCCTTTAATTCTTGTTTCTTTCTGAACACACTGGTTTATAAATCTATCCCACAATAATCGGTTTATTTTTTGAGGATGGTATATATCTTATCCATCTAAAAGCAAACAGTGTACTGTGGCATCAGAGCCAAGGCATAGCTGTAGTCAACATGCTTTTAGTAACAAACGGCCATAGTGCTTCCAGGGATGCAAGTTTGTGTTTGTGTAGGTTAAACAAATTTTATAGGAAATTTATTAAAGAAAAAGTTTATAACATGCAGTTATTCTCAAATTACAAGAATACAAAATTTCTGAAGCAATTGTGGAGTAATATCATGCACAGTCTGTCATAGTATTACTTCAAAGCAATTGGAACTGCAATACATGGGTATATACATTTCTGAAGTATTCATTGTCAAATCACACACTCTCTCACACACACACAAACACACACACACACTAGTTTACTATCTTTGTGGGGACTCTCCATAGGACGTAATTTTTTTAATACTGTACAAACTGTATGTTCTATCCCCTTAACCCTACCCTAAACCTACCCATCTCACAAAACTCTGCATTTTTACAAAATAATTGTATAAAACAATTCTGTTTGTTTTTAAGCTTGTTTCCTCATGAGGACCTCAATTTGTGTGCATTCAGGTTGAAGTCCCCACCAGGATAGAAACACACACACACACACACACACACACACACACACACACACACACACTCACACACATAGAGTTAAGTCTCAAAGGCCACATCACATTGCCTGAAGATTCAGAAGCATACAAATGACCGTTCTCTTCTTCTCATGCTGCTCGGAAATGTCACAAGTATAGTTTCAGACACGATATATAACAGTGGTCAGCAGGTCTGAGTTCAGATAGAGATGAGGAGGAAGAAGCAGATCACTGTTTTGAGTTGTTATATACTGTGGAGTTGGAAACAGGGCATTTATTAATGTATTTTTCAACGGAAATAAAGATTTCCATCGAATAAAACTAATTTGATACCTGATTTTTATTTGCCATATCTTTTATTGTCGATTTTCTCACTAAAAAACAAACAAAACATGATCATATGAGAAAGTAGGATATTAAAGCAATGGTAAAGATTAGTTTAAGCACTCAAACCACTCACCTTGGTGTCTAATAACATAAAGTAATGTTATAGTCATAATTATAAACACCAGCCCTGCTATTCCACCGCAGATGTGCAAATATAGCCAGAGCCACTGCTGATCATCATTGTGAAGTGTATCATGTGTTGTAATGGCCATACCGTTACTTGGGTTGCTTGGAGTGGGTAAAAATGTATTCTTACTATTATCTGCTAAAAATATAATAAAAAAATATAGACATTAAATAGTAGTTTAAAATTTACAAACAATATCTGTATATTTACATGTACACAATAAAAGATAACTTGACTTACATGCCACATTGACAGTTATAGTATGGCTAATAGACAGATTGTTTTCTCTACATCTGTATGCACCTGCATCCTCCATTGAGATGTTCAGGAAAGTCAGGAAAGAAATCCATTCGTCCTCAGCGGTATTCTTCCACTCAGTTTTTATGTAATCTGAATGATTTAAAGCATTACAGTCATTTCCATTGAGTTTGCACCATGAGACTCTTGCTCTCCTGTGACATCCACGTAGAGTTACAGTACAGTTGATCTTCAACTCTGTCATAGCACGAGATTTAAACACTGTGTGTCTGAGCACTTTGACCTGTGGGAAACAATCCTGCTCAGACCCTAAAAGAATGAAGGAAAACGGGAAAAATGCATACTGTAAGATTAAACAGAGGGTGAACTTTTGGTAACAGTTTATTATAACCTTCATTAATAAATAATTAACAAGTGTTATAATGCTTAACAGATCATTAGTGAATATATATTTACATAGCTAGAAATATCAGATAATGTGCTTGCTAATGTTTACTAATGAGCTTATTAGTCATTACATGATTAACAAATCATAATGTAAATTTGAATGCTTACAAATGTCATTAAAAACGTTCAATTCATAGGGTCATGCGCTTTAAAAAAATCTAGAAATGAATTTGACAGATGGTTTACAATGATTAAAAGCTTCAAACATATAATGCTTAACGGATCATTAGTTTATATTCAGAGAGCTATGAAATTACATGCTTGTTAATGTTTATATAAACTTATTAAAGATTACATAATTAACAGATTATTATTTAATGTAAATAAATTCCTAAAAAAAATCTCATTAAACTTCAATTCATATAAAACATTGGTGACACTTTACAATAAGGGTGCACTAATATGCATTAATTCATGCTTAACACATGCGCAGATAATCATGAGTTAATGTGTTACTAATGGTTAACTAACCCATTTATTAATGATTACTGCATCAGCAACTAATGAAGATTCGACATGATTAATAGATTAAGTAATCATTAAATTGTTATTAGTTCATTGTGTCATATGTATTAATTCCTTAATAACATATTATATGAACTAATAATGTAAATTAATGTGTTACCACAACGGGTCAAAGCCATGCATTTCAACTTCCAGTTGTCTGCTTTAATTAATCATTAGCTACTGATTTACAAATGTATCATTATGTTATGACTTTACTTGTTGGGGCACATGGCTATTAACTAATTGATTAAGTAATATGTAATTGTGGTTATGGGTTTTGAAATAATTTTGAATTAGTTAATAGTGATGTGCCCCAACAAGTAAAGTCATAACATAACGATACCTTTGTAAATCATTAGCTAATGATTAATTAAAGCAGACAACTGGAAGTTGAAATGCATGGCTTTGACCCGTTGTGGTAATTAACACATTAATTTACATTATTAGGTAATAAAATATGACTTTCATTAAGGAATTAATACATTATGACACATTTAGTTAATAACAATTTAATGATTACTTAATCTATTAATCATGTCGAATCTTCATTAGTTGCTGATGCAGCAATCATTAATAAATGGGTTAGTTAACCATTAGTAACACATTAACTCATGATTATCTGTGCATTAGTTAAGCATGAATTAATGCATATTAGTGCACCCATTTTGTAAAGTGTTACCGTACCTTTTTAGTACCTTTATAAGCATTGGACTTTTAACTACTGTAACAGCGTTTGTGTAAGGGGTACGTTTAGCTAAATGCTTGCTAAACAATAACAACACATAAATGTAATATAGAGGCAAAACATATTTTTATTGCTTTAGTATACTATATCCTTAAACAGGTTATTCCTTGAATCATACATCAACAGAAGAAAACAAATACATTTTCAAGAAAATACAATACAATGTAATGTTTGAACCTTGTTCCCAAATTTACCCATGCACACCAAGCCTGAAACCTAGCCTTACCACCAAACCTGTCCCTAACTTTATACCCGTATCACACCACTATTCAGAGGTGTTTGGCAGAACATGAACACAATAAGTATTGTACCTAACTATTTCTTTTTTATTTTATGGTTACACACAACCAAATACATTTAAGTACCAAGTGGTATTCATTAACTACATGTACTTATTGGGTTAGGAATAGGGGTTGGTTTAGGGTTAGTTACATGTAATTATGCATAATTTATAGTTATTACAGTAGCTACATGTAACGTGTAACAAGGACACTAAAATAAAATGTCACTTTTTTTTCTTTTCTTTTTTTTTTGTACATAATAGATAATAAAAGCTAATATAAAGTGGGACCAGTCATTCTTATATTGTTACATTTTCTGTTAAATATTCAGATCACTATAGCTACCAAACACTTTTTTTTTGCATTTGTACATTTGTAAATGTAAAATATAATTTAATGACATTTGTAGATTTTCAAGAATTGCATGGTCATATGAGTTGAAATTTAATGACATTTTTATAAACATTTTATTATACATGAAATTATCTGTTAATCAATCAACAGGTAATGTTTAATATGTTTCTTAAAGCATTCTATAATGTTTGTTAATGATTCATTAATGGAAGTTATTAAAAAGTGTTACTATCTAAATTGACATCGTCCACTAAAGAAAACTGCGTAAGATGAGGAATTTTCGCACAATCCTTAAAAAGGACATTTTTCATTTCTGTCATTCAACTAAATGTTTACGGGTGTTAACAACAGGACAACTTCATTATTTTATTTTCTTATATTACATGATTGTGCAACTACATTGCATTTAACACATTTAACGCCTCCCAAATATCACATTTATCAGTCAGATCTTAATACTCACCATTGGTGGTGCCGCTGACACTAAGCAATAGCAGTAGGAGAGAAACGAAAAGGTTGCAGATGACCTGGAAGACACAGTTGTCCATTGTTGAACGTCTCTTATAAGGGAAATGTATATTTTAAAGTTATACAAAAATGAAAGCTGTAAATTGTGTACGTCGGGACTCGGGAGTATGCGCTGTTAAGCTCTTTGTATGATGTCTCTCACCATCATGTTTTTCTATTTCTTTTCTTGTCTTATCTTCAACTCCTTGAATCATAAGTGCTTTATGTTGTTTCTCAGAGTCTTTTTACTTGTTGGTTGGCTTTGTGTCTGTCTCTGTATCTCTTGGTTTGCCTTCTTTGGTCATTGACAGTGTCAAACCTCATCTAGTGTGTTTGTAGTGGTTTCAGGTTGTCTGAACCTTGTCCAGGTTGGTTCAACCTTCATGTAAATTTTGAAGAGAAACATGAAGAAAAAAAGACGATGTGTTCAAATGAACTCAGTGACACCTTCTTGTGGATAATAACTGAACAGCAGCATATTAAGTCAAATTAGAGTACTTGCTGTCAGTTCACAAGATGTAATGTGTTGATTCAAACCATTTTCTGCCTGGAAAAAGATATGAGCGCATGACATCAAGTCACTATTTAGAAAACTATTAAATAATAAGATTCAGCATTGACTGATTGTTGCAATTGTTACTTGTGACTGACGGCAGAAGGTCAAAGACCACGGATATTAGACTGACATGCAATGCAACCAATAATTTGTTTTGTTTAGGGGCGTGAAAATTTAAAGTCGATGTTTTGCGGTAGAATTTAACCAATCAGATGATGACTTCGAAACTCCTGAAGTGTTTCCAGATAAGTGTGTAAGATGTTCAGCCAACGGTCCATGGGGGTGATGTCTGAGGCTGAGACTACTTAAGGTTAACTTGAGTAAAAGATGCACTATGTAGTATTTTTGCAGTAAAATATCCAAAAACCACTAGGCCAGTGTTATATATTCTGTTCAGTTGAGTACTTTCAATATCCCAAATGTTTCCAACTATTTGTAAATTATGAGAAAATTGCTATTTTAACCAAGGAGCCGGGATGTCTGAGCATAGCGTATGAGGCAGTCACCTGTCAATTGCGTCATATCAGCGTTACCCTCGGTTTCTGGTTTTATTTGGCAGAAACGCTTTACTCTTAGCAGTGTGCAACAAGTGTCACTGTAGCCGCCGAGTGAACGCACAGAGTAATGTCAATAACATAATTTTCAACACACTCAAATGTATCTAATATGATAAACAGAGCTAGGTTACTTCATGCTCATGACCGGAAAAGCAGAAATAGCGCCGGTGACTGTGTCCTGTCATAATAAAAGTCCCCCTGCTTGTTGTTCGTCTCATTAACAATCGCTCCAGCGGCCTTGCTCAGCTCCACAACACTCGCCCCTGCTCTGCTTCATACTGCATTTTTATCAACACTTGATTGTTGGTAAGTTTCATAAAGAAAGGCAACATTTTAAACAAAAAAAAGTTGAAGACTACACCT
This sequence comes from Gobiocypris rarus, assembly GCA_023029165.1. Lineage (NCBI taxonomy): Eukaryota > Metazoa > Chordata > Actinopteri > Cypriniformes > Gobionidae > Gobiocypris > Gobiocypris rarus. The sequence goes on from CM040914.1 coordinate 31,873,020, forward strand.
TGATCAGATTCAGAACGGATTCAGAATAATAATAAAAACACAGATGGAGTAGATCGAGTCCAAAGTCCAAACCTTCACAGACAGTAGTTTTCTAGGCTATTTGTGGGTTAACTTACCCTTCATTTCATCTGGTAATATTAAGCGTTTTATTTATTTTTTACTTTTGATTTACACACTGTTTAATAATTGATGATGATCACATTATTTTATATTTGATTGAGCATGGATTGAGCAATCTTCTATCACTTGCTAGTATTACTAACTTCTATCAGATCAGATGCTAGTAACATATACAAGTGATGCTAGTACCTAATAGCTAGTTAAACAAATAGACATACAGTGAAAGAAGACAGCCAGATGATGATCTTTAGATTTAAAGGATAAAAAAAAACTGAATTCTAACCCACTGACTTCTTTCCAAAAAATCCTTAAAGTCTCGTTTGCTTCATTTTTCCTGCCCGCTGTCTGTCGTTATTAACACTCTCTCAGACACTTGACTTTGCTGCTAGCTCCTCCCCTACCTGCTGCATATTCAACAGGAAGAAACGACAGCAAAGAAATGTAGCCTATACTCTAGGCTAGATTATTTTTAAGGTCTATTTTTACAGGCTGTATGCACTATGCATTACGTGCAAAGCCAAAGCGCAAATAGGACAACTTATGATTTTGCGGGTTTACATAGGCTTTAAAAAAAAAAAAAAAAGGGGAAATTTTTTTTTTCTCGTTCGGGAATCGGGGCTACACTCAAAACATCCGGGGCTGAAGCCCTGGCAAAATCGGCTGGCTCCGCCCCTGCTACAAACTACGCCTTTGTTTTGAACAGGCGCCCTCTATCGGACTGAAAAGTTGCATAGTGCACCTTTAAGGACTTTAATAAAGATTAGTGAAGGCCTAGGTTCTCTTTCAGGTATACACAGTGTGCAAAGATACACTTCGTACAACTCACTGAGCAATCTTTCCAAAAATGTACAATAGTACATTCTTTAGACTTTCAAGACTTTCAAAACCTTTTTTTATATCATAAATCATATAATAATGCAGATGGAAATCATTCTTCTGTGCAACTGTGCAATCAAATTTTTTTTTCAAAAAATTAACTTTCAAGTAACACTCTACAGTCTATGATAGAAAATACTGCTCAGATTATTACTTTGTTTTGCAAGTGTTCATAACTAGTGTGTATCAAGTAGGCCAGTGTAAGATGGTCATTGTTTGCACTCTGTAGAAGCTCTTGTCTTGATGTTTTTGTTATAAAGCTGCATTTAAAAAAAGGTTAAGAGTATGGGGATGATGTAAGGGACAAAAAATATCTATAACATGTAACACAGGATTTGTACTTTTCTGAAGCTTTTTATGTAAATATTATTATTGTATATGCTGCCAATACATCCATACTGTAAAATTTAGCATATATGCACAAATACGAAAATGTACATCTAAACTCTGTGTATGAACACTAATGAGATGATAATATGTATAGTATAATATCTAGTGCAACCAAAGTCAAATGAGATGAATGTTTTACAGAGCCCCGTTAAAGTACAGAACCACAGGAAGTCTAAGGAGTTACCACTTCCTGTATTTTGCAAGAAGGCCTTCTAAACTTAGGCTACCTTGAAGTTTTTTTTATTTGCCATGGGAAACAGGAAAACATTGTTTAAAGACACCATATCATAAATCACTTCAACATAGTGCATCTACAAATAAATATGTTCACTTAATGTGACAAACCACTTAAAAAGCCAATTGTGAATCATCATTTACCTCCCATTATACAATGTAAAAATGCTGAGAGTTTTCTGTGATGGGTAGGTTTAGGGTTATGTTGATAGAATATACAGTGCCTCACATCCACGCCCCACGAATTTACGATTTCAGACACAGCTTCAGCGTCTATTTAGGGGAGAGAGCATTTGATCGGACAGAAGATGTGATGAGAAGCTGAAGTCCGCGGAGATGTCTGTAATGTTCTGACTGACTTTTGTTATAACATTGTGTTAGATGGTGTAAGTGTAGTGAGACAGATTGTAATGATTTTTGTGGTCTCTTCCTCGTGTTTGACAGAGTGCTGCTAGCCACTTTTGATAAAGTGTAATTTTGTATGTAACATCAATTTACTCTTTACGCTGTTCATAGTTTCTTAATTATTCGGAGGGAAGCAGTAGGGGGTGAAAAAAGAGCAGAGCAAAGAAAACAAACAAGAGAAAAAGCAACGAAAATAACATGAACAACTTTTTGCCTTTTGGTGCCAGGTTATTATCTTGATGTTTGGATGTGAAGAAGTGCACTTCATGGCTTTAAACATTTAGCCCACTTGTGTCATTCTAAAATGAGTGTTTCTAATTCCCCTAAACTTTCACAACTTCATGTCTGTGATGAGTAAAGTTACCAGAAAACATGCACTTTAATCAAAAGTTGGTCACATGATACTGTATTTTGATGTTCTGTTTGCAGTGTTTTCTGAAAGACAAACAGGAGGTGATTTTGAGTGATTGGTATGCACTGTGTGTGTTTTCATCCACCCACTCATAAAGGAAATAAAAAATAAAAACACAAACCTTCACCTGGTCTACAGTGACATTTTTATATAGGCCTTTTGAAAGGGTTTTTATCATGCAGAAGGTAGCTGAACAAGTAAATCTGCTGCATTTCATTCCTCCACCCTTCCCTGCGGCTCCGCCTCTTTCCTTCGTCAGATCGGCTACGTCTTACGCCCGGTTCACACATACTCCGTTTGCAGTGCGTGTGGGTGCGTATTTTTTTTCGTACCCATGTTAACGGATTACAGCTTTCACACTGCACGCGGATGCTGTCCGTCAGTCCGTTCCAGGTGCGTTGCGTCTCCAGCAGTACAGCGATCGTTTTCGTACCGACTCTATTTTTTGCTGTGCTGCACTGTTGAATTAAAGTGACCTCGTATTGTTCACATTAAAATGAACATATTTCGACAATAATTTTGAATATCATCAAATGTGCATAAATAGCCTACAGTCAATATGTTCTACAGTTACTTATTTGCAAATTTTGATCAGATATGATAATTAATATATATATATATATATATATATATATATATATATATATATATATATATATATATATATATATATATATATATATATATATAAAATATATAGCCTATATTTAGGGAGGGTGGGGTAAACACTGCATCTCAGCAGGCAATCACGTGACAGGTTAGTGGACGGAAAAGTAGGTGATTGGATGACACTCGTCTCATCGTGGAGGTGGAAAAACACAAAATTCTTTATGACCCGCAGAATGTACAGTACAAATATTTGATTGCCAAGGAAAGATCATGGGAAGCAATTTCCTCGGCTGTTGGTGTCCATGGTAAGTTTTCAAATGTTTGTTTCTGCATAAGACAAGTGCAATGTTTACATAAGTAGCCTATAACTTACTTTAGTAACGAATATATATATATATATATATATATATATATATATATATATATATATATATATATATATATATATATATATATATATATATATATATATATATATATATATATATATATATATATATATATATATATATACATAATTAATATCATAAGTTATTTATATGTTTATTGTTTTAAATGAAAATACAAATGTATTATTACTGTACTGATATGTTCTTTGTAAACTTAAATACTGTTCTGTTCTGCTCTTTTTATCTTTTTTTGTTGGTCATCACCTTTCACCTTCATGTCATATGAATGTAGGGATACATAAGTTTACACATGAACTATAAATACATTACATACATTTTTATTTATAATTATTGCATTTAATGTATGAAGGACCGAATAGGAAATGTTTATGGAAAGTCTGAATAAATGCAAATATAAACATGTAGTTGTAGCTACATCTGAATTAATATTAGTAAACCTTAATATGTAGCTATAGTTTTGAATATACAGAAGTTAAACAGTGTAAATATATATAGGTTTGTTATAATTTGGACTATATAATTGCTTTTCTTCTGTCAGCAACTCTAACTACGGGTAAAACAAAGAATAAACAATGATTAAAATAACTTTTTTAAACGTTTAAATGTATTTAATAATTTCAAAGTTAACGTTGAATAAAAAATCTAAATAACTTACCCATTTTTGATGATGTGGCATACAGAAATCGACGGATCAGTAGCGCACTGCAAACGGATGATGTGTGAAAGCACAATGGCGCGTCATGCTTCCGCACCGCGTATGCAACGCAACACGCAACACGCACCGCAACACGCACTGCAGACGGAATATGTGTGAAACGGGCGTTAGCCCTCGGGTACTCTGGCTCCACCTCAGATGCGCGTCATCTTTATCAACATGTGTATATTAGTTCCTCACCGTCACTCAGTGTTTGTCCAGTATTGTTTATGTTTATGTGTGTTTCTACCGTCTATTTGCCTGTGGATAATTATTAAAACTTTTTTTACTTTATTCATCATCTCCGTGCCTTCTTCTTCAACACACGAGACAATCGGTTCTCTTAAAGATTCAGTCAGATTCGTTCACTGACCTTTTCTGCAGGTTAACATCCTTTTGCCTTTATGGATAGCTTCCTGGTCCGCTTGGCATTCACACTGCCATTTTTAACAGCGAACCTAAAGTTACTGGACCAAAGGCATAGGGTTGAGGTCACAACCTGATTGGTCGGCTTTTATGACATTTATTTCGCGAGTCTTGTGACGGAGCTTGCTTACCGAACATCCAAAACAATGCTGTGTGCTGGATTAAACGTGTAACAGTTTTATGCGTATTACATATGGTTGCAGAGAACTTACAAAATGTTCAAAACAGCAGCAGGATTTCCTCCGTTGTATGCAGAAACGAAGATCTGCTGCAAAGAGATGGCAGTTCCGTCGTCTGTACCGACTAATAGGCAACACACGTCATTTGATGAGAAGAACCAGGTATGCTTACATTATGCCCTCTACTCATTTTGGATACACAGATCTTTCCGCGTCATCAAATCAGCTGACTTGTAGGCTAGCGTCACATTTTGTGACATCACATCTTGTTTTTGGTTCGTTTACATGTCTTTGGTCCGTGTTGCGTTCATATATCAATCGAACCTCACCAGAGTTTGTTTGGAAGCGGACCCAGACCCATCTTTTTAGCAGTCTCGGGCCGCTTGTTTGGTGCGCACCAGGGTTCGGATGGCAGCAGTATTCACATATATTCAAATGAACAGCACTAACCAACAATCGCATCAGGGTTCGTTTTAATCGAACCAAACATGACAAGTGTGAACGAACTCTTAGGGCCCTTTCACACCGGCCTTGTTTGGTCCGGATTTTCTGACTTTTCAGTGTGGTCCGAATTAAAATTACAGGTGTGAAACCATCCGGTCCGAACCAAACAGATGAAATTTGGTCCGACGAAAAGAGGTAGTCTCGGTCCGGATCAAACTGAACAAAGGTTTGGTTCGTTTCTTGTGTGAAAGCATTTTCTGTATAGTTTGGACTTTCAGACCATTTACAGGAAGTTCTGGTGGTAGAATTAGTGAAAAAACACAGGTTAAACTCACAGCACATACAGTGATGGAGGAGTGTGCAGCATTTTAAACAAAACCGCTCTGTGTAGTCAGCTGCTCGCATGAACAGTGTGCTTTGCTTGACAATTTATTTTCGTTTCAAATTGTTTAATTTAAAAGTGGACATTTCAAGCTTTATATATACATATATATGATATTTCTCATGTCTGTGAGACAAGTAGCCTATATGAGTTTCGGTTTATTTATGAGACCGCTCCAGTTCATGTGCAACGCAAATGATCGCTCTGTCACGGTTATTGTCTGCTATATTTGCTTCTTATTTATTAAATCAATGCAAATGGATGATGATACATTTATTAAAATTAAGATACAATTTATACGAAATGAAATTCACTTTAAAGCCTACAAAACAAAACTTAATGAAGTGGTCAAAATAATTTCTGACCCGATGTCTTTGACATATATTACACATCTGTGGCCTTTTCATAATCAATATAGCCTAGATGAAATTTAAAAATAACATTATAATATTTAAACATATCTATGAAACAAAATACATTAAAACAAGTAGCTATAGTCTTCTCCTCCTTTCCTGCCGGCACAACGAGGACGTTCATTTGGCGAATTTAAACCTGCCTCGAGTATAGTTGGTGCTGCCGATAGTAATGCCATAATAATAACAGTATAGTGGCAACGTTCATTCTTGTCAAAGTTACCCCCAAATTGACAACACACTGACATCAGACGCACATCTGTTTACAAACCAATCAATGTTAAGATGCAGCCCACATAGATGATGACGACAGGATGCAAGTGCGTGATGTAAAGTTTTTAGTGCGCTTGCATAACTGCAATGTGAAAGTAAACCAAAACTAACCAAATGTATAAAATGTATGACATTGGTGCGGACTTTCAGGTGTGAAAACACCCTTAGACTAGACTTTCAGTTTGTTTTAAAAGTGGTGTCATGCATGCTGAATTCTCAATTCTCTATAAGCTGTTGCAGGGTTATTTTTAAAAGCAGAAGAGATACAAGCAAACATAAATCTTTGCTGGTGAAAGATCCTCAGGACAACCCAAGCCGTGTGAAATAAAACCTGCTACAGGGAACTGAGAAATGTACTAGAAGTGAGAAAAGATTTCTGCTTTCTCATGGACCATCATTAACAGAACTGGAAAAGGCATATCTAGTGGCCCCAAAAAGTATATTGATTCATTATGGATGTATTGTGTCATTTATTTTTATCAATTTAAATATTATACTTTGATCAGCTACAACATTAAAACCACTGACAGTTGATTTTATTGTTTATTTTATTGTTACAATGGCAACTGTGAAGGGGTGGAATATATTAGGCAGCGAGTAAACAGTCAGTAATTGAATTTCATGTGTTGGAAGATAATAGGCAATGAAAACATCTACGTGACTTCGACCAGGGCCAAAAAGTGATGGCTATACAACTGGGTCAGAGTATTTGCAAAACAAGACTTGTGGGGTGTTTCCGGTATGCAGTGGTTAGTACCAACCAAAAGTGGTGCAAGGAATGACAACCGGTGAATTGACATCAGGGTCACGTCCAAGGCTTATTGATGCATGAGGGTCATACAAAATAATTACTGTAGCTTAAATTACCACAAAAACAAAACATGATGTCCATCGCCAAAAGCGCCTACTTTGGCCATGTGAGCATTAGAACTGGACCAACCATCAATGGAAGAAGATTGTCTGGTCTAATGAATCATGTTTATTAATTAATTAATTAATTTATTTATTTATTTATTTATTTATTTATTTTAGATCAGGTGGATGGCAAAGTTTGGTAAGTTTATGGTTAGGCTTACGTATAAGGGTTAGGGAAGAAGACAAGCCGGCGGAGGCAGTGTGATGCGCTGGGCAATGTTCTGTTAAGAAACCTTCTGGCTTTCATGTGGATGGAACATGTACACACCTTCATGGCAGGCAGTGGTGTTCCCTGATGGCAGTGACGTGACATATTTCAGTAGCATAAGGGGCCGTTCACACAGAACTCAAGGTATTGTTAGGGGTAAAACAGTTTAGACCCAGAGACCAGTAGTGAATAATGAAGACCAAGAGTCAGTAGTGCAATTAATTGCAGAAAGGCGTCTTCACGTCTGGTGTTGTGTGCAGAAAATGTCCATCTTCAATATTGGGCCTGCACAGATCATGCATAACACACACACACAAAAGCTCCCTAGCATCACAGCTCTCCCAAGGTTGGAGAGTCTTAACTACATATCAACAAAGCACTTAACCAAAACATACTGATAGCATGTGCTTTCTCTCAGTGAGAGGTACAGACAGTAGTACAGGCAATTTTCATCTTGATTCTTTAGTGTTTCAGTAAAAGGAAAAATATAAAATGAATAAAATAAAATAAAATGAAAGACAAATCCATATTTAATCTATGGAAGCCGGGCTAAGTGAGCAAACACTATTACTGCACTCCCAGCATGTTAGAGGTGTGTGATACCTCCAAAATCCAAACACACAACTATAAAGTGTTTAGTGACACATCACACAGCCCTAGGCCAGACGCCACTCAAAGACCAAATACAAACTTTAGAAAACATAAATGAAGAACAAATAATCAATGGTTCCATTGCGTAAAATCAACTGGAATTAATCATTAGAAATAGGAGAATAAATATTAATTAAGGTTTTGATTATGAATCTGATTAAGATATATACAGGTATATTGAAGCGGCAGGGGATTTCAGAATCCCCCCTTCAGTATAGAGGTATAGAGATGCGTTTTTTTAAAGTTGAACTTCTTTGAACTTAAGCCCCGTGTTTTTAGAGTGCTGTTCTGTGTGAACGTCCCCTAACTTCCCCATCCTGCCACACCATAACAATTATGCAGGAATGGTTTGTGGAACATGACAGAGAGTTCAAGATGTTGTGTCAGACTCCAAATTCCTCAAATCTCAAACCAGAATATCTAAGGGATGGATGTGCTGGACCAACAAATACAATCCATATCTCTCTCTCTCTCTCTCTCTCTCTCTCTCTCTCTCTCTCTCTCTCTCTCTCTCTCTCTCTCTCTCTCTCTCTCTCTCTCTCTCTCTCTCTCTCTCTCTCTCTCTCTCTCTCTCTCTCTCTCTCTCTCTCTCTCTCTCTCTCTCTCTCTCTCTCTGGTTGTTTCTGTTTAAAGGAATGGCTACTGTTCTCTGCTTTTTTCAGCAAATCATTTGCACAAAAAAAAAAATCTGATGACTTTTCCAGACGACTTCCTCTGCACGTTTCTTTGTGTGGGACTTCTCAATGCCACTCAAGCGCAGTTGTCCGGGGAACCTCTTTGAAGGAGCTTCGTCGACATTGTGGAGTGGGTGCCGGTATCCTGTGGATCAGCCTTCACCTTTTTGAGGATGTCACCAGCCCCAATCCAACCTGTGCCTAGCCAGAACCTTATAGTTGGATTCGGATTCAGATTTGAACCCTGACTTTTAGCCCTTCTCTGCCGCGAGCCCAGGCCATCCAAGACATGTGTGCCCAACATCGCTGTGGAGCCTAAATATGCTCCCTCTCCCACCACTTCATCAAACCATCTTAGAGGGCTTAGCCCTTATAATTGGGATTGTGGTGTACTCTCCAGCCTCGTCCTCAGTCCTCAACCATTTCTGCTACCCACTCAACACCGTCTCCCACCAGTCCCCTCTGGATCATCTCTCTTCTCAGTGGGGTGGATCCATCTCGGGCCAGCTGGGAGCCATCTTCACCTGGTAAGAGGAGCCTACAACCTAAAATCTCTGTGGACGTCGCTCCTCCTCGACCCGTCTCCCAGACTCCTTTGCCTACACTCCTTTCGCTCACTATTCCAGCGTTGACCATCGGCCATTCGGCCTCACTGGGCTCCCTCGGTCAGTCGGCTCCACTTGAGATTTGAATAAATCTCCCATGAAAACAAGTTATTACAGTTTATTGTCATTTAAATGTTCATATTTCACCAACAAACTGGAGTAGAAACAATTCTATCAAAAGGTTGATAGCAAAAAGAAACATGTGCAATGTTGTGTACAACTCACTTTTAGCTATTTGAGTGTTGATTATAAAATAAGTTACATTCATTAATTGATTGTTAATTTATTATTTATTTTCAGTTTTGCTTTTCGGGCCAAGCGCATCCTGAATTTTAGGCTCATAATTTTAAATTTGGTGCATCCCTAATCTGTACTAATGCCTTGGTTCCAGATACCACAGGACACATTCAGAGGTCTCTTGGAGCCCATGCCTCAATTCATCAGAGCTCTTTTGGCAGCGAGAGGGGGACCTACATTTACATTTACATTTAGGCATTTAGCAGACGCTTTTATCCAAAGCGACTTACAACATAGGAGTACAGGAAGCGATCGGTCATGAATAGGCGCAAAACGCAAAAAGTGCCTTAAATACCAAGTTTTGGGCATTACATAGAATAAGCTTAAGCTAGAATAAGGAAGGAATAAAAGAGAAGAGTTTTTTTATTTTTTTTTATGATAAGTGTTCACGGAAGAGATGAGTTTTAGCTGTCTTTGAATGATGACAGTGATTCTGCCATCCGGATGGAGGTAGGAAGATTGTTCCACCAGCCAGGAACGGTGAATGAAAAGTTCTGGAGAGGATTTCATGCCTCTCTATGATGGTACCATAAGCCTACGCTCCTTACCTGAGCGAAGGGTTCTGGTAGGGGTGTAGACTCGTAGGAGCGAGTCGATTCACAATGTATTCAATTATATATTTTTTTTCTAGTTGTCAAACCAGTACAAAGTGTTGGTGTATGTTAATGTGGTGAACTAAACCTGGGGTTGCTCTGCAAGGTGAATTTGTCTTTATATATCCGCTATACATCACCTTGACAACAGTTAGAAGTCATTGCAGAAAAGTGAAGAAAACCTCATAGTATCATTTGTTCACAGATGCCACTTGGTTTTTATATTTTGTATCTAATCCAAAGACATGACTTTTAAAATGTGAATCAAAGAGGTTTTATGGTTAATTGATGTTAAAAATGATGGTTCTTTGAATTACTTGTAATGGTTATACCAGTTTATTTATCAAAGAGTGATTCACAGACAACAATCTGCAACAAACATTTTAACATTTATTCCATGTATCCTGGAGCACAGGGCCCCCTATGAGAGGAGAGTTGTGCTCATACATCCTGAAACTGTACTTCTAGTACCTATTCCAAGAGAAACAGTTCTTTGACTGACTCATGTCAAGGTAAATACAGTGTTGAGATTAAATAAGGAAATATTTTATGGAAGTCCCCTTTAAAGGAATGAGTCACAGTCTTAGGTAAAACCAGTCTAGACACACCAACACAACGAGTAGAACGGCAGCAAACTGATTTATACACTTGCAAATAAGCTTTGAGCTTGATGAGGAAGGCTATTGGATTAATTTACTCATTCACACAAACACACACACTCAGTATGTACAGTATAAATAGAAGGGAGTTCATTACTCATTGGCCTTTAATACATTACCAGTAGGAGGAGATATATACTATTCTTCATTGTGGGTGTATAGTAAGAAGAAAGTGTGTTACTCATTGACCTTTAGTGAATTACAGGCGCATGTATGTACTATTTTTCATTGTGGGTGGTAAAGAATCCCACCACGATATCTGGTAAGTTGCAGTCTCCCCCCTTCTTGTACAGGAAATGTGTTTGCATGCTTTTGCTCTTGCAAAACCTCTCAGTTTGTACTCTGCGTAAGAAACTCTACAAATCACAACTTCGACACTGAAAAAGTGAAACTGGTGGTCTTTTTAATTTTCTTATGAATATTTTAATTCCTGCTCTGTGTAAAGCACTTTGAATTACTACTGTGTATGAAATAAACTTGCCTTGCCTTTTAGAAAGATTGTAAAAAAAAAACCTACAACTAAATCGTAACATGTTCGTCAATAAGTAATTATTGATTACCTAATAAGGAGTCCTAAATTTGATATTACTTACTAATTAGTTAAGCTTGTGTCCATATTCAGTAGCTAAAGTGTTTATGTAGTATTCATTTGTCCTGCATTAGTTCCTGCATAGTGACCTATTAATGATGGAGCATTATTCTAAAGTGTTGACATAAAACTTTCCAAACTAAAAGCTCATTCACACCAAGGACGAAAACTATAATGTGTAACTATAAAGTTGTAATAATTATTCTAATTCTATGAGAATTGGGATGTTTAATTACGCCACAACTATAACAATAACAACACAGAGGAACGCTATTGTTGGAATCACTTACAGAATTTTTTTTCCAATTATGAACCATAAAAACAGTGACAGCCAATAAAAATCCACCTGACTGAATGAGCTTGAGCATTTAAAGTGGAAGACAAGATGCAGCGCGTTTATAACAAACAGAATGTTATTGTCCGTTAGTGTGAACGCTTTAATTGGTGTGAACAGGCTTTAAAGCACTATTTATTCTTCCTGTCATCTGTGGTTTATATAATTGTAGAAAAAAAAAATGAATTTCTGAATTATTAACACCACAAAGGCCTACACTGTCACGAGTGGCTGTAATAAAGTGCATGAAGAAGTAGAGAACCAAAAATGATAAGTCCAAGGGGTAAATGCATGGCGATTCTCAGGAAATAGATCTCTAAAAACAAACATTGCCGATACCAGACACAGAACAAAGGAAACTCAGGCCTTAAATACAAGGGAAGAGTATTTAAAGCGAACAGAAACAGGTGTGTGGAACTAATGAACAGCTACGGAGACTAACTAGGCAACAGAATGGGAAACACAGGAAAAATGGCGCTGATGGTGAAGCATGTCACCATTGTTGAGATTCATAGGCTGATTCTTGATGCGAGTAAATCTCACAGGAGGTCAAAGTGCTTAATGTACAATTGGTTTTAAATCTGATTCTGCTTTTCTAATTAAAACTGTGCTGCATTTTTTTCTAGAATCACAATAAAACAAAGTTAATACTATATTTCTCATATTAAACTCAGTCATAAAATCAGTCAATTTAAACCACTACACAATGATTATATTCTTATTCAGCAGCCAGGGAAACACTAACATTAAAAAGTCGTCAAACTGCCCAACTAAAGAAAACACTGAGCCATGTGACCTTACTCAGTTAATTGAGTTGAGCGAACTATTTTGTGTAAAAGTTGAGTAAACTCAAAAACAGTGTGCAGCAAGTTGCCTTACAAGTTTTCTTTTTTTTGTTGTTTTTTTTGTTTTTTTACTTTTTTTAACCACTAAACCACATAGTAAAATAAATCCATGAAAAATCATAAAATATGATACGTTAAAAACTATTTTTATTTAATAAAATAGCACATTAACAGGATCGTTCACTGTAGAAGCCATTGTAATTTATGGTGTGGTCCTGCTACACAAGGCGCAACACCAGTCTCCACAATCATTGTGTTTGTTGTTTTATTCATTAGGGCAGATAACACTTTTCTATTGATGCATGCCAGCAGCCAGTTGCCATCATACAATTAATAAATAGATTTGTCCAAAAGCTCAGATTCTTGCTCCTCATAGAGGGTATTTTATAATGATTTCATAGGGCAGAATAGAAAACGAGTGACCATTCTTCATTAGTTATTTCTCAGTATTCTTTTTTCTAAGTGTCTAAGTAAAAGATTAACAGAATCACCGGAACCGGACTGCAGCATATTCTGAAAGTTCTGATTCTTGCTGTGCTGTTCTTCTCGGCCCTCTTGACATAGCCTGGTGATTCAAAGAAGCATACACAAGAACACTTTCTTCTTCTCCTCTTTCTGTGCAGACAATGTTTTGTCTACCATATGAAGCTCTTCCAGCTGATGATGCTCCTCTGAAAGGTGGAGTTAAAGCAGAGGTCAGCTGGTCTGAGGCGGGGCGGGCATTGTGATGGGGATGAGGAGGAGGAGGAGGAGGAGGCAGGTCGCTTCTTTGTGTTTCCATGTACTGTAGAAGTGAAAACAGGGTATTTAAGAATTTTTGTTTCAGTAGATATAATAAAAATTCTACAGACCAAATTAAAAATAAAAGATACCTGTTTTTTATTTGCCATTTCTTTCCTTGTGGATTTTTTCCCTGTGGAAAATTTAACAGAATCATTAAACAGACACAAAAACTAATGGATTGGTTTTATAAAGTTCATATCTTATTGCAAATTCCCAAACCACTCACCTTGGCATCTGATGAAAAGTAATGTTACAGTCATAACTATGAACACCAGCCCTGCTATTCCACAGCAGATGTACACATATGGCCAGAGCCACTGCTGATCATCATTTTGAAGGGTATTCAGATCACCTACTATTGTAGGCGTTGAACAAAAGAATAGTTAATACCTGCTGTACTTATTAGACATGCACATTAATGCAATTTGACTTTATAAAAGCTATTAACAAATCACCAAACAAAAAGTTGACAGTAATCATATAAGGTAATGGTAATGGTAGCCCTTACTTGTGTTGCTCTGATTGTGTGAAATCTTATCCTCTTTATTATCTACTGGAAATATTTAAAATGTTTTTTTATATTTATTCATCAAAATCAGAAGTCAGAAAATTCATATTTACATGTACCCAATAAAAGATAACGTCACTTACATGTCACATTGACAGTTATAGTATGGCTAATAGACAGATTGTTTTCTCTACATCTGTATGCACCTGCATCCTCCATTGAGATGTTCAGGAAAGTCAGGAAAGAAATCCCTTCTTCCTTAGCGGTATTCTTCCACTCAGTTTTTATGTAATCTGAATGATTTAAAGCATTACAGTCATTTCCATTGAGTTTGCACCATGAGACTCTTGCTCTCCTGTGACATCCACGTAGAGTTACAGTACAGTTGATCTTCAACTCTGTCATAGCACGAGATTTAAACACTGTGTGTCTGGGCACTTTGACCTGTGGGAAACAATCCTGCTCAGACCCTAAAAGAATGAAGGAATACAGGGGTGGGGTGGGGGGTAGATTTTAAGTAAATACCATATAAGACAATAAGTGTAATTTCACATTTTAATTTAAAAAAAAATAAACATTTTGTGTTTTTACACATCATGATTCATAATTATTTTTTCTTAATTTTAAAGTTTGGATCCACTATATGTCGTTAGGCACCCCCAATCCCTAAGTGTAATGCAGTGCATTTTAAGAATCAGATAGAGACTTTGTTTGGTCAAAGGATTTTCAGCAAAATTTTAATGTCTAATTTATGGGTAACACTGTTCCATCATTAATGAATAACCACAGGAACAAATGAGTAACGCAATATTAACAATCTAGTAACTACTATTAACTAACAAGAAACTCTGATTAAAGAATTAAGTAATAGTGTTTAGTCAAATGAAGTAGTTTACTATTAATTAATTAAACATTATGCATTATTGTTAAACATTATGCATTATTGTTAAACATTAATTAAACATTATGCATTATAGTAGGTCTCAGGGAGGATTGAAAAAATAGTAGTTATTGATTAGCCAATAGTGAACTACCACATTCTACTGAGCACTATTACTTACTAATTTGTTGTTAGTTTTTTGTAAGTTAATTTACTAGAATGTTAATAGTGCATTACTCATTTGTTCCTGTGTAGTTATTCATTAAAAACAGAACAGTCTTCTAAAGTGTCACCAATTTATGATATTACTTTTTACTACTTTTTTGTTACCAAAACAAATCAAGGCCAATTTACACTGCATGACAGATGCTGGCCAACACAGGCAGTCAACAGATTACAGTATGTCACTTCTCAGACATTCAACGTGTTCAAATGGCGAAAATAAGTGCCGACTAAGTAACGACAACAGATGCAGACGGGGTAATAGACTAATCCGACAAAACTCTTTTGTTGCTGTTGGTCAGTGTCTGTCGGTGAAGTGTGAATTGGACTTAAAAACAGCATTCAGCTGTCTATTAATTTCTTTCATAAAATTATTGTCATAAAATGACAATGATTGTGTTATCTCAAATAAGCTGAACCAAGATATCAAACAAGACATTAAATGTGATTGGTATTACTGAAGGGAAAAAAGCTAGTTACCAAGATATCAAACAAGATATTAAATGCGGTTGATATTATTGAAAAAAAAAAAAAAAAAGTCAGGTGAAAGGTTAAATAGCAACTGCTCTCTACTCATAAAACCATACACATAACACAACTGTTGCAATACATAAACCACAATGGTCCCTAGAAATCACATTTAACAATATATTACTGACTTACATCAGTCAGTAATATGGCATCATAGAGCAGATCTTAATACTCACTGTTTGTGGTGCCGCTGACACTAAGCGATAGCAGTAGGAGAGAAACGGCAAGGTTACAGATGATCTGGAAGACACAGCAATCCATGACTGAAGGTTTTTATCAGACAATGTGAGTTTAACAACTAATGTCAAAAATGAAAGCTGTGCACATTGTTTTTCATGAGTGCGTGTGTGAATGTGTGCATTGGAAAGACCAGAGTGAAGTGGAAGTGTGCTTTAGGCTGTAAGTTCCTCTTTGTCGTCTCTCACCATCTCTGTTTCTCTTTTCTTGTACTTCTTAACTTGTATCTTCTCCTCCTTGGATCATAAGTGCTTTTCACCTGTGTTGTCTCTTAGCATTTCTTTGTATTTTTAGTTGGCTTTGTGTCTGTCTCTGTATCTCTTGGTTGGTTTTGATTTCCCTCCTTTCGTCATTGAGTGTCAAACCTCATCTAGTGTGTTTGTAGTGGTTTCAGGTTATCTGAACCTTGTCCAGGTTGGTTCAACCTTCATGCAAATGTCGAAGATAAAAAGAATGAACTCAATGACACCTCCTTGTGGATAATGATTGAACACCAGCACAAACTAGATCTACTTGCTTGTTCTTTCCAAGGAGGTCTAATTTATTAGCATTCCCATCTATTTCAGTTGCTGTTGCTAGACTGCCGCATGAGTCCTCAGAAGTATGCAATTAATGCTATCAGTGGATTGCCTTACGCTGCCTTAAAAGTCATTGCCTGATAAGGTAGCAAGGCAACAAGTCAGCTGCCTAGGTTTTCGAATGCAGCCAATGTTATTTTCTTTTGCTCTATTCCCTCCTCCTGAGCCTCCTCCCTCCTCAGTTGGCGTAGTCACAGCATGAGGATGCGCCTTTTTGGGAGGGGTCGTACTGTAATTTGTATGTTCTGTGTTTCCCCCTTAATTGTGTTTTTGGTTCAGCTGTGACCTAGGCTGAATTCAAAATCGTCTCCTAAACCCTCAATCACTTTCCCTACTTTAGTTCACTAATACAGTTCACTTGAAGGAGTGAATGAAAACAAGTGAGCGAATTTGGACAGCCGCTGTGTGTACATCGGCTGTACACTCGTTATTCCGGTGCAATGTGGGATAGAATGAGTGCACTCAATAACGTCCACTATTGTTTCGGACACCACTACAAATGGCTGTCCCCTCAAATAGTGCCCCATTTAAGGGTATAGGGACGATTTCGGATGTAATTAGTCTGTGTAATTAGTCATGTCATTCACCTGTGCCATGTTAATTATCTGATTAAGTTCCTTTGTTTGCTACATGTATTTAGTCCATTTATTAAGTCTCCTGAGACTTTGTCCATTCTCGTTAATGTTAGCGTTGTTGTATAGGCTATGTTTGCTCCTGAGTTTAGCCTTTTCCTGAGTATTGGCTATTAAAGCCTGTCTCCTTGAAGTTTTTCTCGTCATGAGAGTTTATGTAGCCTACTACACGTTACATGACACCAGTTTCTTTATTGACAATTTTCCAGGTCACCTTAAAGATATAGGAACACTATTTACACATAGCCTTAACATGTGTTTTGAATCCAAATAGTATCTGGAAGTTATTAGCAGGATTTAATTTATATCATTCCAATTCCAACGTGTCTGCAGTGACATCCAGAGATCAGATAGTACTTACCCATGCAACATCTCATTTTGTTGCATAACTAAAACATGTATGTTATTTACATTTACCATGAAATAATTTCACTTCACAAAATAGCACTTACTATTTTAAAAAAATAAAGTTCATGTCTAACAGAACATACCTTAGCACGCTGTCAAAGGCTAAAGAATCATTTATTTGTGGTGTTATTGGTTCATTGCGATTTGGGATCAGACTAGGTTACACTGTTAAACCTTAGTTTTTTTACGAGTAAAATATTGGCAACACTGTTGCCAGCTATTTACTGTAAAGAATCTGTTGCAGTGACTAACTGGCAACAGCTAGGTGATGGAAGTAAAGGGTAGCCTAGAAATCTAGACGCTCCCTAGCAGCAGCAAATCTAATTTGCCGCGAGTGTAGTCTAGCAACTCTCGGTAGACCTGCGAGCTGGAAAAAACAAACTCTGGTCAGGCCAATCACATCGTGTATAGAGTTGGTGGGCGGGCTTAGCATAATGACAGCAGAGTTGTGGAGGTTCCGCGTGCTACTTGTAAATAAAGAAGGGAAGATTTGTTCTGAGTTTTGTCAACCAGATACTGCGAAAGTTTAATTTATCAACTAGCTCCGCTTCACGTTGCTCTGGTTGGTTGTAGCGCTATCCAATTGCATGCAGAGGGAATTTGAAAGACAACCGTTTATACCGCTCCTCGGATTGAGCCCTGTAAATGGTGAGTTCATAGACCCAACATCTTGATGTGTTTATCTGGCTTGTCAGGCTAAGTAAAGGGGGAAAATATATCAAAAAGGGTGCACTCAAGGGTTCACTGAAATCCTACCGCACAGTGGGATCAAATGAGACGTCCCGCAGCAATCACTGATTCCATTGATTCAACGTTCATGGGTGGTTGGCTCGCCATCTTCCCACCGGAAGAATTCAAATGAATACAAAAACCTGACGAAATACAGCATCAATCCAGTGGCTCAAGTGTTTATGATGATCTTACTCTTTTTAATATCAGTTTACAATATCCTTAAAACAACTAGTTTGTAGGATAATCAAGCCAACTTCTTTTATTGACAACAAGCATTAAAACACAGTGGACAGCCCTGGAATTTCATAGCCTTTGCCCTTAAAAATAGCACAAAACTACTGTCATCACACTTTGTGTCTATATTTTTCCCAATGTGTTTGCTTTGGTTGCAATGCACCACTCCAAAATTAATAAGAGCAGAAATTAAGATTAGGTATCACTTTGCTGTTTTGGAGTGAGTAAAAGTTGAAAAGGTGATATTTTGGATATTCAGCATGTTCTTGGGAAGCATCCTAAGAGGATTCAGCATTGGACGAACCTGCTCATTTTTGCTCATGCCTTTTTTGTCAAAAAAAAACAAACATGTTTTTACCTTTGCTCCAACAACACAAGGGCAGATTTCTTGCAGAACCGCACACAGTTGAAGGTTTGTGCTAAGTAGGTCACATATTAACATACAGCAGTTTTAGACTGGATTTGAATTGTGATTGTTGACAGATCTGTGTAATATTTCCTGCAGTGACTCTGAGCATCAGTCCAGTTCATGTAGATCCTCAAATAGAAATCCTCTCTAACCAAAGCTTTGGTCAGTCCACAAATGACTATCAGGAGACTGATGGACGCTTTCATCTTTACAGTCAAGTGATGAATCAGTGCTAGAATAAAGAGTGTGTTGTGACCCTGTGTGATGTAATGTGTCAATATCATTTGAAAGATTCAAATAAGGAGATGTCTGCACCAATCCCTAGATAGATTAGAATATGTAAACCTATGTAAAGTTGGTTATATCTGTCATGCTTCTGAGTTCAGAGTGGATCCACACTTTGAGAGTGAGAAAAGTGAAAGTGAACTATGAAGTGAATGCAAATTTAACCAATTGTTTGGCTAAAGCACTATTCGGGACGGGATTAGTTTAATATGGAGAGATGGGGTAAAGTAATTATTACCAGAGCTTTTAGTGATTTTAGTCCAGTCGGAATGTGTCATCTCAGTAATCATTACAGACATAAAGATTAACAAGCGACTTTTACCTTATGTAAAAAGGTCTGTAAAAATGACCTCAGGTAATACTAATCCCGTGCGAATAGACCTGCTGTAAATATACGTAAATATTCAGAAATTTCCTGTTTAAAAGTAGTTTCATACTGGGGTTTTTAATATGGAGGTGCTCCTTGTCATCAAACGTTGTGTCTATATTTTCCCCAATGTGTTTGCTTTGGTTGCATTGCACCACTCCAACATTAATAAGAGCAGAAATTAAGATTAGGTATCACTTTGCTGTATTGGAGTGAGTAAAAGTTGAAAATGTGATATTTTGGATATTCAGCATGATCTTGGGAAGCATCCTAAGAGGATTCAGCATTGACGAACGGGCTCATTTTTGCTCATGCCTTTTTGTCAAAAAACAAATAAACATGATTTTACCTTTGCTTTTAAATAAATAATTTTCAAATGTCACATACTTTAGCAGTGCCTTATGCTTTACTGGTGTTTATTATGAATGTTTCGATTAACCAGACTCTAACAACACAAGGGCAGATTTCTTGCAGTACACTACAAGGAATTGAAGGTTTGTGCTACTGTAGGTCACATACAGCAGTTTTAGCCTGGATTTGAATTGTGCAATTGCTGGAGAACAAAAATAAATTCAAGTATTAATTTATAAAAGCTTATTTGCATTAACATTACATAATGATATGTAAATGAATAGTACTTTTAATATATAAGGTTTTGTATTATAAATGATTGCATGCCAACAAGGAAGCCAATATCAAAACATTATTTCAGGAAGGGCCGAGGAAGTTAAAAGGAGAGATAAATGTGTATCATACGTATCATAGTAAACAAATGCTACAAGGACTCTTAACAAGAGAGAAATAGAGTAGCAGAGAACTACAATAACAAATACTAAGTTTAAGATAATTTGTCAACGTCATGCTACGTATTCAGTTCACAAAACAGAGCGTCTTCACAAAATGAGTCTGTGAACAAAATTGAACTGAAATGGTGTCTCAATAAATAAATAAGAAATCATTTGACAAGTCTGTTTAAAGATGACTTTGAAATAAAATATTGACATGTTCTTACATTTCATTTGATCTATTTACCTCTAATATGACATAAACCAAAATGATAACCACTACAAATCATCATAATCATCATAAAACATCATAATCATCATAAAGCATAAAAGTTCCTGTATATTTGACGATATCCAGACATTCCTCTGCAGTTCAAACAAAGCATATAAGGAAATATTCCTACAAATAAATGCATTATTATTTCAGATGTGAAAAAAAACCTTTCATAAACCCCTAACAAAATTTAGTGTATTTTATTTGCTTATTTGTTAAAGCCCATTAAAATAAATTGAGCTAAATTACTGTTAAATAATTGTTATGGTAATTTTTCATTCAACTTCCTCACCTTTGTTTTCAGTTGCCGATGAAGTTGAGCTTCTTCTCACAGTCTCTGTTCTCCCAGTTGCCAGTGTTTGTGTTATGGGCTCCACAACGATAGGGTTGAGCTGGGCACTCTGACAGTGAGATTTGATCCCCAGAGGCTCGTTGTCTACCCAGACCAATTCTCCAATCAGGTAACGCAGGCCCGTCCACACACTTTCTGTCTGGGAATCCACTGACACTTGTCTTGACAGCTGTAATTGTCTCCGTGGTCATGCTGGCCAGATCAGTGTGGCTAGTCCTACAGTACTGCAGAGCTTCATCCCATGTCCTCTTCTCTTTAACAAGAGTAAAGGCCATCTTATAGCAGAAAAAAAGTATATAACTTAAAACACTTATAGTCAAATCAGTTGCACCTTAAGGAAACACAGTACTGATATCCATTAAAATTATTGGGCTGACCGGGTTGCCACTTCGCGTAAGAAAAGGAATTTCCATCAGACCACAGAAACTGATTAATGTTGGATGTGTTCCTATACAGACCGATCCATTTGTCTAAATCGTTTCCTCCTGCTAGCTGTATAAGCTTTTCTTGTTCTTCTTGACTTGTGATTGTTGACAGATCTGTGTAATATTTCCTGCAGTGACTCTGAGCATCAGTCCAGTTCATGTAGATCCTCAAATAGAAATCCTCTCTAACCAAAGCTTTGGTCAGTCCACAAATGACTATCAGGAGACTGATGGACGCTTTCATCTTTACAGTCAAGTGATGAATCATGCAGTGCTAGAATGAAGATTGTGTTGTGACCCTGCGTGATGTGTAACATGTCAATATCGTTTGAAAGATATATACAAATAAGGAGATGTCTGGACAAATCCCTAGATAGACTAGAATATGTAAACCTATGTAAAGTTGGTTATATCTGTCATGCTTCTGAGTTCAGAGTGGAACCACACTTTAAGAGTGAGAAAAGTGGAAGTGAACTATGAATTGAATGCAAATTTATCCAATTGTTTGGCTAAAGCACTATTCGGACGGGATTAGTTTAACATGGAGAGATGGGGTAAAATAATTATTACCAGAGCTTCTCAGTGATTTTAGTCCCGTCATCTCAATAATCATTACGGACATAAAGATTACTGCGACTTTTACCTTCTGTGAAAAGGTCTGTAAAAATGACCTCAGGTAATTCTAATCCTGTGTAAATAGACCCGCTGTAAATATACGTACATATTTAGACAATTCCTGTTTAAAAGTAGTTTTCAGATGGGTTTTTTTTTATATGGAGGTGCTTGAAAAAGCATTCAGTTGCGTTCTGGTACAAGTCTGTGGCAAACCTGAAGTGTTTTCTGCTTACCATTCAGAAAAAAAGGTTGATAGCACTTTTTTTTCAGAGGCACAAAACTTCTTGTAAGTGCCTATTACCAAGAGAATCAAATCAGAATTTATTAATTTAGCTAATAAATAGTTTGACTGGACCTAACTGTTATATAGGTTATATATAGAGTATATATGTTTGCACACATGATGTCAGGAAACTTAATACACAACAGGGAGGTGACGGGGGTGTGTAAATCGAGTTACCCCTCCCACTTCCCATGTGAATTGTCCATTAAAATTACAGTCCGAAAAGGGCTTCATATTAGCCTGGATGCCAGCCGAATTTAGCCCTGCCCTCAAAATGTTTTGCTCGGGCAAATCGGTCTGGAATCGCTCAATAGAGGAGGTATTATGCCCGAACAGAAACGGTTCGGACAAATGAAATTTTCAGGGTGGGCTTTAGACGATGATGGACAGATGATCAACAGTAACGTAATCATCCACATCATCAAAGGCGCTTTGGGTTGAATTTGCTCTTATCCTAAACGGAGAACTTGTTTGTATATGCATTCACCTTCAATATTTCTCTCAGAAACGATGATCGTGTTGGTAAGTCCTCTGTGTATCCTTAAATTCTTTTTTTACAATACTGGCAAAGATCGTTTACACTCATCTTTTTCTTGTAACGTTACTTAATCCAGCGCGCGTGCAGACAGGGTTGCCATGTTTTTTTGCAATGTCACGCACAATTGCTACTCAAAACTATTGCCCAAAACAATAACTTTCCGGGGGGTTCTCCGGAAAAAAATGGCGTTTGGTTGGCAAAATATGTTATTTTGGCAAGGTTGCCTGCTAAAATTCGCATTTCTGGGTTTATATAATCACATAATTGGGGTCGCTTCAACCCGCGGACACGGAGAAAAACACGGACTTGACAACACAGTGCAGTTGAGTTCTGTTGACATTTGACAACTAACGTCACGCGTCGCTCCGTTGCTCTGATTGGTTGTGGGTCTATCCAATTGAGGTCTTTCCTGGCTCGGTTGAAAGAAGCCCCATAATCAAAGCTCAATGGAGCGGTACCAGACTCATATTCTGACTAGAATTGAGTATAGCAACGCCAGGCTAGCTTCATATAGCAAGCTTATATAGTGACGGCCTAAACACATGCAGGGGCAAATTATGAATGCCAGGGAAGAATACTGACAGAAAGCTGTTAAATCGTATAATTACCTGGGAAGGCAGTTGGATCAAGAAGTCGTCGCTGCAGCCTGAAGCACGATGACGTAGCTGGATCAGATCCAACACGTGCTGGATGGTGGTTCGTTATGGCTAGTGCATAGTTATAATGCGAGTGCGAGTCTTGTTATAATGCGTGTCACTTAAGACCAGCGTATCGCATTATAACTACACGGTCAGAACATTATAACTACATAGGTTAGAACATCATCTATGTACAATATTGACCATGGTCAATATTGTATATGTGATGTTCTAACCTGTGTAGTAGTAGTAGCCTGCTAATAAATAATACGTAATTATTGATGAATAAGTAATCGTGATGCTGAAGTTATCCTAGTTTCTCTCTACATACATGCAAAACAGTTAAAATTGTAACATATTCTGGTCATACTTGCAGTTGAGTGGAAGCAAAAATGAATCAAGTAGCCTATTGTCTGTAATTTTAATCCTCAAGGTAAAACCGGTACACATTCAAGGGGAAATGCAAACGTGTGTCCTGATTTCGTGAGCATGTTATTAATAAATTGTTTTTGCGCGAGCGGTTTGAGTATTTATCCAGTTCACAAATCTCTCAACTGCGCGTGCGCATGTGACGTCATCAAAATGTGAACGAAACCACCGCGCATGAGCGTCCAGTACGTGTTGGATCTGATCCAGCTACGTCATCGTGCTACAGGCTGCAGCGAGGAGTGTCTCAGTTGGATGACAAGGCAATCACCAATTCCAAGTAATTGGAATACAAAACCACATATAGTAAAGCATGTCAAAGTAAAGAATTTTCTTCGTAAATGCTAACAACTTCAAATTAAGAATGCTTTCTTGGAATTCATGCATATTGTGAATCATGCTCAGTCTGTTGGTGAAACTAAATAAAGGTGAACTATGCAACTTTTCCGTCCGCTAGAGGGCGCCTGTTCAAAACAAAGGCGTAGTTTGACGACGGCAAGTTTGAGCGCAGAATCTGAGACACTCCTCGCTGCAGCCTGTAACACGATGACGAGCTGGATCAGATCCAATACGTACTGGATGGTGGTTCGTTATGCGAGTGCGTATAGTTATAATGCGTATGCGCTGGTCTTAAGTGACATGTATGGTCAATATTGTAGATGATGTTCTAGCCTGTGTAGTAGTAGTACTGATAAATAGTAATACATAACTATTGATGAATAAGTCATCGTGATGCTGAAGTTATCCTAGTTTCTCTCTACATACATGCAAAACAGTTAAAATTGTAACATATTCTGGTCATACTTGCTGTTGAGTGGAAGCAAAAATGATCAAGTAGCCTAGTTGTCTGTAATTTTAATCCTCAAGGTACAACCAGTACACATTCAAGGGAAAATGCAAAACGTGTGTCCTGATTTCGTGAGCATGTTATTAATAATTGTTTTTGCGCGAGCGGTTTGAGTATTTATCCACAGTTCACAAAGCTCTCAACTGCACGTGCGCATGTGACGTCATCAAAATGTGAATGAAACCACCGCGCATGCACGTCCAGTACGTGTTGGATCTGATCCAGAACGTCATCGTGTTTCAGGCTGCAGCAACGACTTCTTGGAGAATCTTGGGACATGTGGTCTTCACATCACAGTCGTGGGAAAAAAATCGGCATAGGACTCGGGCAGAAATCATGTTGATGGATGCATTTTTAACGGTAGTATGAAGCAGAGCAGGACCAAGTGTTTTGGAGCTGAGCAAGGCCGCTGGAGCGATTGTTAATGACAGGAACAACACGCCAAGTGAGTAGCGGGACTTTTATTATGACAGGACACAGTCACAGGGCGCCGGTGCTATTTCTGCTTTTCCGGTCATGAGTATGAGGTAACATAGCTCTGTTTATCATATTAGATACATTTGAGTGTGTTGAAAATTATGTTATGACATTACTATGACATGTTATGTGCGTTCGCTCGGCAGTTGCTGACACTTGTTGCACACTGCTAAGAGTAAAACGTTTCTGCCAAATTAAACCGAGGGTAATGCAGATATTTTGCATTTGTTGCTTTTAAAACATAGTTTAAACAAACATATACTAAATGATTGAATACATAGTGTGGAGTACTCTTCAGTTCGAAAACATAAAGGAAATATTCCTAAAATTATTATTATGCTGTATATTATTAAAATATTATTACGCTGGGCACACTGACAGTGAGATAAGGTCCTCCAGAGTTTCGTTGTTAATCCAGCCCGTCTACAAACTTTCTGTCTGGGATTTGCTTTTCTCATTTTTACTAACTGTAATTGTCTCTCAGTGGTGTAACCTTGGTTTTGGGGTCACGGGTCAATACGAGTTTGATAAAACATGAAAAAGCACCAGAAAGCGATTTATTGATGACGGTGAAGCGACGCAACTGATGCTGGTAAGTCATATGATAATGCTTACATGGTGAATGTAGTACGGTTGTTAAGTAATTAATTGTTCAATGCAAGTACCTACTCAGGAGTGTATACGATTTCAGCGATATTACAAACATTCGTGTTGCTTTCAAGTGTGTTTCACAAACACCGACTTAACACGATTGCACACAGCTGTGCTTTAAGTGCTACTTAAGAGTCGCTGTCCGTTTGCCAAGTGCTGAAACTTCACCTTATACAGGTCCTTCTCAAAAAATTTGCGTATTGTGATAAAAGTTCATTATTTTCCATAAGGTAATGATAAAATTTTAATTTCATATATTTTAGATTCATTGCACACCAACTGAAATATTTCAGGTCTTTTATTGTTTTAATACTGATGATTTTGGCATACAGCTCATGAAAACCCCAAATTCCTCAAATTATCTAAAAAAATTAGCATATCATGAAAAGGTTCTCTAAACGAGCTATTAACCTAATCATCTGAATCAACTAATTAACTCTAAACACCTGCAAAAGATTCCTGAGGCTTTTAAAAACTCCCAGCCTGGTTCATTACTCAAAACCGCAATCATGGGTAAGACTGCTGACCTGACTGCTGTCCAGAAGGCCATCATTGACACCCTCAAGCGAGAGGGTAAGACACAGAAAGACATTTCTGAACGAATAGGCTGTTCCCAGAGTGTTGTATCAAGGCACCTCAGTGGGAAGTCTGTGGGAAGGAAAAAGTGTGGCAAAAAACGCTGCACAACGAGAAGAGGTGACTGGACCCTGAGGAAGATTGTGGAGAAGGACCGATTCCAGACCTTGGGGGACCTGCGGAAGCAGTGGACTGAGTCTGGAGTAGAAACATCCAGAGCCACCGTGCACAGGCGTGTGCAGGAAATGGGCTACAGGTGCCGCATTCCCCAGGTCAAGCCACTTTTGAAACAGAAACAGCGGCAGAAGCGCCTGACCTGGGCTACAGAGAAGCAGCACTGGACTGTCGCTCAAATTTTGCATGTCATTCGGAAATCAAGGTGCCAGAGTCTGGAGGAAGACTGGGGAGAAGAAATGCCAAAAAGCCTGAAGTCCAGTGTCAAGTACCCCCAGTCAGTGATGGTCTGGGGTGCCATGTCAGCTGATGGTGTTGGTCCACTGTGTTTTATCAAGGGCAGGGTCAATGCAGCTAGATATCAGGAGATTTTGGAGCACTTCATGCTTCCATCTGCTACTAAAGCTTTATGGAGATGAAGATTTTGTTTTTCAGCACGACCTGGCACCTGCTCACAGTGCCAAAACCACTGGTAAATGGTTTACTGACCATGGTATTACTGTGCTCAATTGGCCTGCCAACTCTCCTGACCTGAACCCCATAGAGAATCTGTGGGATATCGTGAAGAGAAAGTTGAGAGACGCAAGACCCAGCACTCTGGATGAGCTTAACGCCGGCTTCACACCGCACGCGCTAGCAGTGCGTTGGCAGGGCAGAAGCAGTGCGTATGGAAAGCAGGAGCACGCGTCAGTTGTGCATTCACACTGGCTGCGTTTGTCTCGCGCAGCTGAACGCGGCTCGTATATTGCAAATACAGACGAATATCGTCCATTCTGTCACTTTCCCGCTGTTCTCCTCGGACCCCTGTCTGTCTCGTGCTTTGATTTATGATGGGCAGCATATATCTGCAGCAAATGCAACCGTGTTCCCCTCTGTCCCAAACACATATGCATATAACATGCTGTATAAAGGTAGTTTACGTGATAATAGTACTCTTAATGTTGAAATAAGCCTTTAGTTTTAATCATTTAAACAGGCCTTTGAAGTTTGAGCAAAAACTTCTGGCAGATATGTGTTCTCGAGTTTTTGTTGTTTTTTTCACAGCGCCGGATGTCATATGGTGTTTGGGAAACACACGGAATACTTCACTACATGATCTCATGGTGAATTTAGCTATTTTTCAGTTTTGATCAGAACAATGCACTGTGGCTTTAATTCAGTGTGAGCAGCGCGTCAAAAATAGACCCGCGCAGAAACGATCGCGGCACTGGCCTTCTGCTCTGCTCCTGCTACGCGCGCTGCGCTGCCTCTGCTGCCGGTGAATGCACTCATCTGTTAACATGAGCGCCGAAAAAAATACGCGCTGCTTACGCCCTGCTTACGCGTGCGGTGTGAAGCCGGCGTAAGGCCGCTATCGAAGCATCCTGGGCCTCCATAACACCTCAGCAGTGCCACGGGCTGATTGCCTCCATGCCACGCCACATTCAAGCAGTCATTTCTGCAAAAGGATTCCCGACCAAGTATTGAGTGCATAACTGAACAATTATTTGAAGGTTGACTTTTTTTGTATTAAAAACACTTTTCTTTTATTGGTAGGATGAAATATGCTAATTTTTGAGATAGGAATGAGCTGTATGCCAAAATCATCAGTATTAAAACAATAAAAGACCTGAAATATTTCAGTTGGTGTGCAATGAATATAAAATATATGAAATTTTAATTTTATCATTAAATTATGGAAAATAATGAACTTTTATCACAATATGCAACATTTTTTAGAAGGACCTGTAGAATGGCTCACAGTTGTAGCATGCTTGTATTTCAAAATGCCTAATTATCATTTGCTATGAGGTCAAAAATCTATATAAGCACATGCTAGGTGGAGACAAAGAAATGGTAAAAAAAAAAAAAAAGCAAATCCCTGTTTATTACATAATATTTAATGTTGCACAAGAGATTATTAAAACATTATTAAAAAGCCAGCGTGGCCTTCTGTAATGATACACAGAGTCGGATTCAATTGCAAGTAAAAAGTCTCTTTATTGCAGACAACCGGTAACTGGACACGATGGCGCTGTAGAGTAAGTCCAGGGTGTTAAGACACTTGGCAGCACAGGGACGCTGAGGACAGCCCAGACCTCCAGTGGAGAGCGATGATGATGGTGAGAGGTGAATAAATCTGAAGACAGACACGAAGAACCAGGAACACAGACCAACAGCCGGGGAACAACAGGAGGGTAGGCGTGAGCACACGGGGACACATCCAACAACACTCTGACAAATGACATGGCAAACAGAGAGACAATAAATAGGCTGCGATGATCAGTCGCAGCTGGAGCGCTGATCAACAGCTGCAGGTGATCCCGATCAGCAGCAGCGCCCAATGACTCACACACACACACACACACACACACACACACACACACACACACACACACACGAAACACACGAGAGAGAGAGAGAGAGAGAGAGAGACAGACAGACAGACAGACAGACAGTGAATTCATGAACCGTGACACCTTCTTGAGGTCAGTGAGCTACTGCTGAAAGTTGATGTCCCTCTCATTGGCATTTTTAAGACATTTTCTGTCTTTTAGGACATCTCCTAGTACTGGAGGTCTAGTACCGACTACAACCACAGACATTCTCAAAGCGCTGAGGTGTTGTGGTCGACAACTAAAAATGGAGGCTCGATCATGGTTAGGCTGTTGGGAGGAAGGAGATGGTAGGTGTCTGCCAACAGGAAGTGAACCTGATTGCTCCTGTGAGCATGATTGACCTGGTACAGGTTCTACTCCTAAATGGAGGTCAATACCACCACAAATCCCATCTGAGGCCAAGTATTGACAGTGCCTTTTATTCTTCCAGTGTAAGAAAAGGGGAGTCATTGGGCCCAAAAAGCCCCAGATGGCTATCTTTTATGAACTGTATAGGCTACATCAATAAATTATTTTAATAAGTTTTGAAGTGTGACAAAGGCATAGGCTAGCCTATACATTCTATAATTTGCATAAAGGCATATTTTGTACACCATACAACAATTAATGACATATCTCGCTATTTCGAGAAAATTGTCGTTTTTATGACATAACATCTCGTTATTACGAGAAAAGATGTAGTTTTTGCGACATAAAATCTCGTTATTGCGACATAATTGAGTGAAAACAATTATATGCATGTGGCAGCAATGCATCACCGTACGTCACTGTACTTTTGTTGGTAAGGTCTTAAGTTCTACTATGTACTCTGTAACCTTTTTTTGTGGAAAAAATTCCTTGGTTACCTTGTTTCAAGCCATTCTGCATGGTATAGAAACGACGCTAGCAGGAAGACTCAGCTCAAGCCAGTTCTCATTAATGAGCTAAGCTGCTTGACTTTGATTGGGTAACAGCTAGCCAATGAGAGCATGGCACTCAGCAATCTTTTATCAGCTTAACAAGTAGAGGAACTTTGTTTACAATTGTCTGGAATCGCTTTTGATGAATATAATACAAAATATATTTTGTATTTTGTAATTATAAATGAATTCATTTAAAGACACAATTTGTCCAGTAAACCACTGTTTTTGTTTAAAAATAATTTTATTTTCTCTCCCCTCCTGTACCAAAACGAACAATGACTTCAAAACTGAGGTATGTACTGAACCGTTAGTTTTGTTCATTGTTACACCCCTATTCAACATATAAAATAAATTTATTATTTTCATTATTAGTAATGATTATTGTTATCTTGACTTTTATGGCAAAAAAATAAAAAAATATATATATATATATATATATATACACACACACACACAGTATATATATATATATATATATATATATATATATATATATATATATATATATATTATCTCAGCAGAAATCCAACTGTAAATCAGTGACAAACTTTGGCCACATGATGGAGCCAAAAGGTAAGGCAGAATTTAACATTTGAATAGAAGTTTGACATAGAATTTCAGACTGATCTTATACATCTTTGAAAGTGTTACATGCACAGAACAGGGTTTAATGCACATAATCTAAGATACAAAGGACAAAAGGGATTGCAGATTTGTATTTTTGGCTGCATACCAGTATTTACACTATCTAGCGTTACAGTATTTTAAGAAACCTTGTAGAATGCGCTAACATGTGGTGTATGGGTAGCTGTTGGGCTTACTTCCGTTGCACACTTGTTATTGCGGTACATTATGGGATTGCACTCGATAACACCCACTATGGTTTCGGACACCACTACAAATGGTTGTCCCCTCAAATAGTGCCCTATTTAGGAGAAAAGGGGGCGATTTCGGACACAGCTAAACTGTACAAAAGAACTGGTTTGCGGAAATTAATTAGACTTAACATCTAGGTAATAACAGACAGAGGTATAGGGCAGGCAGCAGACAAGCAAATACAATATCAAGATGATCAAGGCATGTTCAAAAGGCAGGCAACAAAAGTCAAGATAACAATAATCAAAAAAAGGGTCAAAACCAGGCAAGATAACCATGGTAGAAAATGCTCAGAAATGATAGCCGTTCCAAAACAAGACTTCACATTGAGCCTATGCAGAGACTATCTTATTATTGGGAGATATGAGGGTCCGTGGCTCTATACCATTGAGTAGGGTATTCCTGTAATAATGGAGGCTGCAGTTTAAGGACTATTTTCTGTGTCTGTTTGCTCTTGATCCATTAGCCACAGCACTAAACAGTAAACAGTAAAACAATTGCTATACAAACTAGGATGCTTTTTAGTACATACATAAATTAAAATAATTAGAAAAATAATAGCAGTATACAAGATCCAGCAGCACAATAAATTGTTTTTGCACAGCTAAATAATAACTGGAGGTGACACTGAAACCCTTGCAAGTTTAAAAAAACTAGGGTCCTAGAACTGTGGTCCTAAAACTGCAGCCTCCATTATTGCAGGAATAGTTTATTGGTGTTACAGTGCAGAAGGGTCAGAGACAAGAAGTACAGGTTAGTGAAGTTTAACGGAAGCAAACAGAAGTGCAGGTGAGTGGTGCAGAAGGTCTTGGGAGTTTGGTGAAGAGATCCTGAATGACACAGTCTTTATACTTGCAGGTGGTCGCTGGAGACAGGCTTGGGGCGGAGAGGACACTGAAGACACACACACGATGCTGGAACATGAAGGAGACTTGGAGGTAAAAAGAATGAAGGTTAGTATCATCTGGGAAGTCCTTGAAGTAAGCATAGAGGCAAGTACCTTATACGAACGAGACCGGACAGTGACTGAGAGTGTCTTTTGTACTTTGGGTGATTGCTGTGATGATGAACTGCAGGTGTGCCCCTGACGTCGTGGTGGTAGGCCTCTGTCTCTAGTTGCAGGTGTGTTGGGATGAGAGGCATTTCAAGCAGGTTAGTCCGCTAGATATTCTAGGAGACCACCACGGCGCTGAGAGTCCACTTGGTATGCGGTACCGTCTTCCACGATGAGTGGGAGGGGGGCTTCTTCGGCTATGCCAGGCTCTGTGGGAATAGAAACAGAGGGAAAGTGAGGCTTCAACAGGGAAACATGGAATGTGGGCTGAATTCTGTACAATGGAGGGAGCTGGAGTTGATAAGTGACTGGGTTGATCTGCTTCACGATGGAGAAGGGGCCAATGAACCTGGGACTGAGCTTCCTACATTGCAGACGCAACCTGATGTCCCTGGTGGACAGCCAGACCTTCTGACCAGGTTGGAATGTGGGAGCGTTGGAGCGATGAAGGTCTGCTGTCATCTTGCGTCTGCACAGAGCCCGTTGAAGCTGGTGACGTCCCAGACCCTCTTGCTCTCCCGGAACCAGTATTCGATAGCTGGAACATCCGGCGGTTCCCTGGACCAGGGGAACAGTGGGGGTTGGTAACCGCTGGTTGGTTGGTGTTGGGATGAGTTCTGTGCATACTCGGCCCAGCCCAGGAATTGGTTCCAAGAGTCCTGATGGCCGTGACAAAAGGTACGGAGGAAGCGACCGATCTCCTGAATCTTCCTGTTGTTCTGTGGATGGTACCCAGAGGAGAGGCTGACGGTCACACCTAGGAGCGAGAAGAATGCTTTCCATACCCGGGAGATGGATTGAGGTCCTCAGTCTGAAACAATATCCTCTGGGATTCTGTAGTATCTGAAAATCAGTTCAGCAGTTTTCAAGGCAGTGGGCAGTCCTTTCAACAGAATTACACTACATGACTTGGAAAATCTATCAATGACACCTAAAATACAGGTACAGCCATTTGACACGGGTCGATCTGTGATAAAGTCCACTCCTAGGAGTGACCATGGACGGTTGGGAACGGGCAGAGGATAGAATTTGCCGAAGGGAAGATGTCGAGGGCTCTTGGAGATGGCGCATTCCTTACATCCCCTCACGTACCTTCTGACGTCAAATGCCATGTTGGGCCACCAGAAGCGCTCCTTCAGCAGCAAGAGGGTTTCATTGACCCCTGGGTGGCCAGTTCCCAAAGACGTGTGGGTCGTGTGGATGAAGGGAGTGCGCCGTGTCCGTGAGATGTATTGCAAACCTGGTGGGCAACCCAGAGTGTCGGTGGAGACATTGGAGGAGGGCAATGTTTCCTCAGACCAGGCGATGGGACTCACAAACAGTTTCTCTGGAAGAATTGGTTCTGATTTCTTGGAATTCTCTTCATGGTTATAGAGATGGGAACGGGAGACCATAATTAACCTCCGCCCGGATGAGTTAGCAGGAGAAGAAGGCACATGGATGGAGTCTACTTTCGTCCCCTGCTGCTGTGAGAGCACTGCTCCCACTCCTGTGGTAGACCCGTCTACCTCTACAATGAAGGACTTCAAGGTCTTCAAAGGCTTTAGTGGCAGCGGGGTTCCAGGACAGAGACTTGGGCTTACAGCGGAGGAAATGAGTAAGAGGGCATGAAATAAGACTGTAGTTGTTAATGAAACAGCGGTAAAAGTTAGCAAATCCTAGGAATCTCTGAAGTTCTTTGATGGTTGTGGGAGTGGGCCAGTTCCTGATGGCTTCCACCTTCCCCTCGTCCATCCGGATGCCACTGCTGTCAATGTTGTATCCAAGGAACAGGGTTGCAGGGTTGGTGGAAAGGCACTTCTCGGCCTTGAGATAAAGCTGGAACTCCGTCAGACGTTGCAGGACCTCCGTAATCGATGCAGGGCAGCAAGCCTCCGTCCTTCTTGGCCATGAAAAAGAAGCTGGAAGCAGCAGGGGAAGTAGACAGGCGGATGTATCCCTGGTCGAGTGCCTCCTGGATGTATTCCTCCATGGCCTTCTCCTCCATGTGTGACAGAGGGTAGATTTTATCATGGGGCACTGACTCACCCTGAAGTAGTTTGATGGCACAGTCCCATAGCTGAGGGCAGAAGACATTGCTGAAGGGGGCGTAGCATGGTGGTATTCCCACCGAGTGTTGCTCAACCGGGCTCTTAATGGAGGTGGCACACACTGACATCTTCTTGGAACATGGAGTAGAGGGAACAGGGAGAGCAGAGAAACAGTTCAGGAAGCAGCTATCTCCCCACTTCAGGATTTCACCGGCCTTCTTTGAGATGACTGGGTTATGCTGCTCTAACCATGGACGCACTAAGATCACATCAGCGGTGGACTCCTCCAGAACCAGTAAATGTTGTTGTTCAGGATACCCACTTGGAACTGGATGGGACTGGCAACCGAACAAACTTGTCGGGGCATACTCACTGGTGCTCTTCGAGACAAGACTGCATACGATTGGCGAAGCGGATGGATAGCTGGATGAAGCGCTAAAGCCCGATGGTATCCTCGTATGCAACAAGATGTAATCACGCATGGGGATCCAATCCCTGTCGATAGGTGGTCAGCAGAGATTGCTCGTTCCATATTGACAGAAAAACACAGAATTGTTGACATTTTTGCAGATTTATTAAAAAAGAAAAACTGAAATATCACATGGTCCTAAGTATTCAGACCCTTTGCTCAGTATTTAGAAGCACCCTTTTGATCTAATACAGCCATGAGTCTTTTTGGAAAAGATGCAACAAGTTTTTCACACCTGAATTTGGGGATCCTCTGCCATTCCTCCTTGCAGATCCTCTCCAGTTCTGTCAGGTTGGATGGTAAACGTTGTTGGTACAGCCATTTTCAGGTCTCTCCAGAGATTAATTGGTAAGCCAGGGCTCTGGCTTGGCCATTCAAGAACAGTCACGGAGTTGTTGTGAAGCCACTCCTTTGTTATTTCAGCTGTGTGCTTAGGGTCATTGTCTTGTTGGAAGGTGAACCTTCGGCCCAGTCTGAGGTCTTGAGCACTCTGGAGAAGGTTTTCGTCCGGGATATCCCTGTACTTGTACTTCACTGTTGGGACTATATTGGACAGGTGATGAGCAGTGCCTGGTTTTCTCCACACATACCACTTAGAACTTTTTGGCCTTAATTATATCTTGGTCTCATCAGACCAGAGAATCTTATTTCTCACCATCTTAGCAAACTCAATGCAGGCCTTCATATGTCTTGCACTGAGGAGAGGCTTCCATCTGGCCACTCTGCCATAAAGCCCCGACTGGTGGAGGGCTGCAGTGATGATTGACTTTCTATAACTTTCTCCCATCTCCCGACTGTATCTCTGGAGCTCAGCCACGCACGGCATGGTCCTGGGGCAACATATTTTGTTGATCCTGGAGCAACATTCCTGTCTGAAAATGTAGTCCTAACTATAACCCTACCCCATAACCTAATCCTACCCATAACTTATCCCTAAAAAATCTGAGGAAAATAATAGGTGAATAACACTGATGTAGAAGCACCTAACCCTGGTAAGAAGAAACTTGACATAAACTCTAAACTTGTCCATCAAATCTGATTGGTTGGTTGGAATGTTGATCCAGGGTCAACAAAGATGTTGATCCAGGAACAAGTTGTACTTGGTGAAATAGGTTCACCCTCAGGGCACAGTGATCTTTGGGTTCTTCTTTACCTCTCTCACCAAGGCTCTTCTCCCCCGATAGCTCAGTTTGGCCAGACAGCCAGCTCTAGGAAGGGTTCTGGTCATCCCGAACGTCTTCCATTTAAGAATTATGGAGGCCACTGTGCTCTTAGGAACCTTAAGTGCAGCAGAAATTTTTTGTAACCTTGGCCAGATCTGTGCCTTGCAATAATTCTGTCTCTGAGCTCTTCAGACAGTTCATTTGACCTCATGATTCTCATTTGCTCTGACATGCACTGTGAGCTGTAAGGTCTTATATAGACAGGTGTGTGGCTTTCCTAACCAAGTCCAATTAGTATAATCAAACACAGCTGGACTCAAATGAAGGTGTAGAACAGGGGTGGGGAACGTTGATCCAAAAGGGCCACTCTCTTGCAGAGTTTTCCATTTCTTCTTTGATTGCTTGGAGTGGAATGCGTCTGAATAATTTCAAGTAGTTCTTGCATGGAGTGCACAAATCCTTCCAAGATTCCTTGTCTATTCACTGATCCTCCAGTATCTAAATGTGAATTAACTCAAAACACATTAAAATGAACACAACCACAGCAATTACATCACCATGGAAAATAAACATCACAGGAAATACTTTTTTTTTCAGTTGCATCTTTACCAGCCCAAGCTGAACATTTCTCAGAACATTTAAAATGCCCTGTTAAAAATGTTTTTTTTAAATCCTTTGGTTTGAGTTTGAGAGAAAACATTAAGTATTATGGGAACATTACTTTTGAATGTTCTCTGAACCATCTGAAAAAAAGTACTAACGTTTAGAAAACTAGTGTCCAAAATGTTTCAGAAAAACATTCAATGAATTTTGTATAAATAACATTTTTGTGTTTTGATAATGTTATTAAAGACAGATAACGTCTATTATCAAATTATCTAGTCTTTTGGCTTATTGTTTTAGAGGGGTTTGGGGTGTTTTTCAGTCTATTAGGCTGGGAGACAAGCTAGACCAGCTGAAGACTAGCTTGGCCAGGCTTGGAAACTAGTTTAACCCAGCATAGGCTATGTTCGCTGCCTTATCAAACAGCATCAAGATTTAAGGGTTATCCTGAAAACTGGTCTGAATACAGTTTTGATTAATAGGTAGTGTTACATGTAACTAGATTACGTTATTTAATGACAAAATAAATGTAACTGTAACCACAATTACTGAGAAAAAAATGTGTAATTACATTACAGTTACTAAAATGTTACAAAACTGGGTAATATATTCTTTAAAAAGCTAGAATATGTTAAATAATATTAATTTGTTGCTTTGCCTGTTTTTGATGTGCACAATGTCTCCTGCCGTTTAAAGGCCGATACTATTAAAAAAGCGATGCTGTTCTGGTGCTTTTGATTGGCTCTCATTTGAATTTGCAGCGCACTGTCTGCCAAATACATCAATCCACATTGCCACTGAAAGCTTTGTGAGTGAAAAAATGTGTTCCATTGCTGGAGAATAGAAATGTAATCAAAAAGTAATCAAATGTAATCAGCTACATTACTTTAATAAACCAATTGAAAAAGTTAAACTACTTATTACATTTTAAATAGGGTAACTTGTAATTTGTAACCCATTACATTTCCGAAGTACCCTTCCTTTTAATAGGTTCCTCCAAACATGCATCTGTTTAAGTCATTGACTGACAAGGCAGCAAAAACAGCTGCCTTCACAGCAATTTAGTGAACATTCACGGCACAACATAGCTAGCTTATGTATAATAAGACCTGCAATATTATGTCCATAATGTATGGTGAAAGTAAAGGTTTACATTACATGGCATATTTAGAAAAATGCAAAAACATATAGAAGGTCTATGAACTTTGCTTGGAGAATGTAAATCTTCAGTCTCAACACACCTCAGGTCTAATTCAAGTGTAACCTTATTTAAAAAAGATGCAAATAAATACCAGAAGACAGGGCTGTGTCTTGATTGTGTTTTGAGTGACAAAACCACAGACTTGTGTTGCTTCTTGGAATTGGCATACAGGTCCAAGATTCCTTTGTGCATTGGTGTTGTTATAAGTCACTTGCATATTTTTACATCATGCATAATGATTTGCATGCTATTTTATGAAACACACAAACAAATAAATACCAGTGTAATGTTGTATTTATGTCACATAATTATTTCTGATTGTACTGCCAATCATCAAAGAAATTGTGGTCATTATAGGGTAGACTGAGTGCACTACATTAAATAAAACATTAAATAACTTGCGTGTGCATCACACCTGCACTGATAGAGGCCATAGCCGCCACATATTAAACGTACTATTTGATTAATGAGTATGTGAAGAAACTCACTGTCCTAGTAAATGTTTTTACAGTTGTACAGATTAAGTGGTTTTTAATTTTTTAACTTATCATGTTTGCATGTTTTTTACATTTAAATTCATCATAATGAAAAAGTAATAGGCTATGTTCTACCCTGGTTTTGAGCCTCTCTCATGGAACACTCAGTTTTTATGGTCATGCCGTATAAGGGTGTGAACCTGCACTGGTCTTTCGGTTCGGTTACGATTATCATGTCATCGATTCCAGTTCAATTCGATATCACAATGCATTGATGATGCACTGGATCCTCTTATATACAATTTTGTCAATAAATACAAGCAGTCCGATATATGAACTGAACCTTTAATTTTACCTGCTCAAAGAAAACAAGCTTCTTAAATGTATCAAATATCAAACAAAACTCAAGTTTGAGCACAGAAGACAACAGGAGCATTTAGAAGAAATACACAAAAGTAAGGGCCGCCTTACAGTCAAAACCAAAGTCTAAATGCATCTGGTTGTTGAAACCATATGTAAATTTTACTCCTCCCAACAAAGCTAAAAAAATGTATGTATGAGAGCGTGTTATAGGCTATATGACGTTATAGCCCAATATGACAGCACTACCGCAGCACGCATCGCCAAAGACGAGTATCTCTTCATTAAGCCAACGCACAAACTAAACAAAGTAAACCGAAAGTAAAGTCGTAGGTGCTCAACATGCAATCATCTTCGTTAAAAGTAAAGAAACTGAATGATCTTACCAGTGCTGTTGCCGCGCTCGCTCATATTGTGGTCCTTGAATTTGAAATTAGCTGACGATTAATAAAATGCAGCTCATATCTGTTGTTTTCGGTGACGTGAACTCCATTAAATCTGCATATAGTGCGGGAATTGAAGATCATAAATGTATCTCCGCAAAACGGATATAATTCCTTGCCCAAGTGTAAATAAAATCGTTTTGATAAATCAGAATCCAGGTCGTGCTTACCAGGTTGTTCATTAAAGCTGAAATGTGCCCAGATGTCGGCTTTTAAAGTAGTTGGAGCATTTTTAATTACTCGCACTCACCTTCCTCTACCATTGTATGCTACCACGACAAAGCACATGTACTACGCGTGCCGTCAGAAAATAAATCAGTACATTACAATCAATTATGGTCTATTACTGAACCTGCATTACAATGCATCGAAGAAACAATTAATTTTGACACCCCTAGTGCCACACTGAAGACTTGGAAGTAAACGCCCACTGCTATGATTGCATAAGCTTTGCATAAATATAATGAGCTCCAGCTCCCCTGTGATTACAGGTGAGGAATTGTTTTGAAAGCGTGTGGGAAACGGCAACCCGAATGATTCACCCACAGGGCTGGCAAAACGTCTTTATCAAACAAACACAATGATTTATCTCTCATCCACCCGCAATTAATTGGAATGTTATTTTTTATTACTTGGCCTGCCCGATCAGTGGATATAACCGCGAACCATGCATCACAAACACACACACTCTGTCACAAACCCGGAGATGAAGGAGACAGACGAAAGTCGATTCCAAATTCTGTAAAAGTTTTAATTCAACAAGCAGGTGCTCAGAACGTAGTATACACAAGTAGACACAGGAACGAGTATACACAAACAATAACCGACAATGAGAGGGAGAATATATACACAGGGTAAATGAAGGAACTAAACGGGAACAGCTGCCTGGGGAATTAAATAATTAGACACCATGGAAACTAATCAGAACATGACAGACACAGAACTACACAGACGACACTTGACACACACACACGCAGAAGCCTCACTGCAGAGTCAGACAAATCAGCATGATCAAAATTTCTGCAATTGTATTTTTCCTTCAAATATCAAGTCAATTGAGTGCACAACGCACATCAAGAAAGGAATGTTATTTCCCTATTTTCGCCATCCTGCTGATGTTATGTATAAGTAGCCCTTCTGGAAACTACATGTTGGGCTTTGTGAGCCCTGGCCCATTTATGTCTGATCACGAATTGCAGCACAATGAACTAACAACACCTCAAATAAATAATTCTTTAGCCTGTGACAGCGTGCTAAGTTATGTTCAGTTAGACACATACACATAATCAATAGATATCAAACAATCTGTAACAATGCAATACTATCACATATTTAAAATATATATATATATTCAACCACCTATGTCCATGTTATTTATGTTACATTTCTTGCACAAGTCGGTGGGTGGGGCTACAGAATCATGCGTGCTTCTTCTTCTGCTAAGGCGGCGTTTCTCCCCACAATTCTTCTACACCTAGTATTTACAGCTTAATTCCAGAGGATATATTCTCTCTTTCGTATGCTACCATTGATCACGCTATTCAATTCATCAAAACAGCAGGTGAAGGCCCATGGTTAAGCAAAGCAGACATAACAGACGCATTTAAAATCATGCCATTACATCCTTCTCAATGGCACCTTTTCGGTGTCAGGTGGAGATCTAAAATCTACTTCGCAGTGCGTTTAACTTTCGGCTGCCGCAGTAGCCCTAAGATTTTCGATTGCCTCTCGGAAGCTTTATGCTGGATTCTGCTTAACAAATGTAAACTCCCTTTTGTTTTACATTTATTAGATGATTTTTTTGTGGTCGATTTTCCCAATTTGCCCGCTGAGAATTTCTATCTAAACTCAAGAGAATTTTTTCCAAATAAAAAATTCCCTTGTCAAAAGAAAAAACAATCGGTCCATCTACTCGTCTAAAATTTTTAGGCATCATATTGGATAGCAAAACAATGCAAGCATCCCTCCCAGAAGAAATTCGCCAAATTATCTCCGAATTCCAAACTGTTCGGTCTCTTTCAAAACAAGATATGCTGTCTTTATTAGGTCACTTTAATTTCGCTTTGCGACTTATTCCTCACGGCCGTGCTTTCATATCCAGACTCTTAGATTTGTCAAAAACAGTTGACAATCTACACGATCTAATCCAATTAGACGAAGGATGTCTTTCCGAATTATTTCTAGACCCACTTACTAAATGAATGGAACGGAATATCTTACTTTTATAACGACACCTTGAAACTTCCAGCTCCCGCCAATTTTTACAGGCCGCTCCATCCACAGGTTTTGGGGATGTTCGGGAACAAGTGGTTTGCGCACAAATGGCCGTCCATCATCAACCTCGCACCAGATATTAAATCTACCTCGCTTTTCAAATCTATCCCATTATCATAAAATGCCTACTCTGGGGAAACGAATGGTCTAGGAAAAAGATAACCGTTCTGTGTGATAACCAAGCTGCCGTAGAAATAATTAACAAAAGCCGTTTATCTATTCTTTTTATCAATCGTTTAATCAGACGCCTTACTTGGATTAGTATCACAAAGAATTTCATTCTTAAAGCTACATTCATGCCAGGTTTATACAATTTACCAATACATTTCAAAGTGCTAGCCACTTTTATGGTCTATTGTGTCAATTCCCGCAAATTACAACCCCCTTCCATCAAAGCTACACTGGCAGGCATTCAGTTCCATCTTCATTGCATGGACCCAAATGCACCAAGCCTCTTCAAACATCCCGCTATTCGTCTGCTATTGAACGGCATCATGAAGTCTTCTCCTGCAACCAAAGACAAATGGTTTCCCATTACTCTACCTCTTTTGCACAAATTGCTTCTCTGTCTTAAAAAGGGTGTTTTCGATCTTTATACCAACACACTCCTAGAGGCAGTTTTTCTTACAGGCTTTTATGGGTTTTTAAGGTGCGGGGAATTCACATGCAAATCCTTATCATTTAATCCTGATGTAGATCTTACTATAGCCTATCTCACCTTCTTCAAAAACCATTTTTCTTTACTATTAAAGCACTCAAAAACCGACAAATCCAATAAAGGGTCGCATATCTTAGTATCCAGAATTAATTCTGTGTTTTGCCCCTTTTCTTCTATGTCACGATACCTGCGATCCCGGAGAAACGCCACCCCCCAAGACCCGCTGTTCCTCACAGCAGACGGCAAACCTATGACCAGCGCCTGGTTCTCCGCTAAACTGAAACAGCTATGCCATCTTTGTGGATTAAACGGCAAACTATACACCCCTCACTCTTTCAGAATCGGCGCGGCAACGACAGCCGCTCCGAGAGTGCCATCCGTGACCCTTAAAGAGATGGGGCGCTGGAAATCGTCAGCATACGAACATTACATTAGACCTAATTATAAAGACATCTTGGAAGGTCAAAAGCATATGAGCATTGAATAATACAAATAAAATAAAAATCAGGTGGCGCAGGGTTTGGGCTTCAGTCAGAACTCATTAAGAGGGATTTCAATGTACTTTTTAAAACACTTAGAAAACTAAAAGTTCAACCGTTCATCAGTGGACCACTTCCAGCAAGAGGAACAAATAGGTTCTCACGGTTACTTGGGCTTAATACATGGCTGCAAAAAACCTGCAACATGAAGGGAGTGAACTTCATCGACAACTTTAATCTATTCTGGAGCCAGAGACAATTGTTTACATCAAATGGCCTTCACCCAAACAAACTTGGTGCAAGAGTGTTAAAGGACAATATTCACTTTTCCCTACGCCATCCCTCAGCTGTGTGTGCTAACCCACTCGACCTGAATGGCACACACACACCTGAACAGACTATGGACGACTACAGGACTTCATTTCAGCATCTGAATGGACATGCAGCTGACACACTCCACAAGGACACTGATAACACCACGCAGCCACAACAGCCACTGCTCACGGACACACTCCCAGCTGAGTCCTGCCCACAGAGCTCGCCACAGACAGACTGTGACGTTTTAGAACTAACACAGATTGAGGGACTGAACAGTAACATCTCTGCCCATACTGTGGAGGTGCACGAAAGGGTGGGCTCTAAGGGGGGTCAGACTAGTGAACTGTTACGCTTTATGACTAGTCTGAACAGGAAATTGCATGAAATGTCTAAGTCACTCCATGAAATGGATGATAACATAATTCAGCCTCCGATAACACCAGATCAACAGCCACCCTCACCAGACATGCTATTCCTCTCTCCAGCATCCCCGCTTCTGAGCTTCTCAGAGAGAATGGAGCAAATGGTCTATGCTGGAACCAGACTATCACACTCGATTTCTGCGAGCCCCAGATATCAACCAAAGAGCGTCGAGCCCCACAACCATCAAAGCCTGTG
This sequence comes from Gobiocypris rarus, assembly GCA_023029165.1. Lineage (NCBI taxonomy): Eukaryota > Metazoa > Chordata > Actinopteri > Cypriniformes > Gobionidae > Gobiocypris > Gobiocypris rarus. The sequence continues at coordinate 31,915,826 of CM040914.1, forward strand.
GGCCCAGCTCGCTCTCAGCCTCCTCCTGTGAGATTTCTTCGGTCACAACGCCAGGGCCAACACCCTCCTCCATCTGTTGTAGGTGAACCAAAAACAACTGATACCAGCTCTCAGTGATGTGTGTTGGGTCCCCGCCATGATAACAGTAACTTTATCAAATGTTTACAGAACAGGAACCCAGTGTGCCTGTCTCTCTCTCTATTTCTGTTCTGTTACGTGATAGACAATGTAAGACCTTCTCAGACCGTATAGCAAACCCATCTAATCTGCTGCCTATTACATGTCAAACTAAGATTACTGTGGGGGGAAAAATGAATACTGTTAAGTTAGCACTTTTAAATATCTGTTCACTTAAGAAAAAATAATTTCTAGTCAATGACTTAATAACCACAAACAATCTAGATTTTTTGTTTCTAAATGAAACTTGGCTTGAAGAAAACTGCAGTGCAACAGTCCTCAATGAAACAGCCCCTCCTAACTTTACTTTTATGAGTATGTCCAGAGCGTTTAGAAGAGGTGGGGGTATTGCTGCTCTTTTTAAAGATGTCTATCAATGTAAGCAAGTGTCATTTGGTGACTATCTGTCTTTTGAATATCTGGGTATTGCGTTAAAAGGTGCTCCACGCATCCTGCTTATCATTGTTTACAGGCCTCCAAAATAGTCTCCATCCTTTACTGAGGACTTTACAGAGCTGTTATCAATAATCTCCTCAGAGTTTGATTGTTTTGCCATTGCTGGGGATTTTAACATTCACATAGACAATGCTGAATCCAGTACAACAAAAGAGCTCATGACTGTTCTTAACACTTTTGATTTGACACAGCATGTACATGGTCCCACAAACAATCGTGGACACACTCTAGACTTACTTATCAGCAAGGGTCTAAACATTTCATCAATTGTTGTTAAAGATGTAGCATTGTCTGATCATTTCTGTATTTTCTTTGATATTTCAATCTCTCCTGCCATTGAAGCTAGATCTGTCGCTGTCAAAAAGAGAAGCTTAAATGAGAACACTAGTGATCTTGGTGTGATTTTGGAGTCACACCTGAGTTTCAATAGTCATGTCAAAGCAATAACTAAATCAGCTTACTATCATCTGAAAAATATTGCAAGAATTAGATGCTTTGTTTCCAGCAGGGTGGACTATTGTAATGGTCTTCTAACCGGCCTTCCCAAAAAGACCATTAGACAGCTGTAGCTCATACAGAACGTTGCGGCCAGGATTCTGAGCAGAATAAGAAAATATGACCATATCACGCCAGTCCTCAGGTCTTTACACTGGCTTCCAGTTACATTTAGGATCAATTTTAAAATATTATTACTTGTTTATAAATCACTCAATGACCTAGGACCTCAATACATTGCAGATATGCTGATTAAATACAAACCCATTAGATCACTCAGATCATCAGGATCAAGTCAGCTAGAAATACCAAGAGTTCACTCAAAGCAAGGAGAGTCTGCGTTCAGCTATTGTGCCAGCCGTAGCTGGAACCAGCTTCCAGAAGAGATCAGATGTGCTCCAACAGTAGCCACATTCAAATCTAGACTCAAAACACATCTGTTCAGCTGTGCATTTACTGAATGAGCACTGTGCCACTGTACGTCCGACTGATTGCACCTATTCTAATCTATGCATCATCTTCATTTTAATTTTATTTTTTTTATCTATATATACTGTAATAATTTTATTCTTTTTAAATATCTTTACAACTATATATTTATATTGTCTTCTTATTTTAAAAATTCTCTTTACAACTGTTTTAATTATCCTGTTTTTATTTTTAAGTCTTACACGTGGTATTCTTAATTCTTATCACTATTTTAATTTCATTTTCTATGTAAAGCACTTTGAATTGCCATTGTGTATGAAATGTGCTATATAAATAAACTTGCCTTGCCTTGCCTTCAGTAATTCTTTATTATTAAAAAAAAAAAACACACCAATGCAATTGGTAAGAGGCACACAACAGGTAAGTCCATTAGTGTTAAGCCATTCGGCAAAGCAGGCCTAGGCACACATAGATAGCCAGACACATGCTTATAGCTCTAAGGAGCAGCAGCAGTACACATATTTTGGCGTACAGATCTGCGGGGTGGGGGGGTTTTAGGCCATAGTAATTCGGCCTCCTCCTTCATGCAGCATGGACCAGTAGGTCCACTGCCTTAAGGGGGTTACATCAATCTGTAGCAGCTTTCCTTGATGTTATCTTGACTAAGCTGAACATTATGTATTTGCCCAGCAGCAGCAGCGCAGCAGATCTTGTCCGCCAAAATCAAGCCTATGTACATTCCATGCTCTATGCTAATAAAATGTTGGTTGAATCTATTTCACTCCGAGAGTTGTCATGATTGAAATACTAAGTTCAGTCATGAAACTCTATTAATCGCCGATTGGTTCCTTTAGTTCTACGAAACCAGCCAATCCAACACGATCTCATGACAATGCGTATCAATAGTACGAGTGTGCAATCTCGTAGAATGTATACGCCAAAACTCATTTTGGCGTGCGTATGGTACGCGGTTTTTGGCGTGCATATGATACGCATTTTATGGCGTGTATATGACACGCTTTTGGGTAGGGTGGGGGTGTGGGGTTCGTACATATAATCGCCATAAAGTGCGTATCATATGCACGCCAAAAGCAGCGTACCATACGCATGCCAAAATGAGTTTAGGCGTATACATTCTACGAGATTGCACACTCGTACTATTGATACGCATTTTCGTGAGATCGGGCTCGCCAATCGGAGGTACTTCCTCATCTACGTGGCTTTACTTATACCGTATCCTAGCAGCTATCCGCATGCTGCGCAATTATGAGAACTTTGATAATCCCACCTCCTCCCCAGCGCCACCTGTAGAGATCTGCTTGGGGGGTTACATCATTCTGTAGCAGCTTTCCTTGTTGTTATCTTGACTAAGCTGAACATTAAGTATTTGCTCAGCAGCAGCATAGCAGATCTCGTCCGCCAAAATCAAGCCTATACATTCCATGCTCTATGCTAATAAAATGTTGGTTGAATCTATTTCACTCCGAGAGTTGTCATGATTGAAATACATTTTCATCCTAAACAAGAGTACAACTCTTTACCAATAATGCAAATAAAACTGCGTCAGTTAAGACCATAAAGACAAAGATCAATAACATTTCAAAATCACACTGTCCATACGAATTGTTTATTTCATCAATTAAAAAAAAGATGTAAAATCAGTGTTTTAGGTAAATGGCATTAACATAAAAGGGTATATACTGCAGTTCCTCAGAGGAACAGCAACTCAGAGATCTGAAAGTCCCACTGAACCGGAAGTAGCAAGTGAGTTTTCTTCAGTGCTGTGACGTATTTCCAAGTGAAACGGAATATTGAATTGTAGGCATGGTTTTACTTAAGCGCTCCTCCTCTACATCTCTCGCTCGTATCAGACTAACGGTTGGAGGGGAGTGGTTACGCATTTTCAAACCCAAGCCGTCAAACTGACATCATCTGTGAAGGAACGCCGTTTCCAGACCGGAAGTAACTTTTCAGACTTTGATTAAAGATTACAGCGTCAAACAATTTTTTTCTGTGTATTAACTTGCACGGATTAATTGTTCACCGTAAGACCTGTAATATGTGCTAACAAGGTAAATAGGTTCAATGTTGATTTCATGAAGACTTGAAAGTTTAGTCAAATTCCATCCATACCGTAAATCAATGGAAGCAAATAAGAGACTTAATTCTTTGAAATTTAACAGCCACTGAACACTTAGTTTTGAAATATTTTATTTAAAAAAACATTTATCTGAATTTATTTGCTCTGAATTCACCCCTTTGGAATTATTTTACTTTGGAAACCTTTCGAATTTACATCTCAACCTGAATTTCGATTAATATTTTTCAATGCTCAAAAATTCAGATACAAAAAAAAATTAAACTTCCAGACTTTCAGATAAAATAGATTCAGGTGGATCAAATTTGATTGCTCAAATTCAGATCTCAAATTTCAAGTTAATATTTTTCAAATAAAACATCAGATTCAGATTCAGATCGAAAAATTCAAGTCAAATATTCACATGGTTACATCTGGGCTACCCAGGATAGGAAAACGAGTCGAGCGCCTATCAGAGTACGACGACCTGTCTGTCGTGATCATAGGGTGCGTCTCAATCAACCCCCTACTAGTTCAGTAGTCAGGGCACTGATCAGGGAGTCAGCCCATTGACTTATGTCCTGATCAGTACCCTGACTTGTTGAACTAGGGAGCTGATTGAGACGCACCCTATGATCATAATAAATCCAATAAATCTAGGAGAAACTCAGGAAAAGAATAACACAACCACTTTACCATAAATGATACCAGACAACTGAACAAATAAAAACTGACGTACAAAAGAACGTGTGTAAAATAAATGTTCAACCATGTAGAATAACTATAGGAACACAGTCAAACGGAAACAGGGAGAACCAAACCAAAACACAGAGAACTTTTACGAAGTCTTTAACAGGATGTTTTATTCAATATACCTAGTTTAAAATTAACAGACAAAAAAAAAAAAAGACCTGACCGGAAAAAGCCTGGAGCTAGTATGCAGGGCTATATGTGCAGTCAATATTTAAAGCGCATAAAAAGTATGCAAATGAAAAGCTTTTGCCTTTTGTAGTTACAACAGTAATTTTTGTATGTAAATTGGATAAGAGAAATACAATTCACCCAAAATATGTATTTGTAATATTCCCATTGTTGTGATACATTTTTTGTGGACCCATAAAAAGTAAACACCAACAAGTATGTCTACAAAATAGCTATTTTCAATGGCTACAAATATTAAAATTAAAATATTAATTATATTAATGTGATATTTTCTTTTTGCCCTTTTATTAGTTCAGAGTTCAAGTTGAAATGATTCCAGTTCAAAATCTTCTTCATCATGGCCAGCTTTCTGTTGAAAGAATAAATAAATGATCATGTGAAGCATAAATAAATAATAATCACGTGAAGCAGTGTACACGATCCATCATCTGCATGTTAATAATTTTCTTTTAATAGTTTAAAATGCTTCAGTTAATAATTCTATTTATTGCTATGAACACAGTGAGCAGTTATTTTGAAACCTGTGTTGTTTATTGCATGTGAATTGCATCTGTGTCCTTCTCTTACCTTCTAGTTCAGTTGCAGATGAAGTTGAGCTTCTCCTCACAGTCTCTGTTCTCCCAGTTGCCAGTGTTTGTGTTATGGGCTCCACAACGATAGGGTTGAGCTGGGCACTCTGACAGTGAGATTTGATCCCCCAGAGGCTCGTTGTCTACCCAGAACCATTCTCCAATCAGGTAACGCAGGCCCGTCCACACACTTTCTGTCTGGGAATCCACGGACACTTGTCTTGACAGCTGTAATTGTCTCTCAGTGGTCATGCTGGCCAGATCAGTGTGGTTAGTCCTGCAGTATTGCAGAGCTTCATCCCATGTCCTGTTCTCGTTCACCAAGATGTATTTGGGTTGACTACAGAAAAAAGTTAATGGAATAAAACAGTAATAATCGAACCAGTTGTTTGTAATCATGACACAGTATTGTATTTCATAGAGATTATCAGGCTGAATTCTGCCCATCCAGTGAAGGAAAGTGGCTTTCCATCAGACCACTGCCAGTTGCTATTGCTTGTTCTCTCCCTGTTGAGGCCGATCCATTTAAAGGATGCATTTTCTGCTGCCTGCAAAAGCACATTTTCTTCTTCTTGACTTGTGATGGTTGACAAGTCTTCATGATGTTGCCTGCAATAATGCTGAGCCTCTGTCCAGCTCTTTCTGATATTGAAATAGAAATGCTCTCTATTTAAAGCTTGAGTCAGTCCACAGATGACAGTCAGGAGACTGATGGATGCTTTCATCCTTCCAGTGAAAAGTTCTGAATCAATAGTGGAATGAGACTTGTAAGTCTTGCGTGCAGAGACACAGCAGCAAGTGAAGGGGAGACCGGGGAGTGTTTTAACACATGGTCAGTTGTAACACCGTCAGTTCAACAAGTCAGAAAAGAGCTATGGTGATGTCATCAAAATCATACACTCCCATTGCCTTTTTGAGCTCACAGGGGAACTGGCATGTGAATGTGAGCAAAATTGTAGATTTTATGACCAAGAAAAACTAATTCTGGAAAGTAAAAATTTCTAAGCAAGATAATTTTTTGCCCATCAATCATTGTATTATAGATACAATTATTTTACTTGCATAACGTAAAGTAGCTGTTTCTCTTGTTTAATGTCATGCTTTGCGTAAATGCTAACGTCAAACCCACATGCTAAAACATCTATGTTAAGGCTGTTTGGGGTGGGTATAGTTAACAGTTAATTAAAAATGTTACAACCAACCCCTGTAATGATTCCAATGAGTCCAGTTGTCAATCACATGTTCTGTTAAGGTAACTAACATTAACAAATATTAATAAATACTGACCCAAATGTATTTCTCATTGTTAGTACATGTTAGTTAATACTAAAAAACTAATATTAACAAATTATGTAGCTGACACTTTAAATGTGATTTATTTGTGTGTACAAATTTCGTTAATTTTGGTGGTATTAGATTTTGTTACCTAGTTTTTATAGAATGACTTGTCATGTGACTCCTCCTGGGTTATTTAACCCGGAAGTATTAGTGTCAACAGAATGGAGGTGCTTAATCGGCCATGGTAGTGTCGTGGAGGACAGCAGTCATCATGAAGGTGTTGTCGCTGACCTCTCTGTGTACGTTGTGAAGCACAGCAGCAGTCCCGCGGTAATAATGATCGTTGCAATCGGTCTGGTGATGGCATACTGTGATGTTGTAGTCCACGGTTGCGCAGGTCTGATGTGGAGAGAGTGTGGAAGATGTCACCTCCTCCTGAAGGCTGGAAATTCGCTGCAAGAGCTGGTCCATGCATTCATCAGTTTGTTGCAGTTGCGACTAACGCAAGGCATGTAGATCGGTTTGGAGTTCAGCAATGGCTGATGCTAGTTCAGTGATGTAAGTTGCTGTCACTGTATTACCCAATGGTTGTGGATTCACCGTCACAGGCATAACAGCCGAAGCATGGCCAACTGAGCATGCTCACATATAGTCACTTTCAAGACATTTTCCAAAGTCATAGCGCAGCGCTCATGGACTTTCCGTTGAAGTGATGGATCTAAGCCGGCTACAAATCTGTGAAAAATTTCACAATTTCGTGCTGCTGCATCATATTGAGGAAATGCTTCAGTCACTAAATTTGTGAGCTCAGCAGCATGGACTTCAAGAGGTTCTTGTGGTTTACGTGGACGAGCATTCACAAATGTCTGAAGTGTGGCCAAAAAAGTAAAAACTAGCTTTAGTCAAATCTTAGTTAGCTTTCACAACAGGGGAGAGGGACTGCCAGTATGCAAAAGCTGGACCAGTAAGCTTTACAGGGAGAAATTTGGCCTTATGCAGTGGGTTATATGCTAGCTTCACACAGAGATCTTACCCAGCACTGTTTCGTGGGTTCTTGGGTTTGTCCTGTTGATCAGTATATCAACACTGTATGTAGGACACTGACAAGGAGCTCTGGTGATTACAATACTTGTTTTATTGAACAATCTGAGGCAACATCATGAATTGGCTGCAGCCGATGCGTCTCATCTCTACTGCTGCAGACTGTTTTATCAGGCACTGTTCACACAATATTATTCCCCAAATCCTCATAGACCATTATTTATAACTTTAAATTTCACTCCCTAGAATCCCTACAGTCATAAAAATCTAATTGTTTTAACATTTAAAAAGTCTATTGAACCTTTTGTTTTGAAACCTTTTATTGCCCATAGAATACAAGATATTCATGTGCTATCGGAGTCATCATAAATATCCTTTTTTAAATAAATAACTAGTTTCCTAGTTTAAAACTGGACATGAGCTTGGGGTTAATTTTGATAGCCAAGTTCCAGAGATAGGCCATAAACTTTAATCATGGTGGAGGGGAGAACAATTGCTGCTGTGACTGGTATTCCAACACGATCTCATGACAATGCGTATCAATAGTACGAGTGTGCAATCTCGTAGAATGTATATGCCAAAATTAGTTTTGGCGTGCATATGCTACGCAGTTTTTCGCATGAATATGATACACACTTTATGGCGTGTATATGACACGCTTTTGGGTAGGGTGAGGGTGGGGGTGTGGGGGGTTCGTACGTATAATACGCCATAAAGTGCGTATCATATGCACGGCAAAAACGGCGTATCACATGCACGGCAAAAACTAACTTTACTTAATCCAGCGTGTGTGCAGACAGGGTTGCCATGTTTTTTTGCAATATCGTGCAATTGCTACTCAAAACTATAGCCCAAAACAATAGCTTTCCGGGGGGTTCTCCGGAAAAAAATTGCGTTTGTTTGGCAAAATTCGTTATTTTGGCACAGCTGCCTGCTAAAATTCGCATTCCTGGGTCTATATGTATTACATAATTGGGGTCGCTTCAACCCGCGGGAAAAACACGGACTTGGCAACAGTGCAGTTGAGTTCTGTTGACATTTGACAACTAACGTTACGCGTCGCTCCGTTGCTCTGATTGGTTGTAGGTCTATCCAATTGAGGTCTTTCCTGGTTAGGTTGAAACACGCCCCATAATCAAAGCCCAATGGAGCGGTTTCAGACCCATTTTCTGACTAGAATTGAGTATGACCACGTCAGGCTACCACATTTGGCAAATGTATGGCAAAATCGGCACTGGCTAAATAGGATGTGAGCCTAAACTGGCCCACTTATAATGTAGCAAATGTGGCCCAGTTATGTTAAAACATATAGCCTACATATCTGTCTCTTTTAAAGTTTATATGTAGTTTATAATGATTTTCATTTGTAGATGTTATGATAGCACAATTATTTAACACCCCACCCCAGACCTCACTAATTTTTAAACCCTGGTTGCAGCCATGGCCAGCATTTCTGACATAAAGGTTTTTTTATGAATACAGGAATACAGGATCTTCTGCATTCAGTCTATGGGGCTGTGAGTTGGTGAACGATTGACTCAAACCTAAAAACTCGAGAGGTGAACTAATCAATTCTGTTTTCGGGACTGCATGCATTGCTTATAGGGCTGTCACGGCCCAGATCAGACACTGATGACTTATGAACTAATGACTTGAACCCGAAGACAGGAGAGTTGTATTGTTACTAATCTTTCCAGGGAACAGACGTGATTAAATGTGACAAAAGAAAGAACGACTGGGATTCGGAGCTGATGTGAACTTACAGACTGCATAGCCTGAAGACCCAGCTAAACAATTAATGAATAAGTTTTCTAAAGTTTGGCCTTGGCTTATAATTTTATTATAAGCCATTAGCTTATAATTTATTTTTTATTCCAAATGTGATCAACGTTTGCATAAGTACTAGATGTGTTGGGGAATTTAACAAGTGACATTATTTGAATTATATTCTGCTGAAATGAACGAAATTACTTGAAAAAATATTTGTTAATTTTGCTGAACGAGATTCAAAGATCCGAGTCCGTAAAATGATCCGAACTTCCCACTACTACTATGCGTTGCTCAACAAACGTCACTTACTCCATTGCTTTGATTGTTTGTTGGTCTATCTATACAATCTTTCCTAGTTCAGTTGAAACACCCCAATAATCACAGCCCAATTAAGCCGTATCAGACTCATATTCTGACTAGAACTGAGTATGACAACATCAGGCTAGTGATTCATGATTTTGGCTCATCATTTAATTTCAACTGGTGACATCATGTACACAAAGGCAAATCTAATTTAGGCTCATTTGAAAGAGGATTGTGGATGCGCATTTCTTTGCATGCGATAAAGGGATGCTCCTAAGCATCAGCGAATCTGAAGTCTGAATAAACACTAGTCCAATCCGATTGGCGTGCGTGATGACGTCACTGTGACGCGTACCGGAAGTATAAAGGAGCCGCGCAAAATGCCCGGCAGTTATTGCTCTTCAGCATACCGCTCTCTGTGATTGTCTGTCTATTTACTGTTGTATTGTCCAGTTGTGAAAGTGTGTGAGATGGAGAAAATAAGAGAGTTCAAGCCGCAGATCATGGGGTTCACAGCGGGACTTGTCAGAGGGTTTTGGGACTGCTGCGGCACTTTCCCAATCCTCCTCTGGCAGTTCCGAGGATCTTCCTCCCCGTGTGGAAGCCCGCAGGCGGCATCTTCCCCGGTTGGAGGGTCCGATGCTCGTGCTCTCCGGTTCCGAGGAGCCGGAGGAGGCGGCATCGAGGGGGATGAGGCGCACATAACGCTTCATCCACCCGCCCATGAGGAGCTGGTCGAGGTGTTGACCCGGGCGGTGGCCAAATTAAAAATCGATTGGCCACAAGAGACGCAGGAAGTCCAGCCACCCAATAGGCTGGGACGGCCGGTTTCTCGCACCGGGTCCAAACACCGCGCCGGGGCTTACCATTCTTCCCGGATCTGCACACCGAGGTGTGCAGATCGTGGAGGAAGCCCTACTCTTCGCGTGTTTCCAATCCCCCGGTATTGGATTATTCCAATGTTCTGGGGGCACGCGGCGAAGCGGCTATGGGGCGATGCCTCGGGTAGAGGGAGCTCTCGCGAGCTATCTTTCGCCCGAGTCGGCATCATCCCTAAAAGCCCCGGTGCTGCCCACCAAACCCTGTCGGGATACCTCATCATTGGTGGGCAAGGCTTATATGGCGGCTGGGCGGGCTGGTAGTTCCCTGCACACGCTTTCTATCTTGCAGGCCTACCAGGCCGACCTCCTGAAAGAGCTTGATGAGGGCGAGGGTCCCTCTCCGGAGGATGTGCTGGAGCTCCGGAAGGCCGCAGATTTGTCTCTCCGCATCACCAAGGAGACGGCCCGTGCCATCGGCCGCTCCATGGCTGCTATGGTGACTGTGGAGAGACATCTCTGGCTGAATTTGTCGGGATAAAGGAGAGGGGTTGAGGTCGCGCCTCTGTGCAGACTGGCGCATCTAATCCTCCTGTGGTCCCAAGGGAAACTGTTGTCCATCAGGGCAATGTATGTCCCGGGGGTCCAAAATCAGGAGCAGACATTCTGTCGAGGCAGGGGCTGAGGGAGTGGCGGCTCCACCCAGAGGTGGTGGAGGCCATGTGCAAGAGGTTCGGCCCAGTGGAAGTGGACTTATTTGCGTCTCGAGAGACGCCCCACTGTCCACTGTGGTTTCCTCACGCATCCAGCCCGCTGGTTGGATGCCATGGTTCAGACGTGGCCGAGGCTGCGTCTGTACGCATTTCCCCCGATTGCTCTGCTCCCGGGAGTCCTGGAGAGGGTCCGTCGACAAGGGGTCAGCCTACTTCTGGTAGCACCCGTTGGCCGACTCGAGTATGGTTCTCGGATATCATAGCTCTGCTGGCAGGTCATCCGTGGCAGATTCCTCTGAGGAGGGATCTCCTGTCTCAGGCGGCGGGCACAATATTTCACCCCCGGCCGGAGATTTGGAACCTTTGGGTCTGGCCCCTGAGGGGGCCAGGTACCTAGAGGCTGGCCTGTCGGCAGAGGTGGTAGAGACGTTACTCAGTTCCAGGGCTCCGTCTACAAGGAGACTGTACAGCCTCAAGTGGAATGTATTTTCCACTTGGTGCAGGGAGCGTGAGGTGGACCCAGTTAACTGCCCGGTGGTTCAGTGCTGGAGTTCCTCCAAGATCACTTCTCTGCGGGTCTAACCCTGTCCACACTCAAGGTGTATGTGGCTGCCATTGCGGCTTTCCACACTCCTACGGGTGATGGGCCTTTGGGTAGGCACCAGCTGGTTGTACAGTTCCTCCGTGGGGTTCGGAGGATGAGGCCTGTGGCTCAGTCCAGAGTTCCAACCTGGGATCTGGCGGTGGTTCTCGGAGGGCTGGCTGAGGCCCCTTCGAGCCATTGAGTCAGCTGAACCAAAGAACCTGACCCTTAAGGTGGCTTTTCTCCTCGCCATTACCTCTCTGAGGAGAGTGGGAGATCTCCAGGCCTTGGCGGTAACGCCGACTTGCCTGGAGTTTGCCCCGGGTGGAGTAAAAGCCATCTTACACCCTAGGCCAGGCTACGTGCCTAAGGTCCCATCAAGGGTGGTCAGGTCTTTGGTTCTGCAGGCATTTCATCCTCCGCCTCACGTGACGGGCGGAAGAAGGGAGGCTTCACCTGCTCTGCCCGGTTAGGGCACTCAGAGTGTATTTGGCGAAGTCGGCACAGTGGAGGAGATCTCAACAACTTTTGGTGTGTTTCAGCTCACCCAAGAAAGGGTTGCCTGCGTCTACTCAGACAATCAGTAATTGGATTGTCCAGGTGATAACCATGGCTTATCAGGTGCGCAGTTTGCCTTCACCTATGGCCGTGAGGGCTCATTCCACCAGAGGCATGGCCTCTTCGGTGGCCCTCCTTTCTGGGGTCCCCTTGCAGGATATCTGCGAGTGGCTACCCCACACACCTTTATTAGGTTTTATAGCCTACATCTCCCTACGACGCCTGGTGTTAGGGTGCTCCAGTCCTAGCTGTGCCCGGTTTCCGGCTTCACACTAGGGCAGGCGCTATCCTCGGTGTGGCCTAGTGGGTCGTTCCCCAAATTTGTCGTTCGACGCAGTGTGAGTTCCTCGAAGGAGCGGCTCGGGTTATGTATATAACCCTTGTTCTCTGAAAAAGGGAACAAGCACTGCGTCGCGTTGCCACACCTCGGCACGCCTGGAGCGCATGCTTCAGAGCAATAGCTGCCGCCATTTTGCGCCGGCTCCTTTATACTTCCGGTGCGCCGTCCACAGTGACGTCTATCACGCACGCCAATCGGATTGGACTAGTGTTTATTCAGACTTCAGATTCGCTGATGCTTAGGGAGCATCCCCAAATTCGTCGTTCCGACGCAGTGCTCGTTCCCTTTCTCAGGGAACAAGGGTTATATACATAACCCGAGCCGTTTTCTTTTGAGCTAACGATTGAAATATAGAAACAGCATTGAGAGTATTGATACTCAGGATGTGAATACACCTGCATTTGCATTTTTTCTTTTCTTTTTTCCTGTTGGCAAAGAAATTCTTCTACATGCAAAATCTTATTTCAAATTAGATTAAATTTGACTTTATGTACCTTGACCTTACTAATCATGCTAAACTTAATGGTTGTTTGATACAAATACATTACTGTTGGTCCTTTATCCTGTTAATGTTATGAATGAGATCAGTAATTTTGCATGTAAATGTATTTCTGTCAGGATCACTATCATCAAAGTGATAGACAATTAGCATAGTTTCGATTGGGTGTATGGTTCTGTTCTGGGCAAGAACTCCCTGCATCCATGCAGCCTAGCATGGATAAGAGCAGGGAGAGCAGTGATAAACCTCCCTGGGTAAACAGAACAGAAGCAATGATGTATTGCAGATAGCATTAAGGGATAGTTCACTCAAAAATGAAAATTAACCCATGATTTACTCACCCTCAAGTCATCCTAGGTGTATATGACATTCTTCTTTCAGACGAAAACAATCTGAGTTCCCCTGCCGATCAAAAGACTAGTGCGACCAGGTAGGCTCGTCATGACGTCACATACGCATCTTGAGTTTCCCTTTCAACATTCAACATTTTTCACGGAAGGTGGTTGGCCGAAAGTTTAACTGATAAAGTTTTAAATATGGATATTTTTCTAACACAAACAATTCAGTTCGCTTCAGAAGGCCTTTATAAACACCCCGGAGCCACGTGGAGCTGTTTTATGACGGATAAACAGACTTTTTATGGAATTCAAAAACAGAAACGATTAGCCTGGAATTTTGTAATATAACTTTATTCGTCTGAAAGAAGAATGTCATATACACCTAGGAGGACTTGAGGGTGAATAAATTATGGGCTAATTTTCATTTTTGGGTGAACTAACCCTTTAATGTCAATATTAAAATGTACCATCTAATTGGGGAATTTAGTCTGATTCAGGGGGAATCAGATGCAAAATCCTGACTGACGAGAGGAGGAGCTGGGGATGGAGGAGCGTAATTAGCTCTGGAGAACGCAGGCGCAGCTGATAATACTGAAGTAGCTTAAATATGCATGCTGTGATAGGCTTCCTATAGGCAGACGAGATCAGCTGATATTCACTGATGCGAGCTTGACTTACGTGCCCTGTCAGAAATGAAAGCCTAGCGCAAAGATTCAATATTACGTCACCAATCGCATTCAGACCTAACCAATCATGTCCTAATTCACAGAGTATAATAGATGGTCACTTACACATGTCTGAGTTTGCAGATGCTGACGCCGACCTTACCTCCAACCTCCCCACCACCACCAGGATGGTCCCCGCCTATACCTCCAGGGAGTCGGCTACGCCCCAGCCTTCATCTTCAGGCAGGAAATGCATAGTCCGGCACCCTCGAAATGAGAGCTTAGGATGGGGCCAACGCCAAAGAAACTCTAACTAATATACTTGCTTGACTTTCAATAAACTGGTTACTTTTGCACTTAATCTGGCTTCTGAATCTTTCTGGTAGAACTAACTCTATACTCTGTATTTTAGTCAGTTTAATTAAACATTTACTAAAATCACAATTGCGCTTACTAAGCCAGGACACCAGAGCTAGGCACAGAGTCAGACACTTGTGTCACAATATATCTAAGTCGATGTCCATTGTATTTTGAGTTTACCTGAACATTGTCTTCAAGTAGCTCGATCTGATCCAGTGGCTGATCTCCTACAGCTGCGCAGAAAATTTGTTTTCTAAATGCATGTTATTGTGAACAATTCATCCGTGCATACGTTTTATTTTTCAAGAATGTTCTGACCTCATAATTTTTAATCAAAATTGAACTTCCGGTGAAAATGTCAGACTTCTCTCTGGAGACTTATGCAGGGCTCTCCACTTACTGTAGATGTGCATTATAATACGGAAGAAAATCTCTCACTACTTCCATATTTGCTTAGCAGATTCTGTGTGAACATAAAGCCCGCCTTTTCTGATTTGATTGGTTTTCTCATTTATTTTGGCATTGACGAGAGGTGACAGACCAATGAGGCTCAGGTGAATGCACACACCTCTGGGAGGGTGGCTGGGCAGAAGATTAGGGGTAAAGCCGCCCTAAATAGTGCCTAGTGACGACCATGCTCTATACACACACACTACAAACTTGCTCCAAACTCTGTTTTTCATATACATTGAAAACAGATAATCACTGGATGTTAACTTCATTTTTTTAAATACACAAAATTATTAGAATTTGAACCTGGGTTCCCTTGTGCATACACAAACATAAACTATTTACACCATCTTATTTTTTTAACTAAATCAATGTTGAGTCTGTAGGATTTGCATATGTCTATGTCAACACCCTGTGATTAAAAAATGCACCCAACCATCCTTAAACTCCAAAGCAGCACAAAACAGAGCAGAGCAGAGATGAAGTTATTTCTCACTGTATTTTTTCTGTTTGTCTTTTATAGACAAACAGTTAACACGACAGTTAGAGTGCACGTTTATGTGACCACTCCGATGACCTGCACGGAAGCTCGGACGTATTGTCAAACATATCATACAGACCTGTCTACGATTGCCGGTGAGGAGGACATCCAGATGGTAGAAAAGGCAGCTGAAGGAGCTTATGACCAGAGTTGGTTCAGTTCACTGATTCAGATAACTGAAAACTCATGCACATTAATGAAGTATGACGAATCAAAAAACCCAGCTTTCTGGATTGCATTGTGTGGGTTTCCTCTTTGGCTGTGTACAAGTACTCATCCTTTTTTCTGTTATAAGAACTTGATTTTAGTGCAGGAGAAAAAGACATGGGAGGAAGCTCTAGAGTACTGTCGGTTGAATTACGTCGATCTGGCCTACTTGGATTCTACGGTGATACCAAATCTGAGTGATGCCCAGACAGAGAGTGTATGGACAGGCCTGCGTTTCCTGGCTGGAAAATGGTTCTGGGTGAACAAGGAGAATATTGAGAGCAACATCCCTCTGCCCTCATGCCCACATGAGCCGTACCGTTGTGGAGCCTGCAACACCAAGAAAAGCTATGGGAGAACAGAGACTGTGAGCAGAAGCTTAACTTTCTTTGCATTTAAGGATAAAGGCAAGTGATGAAGTATCGTGTGAAAACTGTTTTCAATGCATTTGCAGATATGTTTGACTTTTAATGCGTGTTAACAAGTGACAACACAAAACATAAAATAAATTAAAATTATAAAATAAAAGTGATGCACCATGGACGTGTTGCTCTGAGCACAAAATGTCTTTCTTAACAGAATACTGAATACAATGCAGTGATGTGGATTTTCTTTTTTTTTCTTTAAAATGTGTCTAAAAAATAGGACGGCAGACCTACATTTGCTACAATTTGAGTATGGCTTTGCACAAAAACATTGTTTTAGGTATTTATATATTTGTTTCCTATCAACTTTTTATTTGTTATGGTTTAAATGTTAACTATATTATGTTTAAATATAGGCAGGTGGGTGATAGGGAATACCATAATATTTTTTTTTAAATTATGTTATGTATAGTTATATTTCAGATACAGGCACTAAAATCTAATTGTGTAACAACAACCTCTGATTTTCTCTGTTATATGTAATATAAGTCTTATGTTGTCAAGAGATGGATAAACCTGAGATTACGGTGGGTTGTAGAGTTCTTAAACCCATAACTGTTACCTAATCATTTCTTACTCTTATCTGAGATTCTTTATTATGCAGTTGCTGCCTTTCATACTTTTCTCCTTGTTTGGCATCCATCACAGCAAAGTCAACACCAGAGGTCACTATCTCCTCTGGTATTAAGGGTTATTCGCTGTGGTTAGTTGCACACCACTTCGTTCACCATTCACGTACATGTCCTCCATATTTCCATGTTTTAAAAGCATTTTCCAAGTTCACATTCTTTGTTTCTGCTTTGTTTCTGCATTACCTTCGGTACGATGTACTTTGTTAATTGTGGATATTTTGCATGGATTAGATTTATGAGATTTGCATTTTGTATTTGACTGTCATTTAAACTGCACATAGATCTTAATGAAATGTTGAAATCCATATTATTTTAGAGATACATACGAAATTACACA
The DNA here is from genome assembly GCA_023029165.1 of Gobiocypris rarus. Taxonomy (NCBI): domain Eukaryota; kingdom Metazoa; phylum Chordata; class Actinopteri; order Cypriniformes; family Gobionidae; genus Gobiocypris; species Gobiocypris rarus. The sequence continues at coordinate 31,932,829 of CM040914.1, forward strand.
TTAAATATAAGAACTAAAGTTTGTTGTTGACTTCATTTATTTAGTTTTGTCATTTATATAAAATCTGTTGCTTCCTCAGTCTTTTAGTGTGGAAAAGGATTAGTGAGTAAAAATGCGACATGTAAGAAAATGTAACACTCACAAAGGGGCGGAAGACACAAGGCTGTTTAGACATGAATTGGATTACAACTCACATTCCACTGATATTATTTGATGGTGTGATAATATTGATTGCATTTAAATGCAGTTTGAATTATGTTTGCCATTACATCAGACCAATTTAATTTTGCCATATTGCATTATTACTGCAATGATCAACATCAAATAAAATAGCCAGTCCTATTTATTACATTCACAAATGGTTCACATATGAGAGAAGTTTTAAGTTTTATGTTATGCTTTACTCACTGTTCCTTTTGATAGCCTGCCCTTAGAAAAAGTTTATTCAAGTGTGCTATTAGTTAAACTAAAAATAAGTATACTTTCAGTCTACTTTTTATGTACTTCTCAGAAATATACTTTATGCACTTCTCAGAAATGTACACTTAAGTATACTTGACTTGAAAAGTCTGTGTAGGCTCTAGCCCTGTACTCAGTCTTTTGATTGAGATATACTTAAAAGTATAATTAAGTATTCAAAGTTCAAATTAAGTATTCTAAGTATTCAAAAGCCTGTCTTATAAACTTCAATACAATACTCTTTCAACTGGTTTTGCTTGACATACTGTATGGTTGTTACAGTTGAGTTGGAATTCAGGTTAATTGGGACCCTTTTTCCAGTCACCTCAATGGCAAAACGTGTCCCAATCAACCTGAATTCTACCATCTTCTGATACTGTAAAACATGTAGCTGTAGAGCAATAAGTTTGATTAGATTTGTAAGGAAAGACACATATTGATGCGTACATGTGGGTCAATGCACTTACATGACTTTGAATCATCAGCAAAATGTATACATGTAAAAACTACTGCTTATGGTGTCTTGTTTCTTCTGCATCATATTCACACCCTGTCTATTAACACATACCTCGGTTCTTTAGTGACCTGGGACGTCATTCACTACTATTATTCACTAGACATCAACTTTCATAGTTTTCTTCAATCAATCCATTATAAACAATATAACAAGACAAAAAAGTTTTCCCATTCATTTTTTGTAAAAATTGTATAGGGTCGCTCACAACCTGGTGTAACAGTATAGGTATAGTTTTTTTTGAATGAACGAATAAGTGAAATTCACCTTTATTCCAAGGTGGAAATGTCTGATACACAATAATGAAGTGACGTTTCACTCATTGCTACCGCAGGCAGAAAACAAAAGAATAGGAAGTATCATTAGCAAAACTTGAAATGGCTCAGCGATTTATGGTAGTGTAGTACCATTTAACTGATGGTAGGTTAGCCAGCTGTTTCAGTGACCAAAAAGGACTTAACTCACACATCCGGTGAGACCTAATCAGATTAACGTAAACAAAGGTCCCTTTTGTTTGTCACGACCATATAACTAATTAACAGCTTGACGCGCCTGAATGTCTACAAGAGGAGCATTGTCAGCATAATTTGATTGCATCCCGGGGCATTGTGACACAAGTTTTTACTGTGTTACTGGATGTAGAATCAAACTCTGTATGCTAGTAACTATGAAAGTTTATAGATTGTTGTACTTTGAACGCTCAGAAGTATAATTCATGGTACCCTCAGAATCGTGGAAACATGACGATATCGAATCTCGTATCCAAATTACACCAAGATGCATTATTACAAAATTACCAACTTTCTGAGAATAAATTCTCAACTTCTCACTCCTCGTGATGAGTCAAGAAGGCGGAGATTTCAACACAAAGGAAACTTTACGCCTTTGACTCCTCGGACATGATTGGATCATCTCAAAGGAACTCAACCCCGTTCTTCGGCTATAAAAACCGAGAATGACCGTTAACTCTTCGCTTCCTGCCAAAGAGAGACCATTGCGAACTGTCCTTCACGGACCTCCTGCCCACGCATCTGGAGAGAAAGAGAGAAACTGGCCTTCATCACCCAAGGAAGAGCCCACAGCTTCATCAGCGCCAGAGCACTCTTCCAAGAACCATCAGTGCTTCGCTGCCCCGAAAGATTCAGCGGACAATTGAACTCAGACACACATACGCGAGAAGCCAGATCAAAGCAAGTATTATATATCCCAATCAAACTCATTGGTTCATTGGTTGATTATTGTTCACAGGTGTGTCTTGTCTTGTCTTGTCCTCAGTCTGTGTATTTAAGCCCTCATGTTTGCCATGTGTCTTTGTCTGTGATTGAACGTGTAACCCACTGTCGGTGAGTTTCAAGTCAAGTCAAGTCAAGTCAAGTCAAGTCAAGTCAAGTCAAGTCAAGTCTTTTTGTTTATTGTTAAGTCAAGTCTTTTGTTTGTTTATTGGTTTTGCCAAGCCTTGTTTCTGTTTTTGTTTTATGATTTTGAGTAAATAAACTGCACTTGGGTTCTCTCACAACTTGCCTCCAGTGGATTCTTGTTACAGAATCACAGACCGCCAACCATGAACCCAGCAGTCGCCATCCTGCATGTGCGCCAAGGTCACCGCTCCATAGAGGAGTACGTGGAAGATTTTTGTGGACTGTGCTGCCTAGTAGATTTTAATGACGTGGCGCTTAAGGACATTTTAGGTATGGACTAAATGAGCCTGTACGCTCCCAGCTTCCAGGAGGTAAAATTCATTGGTCCCTGGAAGGTTATCTAGACCATGCCCTTCTGTTAGCGGGCTCCGCTTTCACTGTGGGAATGGTGACGAGGAGCCCCACAGTCCCAGTCCATTCCACGTCCAGGCCATCCAGGCTCCAGCCCACGCCCAGGCCATCCAGGCTCCAGCCCACGTCCAGGCCATCCAGGCTCCAGCCCACGCCCACGCCATCCAGGCTCCAGCCCACGTCCAGGCCATCCAGGCTCCAGCCCACGTCCAGGCCATCCAGGCTCCAGCCCACGCCCAGGCCATCCAGGCTCCAGCCCACGTCCAGGCCATCCAGGCTCCAGCCCACGCCCAGGCCATCTAGGCTCCAGCCCGTCCAGCCCACGTCCAGGCCATCCAGGCTCCAGCCCACGCCCAGGCCATCCAGGCTCCAGCCCACGTCAGGCCATCCAGGCTCCAGCCCACGTCCAGGCCCGGCTCCAGCCCACGAGGCCGCCACGGCTCCAGCCCACGCCCATGCTCCAGCCCAAGACCCTTAGTCCTGCCCAAGAAAATTTTTGGGGGCAAGGGGTAACCACGAAGGCCACGCCGCCGTGGCCCCTGAACTACCGTTGCCGCCATGGTCCCCTGAACCCGGTTACCGCCATGGCCCCCTGAACTTCCGTTACCGCCATGGCCCCTGAACTGCCGTTACCGCCATGGCCCCTCAACTGCCGTTACCGCCATGTCCCCTGAACTGCCGTTACGCGATGTCCCCTGAACTGCCGTTACCGCCATGGCCCCTGAACTGCCGTTACCGCCATGTCCCCTGAACTGCCGTTACCGTCATGTCCCCTGAACTGCCGTTACCGCCATGGCCCCTGAACTGCCGTTACCGCCATGTCCCCTGAACTGCCGTTACCGCCATGGCCCCTGAACTTCCATTACCGCCATGGTCCGTGAACTTCCGTTACGCCATGGCCCCCTGAACTGCCGTTACCGCCATGGCCCCTCAACTGCCGTTACGCCATGGCCCCTGAACTTCCATTACCGCCATGGTCCCGTGAACTTCCGTTACGCCATGGCCCCCTGAACTGCCGTTACCGCCATGGCCCCCTCAACTGCCGTTACGCCATGTCCCCTGAACTGCCGTTACGCGATGTCCCCTGAACTGCCGTTATCGCCATGGCCCCTGAACTGCCGTTACCGCCATGTCCCCTGAACTGCCGTTACCGTCATGTCCCCTGAACTGCCGTTATGGCCCCCTGAACTGCCGTTACCGCCATGTCCCCTGAACTGCCGTTACCGTCATGTCCCCTGAACTGCCGTTACTGCCATGGCCCCTGAACTGCCGTTACCGCCATGTCCCCTGAACTGCCGTTACGCCATGGCCCCTGAACTGACGTTACCGCCATGGCCCCCTGAACTGCCTTTACCGCCATGGCCACCTGAATTGCCGTTACCGCCATGGCCACCTGAACTGCCGTTACCGCCATGGCCCCTGAACTGCCGTTACGCCGCCATGGCCACCTGAACTGTCGTTACCGCCATGGCCCCTTGAACCGCCAGAATCGCCATGGCCCCTTGAACCGCCAGAATCGCCATGGCCCCTTGAACCGCCAGAATCGCCATGGCCCCTTGAGCCACCTTTACCGCCATGGCGCCCACGGCTCCCGATCCGCCATGGCCGCCACGGCCACGCCTGAGGGTCCAGGTCCGCCACGCCCACGCCTCAGGGTCCAGGTCCGCCACGCCCACGCCTCAGGGTCCAGGTCAGCCCACGCCCACGCCTCAGGGTCCAGGTCCACCACGCCCACGCCTCAGGGTCCAGGTCAGCCCACGCCACGCCTCAGGGTCCAGGTCCGCCACGCCCACGCCTCAGGGTCCAGGTCCGCCACGCCCACACCTCAGGGTCCAGGTCCGCCACGCCTCAGGGTCCAGGTCCACCACGCCCACGCCTCAGGGTCCAGGTCCGCCCACGCCCACGCCTCAGGGTCCAGGTCCGCCACGTCCCACGCCACGCCTCAGGGTCCAGGTCCGCCACGCCTCAGGGTCCAGGTCCGCCACGCCCACGCCTCAGGGTCCAGGTCCGCCCACGCTCCCAGGCCCGTCCCAGCCACGCCAGGGTCCATGTCCGGTGCCTTGGCACGGGCCTGGCCCACCATCCTCCCCAAGTCCGCCCCCAAGACTTTGTGTGTGGAATATTTATGTTTGGGCGTCAGGGGCCGCCCATAGAGGGGGGGATCTGTCACAGGGTGTTTAGGTGTTGGTTCATGTTTCATGTTTTTAGTTTATCATGTTCACAGTCATGTGTTGTCATGCACTTCCTGGTTTGTCATGTGATCCTGCCATGTGCTCCCTGTTCTTGTGTTCTGTTGTGTCATGTTGTCATTGGTTCATTGGTTGATTATTGTTCACAGGTGTGTCTTGTCTTGTCCTCAGACTGTGTATTTAAGCCCTCATGTTTGCCATGTGTCTTGGTCTGTGATTGAACGTGTAACCCACTGTCGGTGAGTTTCCAGTCAAGTCTTTTTGTTTATTGTCAAGTCTTTTGTTTGTTTATTGGTTTTGCCAAGCCTTGTTTCTGTTTTGTTTTATGATTTTGAGTAAATAAACTGCACTTGGGTTCTCTCACAACTTGCCTCCAGTGGATTCTTGTTACACTACCTATAAAGCTTGATTTTCGTATTACTATTTAAGTAATACAAATTGTACAAACAAAAGAAATATTATTTGGCCTGATCAGCAAATTAATATTTCTTATAGTTTGTAAGACTGATATTTGATGAAGTAATCTGAATTTCCACTCGCAGGACGAGACGAAATTAGAGATCACTGCAATCAACTTTTATAAAGGTTACTTTTACATGATTAAAGGTTCCGTTATAAGTTAATATTGTTGTGTAGGACAAATGAATAATATTCATAGACTCATGAATATTTACCCCACTTGAATTAATTATTCCCCGAGACTCATTGTTACTACAGTAGAGCAAGTACTGAATGCATTCATATATTAGTGTCACTGTCACTTGATGGTGGATCTGGTAAAGAAGCTGTCAGCCATCAAAATATTGATTTTGAAGATGCTGAAAATGAGTATTGAGAATATGTTCAAGATGGCGAATATGAGCCAGATGCTGAATTCATGCTGACAAGAAAAGTGATGATGGTATAAAACATCTGCTCAAATTGAACCCTTTCAAGCTCCAGAAAAATCACAAAATGCTTGATTTTATTTTTCTGTAATTGTTACTCTAATATCAGGAGTGTTTTATATTATTGTGACAAGCAGACAAGATCCATCAGTATTAGAAATAGATCAGGGTCACTAAAGACCCAAATATGTAACAATGATTAACGAAACATTAATGTATTTAAGGGTTAATTGATTATAAGCTGGGTTAGAACTCATAATTGTCACAGAACAGAAGAAGGAAAACGCAGGTAATATCCAAACAGTGGTTTATTGCAGGAAAGTAGTGACTGGAACAGGTGTGTTCTGAATTGGTGGAACAATGCTGAAATTCGTAATAAAACAAGAATCAACATTGGCTTGGCTTTTCAGAAATGGTGAGAACTGTGGAATTTGAAATGTTGTGTAATTGAGATTTTTATTACTCAACAGTTAAGTAAGGTATTTCATTGAACTGATAAATTGTCATATGTAGCTTTCTGAGGGACTTCATTGTTAAGCATTATTTATTGTGAAGGGTCATGTTGCATATTCATCTACACAGTCGCATAGAGCCATACTAGTGATTATGAATAGATATAGTATTTAGTATGTATCATTCCAGGTCATTGGAGTTGATGCTATAATGTTCTTGTTTATCACACTCAAAGCTGGTATATGAATGAACACATTTTTATTCCTCCAGTAGAGTCCCCGTACTTCACACATGCTTTTCAACAGTTTACTAACTTCCTAAATAGACAACAATTACTAAATTGTTATCTATCCCCAAAACCCCTAACTACGTTTCTGCCTCCTAGTGTCTATAATTAACATAACATTAACCCTTTCACCGTCGTTCTAAATATTCAGACTGGCAGCCTGGCGTGAGTTTTTAACGCGACCGTTATTATTAAATGTCATGTGTTCTAATTTCCATGGTAACACATCAAACTTGACACGTGATGTTTTATTTTGTATAATTTTTTATGCAAAATACTTACTGACTAAATTAAATACATGCAAGTGAACTCCTTATGGTTTAAATAATAAAAATAAAAACAAATAAATTATGTGGTTGTTGATCGATAAGTTATCACGGGCTGTGGGCGGGGCGCCGCCATTATATGTTTTCAACACTGACAGGGAGTCGGTGCCTGCGGGATTTACAACACAAGATCATCCACTTCTCCTGATATATGTGACACTACGTGAGGAACAGGGTAGAAAATGATTATGTTAGTTGATCTGTAAAGTTATCACGGGATACATCCGAGCCGCCATTATGTTTACAACGCTGGGAGCCTGCTGGATTTACAACACAAGATCATCCACTTCTCCTGATATAGGGTGAATTCAAGGTGGTTTGGACACTTTTTGGCATTGCGATGACTTGGTAAAAGTGTCCCAATCACCCTGAATTCACCCTATGTGACATTACGTGAGGGAACAGTGTAGAAAATGATTATTGTGTTAGTTAGTTGATCGGTAAAATTATCACGGGCTGTGGGCGTCTGTGCCGCCGTGAACATTAACGTTATATGTTTACAACACTGACATGGAGTCGGAGCCTGCTGGATTTACAACACAAGATCATCCCCTTCCCTGATATATGTGACACTACGTGAGGAACAGAGTAGAAAATGGTTGTGTTAGTTGATCGGTAATGTTATCACGTAATGTTATCACCGTATGTTTACAACACTGATATCTTGCTGTTATATATATTAGTATGCAATTGCAAACTATATTTAGTTTTTGCTTATATTTTTGTGGTTGTGTAATGTAATTTGACGTGTATAAAACCTAAAATAAACATTAGAAGACACTGAGCTCAGTCAGTCTCTCACTCACTCACTCTTTGGCTCTGCGTCAGTCAGCGCGCTAAAGCAGATTTTAAATTTGAATTTGGCAGTTGATCTCTGAGCGTTCTAATCACACCAGTTTGATAAATGCGCACCAGGGACCAGCCTAGATTGATCACACGGGTTTGATCATGCGTGCCAAAGGGTTAAACATTACAGACGCATAAACGTGTACTTGAGGCAGTCCATAGAGGACAAACATGAAAAGTCCAGTAAGAGTCAACTTCATCTCTGCTAGGTTTGGTTTAAGGATGGTTGAGCAGTGAACAATTTATCAACCTCACCGGACTGCTGACATGGAACATGCAAATCCTACAAAATCCCTCAACATCATCATCCAACTTATTTCTGATACAACAGCATCTACTGTAGACGTTGTGTTTATTTAAAGACGATTGAAAGCCAGATATACTGGAGTAATGTTTTAGTTTGTTGAAATAATCTACACTATAGTCATGCCATAATTACATGGTAAAAAGTGATATAGGTGGACACACTTCAAATATTTAATTGAATAAAAAAAAGTTTTCATATTTCTTTCCATCTTTGTGAAATGTATCTGAGTGAGTAATGGCTATCAGCACTGAAGAAGTATCTAAGGTGCAATAACTGATGACATCATGCTGAGAAATGTAAATGTAGACGAAGGCAAATCATAATTTTTCTCATTTGAATGAGTGCATGTGGAATTTCTTTGCATGAAGAAATGGATGCAAATAAATGCAAACCACAGCAATGCAGACAACAAACATCTGTTTGCTGTCATTTTCACAGCAACTGCTACAAACAACGAAAATCTGAGAAATATTGCCCCTTCATGTGATTTGGTGCAATGGGATCGGGAGGGGGATGGGGGATACTGTAGCTTTTATAATGAAATGTTTTCTTTATTTGTGGTTTGATCTTTGCATACACTGTAAAATCCAACAGTTGTTCTTACTAAGACTTTTTAGTAAACTTTACTTAATGTCCAATAATTTGTTGGGGGCTACTTAAAACAATTTAGTAATCTGATCTGCATGCTATGCCTTTGCTACTTAGAAAACCCAAGTTAACATTACTTGACTGGTTTGAGTACCATTTTGCTAAACCAATAAAAAAAAAACAAGTGGGCGGGAAAAGTGTTTTTCAGGCAGGGCAATTTTTAATAGACTTTCCACTAATTTCCTCCTCTTGATTAGTGTTCCTTTTGGTTGGGCACTTGGAACTTCATTCATATTATCGTAATGTTCTTCCTATTAATGCAGCAGTGAAACAAGAAATCACAGTTATCTGATTTCAAAGGAAGGAAAGTAATACATAAATTAATTAATTAAAGATATATAATATAATTATATTTTGTGTCAGATAATGATATTTTAAAAATGTTTTACTAATATTTATGGCATAACTTTTTAATTGGGTTGATTAAATCCCTCTATATTTGTGACAATTGCAATTGACCATTCGTGAGTCACAGACAGACATTCAGCATGCAAAACACAACAATGGTAACAAGGATTTTTTTTTTTAATTTAAAAATTATTATTAATAATTAAACCTTTACAATTTTATATGCTGTCATTATTGGGGTTATAAAGACAAATGACAAATTGTAAAATAAAGCCAAAAATGGTAAAATGAAGCAATTATTTTATTCATGCCGTAATGCACGCAATTCCTCAGATCACCGATGTAATTAAGTTGACAAAATTTAAACGGTTTAGGTAAGAACAACTTAATATAATTAAGTAATGTTGAATTAAGGCAACGGGTTTGTACAACTGAATTTAGTAAACTGAACAAATTAGTTTTTACTGTGTAGTAGTCTGAACTTGCATTTGAACATATATAGTCAAATGCAATACTGTTTGTATTTCCCAATCCATTCTGCATACAAACAATTAAAATCAAAAGGATTGGACTTTACTGTAAAGTTTAATCATTTTTGTCAAAGTGTCAGTTCATAAAAAAAAATAACATTTAAACTGCTTCCCTGTATGTCTGTATTGATTTAATCCAGAATTTTAATTTGTAACATATTTGTTTTATTGCTCTTTTATATTATGCTTTATATTTATTGCAGTAAATAGTAGTATATGTATTCATTTACTGATACAGTTTAAAATGCAAATGTTTTTCCTGTGTGTGCATAAATTACAAATTTATATTGATTCAGTGTGTTCTTCGTATTATTGAAATAATGTATGTATATTAAATTATCAATTTCAATGGAATTAATATTCACAAAATATTCTAAAAATAAAGAAATTGTTTGCAATTTCTAAAATGTACAACCAAAGATAATGAATTCTTGTTAAAGGCTCATAAGTGAAAGAGAACATTTGCAATTTGTTATCATAGAGCAGGATTGGGTAGAAAACAATGTAGACAAGAGAGAAAGGAGGAGGAAACAGTCAGATTGATCAGGCAGATAATTCAATTCAAATACAGCATTTAATATTACAGTATGACATGTGATACTGTAAACAGAAGCCCTCGTCGAGACTGAAAAATTACTGTAACTCACCCTTCATCCAAAACAATCAACTACAGTATAGATTCAGCCATATGAACAGTGAAAACATTTACTGTATTGGTAGCACAAAATCCTCCATGGGATATCTGATTGTTAAAAGCATTGAAAGGATATAATTGAGTTGGGTTCCGGAGATTAAAACAAATCTCATTACACAGTAAAATCTTTTGTTTTTTAACAATGGCTATTCAGACTAAAATATGTGTATATCTGTAATGAAAGAATGAGGTCAGGTTTTGAAAGATTGGCTTGCAGTTTTTCAGTTGGATTGTTGATCAGTTTGGATTGTTGAGAGTTTTGAAAATCTTTTATGTGAACATAGTACCAAAGCTAATAATAATAATAAAAAAATGTATTAAAGATATTAAATAAGTCTTTACAGGATGCCACATGTCTGACTTCCCAACTTCTTTAAATAAACAAAATAGATGACGCTGCTATATGTTGAATGTTCTGTTTTGTGTGAGCTGCAGTGAGGGAGATGCACTGTGCTCAACCATCCTTAAACCAAACCAGCTCACTACAGCAGAGATGAAGTTGACTCTTTCTGTTTGTCCTTTATGTACTGGCAACAGGTAGGGTTGCAGTTAAAGTGCACATTTTTGTGACAACTGCAATGAACTGCACTTTTGTTCAGAATCGTTGCAAAACCATGTAGGAAAACATGTCTATAGTCTCTAACAATGAGGATCTTCAGATGCATGAAGAGGAATTTGAGGAATGCCTTAAACATCCTCTCTCTGCCCTCATGCCCGCCAGAGCATATTGTTGAAGAGCCCGAAACGCAGAGACAGAGCGATGGGAGAACAGAGACTGTTTCTCTGTATCTCAAGAAATAAAGGCAAGCTATGAAGAAATGTGAATATTTCAGATTATGATTGATTCTAAAGCAATACATGCAAATTGTAAAAGCACATAAAAGTGTCTTCATACATACTGAGCATCCTGATAAAATGCAAGTTCAAATGGAAAAGCTCAAACCCATTGCAGGATTATTGTTATTTTAAAAATCAACAACTGTTGAGATGCTGCTCCATAAAGTTACTGCGATCCTTGGCTCATCTGTGGAAAGACCATCACTGTAGTTTATGCAAAATGCAAAGAGTAAACAAGCACCTGTGAAGTCACTGCTGTGTTACCAAATGGTTATACGACTCCTGTCTCCAACTCAATACAGTAATTTGTTTGCATATGCATGTGTGCATGTCAAAGAGAAAAACCGATGATCATGTACCATATGTCCATGTCCATTGTCCTAATCTAATTTACACTTTTTGGGGGTATATCTAAGCTTGAGTTGAAGCTGCTTCCTTGAGCCCCACAACTGCAAATTTAAGATTATATGGGCAAACTAACTCATGAAGTGAAGTTCCTAAACGTAATTTCATGAGGAGTGAAGCCATCTAATCTTTCAATTAACTGCCGGTACAAGAAGCAGCTTAACTTGCTTTGGCATAAGCTGTTTTTTTGGATTCCTTCACCTCCCCAACTCCAACAACATTGAGAAAAGGATGTCACTGCAGAAATTTCATCTCTGAAACTGCAAATGTCAATGTGCTTACAATACTATCTAACAAATTATGGTTTAGTCTTATGTTTTGTTATTTAGAGCACTCACAGTGACCAAGCATAGTCTGTGTGGTTTCAAAATTGGATTTCAAAATCATTATATTTTACTTTAAAGATTAATAACTTGAATGATATTACATGTTAATTCCAACTAATTCTTTGTTTTGTTGTCAACTAGCACTATTAACGTTAGTCACAGACTGCAAATTACTTTTTAATAGACAAACTGTCTTTGACAACATTTTGAGGAAACCACCACCATCATCATCATAATTTTTTTTTAAAAAGTTAGCTCCTCTAGCCCAGGAATGGCAAGCTCCGGTCCTGGGGAGCCTCAGTCCTGCAGAGTTCAGCTCCTACCCTGATAAAACTCACCTGCCTGTAGCTTCCTATTAACCCTTCAGACCTTGATTAACTTGTTCAAGTGTGTTTGATTAGGGTTGAAGCAAAACTCTGCAGGTCTGTGGCTCTCCAGGACCGGACCTGATTATCCCAAACCAAATCCTCCGGAAATCAGCCTAACAGTCCTTGCCAATAAGAGTCCCAGCTCATCCCAGTTGCTCGACTGGCAGGACCATTATCCTTTTGCAGTGCCCCTCACCCTGCAAGAATCTCTTTGACTTTTCGGAAGAGTCATTTGGCTGCTGATAAGTGCTGTAGCTGCAGAGTTCTCCATGTAAACATCAAACTGGAAAATGTGTTAGTGAAAACAAAAACACTGGATGTGACACTGATTGATTTAGGCTGTGGGACCCAACTGTATGAAACAGAGTATTTTTTGCTTATTTTTGTCATGTCAGTGTCAGTGTTATAATACCCAAAACATTTATTGTATGCTAAATCTCTTTCCTCCAGAGTTCTTTCGTGCAGGTGAGGCGAAGGCAGAGGAGAAGCAGGTGAGGTGGATATAATCACATCTGTAAAACCAAAACAAAGACAATAATCCAGGATAATAGGAACAAATGCAACAGCTTTCCAAACAGTGGTAAAGACAATTCTGGACAAAAACTATAACCTAACTGAGTGCTTAATAAAAATGAGATATCAAGGTGGCACATGTAAACATAATCTGTAAACATGGTAACAAATGAGTGGCAGAAATATAGGTAACTAAGGAAACACAGCACCACAGGAAATAAGGAAAGGAGTCAATGAAAAGCAACATAACCCTAACAGGAGTATTCCCTAACATAGACATCTCAGTCTCAGAGCTGCTGCCCAAGGCCCTTTCTTTGAGTTTTGTCATAAAAACATCATTGACATGCCATGTGCAGGTGGAACACCTAGATGTTGGGACAGGCTCCAGCATCCCATCGAGTCTCAAACCAGTGGGCATGTCACTCACTCCATCTGCTGGTGAGTCTTTATATAGTCAAAGAAATAAATCAAGAATATACCAAAATGTCCTCACAGTGGTGTGCCTTTACGGAGAGATCTCAAACTGAAATTGGACCAATCAGTTGTTAGCAAAGGGTCACACCTCTGATGCAATAAAGCCACTCCCCCTGTTTCAACTCCAAATTAAAGGTCATTACATAGCAAATGTTTTTTTAAAGACTAAAACATCTGACTTTTAACAATGCTTATTTATAATAATAATAATTTTGAATGATTTATATGTAATTTATGTAATTATTATACCCATAATTAATTACACAATTAATCAATCATTAATAGGCAGGCACTTAGTTAAAATTAATATAAATGGCCTATATAAAGGTCATTCAAATAAGCTTTAAAATCAATAAATAAAGATACAAAAATGACTACATGTGAGCTTAAATGTTTAATTCTCTCTATATATAGTAAACTAACTTAATAACTTTTACTTGCATTGACGTTTAAGATTTTTCTTTAAGACCGCTCTTCTTGCGGTGTAAATTTGTTTAAATTCTTAATATTTTCCAATCATGTAATATTCTAAGAGAGAAATTAATCTCAGCTTCACTGATTCATAGCGTATGATTGGCTGTTCACTACTGATGAAAGTTGATGATTAGCATCATGGGACCAACAAAGCCTGAAGAGATGGGTTTGGTTTTGTCAACTCAAAACTATTTTGATGTTGTTGTGGTTTTAAAATATTATATTTCATTAAATGATCAAGCTTTATTAGCTGACTGAATTTGATTTTGTAATGCAAGGACGTGTTGCGCAGTGTTTGCTTTGAAATTAGCAGTTGACGGTGCATTAAAAGAGCAATGGGTAGCCAGTTTATTTATTTTTTTATTCATGTAATTTTTAAAACCAGTCGTATTGGAAAAAAGTTATGTACAAAGAATGTTATCACTCTTCTGTAAATAATTAGGCATAAGAGGACCACTTTCGATTGTCTAACGGTCCATTAAAACAGGTCAATATTTTTCCAGCTGTGTATGCTTTGTAATTAATGTGCGCATTTCTGTTGTGGTTTTAACAATGTTATGAAATAAATGTTCAAGTTTAATTATCTTTATTTTTATTATAATTTTTTAGTGAAAATAAGTCTTTATTTATAACTTTATTTAGTCTATATTTGTTTAAAGTATAGGCTAAATTAAAATAATGTTATTAACCTGTATTTTTTCCAAATCAAACCGTTTTCGGAACAGTAATGTTTAATGAGGAACGCAAAAACGGAAATGCTAAAATATCGATTCTGCTTGGAGTGAACCGACTGAACCGGTTTTTAAGCTCTGGTCCCTGCACAGGCTGCCATTCAGAATGTTGACGCTGAAACGCATCTTCGGATGTATCCGTCCCCAAGATTAGGTTGCAGCGATCGACCTGAAGGACGATTCTCCCTCGACACAGACCATTCCTATGCTTTGCGTTCGAGAGACGGGCATATCAGTACAAAGTCCTACCCTTTGGACACCTCAGCCAGTTAGGTCTGGGTTAGGTACATTTAAATTTCAACTCATGCTCCTCACGACAGCCCCTCCCTGGCCTATACCTCTGAGGAAGGTCCTGCTTTCTCGGAGACGAGGCACCCTATGGAAGGCGATCTACCCCGGTCAGAGACACCATCCCTTCAGCTACAGCCCCCTCTACGAGGCGCCTCTATGCTTTCAAGTGGAACCTGTTTGTGGAGTGGTGCTCTTCCCACTGGGAAGACCTCCGAAGGTGTTCGATCAGTTCTGTTCTCTCCTTCGTGCAAGATGGGTTGGAGTGGTTCATTAAAAATGTATCAGCAGTTTACAAGAAATTATTTTTATTGCTCTTTTGTATATGCTGAATTATAAGTATTGTGCTAATTATAGTAGTAAATTATAGGACGTATTTTATAATACATCAAGATTGGTATGCTTAATTTCTGCATCATGGCCCCTGTGACCAAACATATATGCTCCAGATTTTTCTTGTTTGTATGATGAATCTTGAATACATACATGAATGACATTTTGTTTATTGTGCTTGTTTATACTTATCTATCAAACTAAATGTAAACACTAAAGAGTAAAAGAAACAATTAACACATAATTTTATTTATTGGCTTACTTTTAACATGAAATATATAAACACTATAACACCTACATTAATATATCTTCACTGGTTACAGGTAAAATACAGAATACAGTACAGGGTGTTAATGTTTGTCTACAAAGCATTACATGATCAGGCTTCCGAGTACATAAGAGACATGTTCATCCCTTACCAACCTCAACGACAACTGCACTCCTCAGAGTATGGTGCTAACATTCTGCTTTCGTTTGAGGCGTAGTGGAGATTATGCTTTTTCTGTCGCGGCTCCTGCACTCTGGAATGTGTTGCCCTTACATATTACATCCTCATCAAGCATGGACATTTTTAAAACAGAATTGAAGACATACTTATTCTATCAAGCTTATGGCATTTGATCTATCAAGCTTATGGCTTATGGTCTGAGAACTGAGTGATTGATTGTTGTCACACCACAGCCTGTCCAGCAGAGGGAGACGGAGAGCACAAGATCTTCCACGTCTTCCTAATTCACTGCTTATTGGTTCAATTAAACCACCTGTTCTTAGCTCATTACATTGTTAACAGGTGTATATTTAAGACCTGGATTTGTTTGTACCTTTGCTCAGTCTTGAAGTTTTCTTGCCTTGCCCATGCTTTTGCATTTGCCCAGTTGGTTTACTCTGAAAGACTTTTTGCTCAGACCTTTGGCCAGCTGTTCTGGTAACCTTTGTTTCATGTTTTTTTGACTATTTTGCCTGCATCATCCAGTGTGGATTTGTATCTGGCTCAACCCAGTTCTGATGCTGGTTCCTTAGTGTTTTCTCAAGAGTGCTTAAGTAAAGACTATCTGTTTCCCCTTCTAAATCTGCCTCTTGCGATTTTCTGCCAATTGGGTCCATACTGCCTCAATAGAGCAGTGGTTAGAACAGTGGATTTCCCAGTGACACACTCTGGGTTCGAACTGACGTGACAGCAAGACTGAGCCAGACAAGAGATGGACCTGGCAGATGCTGAACAGATTCATGGAGCCATTAGCAAACAGGAGTTTTTTTGGGACACATGAGGCACAGCTCAAGAGATTGACTGACGCTGTGAACCAAATTGGGGAGTCGTTGCAACAACTACAAGTACGCTGGCCTCAAGAGCCTGTGGTAGTACCAGCACCAGAAACCCCACCATTATCTGCATCAACGCCCCAAGAACCAAAGATTCCAGCCCCTCAGCGCTATGATGGGAGACCTGGTGCTTGTAAGGGCTTCCTGACTCAAGTGTCACTCATCTTCGAACTCCAACCATCTTCCTTTGCTTCTGAGAAGGCTAGGATTGCATACATTATCTCCTTGTTGTGTGATCGCACTGGATTGGGCCTCAACCCTCTGGAGACAACAGTCCCCCATCTGCGCTAATCTAGACTTGTTCACAGAGACTATTCAACAAGTGTTTGACCATCCAGTCAGTGGCCGTGAGGCGGCAAGGAGACTATTAGATCTATATCAGGGCGCCGATCTGTGGCTGACTACGCCATTGAGTTCCGTACTCTGGCTTCTGAGAGTAAGTGGGATTCAGAGGCACTCATTTCAACCTTCTATCGTGGCCTTTCTGAAGGGGTCAAGGATGAATTAGCCAGTAGAGATTGGGGTAAGACTTTGGAGGAACTCATAACGTTGGCTGTCCGGGTTGATAACCGTATTCGTGAAAGAAGAAGAGAACGAGGCACTGCCCAAGACATGCCGACATTTTCTTCCCCCAACGTCCCAGAGGTTTCCCATTTAACTCAACAGATAGAGGAGGAGCCTATGCAGCTGGGTGGAACCCGCCTTTCACCAAAGGAGAGAGAAAGACGATGAAAGAAGGTCGGTGTTTCTATTGTGGTGGCTCTAACCACTTGCGCTCTTCTTGCCCTGAGTTAGCAGTAAAAGCCAAGGCTCGCTAAGGAGTGGGGTCCTTAGCGAGTGGAACTGCTCAGTTTGACACTCCTCACTCCCGCTACTGCTGCCAGCTACTCTTACTTGGGGGGACATCAATGAGAAGACAGTGACTTTGAAAGCATTTGTGGATTCAGGTGCAGCAGATAGCTTTATGGACATTAGTTTTGCTAAGAAGCTATGTATCCCCTATGAGACATGCTCTTCGTCCTGGAAGGTTGAAGCCCTAGATGGCAGACCTATAGGGTCTGGTATAATCAGGTTCAAAACAGTTCCTTTGTGTTTGACCATTGATACTAACCATCAGGAAACCATCTCATTTTATTTGATCAAGTCTTCCAGAGAACCCCTTATTCTAGGTTATCCTTGGCTGCGGCTTCATGACCTCCAATTCTCCTGGACCTCTGGAACTCTCCTCCGTTGGAGCTCTGCGTGCAAGGATTCCTGTTTCTCACCTGCTTCCACTGTGGTCGGGAGTAAAGAGATCCTGGCAGCCATTGAAGAGGTGAGTGCCAGTTCCTTGAATAAGTCACAAGATCTAACACTCTTGCCCCCAGAATACTATGACTTGAAAGAAGTGTTCAGCAAACAACGTGCTACTAAGCTACCCTCATAGACCATACGATTGCGCTATTGACCTTCTTTCTGGCGCACTCCTCCTAGAGGTCACCTATATTCCCTATCTGCCCCAGAGACTAAGGCCATGAATGAATACATCCAGGATGCTTTGAGTACTGGGTTTATTGCCATCATCGCACCAGCTGGGGCTGGTTTCTTTTGTCCCGAAGAAAGATGGTAGTCTTAGGCCCTGTATAGACTATCGTGGGCTCAATAAAGTGACTGTTAAGAATCGTACCCTCTCCCATTAATGTCATCTGCTTTTGAACTGCTCCAAAGAGCTAAGATTTTTTCTAAGTTAGATCTGCGAAGTGCATATAACTTGGTCCGAATAAAGGAGGGAGACGAATGGAAAACAGCCTTCAGTACCCCAACTGGCCACTGGGAGTATCAAGTTATGCCTTTGGGTTAGCCAATGCCCCAGCAGTGTTTCAGGCCTTCATCAATGATGTCTTGAGGGAGATGTTGAATCGTTTTGTGTTTGTCTACCTAGACGACATACTAATTTTCTCAGACTCTCTGCAGCAACATATTCACCATGTCCACCAGGTCCTGAGGAAGCTTCTTGAGAATCACCTTTTGTTAAGCTTGAAAAGTGTGAGTTCCATGTGCCCCAAGTCTCATTTTTAGGCTATGTTGTCTCACAAGAAGGTATCCAGATGGAACCAACAAAGGTATCTGCCATCACCAACTGGCCCCAGCCCAAGACATTAAAGCAGGTACAAAGATTTCTTGGTTTTGCTAATTTCTATAGGAAGTTTATTCGCAATTTCAGTACTATTGCAGCACCTATCTCCATGCTTACTAAGGGATCACCCGCTCATATCCACTGGACGACTGAGGCTCAGCAGGCATTTGACAGGTTAAAAGGACTGTTCTCTTCTGCCCCTATCCTGGAACACCCAGACCCTGAATTTCCATTTATCGTAGAGGTGGATGCATCAGAAGAGGGTGTTGGGGCAGTGCTCTCCCAAAGGTCTAGTAGAGATGACAAGGTCCATCCATGTTCTTTCTTTTCCAGACGCCTGTCACCAGCGGAGAGAAACTATGATGTGGGTAATCGAGAGCTCCTGGCTGTGAAGCTCGCACTGGAGGAGTGGCGCCACTGGCTGGAGGGGCTAAACATCCTTTTATTGTGTGGACAGACCAAAAACCTGTCCTACCTACAGCAGGCCAAGCGCCTTAACCCCGCCAGGCCAGGTGGGCTCTCTTTACCCGCTTTAATTTTGTGATCTCGCAGACCTGGGTCCAAGAATGTTAAGGCTGATGCCTTGTCACGGCAGTATGACTGTTCCCAGAGGGACCGCTCCCCGGAATTCATTGTGCCTAGAGACTGTATTCTTGCACCGGTTTGCCGGTCCATTGAGGATACAGTGCGTAAGGCTCTACGTGGTGTACACATTCCTGATGAGGTCCCAGCAGGATGCTTGTTTGTGCCCAAGGAAGCAAGATCCGAGGTCCTCCAGTGGGGCCATGCTTCAGCCCTGGCTGGACATTCAGGAACAGAGAGGACATTGGAGTTTATTCAAAGACGCTTCTGGTGGCCAGAGATGACCAAAGCGGTTCGATCTTTGTACAAGCCTGCCCAGTCTGTTCTCAACAGAAATCCTCTAATCAGCGACCTGCTGGCCTTCTACATCCCTTGCCTATCCCACAACGCCCTGGTCTCACATCTCCATGGATTTTATTACTGGTTTACCAGCATCTAAAGGTAACACTGTTGTACTGGTGGTGGTGGACCGCTTCTCTAAGGCTGCACACTTCATTGCGTTACCTAAACTCCCTTCCGCCAAAGAGACTGCTGATCTTATTCTACAGAATGTTGTAAGAATTCATGGAATTCCAGTAGACATTGTTTCTGATCGAGGTCCCCAGTTTATGTCTCGTTACTGGAAAGCGTTCTGGTCCCTATTTGGCTCTTCTGTTAGTCTCTCCTCAGGTTTTCCACTCAGTCAAATGGCCAAACAGAGAGGATAAATCAGGAGTTGGAGAAATATCTCCGCTGCTTCACGCCTCATCAACCATCCTCCTGGAGTCGCTTGCTATGGGCAGAGCTGGCACACAACACCTTACGATGCTCCTCCACAGGTCTGTCTCCATTTAAGTGTCAATTTGGATTTGAGCCACCATTGTTTTTCAGCCAAGAGATAGAGGTTGGAGTCCCTAATGCTGAGAGATTTGTTAAGCGCTGCAGAAGGACATGGCAAAGGGCTCATGTAGCCTTGAAGAAGGCTTCAACCGCTACAAGAGGTATGGACAAGAGAAGGAGGGCAACTCCACACTTCAGAATTGGTCAAAGAGTCTGGCTTTCAGCTAGGGACCTACCGTTAAAAGTTGAATCCAAAAACTTGCCCCAAGATTTGTTGGCCCATTCAAGATCACCAGACGGTCAACCCTGTTACATACCAGCTTGCCTACCAAGGTCTTTAAGAGTAAGACCTACTTTTCATGTGTCCCATTTGAAACCCGATTAACCTCTACTTTGTCTCCCCAGCCCCCACCCCTCCTCCCCTCGTATTATAGAAGGTGGTCCCACGTACACAGTGAAGAGGTTGCTTGATTCAAGACGCCGTGGCCGTGGCTTTCACTACCTGGTAGACTGGCAAGGTTATGGGCCTGAGGAGCGCACTGGGTGCCAGCACGACATATCTTAGACCCAGACCTGATCAAGACATTCCATCACTTACATCCTGACCGCCCTGGGCCGCCGAGTCGGCCGTAAAGCGGGGGCCCTGTCACACCACAGCCTGTCCAGCAGAGGGAGACGGAGAGCACAAGATCTTCCACGTCCTTCCTAATTCACTGCTTATTGGTTCAATTAAACCACCTGTTCTTAGCTCATTACATTGTTAACAGGTGTATATTTAAGACCTGGATTTGTTTGTACCTTTGCTCAGTCTTGAAGTTTTCTTGCCTTGCCCATGCTTTTGCATTTGCCCAGTTGGTTTACTCTGAAAGACTTTTTGCTCAGACCTTTGGCCAGCTGTTCTGGTAACCTTTGTTTCATGTTTTTTTGACTATTTTGCCTGCATCATCCAGTGTGGATTTGTATCTGGCTCAACCCAGTTCTGATGCTGGTTCCTTAGTGTTTTCTCAAGAGTGCTTAAGTAAAGACTATCTGTTTCCCTTCTAAATCTGCCTCTTGCGATTTTCTGCCAATTGGGTCCATACTGCCTCAATAGAGCAGTGGTTAGAACAGTGGATTTCCCAGTGACACACTCTGGGTTCGAATCTGACGTGACAGATTGTATGATTTTCTTGGTGTTATGTTGTGCTGTTATGTTAGCATTATTTGGATCATACCATCTTGATATGATGTTGCATTCTTCAGGTGCTGGTCATATAATTAGAATATCATCAAAAAGTTTATTTATTTCACTAATTCCATTCAAAAAGTGAAACTTGTATATTATATTCATGTATTACAAACAGACTGATATATTTCAAATGTTTATAAATTTTAATTTTGATGATTTTAACTGACAACTAAGGAAAATCCCAAATTCAGTATCTCAGAAAATTTGAATATTACTTAAGAACAATACAAAGAAAGGATTTTTAGAATTCTTGGCCAGCTGAAAAGTATGAACATGAAAAGTATGAGCATGTAGAGATTTTCTAAGGGGTTAAGGTCAGGCGAGTTTGCTGGCCAATTAAGAACAGGGATACCATGGTCCTTAAACTACTGGTTGCTTTGGCACTGCGTTGACCTTGGACCTCAGAAAACACAGTGGACCAACACCAGCAGATGACATGGCACCCCAAACCATCACTGACTGTGGAAACTTTACAAAGGACCTCAAGCAACGTGGATTGTGTGCCTCTCCGTTCTTCCTCTAGACTGTGGGACCCTGATTTCCAAAATGCAAAATTTACTTTCATCAGAGAACATAACTTTGGACAACTCTGCAGCAGTCCAGCCCTTTTTGTCTTTAGCCCAGGCGAGACGCTTCTGACGCTGTCTGTTGTTCAAGAGTGGCTTGACACAAGGAATGCGACAGCTGAAACCCATGTCTTGCATACGTATGTGCGCAGTGGTTCTTGAAGCACTGACTCCAGCTGCAGTCCACTCTTTGTGAAACTCCCCCACATTTTTGAATGGGTTTTGTTTCACAATCCACTCCAGGATTTTGTTATAAAATTTGTCTAAAATATACTTTTTAATTTAAGAATATTAATTTTTGTATTCAGCTTTGATTAGATACTTTTAATGGAAAAGATTTTTAATGGTAAAAATATTTTTATATTGGTTTGTATGTGTTCTAGGATCTGAAAAAAATAGGGGGATAAAAAAATTTGGAAGTGAAAATGCATGAATAGTGTAGACAGCCAAGAGAAAAGAGACATTAAGAGACTACAATTTATTTAAAAAAATAAAAGCGAATTGAAAGCTGAAGAAAGAAAGAAAGAAAGAAAGAAAGAAAGAAAGAAAGAAAGAAAGAAAGAAAGAAAGAAAGAAAGAAAGAAAGAAAGAAAGAAAGAAAGAAAGAAAGAAAGAAAGAACCCTTTCATAATCATGTCAACACTTTTTTGGTATTATTTCTGAGATAATATTTACATTGCAAAATTAAATAACAGTTAGTAGTCAGAATTATAGGCACCCCTGGTAAATATGATCAAAGATGGCTGTAAAAATATATCTGCAACATTTATCCTTTTGATCTCTCATTTAAAAAATGAGGTTGAAGTAAAGAATGGAAAGTCAGGGGATAATCACATTATGAAATAAATGCTTTTCTTCATAACACGTTGGCCACAACTATTTGGCACCCCTAGAATTTTTTCATGAGTAAAATCTCTTAAGTATATTACCATTAATATTTACAATTTTTTATCATACCAGGGTGACTAGGAACATGGAATTGTCTAGCTATGATGTCTTGTTTCACAGAAGTATAAATATGAGGAAACACAAAGGCCAAATTCCCTTAATAATTCATCACAATGAGTAAATCCAAAGAATAGTTTTGATGTGCAGCAAAAGATTGTTGAGTTTCCCAAAATAGAAAGTGGCTGTAAGAAAATATCTAAAGCATTGAAAATTCCCATTTCCACCTTTAGGGCAATAATTAAAGTTCCAATAAACTAAAGATGTTACGCATCTGCCTGGAAGAGGACGTGTGTCTATATCGTCCAAATGCATGGTGAGGAGGAGAGTTTGAGTGGCCAAAAACTCTACAAGGATCACAGCTGGAGAATCACAGAGATTAGTTGAGTCTTGGGGTCAAAAAGCCCTAAAAAAAAAAAAATCTAACAACCTCTACATCACCACATGTTGTTTGGGAGGGATTTAAGAACAATCCTTCTTGCTCATCCAGAAACAAACTCCAGCATATTCAGTTGTCAGACAAGACTTTCTGGACTTTCAAAAGGGACCTGGTTCTGTGGTCAGATGAAACTATAAAAAGAGCTTTTTGGCAGCAAACCTACCAGATGGGTTTGGCGCAAACAGGGATAAAAAAGTACCCCATGTCCACTCTTTAAAAATACAGCTGGATATTTAATGTTGCGGGCCTATTTATTTATTTATTTATTTATTTATTTTTGCTGGAGGTCCTGGACATCTTGTCCAGATACATGGTATCATGGATTCTGGCAAATACCAACATATAAAAAATCTAAACCTGACCGACTCTGCTAGAAATCTTATAATGGGCTGTGGTTGGATCTTCCATCAAGAAAACGATCCAAAACAAACATCAAAACCAACACACAAATGTGTCGCTGAGCACAAAATGAAGCTTCTGCCATGACCATCCTAGTTCCCTGACCTGAACCCTAAAGAGAATGAGTGGGGTGAACTGAAGAGAAGAAGCACCAACATGGAGCTGGGAATCTGAAGGATCTGGAGAGATTCTGTATGGAGGAATGCTCTCTGATCTCTTGTCAGGTGTTTTCCAAACTCTTTAGGCATCAGGAGAAGACTCAGAGCTGTTTTCTTGGCAAAAGGAGGTTGCAAAAAGTATTTAATAAAAGGGTGCCAATAAATATAGCCCCACTTTCAATTGTTTTACTTCATTGTAAGGTTAGATTTTTTTTAAATAAAATATAAAAAGGATCAACTATGCAGATTTATTTTTACAGCCCTTTGATCATATTTACCAGGGGTGCCAACCATTATGACCACAACTGCATATAACATTTGCAAGCGGTCTCACATTAAACACGTAACAAACAACAAGCAAAGGAAAAAGATATCTGTATTTTGCAATCTTGCTTTCTTTTAACCTTATTAGCATTACTGAGTGATTGATTACATGTTCTCAGGCTTTTTTGCCCATTCTGTTGCTGTACTGATGCTGTACTGAAAGTATGCTAAGTATACTTGCGGCCAGACTAATTTTCAGTATACTTGAAGTGTGTTAATGACTAGTTAACTTGAAGTGTGCTATTTTGAAACAACTAATTTTGTACAAAGTATATTTTAGTTGTAATTAAGTTGTGTTAAAGCATAGCTTTAAGTGTATTTAGTGTACTTTTATGTGCTAAATTGGAACAACTTTAAGTGTACTTAGTACACTTTAAGTATAGGGCATAATTACATGCTTGATTAGTGATATTAAATGTGCTTTATTTGTATTATAAGTATATTTTATTTGTATAAAGTATATTTTATTTGCATTATAAGTGTACTTTATTTGTATTATAAGTGTACTTTATATGTGTTATATTATACTTTATTTGTATTATAAGCATACTTTATTTGTATTACTTTATTTGTGTTATATTATACTTTATTTGTGTTGTAAGTACGTTACAAATTAATTACCAGTATCTTCAGAACACACAAGCAATATATATATATATATATATATATATATATATATATATATATATATATATATAAAATCTAACAAACATAACTAATGAAGAGAAATTTAATTAAGCCCAATGGTTTTTATTAATGGTTTCACATGGTTTCAGCAAAGCTAAACAAAATTAACTTATGTTTTTCATTAAATGAACACTGGGAGATGTTGGAAAATATATTATTGAACTAATTCCACCTACCGTCTCTAAACATAAATATAAATTACACATTATATTCCATTTTCTGACGAGCTGCTGATTGTTACACTTGCGTCTGAAAACGCTTACGCATCAGAGACAGCAAACACTGTGAAGAACAGCATCTGTTAACAGAATATACATGAGATAAGGTCGGCTGCATACAACTTTTTATTCACGTTTAGTTACATTAGTCTAACAGTAACTTATTATTTACCTCCAAACAGCAGGACTTTTTCTCCGATTCTCGTTAGGCCGTTTTATTCCAAAACAGTTTATCATCACCATCAAGGTCAGGCTGCGATGTGGCGTAATTGAACTGGTCGAAGAAAGAGCCATGTCCTTTCCGCTCTCAATGTTTTATTAAATAAATAATGTAAACCAACATACTTCACCTGTAGGCTGCAAAGGTGCAAACCTCCCGCGAGTGAGCCAGCGTCAGCCAGACGACGAGTACCGTCAGCAGCTCTGTCTCTGATTGGCTGCAGGCATTGAGCAACACAATCTAATTGGTCACAGACCAATTGAAGATACATTTGAATTCTAATAAGACTCAATTACTCAACTCACATTTTCTTGCGTTGTATTTTAAGTGTGCTGTTGGTTTAATATTGATGTGTGTATGATTGTAACACGATTCTTCTCTGCCACTGTAAACTTATTAAACATATTTGCACTTAAATCACTATATAGCTATTGTAACTAAAGTAGGGCTTGTAGCATACACTGCATATAAATGGCCTTTTAGTGCATTAGTCATAATTTAACACATTTATTCATGCTTAATTTGAACACAACATTATTTAACTTTAAATATACTACAGCTTAATGATATTAATTATGTATTTTTTAAATATGCTTAAGTGCGTTGTTAATTTGTTACAATGGCAATTTTGAGCATACAGTTTAAAATATACAAAAAAATATATTTTAAAGTAATGTTCAAATAAGTACACTTTACAAAAGTACACAGAACTTTCATTTTAAGTATATTTTTAGAAAATATATTTTTAGAAAATATACTAAAATACAATTATTTTAAAGTGTGTTAAAAGTTGTATCGTGAAAATATGATGCTAATATACTTTGTATATATTTAGAGATGGTACACTTTTTGTAGTATATTTCCAATATACTATTGGAAAAGAGAATATATTTGTAATACAATAAAGTATACTTTTTTTCACAAGGGAAACTCTGCATGCGGATCACACAACATTCCATTAGAGTTTCCATTATTGATGTCATGTTGCTTTTTGGTTCAAATATTGTAGCCATTAATCAGCTCATCAATTTGGCCTTTTCTCTACCAATTGCTTAAAGTTATATAAAACAAGCAGACAAAAGAAACATTGTTCCCCTGCCGTTATGACGCAATGTTCCAGAGTTTAATGAATTGGACACGTATATACAGGTTTCACAGACAAGGCTTAAGATAGTCCCAGACTAAAAGGCATTTTTGAGCTGTTAAAGCTGAAAGCAACTTAAATCAGTGCCATTTTGTCTCAAGATGCACACCAGTAATGCTTTTTTTCTAAGACACGTTTATAAAAGCTAGTTAAATGTCCTAATTGAACTAAGGCCTAATCCTGGCTTAATCTAAACCCTGCCAGTGAAACCTGGCCAAAGACGCTCCACCAATCCGTTTGTGTGTGGGTGGAGCATATAAATTCTACTGTATATAGCCTACAGAGAAACAAATCTCAGCTGGAAAGATTGGTTGGTATAGTACTTAAAGATGTCTGTCGCCCTCATGTGGCTATGAAAAGAAACACAACCACAATTATCTCCTGTGGTTTTTATTGTATAATGCAAAGAATATGATGCAATACAGTATTGATTGGGATATGTAAAAATAATCTTTCATGCTCACATGTTAACATGATTTTTCTAAAATAAATAATGTATAGATAATTGAGAAAACCTTAGTTATTTCAGTGCAGTAAATTTTAATCTTGAAATATTACTAATAATATAAAAGCTATTCTTTTCTTTAAAAAAATCAGTAAAGATTTCACAGTAAAAAGGCATGTACACCACAACCTGAAGTGAGACTGAAGTCTTAAAATAATAAGCAAAGAATAAACTATCAATTAGACAAAGGAAGACATGTAGTAGATTAAGTATTTACATGCTTTTCAGCAAATTTTGTTGGCAATATAAATGTACATATCAAATAGCGTTGATGCAAAAGCCAGTAGCTCAATAAACAATACTTTTACTTAATTTATAAATTTAGATCAATACACCATTAACATTTCAAGTTTTATAAATTAACATTAATGTATTTATTACGAATGAATATGAATGAACAAATATTTATAGAAACCACACAAAAACAAAATATATATTCAAACATGGCATATAGTTAACATAAAATAAAGCCAATCTAAGCTTTTCGTTTTGCCAAAAATAAATTAAAATAAAATTATTAAACCATTGATATATTCTTTAAACTGGTCTGCTTGACACATTTTGCAACATGTCCATATTTGTGTGAAGTTGTTCTGTCAGGAAACCTGTGAAATTGAACTTCATCCTCTGCACACCGAGCATTCTGTTCAGAGGGACATTTAATCAAGATTGATTATTTTAAATATACATATTTATCAATTCAGAGTTAAGCAAAGAAACTCATCCAATCTGTTATTTCTGAATAATTACACTTAATTTGAAAGATTTAACTTGTACATGGTGAATATAAATTTCTGTTACTCACTTTCACCTCTAATAACAGATAAAGTTGAGCATCTCATCACAGTCTCTCATCTCCCACTGCGCTGTTGTTTTGGTGTAGGCTCCACAGCGGTATGGCTCTTCTGGGCATGAGAGCAGTGAGCCCTGGTATGGGATATGTCTGAAAGCCTTGCTCACCCAGTGCCATTTTCCCTCCAGGAACCGCAAGCCTGTCCAAACGCTGTCTGTTGTAGAATCTTTGATTTTATCTTGAATAAGTTCTAACTGAAACTCTTCTGTTGCGCTGGCCAGGTCAGTGAACCAAATCCTACAGTGAGTGAGTGCATCTTCCCAAGTCATTTTCAACGCTACAAGGCTCAAATTATAGTCGTAATAGCAGAAGAAAGGACGTTTAACTGGACAATAACCATTAAACCAATGAAGCTGTGTAGCATATGCACAATCATAATTTCTGTTACTGTAAAGTTGTAACTTATTGAAGCTAAATGGTTGTCCATCAGACCACAGCCAGATGTTTGGATTATTGTTCCCTCTGTACAGACCGATCCAAGCTTCAGAGATGTTTCCTCCTGCTGCTTCTATCAAAATCTGGTATTCCTCATTGCTAGTGATGCTGGACATGTCTTTATAGTATGTAGTACAGTATGTATAAGCATCATCCCAGTTCATTGGAGTGGACACATAAATGTGTACTCGATAACCTGTAGTCAGTCCATAAAGGACAAACAGGAAAAGTCCAGTGAGAGTCAACTTCATCTCTGTAGTGCTGTAGTGAGCTGGTTTGATTTAAGGATGGTTGAGCACTGAACAGTATCAATCTCTCTGGACTGCTGACATGGAACATGCAAATCCTACTACATCATTAGTAACCACTTCAGCTCTGCGCCCCACCCGTGGGTCGAATATTGCATTTGTAATTCGAAAAATGCTGCAGAGCTGTTAACTAAGTGCAGGTACAAAAGTCACAGTGTCTAGTATTTTTGGTTTTTATGGACTTGGAAATGATTTAAGAGCTTTTTTTTATCTAGTTTTCTGACTAAGTATAAAACTCTGTTTAAGTGCAGATATTGCAGCACTTCTTTTGCACATATAAGAATAGTTGGAAGGGAGGATGAAGCATAATTTTCACACAAGAATTGGCACATTTGAGTTTAAGTCAAGTCAAGTGAACTTAATTTATATAGCGCTTTTAACAATGCAGATTGTTTCAAAGCAGCTTCACAGTGTTAAACAGGAAAATAATGCAACAGAATATATTTCGATTATCATACAGTGACAATGTGGGCTTAGATCTGTAGTTAGATCAGTAATTTAGTCTATATTATGGTTAATTTATTTTAATTAATAGATTTATTTGGACATTTATTTGAAAAATGTAGTGTCCCCAACTGAGCAAGCCAAGCCAGAGGCGACAGACCTTTTAGACCTTTAATTCATTTGGGATGTTCTGACCAAAATCTGCTGATTTTGACCAATATTGATTTACCTCTTGATGGAAAAATTGTGTGATGTTTTGGTCAAGATCTAGTATTGAAAATCCAAGACTGAAGCACTCAGCACTATATATATATATGCAGGTCCTACTAAAAAAATGTGCATATTGTGATAAAAGTTTGTAATGATAAAAATTAAACTTTCATATATTTTAGATTCATTGCACACCAACTGAAATATTTCAGGTCTTTTATTGTTTTAATACTGATGATTTTGGCATACAGCTCATGAAAACCCAAAATTCCTATCTCAAACAATTAGCATATTTCATCCGACCAATTCACGAGTTCACACTTACATCAAATTAAATAGAGTAAATATTATGCGTATTTGGCGTGCTGTCCGGGGGAGGGCTCCGGGCTCGGAATTTTGCCCGAACCCAGAGTACCCGGTGATGGAAATAGTCTAGAATTAGACTACATATATTAATTTGATGTCTTATGTGAGTTTAATTAAGTGAGGAGAAGGGGTGGTGGAGGGATGCTAAGAAAACAGTCAACGACAGGAAGGTAAATCGGCTGTCTATATACACCTCCTATCATTGATTTTTTAATGAGCTCCTCTTGTGTTCGATTAGGTTTAATTATCTGGGTCTGCTCCACTTAACAGTTTTAATTTCCTGAATGTGCTCCTCCCGAAATTTGTTTATAAAACATCAATTCACGAGTTCACACTTACATCAAATTAAATAGAGTAAATATTATGCGTATTTGGCGTGCTGTCCGGGGGAGGGCTCCGGGCTCGGAATTTTGCCCGAACCCAGAGTACCCCCCCGTGATGGAAATAGTCTAGAATTAGACTACATATATTAATTTGATGTCTTATGTGAGTTTAATTAAGTGAGGAGAAGGGGTGGTGGAGGGATGCTAAGAAAACAGTCAACGACAGGAAGGTAAATCGGCTGTCTATATACACCTCCTATCATTGATTTTTTAATGAGCTCCTCTTGTGTTCGATTAGGTTTAATTATCTGGGTCTGCTCCACTTAACAGTTTTAATTTCCTGAATGTGCTCCTCCCAAAATTTGTTTGTAAAACATCAATTCACGAGTTCACACTTACATCAAATTAAATAGAGTAAATATTATGCGTGCTGTCCGGGAGGGCTCCGGGCTCGAATTTTGCCCGAACCCAGAGTACCCCTCGTGATGGAAATAGTCTAGAATTAGACTACATATATTAATTTGATGTCTTATGTGAGTTTAATTAAGTGAGGAGAAGGGGTGGTGGAGGGATGCTAAGAAAACAGTCAACGACAGGAAGGTAAATCGGCTGTCTATATACACCTCCTATCATTGATTTTTAATGAGCTCCTCTTGTGTTCGATTGGGTTTAATTATATGGGTCTGCTCCACTTAACAGTTTTAATTTCCTGAATGTGCTCCTCCGAAATTTGTTTATAAAACATCAATTCACGAGTTCACACTTACATCAAATTAAATAGAGTAAATATTATATTTGGCTTGCTGTCCGGGAGGGCCCGGGCTCGAATTTTGCCCGAACCCAGAGTACCCCAAAATGCAAGAACAGAGGACACCCACCAAACCCCCGCAGATAATTGGTAGGCTGGCGTTTGATGAGCCTGGTTGCTTGGCCCGGAGGGCCTGTTGCTTCAGATGGGAGCTGCTCGCGGCATCGGGCAGACGAGTCCTACTGCTGATGGCTGGAAGCAGCCTTAGTTTTGAACGACTGGTCAGGAAGGTTTGCAACATCCGATGGGAGCCAATGCTCACTGTATCAGATGGAAAGCTTTAGCGGTCGATAAATGAAAACAGCATGGTTGGAACTAAGGTTTGGGAAGGCTCTTGCAACATCCAATGGGAGGCCAATGCTCACTGTATCAGATGGAAGAACCCTACCGACAGATGAATTAGGAGCAGCAAGGTTTGGAACAACTGGACGGGAAAGCTTTGCAACATCCAACGGTAGGCCAATGCTCACTGTGTCGGATGAAAAACCCTACCGGCCGATGATGAAAAGCAATATAGCTTGGAACGACTGGTCGGGAAGGCTTTTACAACATCCAATGGGAGGCCAATGCTCGCTGTATCAGATGGAAAAACCCTACCGGCCGATAATGAGGAGCGGCAACTGGTCGGGAAGGTTTTTACGACATGAGAAGCAGCATGGTCAGGAACTATCTGGCCGGGAGGACCCGTGTTGCCTCTGATGGGAGCTCGTAGCACCTGGCGGAACGGACCCTACTGGCTGGTAAGTGTGGAGCAGACGGAATTTGGGGTGACCGATCGGGAAGGCCTTTGCGTCATCCAATGGGAGGCCAATGCTCGCTGTATTGGACTGGGAATGAAAGCCCTACCGGTCGAAAAAGAGGAGCACATGATTTATTCCGCCCAACCAGAGGGACACCCTACTGGCTGTGAACGGAGGGCGCGTTGTTTGAAAACGGCCGGTCAGGAAGGCTCAGGCCGCGTCTGGCGGGGAGATCAATACTCGTGACGACAGACAGGTGAGCCCTACTGACCGATAGGCGGGCGGCGTAAAAAGAAGATGACTGACCGAGGGGGCCCACCCAGCCTCCACCTTTTTCTGGCGTCGGGGGAGTGGGTCCTATCGGCTGACGGCACGGTAAAGGAGAATTGGAACACCCGGCCAGGAAGCTCTCGCCGACATCAGATGGGAGATCAATACTCGCTGTATCAGATGGGTAAGCTTCGCTGGCGGACAGGTGAAGGGCAAGCATGAAAGTTCGTCCAGGAGAGCTTTGCAGCATCCGAAAGGAGATCAATACTCGCGATTTCGGGTAGCCTCGCTGGACGGCGGAAAGCACATGGATAGACATAGACCTGGAGAGCTCTGTGGTGTCCGAAAGGAGCTCAATACTCACAGTATCGGACAAGCAAGCCTCGTTGGATGGAAGAGAAAAAGATTGATAGCGACTTGGAGGACCCTTGCGGCATCCGATGGGAGAACAATTCTCAAGGCATCGGAAAGAGATGGAAGCTGGCCTGGAAGGCTTCCACGGCATCCGACGGAAATCAGCTCGAGGTGTCGGATGAGTGGGCCTCGCCAGGTGGAAAAATAGGGAAAAGGAAATAGCCACTATCCAGGAGAACTCTGCGGTATTTGACAGGAGATCAAGACTCAGTATTGACCGGGTGAGCCTCGCTAGATGGAAAAAGAGAAAGAAAGGATAGGGTTTTTATAAGGGTTGTTAATTAATAAGGGTTTGGTGAGCTTTCTTTATGTGGTATCGGTCAGTCCTAATGTAGCTTTGAAAAGCGTGGCAAGACCATCTTCCGAGAGCTTGGATCTGCTGCTGGGAGAGTCCTTTGCGCTATGTTGTTGCCGCCCCAATGCGGAAGGAGTGGCTAGAAAAGTTTTGCGCTGAGGTGCCCGTTTGCTGGAGAACAGATTTGAGCTGTTTTTGGAACCAAAATCGTGTGATGGGTTTGTTAGAGGAGTCTACGAAGAGGGGTTCAGACAGAGATTTAGCCTGAGATCTCCTCATTTGGAGGTATGCCAGAACAGTTTGGAATGGTTGAATTGGGGAGGAGATGTTGAAAATGTAGACCAAATGGCCTTTTTTAACTTGGTCTGTCTTGCTTCGCTTGATTAAATATGATATGGTTTCATCAAGTATTGATAAGTCTAAGACAGTGGGGTGGACTTTGTGGTCGAATTTTGAGGTGATTGCGATTTCTGAGCATCTAAGAAAGCCAAAGAAAGCCAAGATAAACATGGTATCCAGAGTGCGGGCTGTGTCAAGGGGTTGATATCCTGTACGAAGGGTATGAATGCATTTTGTGAGTAAATCTAGAGTTATGGGTTGTCTACTGTCAGGGCGGGTGGGTTGCGATCGCTGAATTCCTTTGATCAGGAGGGAGGTTTGGGAGTTTTTTATCTCCGGAGATGAAGTGCCATAAATTAATTTGTGGAAAAATTGAAGACCGCTCAGGTAGCCTTTGATGGACCCCACTTGGAAACTCTTAACCATGTTGAGATAGGAGATAAAAGAGGTAATTGAGAGGAGAGAAAAATCAGGGAATTGTAAGCTATATGAGAAGTGGAAAGCTTTAAAACATCTCCAAGCTGTCACATATGATTGGATTGTTCTGGGGGAAACTGCTTGGAGGATACTGTTGAGTGATGCGTCCAAGAGGGGTTTTAGCGGGTGATTTATGGTAATATCAGTTCTGAATAGTGAGGTACTGGAGTTGGGAAAATATCCGCCTCTGGAGCCAATGTCCTGAATTTCTGGAACAGAAAACGAGACAGAGAGTCAGCAATTAGGTTTTCGGACCCTGGGACATGTTTTGCAGTAATAATAAATTGATCGCGAGCAGAGATCCAGATGAGACGTCTTAGGAAGGGCATTAGAGCAGGTGAATGAGAGCGGCCTTTATTAATGCACTGGACTGTTGCCTCGTTATCGCAGTGCACTAATATGCTACTAGCCGTCCATTCTTTCCCCCACAAAAAAGCCGCGACTACTAGAGGGTAAAGCTCAAACAGAGCTGAGGACTGAAGCATATCTTGGAACTGTGGTGGCCATGGAGACGCGAACCAGCGTCCCTTGATAGAATCCCCAAAACTGATTGACGGGCTGCGTCTGTAAAAGTTGAATGTTATCCATAGCTTAAGTTCGTTGCGACACGCCATAGTTATTGGAATTTGGTCCTCCAGTGCGTGGACCGAAGATGCGAGTGAGAGAAGATGTGAGATGAAAGGGCGGCCTTGCGGAATGATGCGCATTGCGAAGTTCAGATGACCTAACAGTGATAGAAGATCGCGTTTGGAACGGTGGGAGTCATCTAGAAAAGTAGATGAGACAAGAATTATCCTATCAATTTTCTCTTTTGGTAGTGAAGCTTGGAATTTTACTGAATCTAGATTAATACAGAGAAACTCAATCGACGTAGTGGGACCCATAGTTTTCTCCTGGGCGATGGGGATTCCGAGTTCTGAAAAAACTTTTTTAACGGTGAGGATGTGAGCGGCAGGGAAGGCGTCGGGAGGTGAGATAATTAGAAAATCATCTTGCAGGTGGATGAGGTGAGGAATGGCATAATTGTTCGACAGGATCCAACAAATGGCTTCTGATAGCATATCGAAAATTTTGGGGCTGCTTTTACAACCAAACGTTAGACGAACTGCGAAGTAGAATTTTTTGTGCCAGCGAACCCCGAATAGGTGCCAGGAATCGGGATGGATGGGCATCACTTTGAAAGCAGAAGTGATGTCAATCTTTGCAAGCCAAGCACCCCGACCTGCGGGTTTTAATCATTTCGATTGCATGCTCTATATCGTGATATTTGAGAGAGAATTCGTCGAGAGGGATCAAGCTGTTTATGCTAGGAAACTGTGAGTTATGCGGAGCCGATAGATCAATTATAAGACGTTTTTACCCCGAAAATTTTCTTGTGGCCACCCCTATGGGGCTGATACGAAAAATTTTGAAGGGAGGGTCGTCGAAAGGGCCGATCATAAAACCTGACTCGACTTCTTTTTTAATCAGGTTATCTACAACTTCGACTTCAGCGAGAGCAGATTGGAGATTTTTACAGATTGTGTTCTGGGAAAGCGGGCATTCAATGCCGGGTATAAAGCCGTATTTGAGTCCTGTCAGCAAATAATTTGTGAAATCTGCGTCCCAGTGGTGCTCTAATTCGACAGAAAGACTAGAAATATTCACAGGAGTCGATAAGTAATTTTTTGTGTTTTTATTGACAGATTTTGACACCGGGCATACATAACGAGCGTGCGCTCCACCACAAAAATTGCAGATGTGTAGGAATCTACAACGTTGTCTGTAGCATTTCCCTGTATTAAAATCATTGCATGGCTGGTTGCTATCAAACGAGGGGATTTCTTCTAAAATCTTGGTTTGCTGAGGTGGTTGCTGGTCGTGGCACATAACTGGTCGATTTAACTTGTTTGGTATCTGGGCCGGGGGTGTAGGGGTTAATCTGGGGGCATGATGTTGTGGAATGTGCCACTGACCTGCAAACTGCGCACGAGATATTTCTGCATCCTAGAAACACCCTGCTGTGGAGATCTGTATCAAGAGCACCCCAGTAAGCGCATTGATTCCACTGGGCGAGCCGACGGCACATTTTGCTGAAAAGAGTTTGTGGTAAGTGTAGAATGACCTCCCCAAAGGACAACGCGAGCTCGCCTATTATTGCGAGATAGTCATTCAGCTCGCGCGCCTGTGGGGAAAACTGAACATATGATATCCGTGGAACCGGGAAAAAGCAATCGAAAATTCAGGAAAAGAAAGTAAACGGAAGAATGTGGGTTGGGGTTTTTAGTGTGACTGAAAATCCCCGCAG
Organism: Gobiocypris rarus; assembly: GCA_023029165.1. Lineage (NCBI taxonomy): Eukaryota > Metazoa > Chordata > Actinopteri > Cypriniformes > Gobionidae > Gobiocypris > Gobiocypris rarus. The sequence continues at coordinate 31,968,073 of CM040914.1, forward strand.
TCTATTTGACGGTTGGTGTCTGACGAGGAAACATAGAGAGGAGAGATGACAAATCAACATCCGCACCTGCTAGGATCTGTGCCCGGATGTTTTCATCATCTGCGTAGGGAGCTGAAGGCCACTGCAAATGAAAAGGGTTAGTAACTGTGGGAGGAATGAAATGAGAGGCTGGAGGCGGGTTGAAAGGCCCAGCTACAGATGCTTCTGTGGCGGAGAAGTTCCGTGCGAGGTTGACCCTCATTTGAAAGCAGATGGGGCCTTGGCATGGTAAAATCAGGGGCGCGAACCAGGCTTGCTGAAGGCCTGTTGTTGCGGCTCGCTGCTCGCGTCGAGCTGGATTTTGTGCGGAGAGGAGAAGGTGTCGAGCGAGGTGTTTCCTGAGCCCTGCGTGCTCTAGCCTTCCTGTTGGCCGTTTTGGAAGCGGGAGTAGATCTTGGACGGTGGTTGTCTTGCTGCAAGCTGACATAAAGTGCGTACAGTTCTGCTTTCGATGATTTCCGTGAGAACTGCACTTCGGAGTTTGCCAGCGCATGCTTCAGACCTACCACCGTCCCATTTCCGATGGCTGGGATCGTTGAGATGGCTGAGATGTAAGATGACGCCGGGGAGGAAGTAGGCTGTCTCGCCGGTGGAGGCGAGGATTGGCCTCGGCGTCTTGGTGAGCGAGCGGCTGGAAGAGTGAGCTGGCGGCCATTCTGAGAAGCCTGGGACTCGGGTGCAGTTTCCGGCGGTGGAGGAGTGGCCCTAGGGCGGCAGCTATGCGACAGAGAGCCCAGAGGGGTGTTGGTTTCATCGTCGGAGGAGGATGATAGGATTTGCGACATGGTAGCAGACGGTCAGACCAAATGCTAAGAAAACAGTCAACGACAGGAAGGTAAATCGGCTGTCTATATACACCTCCTATCATTGATTTTTTAATGAGCTCCTCTTGTGTTCGATTAGGTTTAATTATCTGGGTCTGCTCCACTTAACAGTTTTAATTTCCTGAATGTGCTCCTCCCGAAATTTGTTTATAAAACATCAATAAAAGAAAAGTGTTTTAAATACAAAAAAAGTAAACCTTCAAATAATTATGTTCAGTTATGCACTCGATACTTGGTTGGGAATCCTTTTGCAGAAATGACTGCTTCAATGCGGCGTGGCATGGAGGCAATCAGCCTGTGGCACTGCTGAGGTGTTATGGAGGCCCAGGATGCTTCGATAGCGGCCTTAAGCTCATCCTGAGTGTTGGGTCTTGCGTCTTTCAACTTTCTCTTCACAATATCCCACAGATTCTCTATGGAGTTCAGGTCAGGAGAGTTGGCAGGCCAATTGAGCACAGTAATACCATGGTCAGTAAACCATTTACCAGTGGTTTTGGCACTGTGAGCAGGGGCCAGGTCGTGCTGAAAAACGAAATCTTCATCTCCATAAAGCTTTTCAGCAGATGGAAGCATGAAGTGCTCCAAAATCTCCTGATAGCTAGCTGCATTGACCCTGCCCTTGATAAAACACAGTGGACCAACACCAGCAGCTGACATGGCACCTCAGACCATCACTGACTGTGGGTACTTGACACTGGACTTCAGGCATTTTGGCATTTCCTTCTCCCCAGTCTTCCTCCAGACTCTGGCACCTTGATTTCCGAATGACTTGCAAAATTTGAGCGACAGTCCAGGTCAGGCGCTTCTGCCGCTGTTTCTGGTTCAAAAGTGGCTTGACCTGGGGAATGCGGCACCTGTAGCCCATTTCCTGCACACGCCTGTGCACGGTGGCTCTGGATGTTTCTACTCCAGATTCAGTCCACTGCTTCCGCAGGTCCCCCAAGGTCTGGAATCGGTCCTTCTCCACAATCTTCCTCAGGGTCCGGTCACCTCTTCTCGTTGTGCAGCGTTTTTTGCCACACTTTTTCCTTCCCACAGCCTTGATACAGCACTCTGGGAACAGCCTATTCGTACAGAAATTTCTTTCTGTGTCTTACCCTCTCGCTTGAGGGTGTCAATGATGGCCTTCTGGACAGCAGTCAGGTCGGCAGTCTTACCCATGATTGCGGTTTTAAGTAATGAACCAGGCTGGGAGTTTTTAAAAGCCTCAGGAATCTTTTGCAGGTGTTTAGAGTTAATTAGTTGATTCAGATGATTAGGTTAATAGCTCGTTTAGAGAACCTTTTCATTATATGCAAATTTTTTGAGGAATTTTGGGTTTTCATGAGCTGTATGCCAAAATCATCAGAATTAAAACAATAAAAGACCTGAAATATTTCAGTTGGTGTGCAATGAATCTAAAATATATGAAAGTTTAATTTTTATCATTACATTATGGAAAATAATGAACTTTTATCACAATATGCTAATTTTTTGAGAAGGACCTGTATATATAGTGGTTACCTCTAATGTTGTCCTTCATTTGAACAGAAGACTTTGGAATGTGGAATTCCTTTGCATGGGGAAATTAATGGAAAAAGGCAAAAGACAAGCCATTTGTTTTCAAAGTAATTGATGTTTTACATTAATTTCATTGCTGTTTACAATGTAAAACCCTTGCTTGGGGTTAGGTTTACCTTAAATAAACCATGACTCATAACTCACAATCACCTGCATGTGACTGAGTGCATACGTAAAAATCATTGTAGTGCTTGAGTTAGATAGAAATACTAATTTATTGAAAATTATGTGGTAATATTTCAGGTACAGACTTTATGAACTGTGATTAATCACTGCAGTCAAAATGGATGTGGCTTAAAGTATTCATAGTAAAGGGAATACCTAAAATGAATGATTCAAGTAAATGAGTATATCCTGATAACCCATTATTCACTTTGATTATTTTGTAGTTTTCTTGTTGTTTTTTCGAATGCTCTTTTTGGAGATATTTGTTAATTGTTTTTCAATTGAATCTCTTTGTTTTGTTTGATGCCTGTCTAACTTGAATAACCAAATAGCAGTGTTTGCATTTTCCCCATCCATTTATTCATGCAAAGAAATTCACATTTACCTGAATGCACAAACCATGAACAACAATGAATTTGAGCATTTATGTCCTGTGTCCATAAAATTCATGAGATAATCTGAAGACATTCATTACATTGTGCATCAATTACTTTTTGTGAAGAACTGATAGTAAAGTGAACTAATAGAGGTTGAATGGGATCAAAGTACAACCAAAAGTTTGAAGGTTAAACCCTGCAAAGGAAGATTCAGGAATAAACACTATTGGACAAGGAGGACTATGTGATTAAAAAAATTGCTCAGAATAAAGAAAAAGGTACATTTTCAATTTCAAATTTACAACATTTCATTCACAATCAGCTCACACTCATAAAACATCTCATACCCCTTTATGACCAACAGTTCTGTGCATTTTCACCAAACAAAGTGCATGTTCTCACAAGAAAAAAAGAAGAAGAAAAAATGGGTGAGGGAATTGAGACTTTATTTCCTGAGATGTACATGCTGCATCCCCCTCTTTTGGGTCTGGCCTTGACGTGACGAGGGGGCTTGCGTGTTCCAGTGACCCTGGAGAGCGATACCGTCGGGAGCCTGCTCCTGGTAGGGTCACCCTAGGCGGGCCGGTCTACAGGGTAGGTTCCAGACAAACAAAGACCCCAGCATGTCGGTACGCTGTGAGGTGGCAGCCCCACCAACCAACTATCCTGCGGAGGGCTAACAACCCACCCAGGAGAAACCCTTTAGTTACGAAACCGATCAGAGAAAGTAGCCGGTCTGCCCAACATAGTAACGGACCCCAGCATGTCGGCCCGCCTTCTCCACCAACACGGCAAGATGACAGTAATTGCTGCTTATGCCCCCACCGATGTCGCTGTTGAGGATGCGAAGGATGCCTTCTTTGGCTCCCCACCACACGACATCACCATCATCCTCACCGATGCCAACGCCACTCTGTCCAGCAGTGATCGGTCCACAGGCTCACCTGTCGGCACAACCTTTGCTGACAGGTCCACAAACAACAACGATAACCGTCTACTCCTTCTCTGCCACCACAACAACCTGCCGTGTGTACAGAGGAGCAGAGCTTAGCAACACTGACCATCGCCTGCTGGATGCCCAGCTCAAGTTAAAACTGCGAGCTAACCAGCACACCAAGACATAGCCTCGCCTGGATTCCTCCCTACTCAGTGACCCAAACATCGCCACAGGCTTCGGTCGCGCCATCCACACCACCTTTGATAACCTGGCTACCAACAAGGTGAACGACTGGCAGACCTTCAAGGAAAGTGTTATCCAGTCAGCTCACAATGTCTTCGGATGCTTTCGACCTTCCCCGAAAAAGCCATGGATATCGGAGAGGACATTTAACATCATCAACCGGCGGCCAAACAAAGTATCAGCGACTGAACCGCCAGCGCAATGTGGCTATAGCCGAGGATAGGGAGAAGTTCTGGCAAGCAGAAGCTAAACATCTAGAGTCCACGACCAATAACAACAATATGAGCCGTGTCTTTAGTCTGCTGTGCAAAGTATGTAATGACCCACGCATCAAGACAGCCCTGGTGAAAGATTCTGATGGCAAACTTATAGCAACTGAAGCAAACTGCCTCGAACGCTGGAAAGAGCACTTCAGCCTCCTTCTGCAGCACAGTACCTTCCCGGCTGATCCCGCCATCTCCTCGGCCGCTAACGCTGCAGCCGCCAGTGCTGTCTGCAGTACAGACCCTGTCACACCTGAGGAAGTCAGAGCCGCTCTGGAAAAACTTAACAACAGGAAAGCCCCCGGCATCTGTGCAATAACCACTGTGATGCTAAAATCAGGTGGTGAAAGCATTGTCGAGTGGCTTACCCACATATTTAATGAGCTGTGCGAGACAGAGAGGCTTCCCAACGACTGGACCAGAGGAGTCATTTTGCCCTTCTTCATTACCCTTCTCTCCATCCCCGGCAAGCTCTTTACCAGGATCTTGCTCACTCGTGCTCTCCAATCCATCAGAAGCAGCCGCCGTCCACAGCAGGCTGGCTTCATGCCTAACCGCTCCACAACAGACCAAATCTATGCCGTTCGCTTGCTGATAGAGAAGACCTATGAATTCCAAAAAGACCGCCATCTTTACATCGGGTTCGTAGATCTGAAGGCTGCCTTTGACACCGTTTGCCGCACTACACTGTGGAGTATCCTACACGCCCATGGAGCACCACCCAAGATCGTTGCCCTGTTCAAGTTGCTTTATAGCAATGCTCAGAGCTGTGTCCGCATCAACGGCAGAGACTCAGACTGGTTTCCCATCTCCAGTGGCGTTCACCAGGGCTGCGTGGCTGCTCCCAACCTCTTCAACTGCATCATTGACCATCTGATGTCCAGGGTTTGTGAGCGGGTCCCCGGAATGTCTTTCGGCAGTTACACCCTGACTGTCCTGGAGTATGCTGACAACACCATCCTGCTCAGCATGTCCTACAGCCAGCTGAGAGACGCTCTGGGCATATACAGTGAAGAGGCTGAGAAGCTTGGCCTCCAGGTGAGCTGGATGAAAACCAAGTTCATGTACGTACGTGTCAGACCACATCCACCTTCCCTGCGGCTTGGCAATGACACTGTAGAGCCTGTCAAGAACTTTGTGTATCTGGGATCCATTGTGACAGACAACGGGGACCTAAAACCAGAGATTACCCGCAGAAGAGCCCTGGCTGCGTCAGCCCTGCAGTCTCTCTGGAAACCACTCTGGCAGCACCAGACCATCTCACGCAAGACAAAGCTTCGGATTTACAACTCAGCAGTACTCTCCATCCTGCTTTATGACTCGGAGACTTGGCCCTTAAATAAGACACTCGCTGCAAGATTAGATGGCTTTAATAGCAGGGCTCTCAGAACCATCGAGAACATCAGTTGACCCCAGCGGGTTTCCAATCAAGATATGCTGCATGTTTTGAATATTAAAAAAGATGGAAACATTGTATAAATGGGCTTATATTTTTTTAGTGGATGACTGGGGAGGATCCAAAGGATGCAAAGTCAAACAGAAGAAATGCGAAGAGGAAGGCATTTATGAGGTGTATTATGAATATTTTTGATTATTTTATAAATGCAAAAAATGGTCATGTGTTGCATAAATGTATCTGTGCCATGTAAGAAAGTTAATAAGTTATGTTGGCTGCTTAGTTTATGCTCTTTTTGAACTGAGGAGGAGAATCTAGTTCTATAAGCTAGTATATACTGTATGTCACATGTTTGGTCTGTTTTGATCCATGTACTTTTTCTGGTTTTCATTTGTCACGTTCCTTTGTCTCAGTTTCTCGCCACTTGTCTGTTTCCTTGGTTACCCTCCTTAGTCTAGTTCAGTTCAGCTGTGTTTAGTTATCATTACCTGTATCACCTGTGCCCTTCATTTATCCAGTTCTGTGTTTGCTACTTTAGTTCTCCCTTGTTCACTCACTCCTTGTCTGGTCACAGTTACATACAGTTATGTTTAGTGTGTATGTTCCTGCTTGTATTGAGAAACCTTCACCATTAAACTTAGTTTGAGTAATATATCTACCTGTCCTTGCCTTCCAGCCTGAGCTGACTAACAATATGTTCATTACACAATGAATGCTTTTATCTTAAAATTAAAGATGTTAGAACATTATTACATAATGTAATAGATATAGAACATAGAAAATGATGAATAAAATCATTTTCCAGCATAAAACCACCAGCATATTTCGACTCGCTCCTACGAGTCTACACCCCTACCAGAAGCCTTCGCTCAGGTAAGGAGCGTAGGCTTATGGTACCATCACAGAGAGGCATGAAATCCCTCTCCAGAACTTTTTCATTCACCGTTCCTGGCTGGTGGAACAATCTTCCTACCTCCATCCGGATGGCAGAATCACTGTCATCATTCAAAAGACAGCTAAAAACTCATCTCTTCCGTGAACACTTATCATAAAAAAAAAACTCTTCTCTTTTATTCCTTCCTTATTCTAGCTTAAGCTTATTCTATGTAATATCCAAAGCTTGGTATTTAAGGCACTTTTTGCGTTTTGCGCCTATTCATGACCGATCGCTTCCTGTACTCCTATGTTGTAAGTTGCTTTGGATAAAAGCGTCTGCTAAATGCCTAAATGTAAATGTAAATGTAAAATATTTAAATTTAAAAGTTTATTAAATCCATGTTTTTTTATAATTATATTTGTAAGCATTGTGATAGATTACTAAATATATAAGAAAATAGAGTTTTAAAGGCACATTGTGGATTTTGTTCACTTGTGTACTTCCATTATCGCAAAGGTGACCAACAATGTTTAAATCCAAAGAAATTTGCAATTTAACCAGCATAACATCCCTCCTTATTGCATCGCCAGCAAAGGCTTCATGTCCGAATTATCCTCAGTTTCTACTTTTACTGCCATCATGACCACACAGTAGCTGTGTCCCAATTCAGAGGCTGCATCCTTCGAAGGCTGCATTCGTCACCAATGCGCGACAAAGGCTGTCCTAATTCGAAGTCTCAGATAGATGGAACCTCTAAGGCCTAACCACCGCAGAATTCATTGTGCATCAGTGAAGACAGGATTGTTTTTGAGAGAAATTGCAGAATTTAAATGTCAGTATTGGGTTTTCAGACAGTTTAATAACTTTCAAAAGAGTCCAGCCCATTTAACAATGCTCGGTCTGACCTTTTTGGCTTTTCAAAGGCGTGGCTTTTGAAGTCGGAGACTCTGAGTCCTTAGAGTCCCCCTCATTAAAAAATGTAGTAGTTGTAATGTAGCACGCCACTCTGCTGTTGTTTCGCACAGTCGTCATGGACCACAATTATTCGTTATCAATTGCAGTAGGTTCTGTCGCCAAAGGGGGAAAAAAACGGATTAATAACTTCAATATTTGTTTTTCACATGTGGGCGGTCATGAGACGCCCCTTTCCACCGATTGGTCAAGCTAATCTGAGCGTGTGACGCCATCTGTCATTCCCCTGGCAGTGGCCAGCGCCTGTTCAACAGGCTACCGCTTCTTCAACTGTAGCCTACATGGCAGGTCCTAGATCGGGATTTCTTCTGTGCAACTTAATGCGTTTCACAAAACAAAATTATATCAGAAATATTAAATATTAATCTGCACCCAGCCTGTTTTATTTAGATGTGTGGAGTTAAACCTGTGTGGTGAAGCTGCGCTAGACAGTGAAGAGCAGGTGCCACAGTCGGCCTAAAGCACATGCTGTAAATACAGTCATAAACTTTCTTTACAATACGCTCAGTTTTGGACAAGGGATGATCATTGCAAATACTGTCATGAAAATCAACGAGGGTGGGCACCGATGACGGTGAATTAAAATTTTACTGTAAATTTTACGACTGTGGCACCTGCTCTTCACTGTCTAACTCCACACATCTAAATAAAACAGGCTCGGTGCAGATTAATATTTCATATTTCTGATATAATTTGTTTTGTGAAACGCGTTAAATTGCACAGAAGAAAGCCCTATCTTGGACCTGCCAAGTAGGCTACAGTTGAAGAAGCGGTAGCCTGTTGAACAGACCTGCTGGCCTGGGGAACGACAGATGACGTCACACGCTCAGATTAGCTTGACCAATCGGCGGAAAGGGGCGTCTCATGACCGTCACATGTGAAAAACAAATATTGAAGTTAATCTGTCTTTTTACCCCTGAACCAAAAAACGAAAAATCAAACCGAAATCTCGCTTTTTCGTTTTTTGAAAATACGAATAAAAGGGCCGTTTTTCGTTTCTGCTCATTTCATTTCAAATTGGAAAACAAACTATCAAAACATGTGCAAATGAAATATCGAGGCCATAAACCGATTTGTAAATCACAAACGAAAAACGAGAAATCTAGCCGAAATCTCATTTTCCGTACAATAATCTAAAGAAAAAAACGAATAAACCACCTTCTCTTTTCTCGTTATTCCATTTCAAGTAAGAAATTAAATGATCAGATGATACACGGACCTGTGTCATGTCGTTTGTTAGCTGTGTTTGATGATTGCAGCTAATGATTTTTCAGAGGTGTCGTAAACGCTGAACGAGACAAACACTTTTAAGTATTTTTATGTTTTACCTTGAGAGTCTCCAAAATTGCACACAATCATGAAAACCTGTTAATTATGCATGTGATAGCCATTATAATGTATAATATAATATAACCTTGATTCTTTTCCAAAGAAGATGGCTTGTGCCAATAAATATCCCTGTACACCAGACAAAGCAGACACTTATTTTTCACTTTGTTTATAACACAACAGTTTTAATAATACAGGCTTGATGCAAATGCAATTTTACTGTCATTTTTTTGAATATTTGATTGAATGTGTCATTTGCAAAGGCTGCTATCACTGGGATTGCATGAGCAAACCAAACTTTGATTTGACTGGGATCCCAAGACCCTGTGTAAAACTGTTAATGTGCGTGTTTAAATAAATAAGTGTTTTTGCTAATTATGTCATGATTCAACACAATCAGTTTATTCAAAATGAAATTACTCTCATGATTTACTTTTATCTTTAATATTTACAGTAAATGTGCAAATTGCTATATGGCCTATTATTTTAGCCACTAAATAAATGTCATTAAAATGTGAACATTTGAATTGTAATGGATAAATGTATGAATAAATGCAAATTCTTCCATCCAATATTTCTCCACTGAATATTATTTGAATCAATATTGTGCTGTTCTTTTGTATTGTTGTGAAGAGTGTGAATGCACTGAGGAAGAGTCAAGGATATAAAACCTGTGGGGATAAATTAAGTCTGTCACAAATTAATTCGGATTTTGAATTGAATATTGTTTATTTCGGTCCTTACAAACATTTTTCCATGAAAAAAAAAAAAAAAAATATATATATATATATATATATATATATATATATATATATATATATATATATATATATATATATATATATATATATAAAACAAAAAATATACACGATAACATCTCCGGTTACTGTCGTAACCTCGGTTCCCTGAGAGACGGGAACGAGACATGGCGTCAAAAGCTGACGCTTGGGGACTGTATAGAACAACGCCTTGGGGACTGTATAGAACAACGCCCTTCGAACACCGAAGAGAAGCTTGCCAACAGCGGAGCTATGAACAGTATAATAACATAGAACGAACCCCAACCGAGCATATGACTGATATATGTGGTTATGACATGTTACCTGTTTCCTTATGTGAGAGTAATATAATGGGGAATGACTTATGTAAGCGGCTATGCTGGGCACAATAACGTCATACACTTGGAGACTGGCCGCAAGTGCTATCATGGCATATGTGAGTAGTCCTTAAAATCGTGTATATAACAAGGACAGAGGCGGGCTACCAGCTCGTCGATATATCACCACAGCACGTGGTACCCATAGTCTGAATGCGGCGTAGGCTCCGCCCCCCGAATTCCAACTATGCGACCAGGTCGAAACCACCCGCCTGTTAGCGGTTAGAAGCCGAAGGCAGAGTATGGCTCAGACCTACCGCCAGGACTTGAGAGGCTACTGAGCATACGTCCAAATTGTAGAATCTGGCGAAGGTATTCTGGGAAGACCATCCAGCCGCCATACAAATGTCCTTGATTGGGACGCCTTAAGACCATGCCCATGAAGAGGCAATTGCCCTCGTTGAATGTGCTCTAATACCAATAGGGCACTCCATTCCTTTGCTGGACTAAGCCAAAGCAATCGCCTCAACTACCCAATGCGACAGTTGTTGCTTAGAGACAGGCTGTCCCATAGCATTGCCCCCAAAGCACACAAACAATTGATCCGACTGCCGGAACCGAGCTGTGCGGTTGACATAAACTCATAAGGCTCGCACAGGACATAACACATGTTGGGAAGTGTCAACTGTTGACTCCGGGGCGACCGCCGGGAGTGTTATCACTTGTGCTCTGAACGATGTTGAAAGCGATTTAGGCACGTAGCCCAGTCTGGGCTTTAGAGTGACGTTTCAATCACCTGGTCCAAATTGCATACAGTCAGCATTCACAAAGACCGCTTGTAAATCCCCTACGCGCCTAACCGAGGTGAGGGCGATCAGAAGCGTGGTTTTAAGCGAAAGCTCCCTTAAGCCTACAGACATCAGCGGCTCGAAGTGGGGGTGCGCTAGAGCCCCGAGAGTTAAGGCCAAGTCCCACGACGGTACCGTAGGGGGGCGAGAAGGTCTCAACCGCCTCGCGCCTCTCAAAATTTTGCAACTAGGTCGTTCCTACCCAGCGAGTGTCCGTCGATAGTAATGTGAAAGGCTGAGATAGCAGCAACATAAACTTTAAGGGTGGAAGGCATACTGCCGCCGTTCATCCGCTGCTGTAGAAAATTCAGAATGTCTGACACGGAACAGTTTTCTGGGTTGCAACCACTCAACTCACGTAACTGTGTTCATGATACGGCGAGACAATGAATCCTCTATTACTGGTTCCAGCACACCGCCCACACATGGAGTTTCCACCATTCGGGGTTGGGGTGCCATATCGAGCCGCCTGCCTGCAACAGGAGGTCCCGTCTCAGCGGGATCATCCACGGGGGGGCTGCCAGTATTTCCATCAGATCGGGGAACCACGATCTGTTCGGCCAAAATGGGGCGACCAGCAGCACTGACGCTCTCTCCTCCTTGATTTTGTGCAGCACCTGCAGCAAAATTTTCAAGGGGCAATGTGTGTTCTCTTTTGTCACGAATAAGTCCACATCTGCCATCCTGAACCGTTCCCAGATCAGCCTCACTGTCCCGGGGTGCAGTCTGCTTTCACCTTGAGGGATCCCGTCCCTCGATAACATATCCGCGCCGCTATTCAGGTAGCCTGGAACGTGCGCGCTCGGATGGAGAGGAGGTGGCTATCGGCCCACAGCAAGAGGTAAACCGGCTGCTCGTACAGGGCTTTCGAGTGTACCCCGCCTTGGCGGTTTATGTACGACACTAACGATGTGTTGTCTGTACGTATCAACACGTGGTGCCCTTGGACTAGCGTGAGAAAACTTCTGAGAGCCAATAGAACCGCTCTCAATTCTAGGCGTTTATGTGGCAAGTTCTCTCCGTCTCCGTCAAGAAGCCCGACGCTGGCACGCCGTCGCAATGGGCTCCCCAGACCATCGTCGATGTGTCCGTCGTGACCACTTTCCGCCGCGTCACTGTTCCTAGCTGGACGCCGCGTAGGTACAGGTCTGGATTCCGCCATGGTCTCAGCGCAGTCGAGCATTTGTGTGTGACCACAACGTGGGTTTTCCACGCTCTTCTCGGTACTCTTGAAGGGGCCGCATGAAAAGCAGACAGTGGTGACAGACCGTTGCGGCCGCCGCCATCCGTCCCAAAAGCCTCTGATACTCCTTCAGTGCCACGGAACGGCCCAGACTGAAGGCGTTCAGAGCAGACAAGACCCAGGACACGCTCTTGACCGAGGTGCGCTTTCATTGTGACCGAGTTCAGTTCCACCCAGAGATATGAGATCGATTGACTGGGGGATAACACGCTCTTTTTCATGTTCACGCAGAGGCCCAGGCTCTCCAAATGACGAAGCAGAACATTTTTGTGGCTGTTGGGCACATCCTTTGAACGGGCCAAAACTAGAAAATCGTCTGAATAATTGATTATACGCATTCCGCTCGCTCTCAGGGGGGAAAGCGCTGTGTCCACACATTTTGAAAACGTGCGGGGGACCAGGGCTAACCCGAATGGCATTACTGTGAATTGATAGGCTGTGCCTTCGAACGTAAATCTCAGAAAGCGCCTGTGTCGCATGGCTATCTGAATGTGGAAATAGACGTCCTTCAGGTACACTGAAATAAACCAGTCCCCAGGCCGAATCTGGGCGAGGATCTGCTTCAGTGTTCCGAGCAACGTCGCTACATATCGAGGCCGCGTTCAGAAAATTCCTGGGACGAATGGTCACGTTGCCTGGCCGCGAGGGTGGTGCATTGCCGCTTACGGGCAAGCCCAAGCTTTCCAGTGAACGTGTTGCCATAGACGCAGACGCGTGTAAGCAAAGGGCGTTGTGAGCGTACCGCTGCCGCGGGGGTATCGCGCTCAAAACTAGGCTGGGAGCACCGCCCGTTACACAGGGGGGCTGCGAGCCCAACTCTGTCAGCTGCCTCTCGTCTAAACCTAGAGTGCGAGATGCAGCTGTTGATGGAGGAGGAGAAAAAAGCTCTTTTTTTGAGGTTGTAACAGTTTTTATTGCATTGCAAACAGAAACAACAGAAACATTCTTGTGGTCGCCTGCAACCTTCAAGGGGACCTCGTGGGAACATTTCAAACGCTTTGCGGCGGGCTCGCCGTCCAGCATTCTCCTCCTCTGGGCCGTCCCGTCAGAAACGAGGCTTCTGATCCGACGGCGGAGCACCTCCAGAACGGCCACCCCTCCTGAAGTTGTGCTGTGACTTCAGAGGTCTCTGCCAGGGGGTCTTGGTACGGGCAGAAGGTTCGGGATCCGGCGCCGATGAAGCGGAAGTAGAGGGGGCCCGCTTCGGTGGCCGGTTGGATGCAGATGACGATCTGCTGCGAGCTGGGGGCTGCCCTGCAGTTCGACGTGGGAGAAAGTGACTCATCACTTTGGAACGCTTCTGCGCCTCGGAGAAGCATTCCGCTATTGCCTCTACTGCATCCCCAAAGAGGCCGGTGGAAGATATTGGCGCATTGAGCAACGCCTTCCTCTCCGCGTCCTTCAGCTCGGTGAGAGTGAGACACAGGTGATGGTGGAGCACCACCATGTAGCCCATACTCCACCCGATAGCCTGGGCTGTCTTCTTAGTAGCTTTCAGTGCGAAATCCGATCCGTCACCGCGCGTAGATCTTTGAACGCGTTAGACTCCGCCTGCCCCTCATCCAGTGATTTCAGGAGCTGAGCTTGAAAGACTTGGAGCACCGCCATAGTGTGGAGTGCAGAGATCGCCTCGCCCGAGGCGGCGTAAGCCTTATCTACGATGTGCGCTGTCAGACGGCAGGGCTTCGATGGCAGGGAATCACCCGCCTACAGCGAGGCTGATGAAGGGCAGAGATGCGCTGCAATGGATTCTTCGACGGGCGGAATGAGCGTGTATCCACGGCCTTCTGCGCTGTCGACCTTAGAAAAAATTTACGGCCCGCCAGCGTGGGTGCGAGCCGATTGGAGCTCAGCCCAGGCTTTGGCGGCCTCGTCATGCAAGTCGGGGAAGAAGGGGGCTCGCTTCCTCGGAGTGGCAGCTCGGCGGCCCGAGTGAAGGAACCAGGGATCCAACTTGCTCTTAGTAGGCTCGTCGGGGAATCCCATTCTAGCCCGACGTCGCTTACGGCCTTGGAGAGAATCCTGACAAGCTCGTCATAGAAAGCGGCTTGGCCCTCAGCTTCGGAGTGTTCCTCGGGAGAGTGGGCCCAGTCCCTCTCGGATGCAGTTAGGGACATAGTCTCGTCAATATCCTCCACCTCCGCTGCGCCAAAAGAAACGATCTCCGAAGCACCAGGGGTGGGGCGGAGACTTTCTTCAGGGAAATACACCAGAGAACGCCAGGGTGAGTCAAGAACCCTATCCATGTGGTCGCTCACGTGTGGCCGCCCCACCAGCGGCTCGCTGGCGGCAGTGGGACGATGCCATGAGCAAACGGTGGACATGCTGAAACGCCAAGAGGGAAATCCGTCTTCTCGCATCTTCTCCACAGCTGTCTTCAGTATTATGAAAGAGGAAGATTCTGAGCAAATGCCGCCAAGACGGTGCATTATATAGCAGGTTGGCTCTGCCCCCTTTCGCCGTCTTGACTGGCATTGGCCAGTGAGAGTTGCAACTTCACTGGCGTTGTGCAATAAGATTTCAGTAATGTAGGAAGGAAGGGAGTCCCCAAGCGTCAGCTTCTGACGCCATGTCGAGAGACCGTTCTCGAAAGGGAACCGAAAAAGGTGTAGGCTAAGGCTGAAGCTACTGCTTATTATGCTTATCTTTTGCGCCGTGCAGTGCGCACTGTTACGGACTAGTCCATTTCATTGTGAAAGAAGGGGGTGTACGTGTAGTGACATATAAACATGAACTGGACATTTCAACTATTACTTCAAAGTTTCAGCATATTTCTTAAGAATATTAATACACTTTACCGTGCTTTTGAAGTGTTCATGATGATATGTTTTTTTTTTGTTGTTTTTTTTATGTAGGTTGATTGGGGTCCCCCCTACTATGACCGCTGGTAGGGGGCCCCAAGCAGCCGCCTACCTATGCCTCTATGTTAAATATCCCGTTTTTCCTGTGTTTTTGAAGCTTTGATTGTGTTTACAGTTTGCAATATAACATGTGTTCATGTTTTGCGTGTAAAAAAACAGTATTTTTCACACAATTTACTTATCTGTATATCTCTGTTTTCACTGTCTTGAAAACAGCCTGATGATTTCCTTGTTCTATGAAGTCCCTCCTTCAGAAATACGTAACGAGTTCTGATTGTGCCAGCGGTTCCCGTGTTGAGATTCGACAGCAGCTTAGCGCACGTTGCCCGGAAAGGTCACCCCTCTTACCATAAGAGGGAGATGCATGTGCTTAATATTCTAAACATGTCTATATTACCGTATCAATTTGAGCCAGAATCAGACTCAGAGAATATCGAAGAGGATCGATTACAATCTGTTCAAGAAAGACTTTTGCAGGATGATTCACAATGGCAAGCTGTTTATTTAGTAATTGTCATACTTTTACGTTTGGCTGTTACAAATTGTAATGTTAAATTTTACAAACTGTTATAAAAGCTTGTGGTATATGGTTTTGTCCGTATGTCGAATTAACGATGTTGTTGAATTTTTAAAATAAGTGCATTGTTTATTCCTACCTTAGTTAATCTTGAGCACAAGTTTTGATTAGTAATATATGTTTTATAGGCGTACATGTGGGAACTGTGACAAAATGCCAACAGAGTTTGAAAACATCTGCTGCAAAGAAATACAAAAAGTACTGTAACACCTAATTAAATAATTGTATAGTTAAATGTATAGTTCTTTTTAAATAGTTTTCATCCAAACAACTTTATATAAATACACTTTATTTTCACCATGAATATAGCCTTAAAAGCTGCCATGTTGTGTAAAAGAAATCGTTGCCATGCATTACAATAATTTATTTAAGTTTAATATTAATAAGTTGAATATTACGTGACTGCAAATTCAATTATTACTGCCTCACATCAATGTGTAGGTTTGTCGACAAATTATGCAGATTGCAGACCCTCCTACATGTATCACCGAGTTAAACATGAATTGTACCCACTGATCTCTAAGTACAGCGTCCCTGGGAAGGCCAAACAAAGGTGATTTGTGTCTCGACAACATGGCGACAAACACACTCTACAAACGCAACACTTCCTCTTCTCCACGTGGGAGAGCAACAAGACCATGCCTCCTTTTTTGCTTATTCTTGTGGGCGGAGGTTAGTCAACAAACTGTTCTATTGACTTAATTAAAGCAGGAAGTACAGGGATGTAGTCCAAATCGGCCGTTCGCTGTAGGCTTTGAAAGGGAAATTCTTTTAAATAAAAATATCTCGCTTGGCATTGAACTTTGAGCTTTATAATTTTACAGGTATTATTTATGCTCAACAGCAACATTACACAATAACTAAAGTTTGAAAAATAGGATCACGAAGAACAGGACCTTTAAGACCGCCTTTGGTTAGGCTGTGTGTCCACCAAAGCGTTTCTAGCGCAGCCTCAGACTGAGCTTGACAACGTAGATATGACGTGAGCAACCTGTCTGACAGTTGTAAGTCTTCTAGTAGTTGTGGAAAGTGAAATCTGAATCACGTTGTTGAAATATTTTGTCCTGTTGCCTTTGGCTTTCTGTGGGCTTTCTCCCATGCTTCTCCCTTGACTTTTTTCCGGACTTTATGCCTCCACGTCTTCCTTATTGCCTCATAGACAGTATAAGATTGCCTGCGAGCTTCTCCTCCTGCTATACGGTCTATACAGTAATTTCTTTACTTCGCGAGTCGTGGTTATGACACAATCATTAACCTATTTTTACAAAAACGGCTTCTACGGGGCGATAGTGTAGGATACAAGGTAATAGAGCCTTTTATACATTGTTGTGTTTCTTTAGAAATAAACAATGGACAAAAGGAGTCTTTAAACGCCTCAGATGTTAAGTTATTCACTGTCAAAGTGATGCCAATGAATGGGAGTCAATTGAATGCTAACAGCAGGCTTGGTTATAAATGGCTGCCCCTAAGCAAGGTACGCTTTTCTGGGGGCTGGATTAGCCCCTTGGGTGCATAGATAGAATTGTGGGTAGGGTTAGGGTGTGGTTGGATATTTTAGCTCCACCCACTAGGGACAAATTACATTCGCCCCTCCTCTCAGGAGTTCTAGTGGGCATACGCTCCACCCATTTGCTCTGCAGTGAGCAGCCTCTTGTTCCATAGGCTGTCAGTTGAAGGCTATTAAACACCTGGAAATAAAACACCTAACGAGTGTTTCATAATAAAGTATTAATTGTGTATAGGGGTACCCATTTAATCATTTTAAAAAATATAATAATTTAAACTTTATTATTAACATTGCACTCTGTTATACAACAATACTGAGGTGCAAATAGTAGGCCTATATGCCACTATTTATAAGTATGAATAGCATCTAACAACTATTTGCACTTATTCATTTTACTGTAATTTTACTATAATATATTATGGTATTTTTTCATGTGGGTGTAAATAGCATCTTGCTATTAAATAGTTTAATTAAGTATTATACATATATTTCCATGACACAGTTAAACATCTTACTTTGCCTAGTTTCAAATGATTATTAAACGGCAAGCAATTGGTGTCCGAATTCACACACGTTTTCACCCACTTCTTCAGCTGGACTAGGTATATTAGTGAACTTTATACCTTCAAGAAAGAAAAAAAATGTATCGGAAATTGTAGGCGATATTTGAGGGGACAGCCATTTGTAGTGTTGTCCGAAATCATAGTGGACGTAATCTATATTTCGGACTCGGACACCACTACAAATACAAATACCTATGCGCGGCTGGAGAACGCACACCAAAGTAATTCCCGGTCTGACCAGAAGACGGCGCCCGCAACTAAATACATTTTCCAAACCGGTGGTCCAATGCTCCAATATGGCTAGCGTAATATACAGCAGGGATACATTCCTTATTAAATTGTTTGATTAAGTTTTATACATAATTTCCATGACAGAGTTCAAGATAAATATTTTCATTACCACTAGAGCTGCCAGTTTGTTACATTTCAAATGATTATTAAATCAAGCACAAACTATGCAAAAGCGTTAGACCTTCCAGCGCACTGTCTGAATTTGCTCACTCGTTTTCATTCTATCCTTCAAGTGGGCTATATTATTGGAGTAATGTAGGGAATAGTGAATGAGGGTCTAGAGTCTAATAAGTGCAAGAAGAGTCTAGACTCTAGACTCTAGAGGGCGATTTCGAAAACAGCCACCAGAGCGGACTCGGCGGACCGACGCGTGTGGGGTCCTGACATCATTCGCGCGCGTTCAGATGACGTGTGTGTGTTTCAACAGCTGATTGAAAGAGGTCGCAGTTTACCAAACAGCTCACAACATAAATCTACTAATATATATATATTTCAGCGTCTTTTGTGATTTATTTTCGTTTCTACACCAAGACATTTTCGGAATGGCTTAATTTGGTGAGTGTCGGTGGTTATTGTCGTCTTTGAGTAAGGACAGGAAAGTAATATTTGTTTTTGCCAAGTCAGTGCTCAGGCATTTGTGTGTTGCTTTGTTTCGATTCCTGAGTTAGCCGCTTAGCTGGTTATATTATCGATAACGATAAAGAGAAATTAAATGTTTAATTATAAATAGTGTGTTATATCTTTTTCGTTTTTTTATTGTGTCGTGCTACTAGAAGTTGTAATGCATTGCTACTCTTTGTTTTAGCAAAGCTAGCTAGCAGAGTAGTTAGCAGGTAGCTTTATCTCAATGACAGCTTCAGAGAAATCCTTATGCTGTTGTGTGTCGAATGTGAGCGCATTCTTTGTGGTTTCTTTCTAGAATACTCTGTCTATGTGAATAACGCAATGAATACACACTTGTAATAGCGATGTAATTAATGTCTTTATACAAAATAAAAAATACTAAGAATTTTATTTTATTAAATTAAATTTTAGCAGTTGGATTTTCCTTCAAATATAAGCGGATTTGTAGTTTTTAGGTGTGCTATGTACATACTACTTTAACTAATTGAAACATCTTAATATGAATATTCATGTTTTTATTTTATTTCAACAACAATAAAAAAACACTTAGGCATAAAGACAATTTTCTAAGATCATTAAATTACATGGGATTCTGAAATGAACTAGTCTAAATGTGTATTATATATGTATATTACAATCCAAAAGAGTAAAGAGCAATTACATTTTTACTTTAGTTCTTTAAATAATTTAAATATCATATCTTTCTTGATGATAGTAAAAAAAGAAGGTATTTTCTTAAAAACTTTACATTTATAACAGTACAATTTTGCCAGGAATAGTAAAAACATTATGAAAAGTGTAAAAAAAAAAGTTTGTGTTTTTCTTACAGAAGTTTGGGGAATAAATCCTTTTTACAAAATATGTTACAATAAACACAAGTGGGTAATTGTTTTTTCAAAGTGGTGACAAAAGGAGCAATTGGGTGAAATGTTGTCATTAAAACTTTTCAAGTTTATAATTTACTGGTAACCATTTGGATTGAAGAAACTTGTCGAACAAGCCCACATTTTTTTCATCCAATGTCACTGAATGTATTATTTTAAAAACATATACATATATATAAGTAATGTAACCTTGAGTTCTATTTTATTTATTTGAAAAGATACTACACATGGAAATATCTGGTAGAGCTGTCAAAATTAGGATAGGAGCATAAAGGATATTTAGGGCTAGACATGATGACTAATAATTGGAGAAAATCAGGAATTGCACTGATAATAATAGCATACTCTCTTGGGGTTCTCTCATCTACAGTTACAGCTCCTTTGGCATAACTCACTTTTCCTGTGGTGCAATACAACCCAACCATGGATAAGATTTTGGAGGCACTGGTGAGTTCCTCCCATCCTCTCACTGTCAAACGGGCTATTGTGAAAAAAGTGATGGAGGCTGCAGAAAAGGAAGTGACAGAGGAACAGTGCCAGGCCTTGTACCATCTCACCACCCGCTTTATTCTCCTCGGTGAGGATGCTTTTCAGCGACAGGTTGGTCTTCAAGTGCAAGAAGCATATGCACGCTACCATCGCGATGAGTTTGCCCGTTTCTTCAGCAAGGAATACGTGCTTGGTCTCCTTCAGCAGGGCTACGGCTCTTTGGAGCACAGAGACCCTGCCATCTTGGACTTCCTTCACGGTTCTCTCCGACTGCTCATCAGCTGCCCGGCTGTGTTAGAGTTGGCACCACTGCTACAGACGGAGGTCCTACGCATCATCTGTGAACGGCCAGAACCCGCAACCTGTGCCAAGCTGGCCACCATACTGACGGACTTCCCTCAGTGTGTCCCACGAGAGAAGGCAGGAGTTCTTTTCTGTCAGCAGCTTGTGCGCACCTTTGCGTACTTCCACTCCCCTGCTACTGAAGAGCGGGAGTTGCGGGAGTATGTGACCCAAGTAACCAGGGTGAGTGCATTGCTGCAGGGCATCTGGAAGGCTGAACCGACCACGCTGCTACCGTCACTACAGGAGGTGTTTGCCATCATCTCATCCACAGGTCAATAATCTCTGATTCCTCTCATGATGATTTATTAACTTAAGGAAATAGTTAATCCAAATATCAAAATTCTGTTAGTATTTACTCACCCTTATGTCATTCCAACATAATATGACTTTTATTTAGTGGAACTTAAAAGGAGAACAATTAATAGCTCTTTTATATGCAATTAGAATGAATGGAGATGGAGCTTTAAAGAGGATGCAAAAGTACCATGAAAATAGAAAATGCGGGTGGGTAAATTATAACAGCATTTACATCTCTGGGTGAAATAATCCTTTAAGAGACAGCAGTAAGTTATAGTCAAGATATCTCAAGTTAAAATTTGCATTCTTTTTTTTATGATAAAAATGTAAAATTAAAAAATAAGGGATTTTAAATAATAAAAATAAGAAAAAACAATCACACTTACAATAAAAGATTAAATAATTTGTTTACCTGCATGACCATTAATCAACATCAGAGAACCATGCACATGTGAATGTCTTGGTAAATTATCAAAATATTAAATCTCAGGTCAAATTTTAGGTTCATTTTTGGTCAAAAAAGTTACAGAAATCCCCGACATAGTAGCTAGACATCGATCAGACCAATAGCCAGGTAAATCTTCTTAATCAAGAAATGTGAGTCTAAATATAATAATAAGAGATGGCTCTGTCGCACGTCAGACTTCTGAAGTTCAGAATATTGACCTTTCACAACACTGTTAAATCTAAATCACTCTAAGCATCTTGCATTTAGGAAATAAACTTTGCCCTGCTTGGCAAAAAAATATATAATCAATATCAGAAAGTCATTATAAAATATAATATAAAAATATTTTCTTTAATTTGTTCTAAACCTATTCATAAACTTATTTATGAGGAAGTGCCTATTCATATGTCTTTATTATGAATCTCTATATATATATATATATATATATATATATATATATATATATATATATATATCACTTTTTAATATCATACCTTATAGGTATATACACGTATGTGTAGGTAATTGGCAAGTGCTCATTTACTAATCTTTCAGGGGTCTTTTGTATTTGTAGAGATGGTGGAAAATATTTTTGGTGCAAAAAGTTTTAGAAACCTAAGTGAACCTTTGAAAAATAAACAGATATATGATATTAACCTTTAAATTCTAAATATGGTATATACATCAAAAATGAAATCATATTCAGTGGTCCCTCATGTGTTTGTTATCATTTCAGATCCTTCGTTTGAACCTTCCATTGCTTTAGCAAGCCTGGTTCAGCACATCCCTCTGCAAATGATCACAGTTCTCATCAAAAGCCTCACCACTGACCAGAATGTTAAAGATGCCAGTATGACACAAGCGCTCTGCAGGTCAGACTCTGTATGTGTGCTGTATAAAGCTTGTGAATAGTGCTTTTGTGTCCGTTTAAAAGACTAAGCCCTTGATCCAACTGCCATCATGTTGTTTTCTCTACTACTCTTGCACTTTGTGGTAATTGCATTTATGCAATTCATTTGGAAAGAGTGTAGTGTCCATAATGGCTTAAATGTTTTTAAATGAGTAGTGGTTGTTTTGTTGTTGTTTTTCCAGGGTTGAATATTGCCAGTTTCCATTCTGTGATGCTGTTATTGTTATGTAAGGTTTTTATGTTGCCTGCCCTGACCCTGTTTTCTCTCTCTCTTTTATTTAGGATGATTGATTGGTTGTCCTGGCCTCTAGCCAATCATGTGGACACCTGGGTCATTGCTTTACTGAAGGGACTTGCCGCTGTTCAAAAGTTCACCATTCTCATAGATGTCACACTACTCAAAATTGAACAGGTTTGTGTGTATTTACATATTTAAAGAACTAGCATTAGAGTACCTGCAAAATTTAAAGTATGTGAAACACAATTTTTATAAGGTTTTAAAAGATTGATTAAATCAGAATTTGATTTGTTTGAGGGCATTTACCATTTTTTCTTTGATACCTAAGAATTGGTTAGTGAGACCTGCCTGGGAGAGACTTATCAGTGTGTTTATGTATATAAATGTGTGTTTGTTTGCAGGTCTTTAATCGTCTCTGGTATCCCATTGTGAGACAGGGAGCGTTGGTGGTTCTTTCACACATGCTGCTTAGCTTCCAGCACTCTCCTGAAGCCTTCCACTTAGTAAGACCCCCATAAACTAGAACTCACCAAAACATTGGTCACTATGTGCTTAAAAGTGAGATTTACCCATTGATAAGGGCTCAAAGATTACTATGTAATGGGTTACTTTTATTCTCATGGTTATTATATAATGAATTAATAAATATTTATTTTATTTGTTTTATTTTCTGTTAATATTGTATCAAATGAGTTAGAACATTCTAAATGTTTTTAGTGCTATTAAAGAGATGTTGTTTTAGTATATTTATATAATTTTAATACCATTTCAATGTGATATGAATTCTATTACCCCTGTCATTTATACCAGGTGGTCCCTCATATAGTCCCGCTTGTGAAGTCTTTAAAGAGTGATGGCCTCTCCAACAGTAAAACCTTCCTGCTGCAGTTTGCAGAACTCGTCCACTGCATGATGTACCAATATTCTGGCTTCCCAGACCTCTATGACAGCATTCTTGAATCCATTAAAGTAAGATATAGATAGGGAATCTCTGGTTTAATCTCTCATGAACTAACTTATGTAAAACAAAGGACATGTAATATGTATTATTATTGCTGAAATTATTTAACATTTGTACTTGTGTGTTATAACTAATTTGATGCAGTTTGTATCGATAAGGGTTTTTAACGTTTTTGAAAGTTTGGAAATGTCTTATGCTAACCAAGGCTGCATTTATTTGATGAAAAATACAATAAAAACATAGATAAAAATATTACAATTTAAAATAACTGTTTTCTATTTTAATATATCTTTATAATGTTATTTATTTATGTAATAGCAAAGCTGAATTTATAGCATCATTACTCCAGTCTTTAATGTCACACGATCCTTCAGAATTGTGATGCTCAAGAAACATTGCTAAATATTTTTTGTCAAAATCAAGATACATTTTTTTTGTTTAGGATTCTTCAATAGAAAGTTTGAAAGAACATCACTTATTTAAATTACATTAATAATGGAACAAAAAATTTCTACTGTTTTTACTTTTGAACATAAATTTCTCTACAAACTTTTGAGCAGTACTGTATTTCTATGCTTCATCTATTCTATATCCATCTCTGGTTCTGCTGTAGGACCTGCCTAAACCTAGTGAGGAGAAGATCAAATTTGTTCTGAACCAAAGTGCCTGGACCTCTCAGTCAAATTCATTAGCCTCGGGCCTGCTCAAGATCACCGGCAAATCAGAAACAGGGAAGACGGGACTTGTAAATCTGGGCAACACATGCTACATGAACAGCATACTCCAAATATTATTTATGGCTACAGAGTAAGAATATCTATTGCATATTATCTGATCTCTATATCAACTGTTTTACTGTAATTGATCCAACTGTAATTAACATTCTCCCTATGCAATTACATGTAATTACCAGTACATCAATTAATTATCAATCAAATTATCTGTTTTTAATAAATCATGTAAACACAATGATATAATGCATAATAAAATAACCGTAAAGCATTTAAATGTTTATAAAACTTTTTTCAAATGCAAGGTATTCCTCAACTCTAACAGTCTCTCCTTAAAAGTTTCAGGCGACATGTTATGTCTCTGCATTTGAATGGCTGCAGCAGCCTCATGAAAAAGCTCCAGCTTCTGTTTGCCTTCTTGGCCCACACACAGGTTTGTTTCAGAACATTGCAGCACTCAGCACTGCTGGGTAGGTGTGCTTTCTGTTTCTTCAATGAGAGTATTAAGAATACCTGCTAGTGATTATGTTTCATTTTATATGCCCACCAGAGAGCCGCATATTCGCCAAGGAGTTTTTTGGAGGTTTCTCGGCCACCATGGTTTACAGCCGGATCCCAGCAAGACTGCTCAGAATATTTGCGTTTTCTTTTGGACAGGTAAACTCAGACAATGGCAACATAATCCTTTCTCATAACTAAAAGAAAAATATATAGTTATTCCTGCCAATTTTATATTTATGAGTTACTCTAGGCATACAGTTTTGCTGTAAATGCCAATGCTTAATGCACAATTTTAAAACGTTGTTTCTCAAAACAAAGAAAGGGCTGTTTAACACATTCAATTTGACATTGAAACTGCTTTATTCTTTTACATGATTCCTGAAGAATGACCAAAACAACCTGAACTTTTACAAGAGCCCCAGCAGAAAACAGTGTTCAATACATGTACACATACACTTATAGACACAATCACATGACATGCAAAAGACTTCTTGTTCCTGTTTATCAGGAATTATTGAAAAAATGGCACTTGTACTGAAAATATGATTTATTAAAACCCTAGATGGGATGTTTAACAAGTATAAATTAACAAGTGAACATCTAGTAAACACACTTTAATTTGTACTGACATTGAGATGTTAGAGGACAGGTAATTTTTACATTTGCAGAGGCATATCTGTGAATTTATTGACATCCAGAATCCAGAATGTCTGTTTTTCTCCCACCACCTGCATAAAAAAAATTTCCCAGACATTGTCCGAATTCACATCTGAGTGTACAAGGGATCGATTCAGAAGTTTCACTTCACACTAATGTGCATGCATTTTAAATATCAACACTTTTTACTGAATTACTAAAAAAAACGTTAACAAAGTAATGTAAACTTCTGAAATGTGCCATTAATTATGGCTGCAACAAGTATGCAATTAAATGTTAATAATAATATATATTACTAGTCGACCAAGTAGTTTGGTCAAATGTTTACCTTGTGTAAATAAGAGGTTGTGTTTAATTTCTACTTTTTAAAATGACCTCCATCTTTTTGAGAGATAAAATGCAAAACAGAAAAACTTCACACCATAGTGTAATGTTTCCTATTATTAAATGGGATATTTAATCAAATATCCAGTTTATTTATTATTAAATTAAATATGAATTTCTTATTTGTCCAAGCAATAACAGATATTTTGTTTACATGTGACTGACCATGTGAGAAGTTTATTTCCAGTTGTTAGGATCACAGTACTTGTTTTCCCATCATAAATAAATCAGCATCCTAACGCTTGTTTTATTTCTGAGAAGTAAGGGCGATATGACCAAAATCTCATATCATGATAGAAGTCATCTCATATCCCGACAACGATATATATCGCGACATAGTACCTTTTCTTTAAATTCAATAAATGTAATAGTTTATGTTAATTTATGTATATTTATGTATATGTATACATAAAGTTTATGTATATTATATTATATTATAGCCTACTTATTTTTAATAAATCACACTGCATACCCATGTAAAAAAAGTTTTGCCACTGTTTTGAAGGAGTTAATCTGTTAACTACAAATAAATGAGATTTATCATGTTTGATTGACAACCCTAAAAACTATTTGATAATGATGATAATGTGTTTTCTTATTTACAACAGCAGGGGGAGTTCAAGTATTTCATAGTCTCCATAAAGTTTTGTTCCATCTTTCTGTGTGATATTAAGGTTGCATGAGGAAGAGAAGACCATCTCGGCTCTTCAGGTGACCAGCCCAAAACCTGAACCTGCAACCACTTCTGCTGAAACTCTTCACAGTGCTGTAAGTCAGCCAGGCGCTGATGTGCCATCACACCCAGATCCTGTAGTAGCCGAGGGAGATGGTCGCACTCTAGTGGAGCGTATGTTTGGTGGCAAACTCTCTACAGCCATCCGTTGCCTGCAGTGCCAGAGCCTATCAGAAAAAGAGGAGCCTTTTACAGACCTCTCTCTTGCCTTCTGCCCCTCGATGTCACAGCCATATGGACCCAGTGATGATCACAAAAGCTCCTCTGCTGTGGGACCCTGCCAAGGCGCAGTGAATGGAGGCAGTGAATCCTCGGAAGGCTCAGTAAAAGAAGGCTCAGGAACCAAGATGGAGATGCCCGTGCTGGAGCCCACACTATCTGTGACCGATTTAGTGGACTATTTTCTGGCTCCGGAAATCCTGGAGAACGAGAACTGCTACTTCTGTGAGCGCTGTGCCTCGCTGCAGAGGGCCGAGAAGGTCATGCGTGTGGTGGCGTCACCCGAGTACCTCATTCTGACTCTGCTGCGCTTCTCATATGATGCCACCTGCCACGTGCGTCGCAAGATCCTGGACAACGTGGGCATTCCACTGCACATGTGCCTGCCTCTACGCCAACACGGTAGCTCTGCTTCATCATCTTCCTCAACTGCAGTTGCATCTTCCTCATCTGACTCCCCAGAGAGTGGTGAGAATCTAGCTAAAAAGCTCAAGCCTTCTCAGAAAGAGGAGGGGATGACTGATAGCAGAACAAAAAGCAAGAAAAACGATTCGGAGATGCTGTCAGTGCCGTATGTTTTGAGTTCTGTTGTAATGCATTCTGGAATGTCCTCTGAGAGTGGTCACTACTATTCGTATGGAAGGAATGTGTGTAGCACTGATGGTTATGTTGCTAACCCAAGTCCTAAGACCCTGGAAAGCTCCTGCCTATCAGAGAGCTCAACAGCCACACAGGAGGACATAGGGTGCGTTGACCACAAGTCAACGGACTGGTTCTTGTTTAATGACAGCCGTGTGACTTTTACAAACTTTCAATCATTGCAGAATGTCACCAGTCGCTTCCCTAAGGACACAGCCTATGTCCTGATCTATAGGAAACAAGAGGTCAGTGGAACACCAAACAATTCAGGGCCAGTCGTAAATGGCTCTAAACTGAGTGGAGAGCCACCCCTGCAGAAAGAGCTGATGGATGCCATTACCAAAGACAACAAACTCTTCCTACAGGTGAGAATATGGTACATTATCAATAGTGCTTTTGGAAAATAGAGCAGAAGTTATAAAACAGGCCCTCACTATCATTTGATTTGGTTGAACCCTTCTTTCGATTTTCCTCCAGGAGCAGGAGCTGAATGCTAGAGCTCGGGCTCTCCAAGCAACATCTGCTTCTTGTTCATTCCGACCCAATGGTTCTGATGACAACGAGCCCCCTGGCAGCTGTGGACCCTCGGGTGGGGGTGGGGGAGGGGGCTTCAATACCATCAGCAGACTCGTCTTCTAAGAAAGTCACAGACATACCCCTCAGAGCACCGGACAGTCCCACTGACAGCATCAGTCCTAATTGCCCACATTCTGCATAAATGTGCCACTTCAGAACAGATGTCTTAATTTTTCTGGTTTGCATGCTTTTTCCTCTACATCGACTTGTTCATTTGAAGTTAAATGGAGCACTTTTCAGTACTATGAGTCAGAAATGGGCATGCAATAAATTTGTACAGAATACAGTAATAATTTTGGTCTCATCCTGGAATCTTAATCGTTTCATTTTCTAAAAAGAAATCATTAGGCAGAGAATGGTTTTAAAAATTAAAGCAAATATTTTTGGACCATATATACTTGCATGAATATTTTTAATTGGAAGTTTTTCAACTTCTGGTTTAAGTATTATAGTTATAACTGTTTTGTTAATTATTTAATTACTATTAAGTTATTTTATTAATTCAGGGAATACTTTTTTTTTATTTAACTTTTTAAATGTTTAAGCTTTTTTGAGAATTTGATGTGCCTTTCAATACTTCAGATTTTACAGATTTATTGGACTGAGTATACAAAAACACCTTGCTCTTGCTGTACAGTGTTAATATGAAATGATTGTTTTTGCTCTATAGTAAAGACTCATCATTGAATATTGTCTTAATTTTATTATCTAAAATACACATGGTTAAAATGTATCACTGTAACATTCTCTGTCATTCACTGGTTAAAACATTTAAGAAGATTATAACCGAGGATGTAAAAAAGGCAGTTTCAGCATGTAAGAAAGCTCAGCATTATAACAAAAAAAGCTGAGATTTTAGAACAAATACAAGACTCTTACACATGAATGAAAACAAAGTATAAAAATCGAATTCAAAATATGAATAAATACTATAGTAGAATGTCAGTTATACTAGTAAACAGCAATCCTTGTGAATATGAAATAAGAAGTTGCTCAAGAAATATTCTAAGACGGTGTGTTTTTACTATCAAAGCATAAGACCTTTGTTAGACACCTTGTGGCTATCAATCCATAAGTCCACCCCCAACCTCCCAGTGTCCTCTGTTTGAACCACTGCGCTCCTGTCCTTTGGTGAACCCTGACACAATGCTCCATTCTTGACCACAATGTCCAGTTAAAATCAGTAAGGCTCAGTCATGGAGCATTAAATGACCAGACACTTAAAGGTAGGGTTTGAAAGCGCTCTCTAAAGCCACACCCACGCCTCCTCCAAAACATGGACGCGCACAGACAGAGCAGAGTCTGCAAAGCCTCAGGAGAGACAGCGATACATTACCTCATTTCTCAAAGCACCTAACGTTACAATAATAATAAACGTCAACAAATTAACCCTTAAATGCATGACTGTTTCGCCAAACATTCTAACATGGATAGATCTCTACCTGTCGTGATAATACAGGTCCTTCTAAAAAAATAGCATATTGTGATAAAAGTTCATTATTTTCCATAATGTAATGATAAAAAATAAACTTTCATATATTTTAGATTCATTGCACATCAACTGAAATATCTTCTTAAATATCTGTCTTTTATTGTTTTAATACTGATGATTTTGGCATACAGCTCACGAAAACCCAAAATTCCTATCTCAAAAAATTTGTATATTTCATTCGACCAATAAAAGAAAAGTGTTTTTAATACAAAAAAAGTCAACCTTCAAATAATTATGTTCAGTTATGCACTCAATACTTGGTCGGGAATCCTTTCGCAGAAATTTGTCTTGTGTCTCTCAACTTTCTCTTCACAATATCCCACAGATTCTCTATGGGGTTCAGGTCAGGAAATTTGAGCAACAGTCCAGTGCTGCTTCTCTGTAGCCCAGGTCCGGCACTTTTGCCGCTGTTTCTGGTTCAAAAGTGGCTTGACCTGGGGAATGCGGCACCTGTAGCCCATTTCCTGCACACGCCTGTGCACGGTGGCTCTGGATGTTTCTACTCCAGACTCAGTCCACTGCTTCCGCAGGTCCCCCAAGGTCTGGAATCGGTCCTTCTCCACAATCTTCCTCAGGGTACGGTCACCTCTTCTCGTTGTGCAGCATTTTTTGCCACACTTTTGCCTTCCCACAGACTTCCTACTGAGGTGCCTTGATACAGCACTCTGAGAACAGCCTATTCGTTCAGAAATTTATTTCTGTGTCTTACCCTCTCGCTTGAGGGTGTCAATGATGGCCTTCTGGACAGCAGTCAGGTCAGCAGTCTTACCCATGATTGCGGTTTTGAGTAACAAATCAGGCTGGGAGTTTTTAAAAGCCTCAGGAATCTTTTGCAGGTGTTTAGAGTTAATTAGTTGATTCAGATGATTAGGTTGATAGCTCGTTTAGAGAACCTTTACATGATTATGGTAATTTTTTGAGATGGAATGTGGGGTTTTCATGAGCTGAATGCCAAAATCATCATTATTAAAACAATAAAATACCTGAAATATTTCAGTTGGTGTGCAATGAATCTAAAATATATGAAAGTTAAATTTTTATCATTACATTATGGAAAATAATGAACTTTTATCACAATAGGCCTATGCTAATTTTTTAGAAGGACCTGTATATAAAACTCCTGATATTAGAGTAACAATTACAGAAGAATAAAATAAAGCATATTTCATTACTTTTTGGAGCTTGGAAGGGTTCAGTTTGAGCAGATGTTTAATACAATCATCACTTTCATCATCAGAGCTAATTTACATTCAGCATCTGGCTCATATTCGTGATTTCACGCATATTCTCAAAACCCATTTTCAACATCTTAAAAATAAATATTTTGATCACTGACAGCTTCTTCACCAGATCTATCAAATGACAGTGACACTAATATTTGAATTTGTTCAGTACTTGCTCTGCTGTAAAT
Organism: Gobiocypris rarus; assembly: GCA_023029165.1. Classification (NCBI taxonomy): domain Eukaryota; kingdom Metazoa; phylum Chordata; class Actinopteri; order Cypriniformes; family Gobionidae; genus Gobiocypris; species Gobiocypris rarus. The sequence continues at coordinate 31,998,580 of CM040914.1, forward strand.
CACTGAGCCATTTCAAGTTTTGCAGATTATAATTTTTATTGTTTTGTTTTCTGCCTGCGTTAACTATGAGTGAAACGTCACTTCATCATTGCGTATCAGACATTGCCACCTTGTGGAATACAGGTGAATTTCACTTATTTGTCATTATAAATACTTTTATTATTGTGCAGAAAAAAATATACGTACAATCTTACACACCTCGGGTCGTTAGCGACTCTACACAATTTTGACAAAAAATCTAGTGGAAAAACAGGCATTCAATTATAATTTTATTATTTTTTTCCTTGTCTTATTGTTTCAAATGGATTGATTGAGGAATAGCCTACTAAGAAGGTTGATGTCTAACTTTAAAAAATGAATGCGGAAGGAGGGTAGTGAATTACGTCCCTCGTCACTAAAAACCCAAGGTATGCATTTAAAAGTTAAAGAGCTCTGACTTGTACCATCTGTCTGCTGCAGATTCATTTCGGCATTGGTGTGTTGCCATATACGCACAATTCTGAGGACGGCTCCAAGTAGAGCATCACGGGTTGCCATCTCTTAATAAAGGTAATTAGGACATTGCGTGAATGCAGTATTAGCTGGTTGTTTTGGTTCAGGAAGAACTGTAAAAGATGGCTGCTGTTTGTTTGTGTCACATGGTCAATGTCTATCTACAACTCTGTATAGCACCATGGAATGCGCTGATGGCATGTGATATCTACGCGGGGGTATGGAAATACATAGGTTGACTAGCAGGTAGGACATTGTACCAAATGCAGTGTTAAAGGTGCTGTATGTAAGAATGACAGCTAGTGGTTGAAATTGGTAATGCAAATTCAAATTCAAAATATCAGACTCGACGCTCACGCAAGTTGCCAGTTTGAGCATGCGCAATTGACAATGGGAGGCGAGGAGATTTACACACTGTAAGTTGCGTTTTAATGTGCTTCCATTCATAGGGATTTTTAGATGGATGCCGAGGCTTTTTAGGTCGGGTAGAATCTGTGTTCTCTGATCCAGTTTGTTTGCTGGCTTCCATGGCAGAAATACGCTGTTTTCCGCCAACTGGCAACCTGTGGTGTCGAAATACTATTGGATAAACTGGAAACGTACAAGTATGTGAACTTAGCATGTTTCCTAAATATCTGCAAACATATTATGGTATGTTTATGCTTAGTATAGTCGAATACTTACATACAGTGCCTTTAAAGTTTAAACAAAACATTTTTGGTCCTTAGACTTCCACAGAATATATACGTAGGCCTACATTCAAAAAAAAAAATATTTAGACCACTTCTATCATTGATCGCCATCAGGATGCAAAGAGGATCCAGTATAGCAAAAAGTATTTATGAAAAACATTGCCTATACCCTACCTTTAAGGCTGTGAAGAAGCGTTTTTTCTGTAGATGCACATTTCTTAATTGGAGAACTAATACATGCAGAAAAGTCATTCTTGTGGTTTTCAGATGAGGGCACCTTAAGCTCTTCAATCTCCCCCAGAGCCATTAGCTTTATAACATGTGCGCTGCAGCGGTTCACCACTCACACAGTCTCTAAGACCATTGGTAAAATCAATGACTCTCAATTATTTAACAACTGAGACCTACACATTTCATCTCTACAGCTCAGGCCACTCCCACTAACAATCTACTCTGTGACATCGAAATTTGTGAAACGGTAAATATATTAGGTTACATTTTATATTAATATTAGCTTATAATGTTGTAATAATATTGTAATAACAATTTGAATGGGTTTTGAAATAATTTGAAACAACCAAGGTGTTTATAATAATATTTAATAAGGCTATATATACAGATACTTAATATGAATAATCAAATATAAGTTGCATATTGCCATCGTAAAGTGAATTCACCACTTTTTTAGCTTATTCCTTGTGTTGTTTAATAACTTTTGCTATTTATGATTCATTTAAATTACAGACTCTGGCGAGCCAAATTCTGATTTAAAAAACTGTAAACGGCACCTAGTCTCGCCATTAACATATAATTCATTGTATTAAATAATGCAGGCATTTTCTGCACTATAACTTGACAAGAGCACTAGTATCATTTATTTTCAATTTCTTTTAAGTGCTCAAACCTCTAAAACTTTCACTATGAACATATATTAAAGAAATTGAATGCTTTCTTTCTGTCTGATCACTATTTCTTTTTGGATTTATTTTTTCGGAATTTTTATGTAGTGCGCGAGTAATAATGAGTTATACTAGCCTACTGAATTTTCCATACTTTACTGGAAATTATAATAATGACCTTTATTTTAAATACATTCAAATTGTTACTTTTAAGAATAAACAAAATTCTTCCTTAATTGTATAATTTGTATATCCTGTTTATGAATGTAAAGCTGCTTTGAAACAATCTGTATTGTATAAAGCACTAAATAAATGTGTTTAAACTGCCTCAAGTGTAGACCTACTGAAACGTCAGTGCAAATGTTGACTATAATCCACAACCTGAAATCACATGATGAAAGATTATAGGATAATGAACGGACTAAATCAGTCCCTTGCACTGAGCTGCAAATTACAGGCAAAACGCTTCAGAGATAACTGAGTAAGGCGTTTAGCATTACAATAACATTCCAAACATGCCAATCCCACAAACATAATGTTCTTTACTAAAACTGTTTCATTATATAGCAAGTAATTGATCAGTGTAAACTTGAGTATATGCTTCCCTTGTAGCCAACGCGTTTAGCTGTAACTTACAAATTATTTATATCAAACACACTTTCTGCCATTGTCATTTATGAGCATAACATAAATATATCATATATCAATATATCAATTGGCTAAAACAACGAGCAGCATAACCGCAGGATAAACCTGAGATCATTTCTGGTTAGTGCAGGACTGTAGGTTAAAGACGTTTGCTTTGTAACGCACCATATTATTGGAAGCGCGATTCGGTTCTTTCGAACAGTTCTTTTAAAGAGTCACGTTGAAAACAAAATCAGTGATTCTTTTACGTCCAGACGTAATTACGTCATCATGTGTTAAATATTACATGCTGTGTAACGTCTAATATTGCATTGCTGGCTATTACATTTTTTATTTTATTTAAATGTGTCTTTATTAATATCGGTCCAGTCAGCTTGCTGCAGCCTGATACAGCTCAGAAATATAATAAAGTAATTTAGTAACTAATTAGCAACATAAAAATACAAATAGTTTACATCTATCTATCTATCTATCTATCTATCTATCTATCTATCTATCTATCTATCTATCTATCTATCTATCTATCTATCTATCTATCTATCTATCTATCTATCTATCTATCTATCTATCTATCTATCTATCGTTTTATTTGTAACTGGCATGCGGAATAGGTTCGGTTCGTCAGCCATTGTTTTTTTTGTTTTTTTACAATAAACTGAAATAATAAGAGAAGTATGAATTTATTTATTTTTTTATTTTTTATTTTTTTGTAGCAGTGAGTTTACTCAATAAACGCTCGGAACGATTCATTCCGATTGTTTTTACAAATTCTACAAAGCGAGTTTGTGAACCGGTTCAACAGAATCGTTAAAAAGATTATGATCAAAACAACTTCTATTACTGTCTCATGCTTAATCCGAACTCAATATTTATTTGGGACATACATGCGTAAGAGATTTGTTTACACCGATTCTTTGTAATACGAGCACCGTCTCAGTGTTTTCCCTCTGACGGGGCAACACTCAAGACTACATTTCCCATGATGTAATGTTCTTTATTCTCTGTCTTGAGCGACTTCTCCCTGCCTCCATAGGCCAGAAGAGGCTGAGTTTAGGGAAAGTATCGACGTTTATGCTTGTCAATCAGCAAGGAGCTGTGGGGAGTGAAACTGGAGGGAAGGTCGACGATCGGGGAGGATTTCTACTTCAAAAAGCACTCCAGTGCGAATGCGACCATAATGTTTTGGAAAAACAAGGAAAAACTATATATATTTTCCAGGAAACTGTTTTGTTTTACTTTGAGATAAGGTAATCAAGTAAAGCTTTCACTGCGCCGAACTTGGCGAGTATCACTCGCTGCCTCGTTGCATTTCAAATCGGGGAAAAAAGAAAACAGCGGATTATACCGACAAAGTGTGTAAACTAACAAACAGGGGGCTCAGCTACAGACGGATATTGCCGTGTTTAAAAACATTGTGCTTGATTTATTCCTCTCGCCAGAGGAGAGGACTTCATCCAGAAGAGTTTGTAAGATCCGACCGTGTCGCTGTCGGGAAGCTCTTCCCGTGAGGACGTGCTGGAAACCAGGAGTGACGGTATTCATGTTGGTTTAATACACATACTGAAAACACTTCGGCGCAACTTCAACTTCATATTTTGGGACTTTGCTTTGATATGTTGCAGGTTGAAACACGAAACTTAAAGCGCGTATTTTCCGGAAAGGTTCTAAGAAAATGAGCGGAGGAGATGTGGTGTGCCAGGGGTGGCTCAGAAAGTCTCCACCTGAAAAAAAGTTACGGCGTTATGTAAGTAATGTTTTAATCTTATTCAAATGCACTGACAGTGTTGTAACCGCAGAACTGTTGAGGCAAGATTCATGCAAATTTTTAGTAACGTTACGCTTTCCAGCAACCGCAGGTCAATCAGTGCTCGCTATCTGTCGGTTGAGGCTTTTTCTTTCTAAAATGCTGACGATTCAAGAAGTTTAAAACTTCAGTTCCTCAAAAATAACTCGAGTGTGTCAACTCTGTTTGTTGTTTTCGCGAACGCAGCGCATGTGCAAAATCATTATTTATGGCGTCTTGATCGGTGCTGTAGGACACACCTACCGGTGTTAGAAGAGAACTTTAGTTTTTTTATTTTTATTAAAGGTAATTACTTATTTTTTCCTAAATAAAGGATTAACACACAAATAAAGAGCACTATTAGAAGTACACTATTTGACTCTCACATGCCAGCCTTGCAGAAAAGGCAGTTTTTTTTCTACATAGAGAGGGTCGCCCCCTCATGGGTGGCGCCATGTTGATATCACGTGACATAATGGACTTAGGTAAGAATAATAACAATAAAAATCACATGCATACTTGATGTATAATTTTAGCTAGCGCTTGTGGTTTAAACATAAAAGTACATATAAATACGTTTGTGAACAGAACCCTTGATGGTCACAGCAACTGCCATTTAATATGCCTCTGTCCAAGCAGACTGGGACCGGGAACTTCTTGTAGTGGGTGTGCAGCAACTTAGCCATTAATAACACTGAAAAATTGTTGGAATTGAATCCAGGCATGTCCGTAACAATTGGATGTACAGCATGAGATGAAGAAGTATAGACAAAAAGGAACAAAACTAAATATTTAAAAAACCCAAAAAGCTTCATTCATCCATACCAGTAGTGGTCAGTACAAGTCCAAAGCCTCTGCTACAGTGGGGAATGGATGAGAGTCAGATAAGTGTAAACCTTTGTGATGCTTATTGTTTTAATGGAATGTGGCTTGACCTGCGTACACCACTATTATATGTCGAAATCTAAACAAGTTTATGTTGCAATTGTTTGGAGCATTCTTTTGTATGCAACCAACTCTGTAAATAATGCGTGTACCCTAATTAATGCGTGTACCCTGTTTGCAGTAGGCATGGATCTTTTGAAATCATATGAACTTTTAAGTGCGGTTCAAGCCAAAAGTTATTGTTGACATGCATCAAGGTTGCAGAAAACAGTGCTCGTTCAGATAGATGACACTATTATTCATTTATTTTATGAACTGCTGACTCCTTGATCTTGTGTGTTTTGCATGCTTTTAGTTTTGTATTAAATACGTTGCCACATTCCATTTTCAAGGATGTTTTTAGAATATGTATTTTTCACCAAATCATATGAAACGCCTTTGTTTGCTGCTACTTTAGTTGCCAAGACAACTGAAGAACACTTAACTCTCCATTCTGTCTGCACTGGATGAGTCAATGCATTTAGTGATTCACACATTGTATGTGTACCATGGGGTCTTCCCTTCCTCTTAGTGGTAATATACACCAATAATCTGTAATGAAATCACTCACTTACAGCTCTGCCCGCTATCGAGCTCCAACCAAACATGTTAGAAATCTCCTCCAGGCTCATGTGGTGCTTTTTTTATTGGATTCCTTTAATATAGCGGAGCTCTGCTAGGAACATTGCTAGTGAATTCATGTTTTACCTCATTGTACAATCAGTAACACAGTTTAGACTCAAACAGCCAAGCAATTTGCAAAAGTGGGATCTTTGGCATATTTTGCCATTGTTTAGAAGGAACTTTCCAATAACAACTAATGCATTTGTCCTTGCTAATGCATGAAAATGCGAAGGCTTGAGAAGACAGGGTGTGATATCGCATGCTTTGAGCTTCCAGAGTAAACGGTAGTCTGTTGAATGTGATGAACAATGTTTCATGGCTCCAAATCTAATTAAAATGATTTCTGAGCTCATCCACACAATGCTATAATAAGATTAGATCCAAGCAAGAACAAGTGCTTTGTTGTACCACAGCATGTTCTCAGAAGTCATTTTAAGATTTCCTTTTGCTTAAAAGGCACTTAAGCAAAGTGATGGTGGACAAAAGCTTTTGCCAAAGTTTGCATCGTGCAAATTAGTTGTTTGGTTGGTTTTTAGTGTAAGATAACAGAAACTTCTTTCTTCCCTGTTGCAGCAAGTTTACAGTCTGGGTTTACTGAAATGCTGTCCTCAATATTAGTCTTCACTTTTATCCTGTTTTCTGGTGCTTGAAGGTGGAGACTGTGGAGTGGTCTCACTGTGTCACATGTGGTGCTTTGAAAGTGGTTGATTAAGACCAGACTGTTTTTATTGGAGTCGAGTGGCTAATAACTAAAATGCTTCTTTTTAAAAGGAGCCCCATGCCAGGTGTACAGGCCTATTAGATATTGCATATCTGTTTTTGACCAGTTATACTACTTTTATCAACATGAGCTCTAATGTAAGATGCATATCCAAAAGTTTTGTGCTTTGATTGCGTTGGACAGCGCTGGAAACTTCAGATGACCCTGTAATTTTTATCTGCTTCAGACGTCCTACGATGTTTTTCTTGTAACTTGTAGACAAATTTAAAAATAAATTTGACTACCATTCAGTTTTTTTCTGTGGTCTTTTTAAAGAAATTAATTTTAGCAAGGATACATAAAATTGATCAAGATTTCTATTCTAAAAAAAAAAATGCTGTTCACCAAATCAGCATATTAGAATAATTTCTGAAGGATCATATGACACTGAAGACTGGGGTAATGATGTTGAAAATTAGGGGGGGGGGATTAAGATACAAAACTTTAAATTGTAATACTATTTCCGAATATTACAGTTTTTACTGAATTTTTGATAAAATAAATTCAGCCTAAGTGCACACAAGATGCTTCTTTAAAGGGATAGTTCACCCAAAAATGAAAATTAGCCCATGATTTACTCACCCTCAAGCCAGGTGATTTTGAATTGATATTTCATCTCTACTTACCAATGTTAAGTGTTTATATCTTTGTAAGACTAGCGAATCTATACAATGGCAAGGGAAACTAACTTTACTGCACTCCGAGAGCCCCCTAGTGGCCGGGAGCATTTCTGTTGTGTTGCGGCTTTTCCGTTGTGTTGTGTTGTGGCTTGTTTCCGTTGTGTTGTGGCTTGATTTCGTTGTGTTGTGACTTGTTTTCGTTGTGTTGTGGTTTGATTTTGTTGTGGTTTGATTTCATTGTGTTGTGACTTGTTTTCGTTGTGTTGTGGTTTGATTTCGGTGTGTTGTGACTTGTTTTCGTTTTGTTGTGGCTTGATTTCGTTGTGTTGTGATCTTCTGTTTGCTTTTTACATTTCGTTGTGTTGTGCACTACTGGGCCACCGTACAGTCTAAATTAAATGGAGTCTTTGAAGATTCCCACTGCTGAAACAACAGAAAAGACATGCAACCTGCAGCCTCAAAACAGGATACACTCTATTTTATTATTAAAGCGATTATAATGCTTTGAATGCTTTGAACATGTTATGGAATCGTAACAGTAGAGATTGCACAATAGCACTTTGTTTCATTATCTGAATGAACTGAGGTTGTGTAGCTTCTGACAATAAGATTTTGGATTTTATTTTCTAAATCATATCATTGTTAGGGCTAAAAGAAAACAGTAGATCAGCTGATTTATCTGAGAAGTTCATTGCACATGCTCTGGATCCTGCTGGATCCGCTGCAAAGCTTTTAGTGGCACAGGGTCAAAAGTCTGATGTGTTTTTGACGGTTTGGCAGCAGTTCATGAGCAGAGCAGATCATTTGACTCCACTGTTTGTAGGGAATGCTCTTGATGGCTCAAAGTGCACAGTGCTTTACTAAGGGTCTTCTCAGACAGGTAACTAGCTAGTATAGCAGTAGTATATTAAAAGGGTGATGAATTGAGAAATCAACTTTCCCTTGAGCTTTTGATATATTAAAGGGCATGTTTATATAAGAATATCCTGTAAGTTTCAGAACTGAAAACTTCCTTGTTAGTCAAATAAAAGCTTTTATTGACACCAGGCCCAGAAAACGAGAGCTCTCAAATATATATTGATCAATGATGTAATAGAAGGGGGAAATGCTGCCTCTGCAGATAAATGTGTACACCTGCTTCTATAGCCCCACCCACCGACTCGTGGAGCTAAACGGATTGCGCCCCTGAGCAATAAACATGCCGAAGATAGCAAGATATTCGTTTGTAAACAAGACACAGATCGAGACTGAATTTGCAGACATATTGCTACAGATCATATTGATTATGTGTACATGTCTTAACTAAACATACCTTAGCACGCTGTCACAGACTGGAGAATCCTTTATGTGTTGGTTCATCGCGATTCGGAATCAGACTCGGACATGTATAGGCCAGGGCTCGCAAAGCCCAACGTCCTGGGGCTATGTGTTTCTCAGACGGGCTACCCCCGTCGGCAGGCCGGTGAATTTTTAATAGTGAAATAACATTCCTTTCTTAATCTGCGTTGTTTACTCTCTTGACTTGACATTTGAACAGCACGCGTTTGCGCTTATATCCACTGATTGGGCGGACCAAGTAATAACAAAATAAATCAATTGCGGGTGGATGAGGGATAAATCATTGTGTTTGTTTGATAAATACGGTTTGAGAGCCCTGTGAGAGAATCTTTCCGGTTGCCGCTTTCAAAACAATCTCTCACGTGAACTGACAGGAGAGCAGAAGCTCATTAAATATGCAAATCTTATCCAATCCTAGCCGTGGGCGTTTACTTCCAAGTCTTCAGTCCGGCACGCCCATCAAAACCTCAAAACCAGTAATTTAAAAAAAATTACTTATTCATTATGATGTTTTTAATTTAAAAACCACACAAACGTCATAAGTTGACCTCAGACAACAGTATATATAACATTTAAAAAAAGTGTAAAAGTTTTTTTTTTTTGGTCTGTCCATGTGAGATGTGGCATCAGAAGATCATAAGCTATTACTCCCCACAATAGCCACACCATATTGCTCAAACTGGACTATAACGTCAGTTGAAAGTGTCCCTGTGGGCTCATTTTTTTAGTGTCTTAGCATTTTCCATTAGGCCTCATCCTCTCTGCTTTGTAAACTTCTTCTTTCGCACCCTTCTTATAATGCTTGCAGAGGCTAATTGTGAAACCGCCAAATGATGTTGGGAACACGTGTACGGCATGGTACTGTAATGTGGAAATTCACATTTAAGTCTGGAGTATTAATACTCACTTCTGCTAGAGAGACCATTTCATCTCATCGTTCATGTGATTTCTCACTTCGAGCTCATGTGAATGTTTAAATCAGTCATTATAAAGGTGGTTTTAGGCATCACACCATTATAATGCACAGTAAAAACTTGATATTAATTGTGAGATTTGCTAAAGATTTAATTAAATAGTTATTAAAATTATTAGTGTTTTTAAGGATTAACATGATCTGAAAGCCTATATGTAAAAAATGCTGGAAATGAACTTGTACAGTTTTTACATCTATCTAATAAAGTTTCTAATAATTCAGTATTGGACTGGACTGATATGAATCAATAAATATCCAAATTTCAATAGGAAATGTCCACACAGGACATACAACTATGCAGAAAACTACTTTGACAGCAGCATTTATTGATTTAAATGTGTTCCAATGACAACAATGTGCAAGTTTGTGTTTACTGTTGCTTTTTTCAGTTCTGCTTTGCGGTAGCTTATTTCTGAGATTGTGAAATTATTGTTTATGGTCACAGCAGCTTTCCACAGTGCAATAAGCGTCAAGGAAGATTGAGAGGCTGGAGCAAAACAGGGAAAGAGAGCCAGATGGAAAAATGCAGAAATCTAGTGACTTGTGCAGCTCAATCTATCTAATCAAGGACACACTCCACCCTTTTGCTTTAATGCAACTCAGCAAGCCAGTTGGTGCTCTAAGCATTTACCAAGCAAGCCATTACCCATGCCATGCAATGGCTTCTTTCACTCACTGCCTCCAAGCATGCAGTTGCATTTTAGAAGCTTGCTGCACTAAATTCAGTGGGGTGCACAAGAGGAACAAAAGAATATTTTTTCACTTGTTGGTTGAATTATTTCTTTTAGTCAGGATTCATTAAATCTGCTTAGGTGGAGGAAACATAATCGTGCAACTTTTTGCTGAAACAAACATGAACATAGCAGAAACTAACAGTGTTTGTGGCTGGGGTTATCGGCTTAGCTAGGTGCTGGTGCAGACATTTTTGCTCATTTGTTCTCTCTCTCTCTCTCTCTCTCTCTTCTCTCTCTCTCTTTTCTCTTTCGCCTCCCCTCCCCCCCTTTTTGCCGGCCTCCCTCCCACCCTGTCTGGTCATTTGTGTCCAGAGTAGTTCTGTCAGGGCTGAGAGGGGCCCTGATAATGGATTGCCTCTGCTATCAATTATTAACTGTAACAAATAAGAAAAAACCTTTTGCAATATTAATGTGCTCCACTCCAACCCAATATAGCTTTTCAATAGTGATGGACCAAAATGAAAATTCTTGGCTGAAACTGAAAATTCTGGAAACACTGGGCTGAAAAACCAAAACTGAAAATGCTAATTTGAAATTAGCCTTTGTTTTGAATGCCTTACAATACAGAGATGTTGTTTCTTTGACACTATTATGATGTTCGGAAAAACCGAATATAATCATATTCGTATTAAACATACTTGTCATTGTCAAAGGAATGGTAGATTATTAACAGAAACTTCTTTGACTTGTCGCATGAGAGATGATTCCTCTTCTGGTGAATGTTCTGGAGATGTTGAGTCAAATAGCTTGACAGCAAGCAAACATTGTTTATTATTGTTAATAACCAAGAGGGTGATGGTTGAATGTTAAGTTTTGTCATGGGGGAATACAAATACAAACTGGTAGATGTCAAGTCTACATAATCTGACAGCAAAAAGCATTAGTTACTAAGTAATTAGTTACTGTAATTTAACTTAGTAACTGTAATGTAACTTTTTCCCTTGAAAAAGTAAAGTAAGGGATTACTCTTATTTTTTGTGTCATTTAATTAGTTACTTCACAAGTAACTGAACTAAATACTGTGTATAGACTGTAGAACAATTTTATTTAATACAATAGTGGAGTCTAAATTTAAAGTCTAACTTTAAAATGTTTTTATATATTTGTCTTACATTTGTTACACTTTGGGCAGTAAATAAGAATAATTGACTGTTTTATATTATGTATTTGAATTAATTAAAAGATCCTTGTATATCCTTGAATCGCTTAACACAAGGTTGATATAGGATTTGGAAAGTAATAAGTAATTAAATACTTTTTGGAGAGAGTAATTTGTATAGTAATCTAATTACACTATTGAAAATGTAATTAGTAACTAGTAATTAATTACTGTTTTAGAGTAACTTACCCAAAACTGATTCTGAGGTAAACGTCATATTGAAATGAATGCCCAAAGTTGGCCTGTGATGACCTTTTATTTGGCTTACCATTTCATATGACTAGGGGGGAGGGAAACATAGGGGGAAAACATCAATCAAACATCAGTCTTCGTCATCAATATTTGTTTATTGAGGTATTTGTTTAGTCAGGTACAATTTTATCTCATGGTCTTTTTTTTGTGTGTTTTTTATTAAATCAGCCATTGTCATTTAGCTACATCCAATTCAAATCGAACCTTTTCCCACATTCACGCTGCTTTTTCTCTCAAGATTTTGTTATTGGCTGTTAAAGTAGACATTTCTGTGGCTTAGTGTTTTGGTTGAGGTATTTTGTGGTTTAAAACCCTAGTGTCCAAACAAACTTTGCTTTGTCTGATCTGAATTTAATATTGTCAGAAAGAGTCATCAGAATAAAGTTGACATAATGCCGCAGTTGCATTAAAAACTCTGGCCAATCCTATCATTAGCTGTCACTGGAGCTTTTTCTACACTCCAGGTTATAAGCAATTTCTTAAAAGACAAATAAGGGCTTGAGTAAACATTGATTTAGTAATGTGAATTTCACTCATTTCAAGGTCTTGACATATAAAAAGCAAGCACATCTTTTAGTAATAATGGCTGTTTTTGTCTGAATGGGTTTTAGAGAGGATATAATTGAATTTTTTTTATGAAATGGCCAGAGAACAAATAGGTTTGTCTGCACATTTTGAAACAGCCGGGGAGTGTCTAATAATAATACAAATGGTTATTTAAATTTGTTAACACTCATTTAACCTTTATCTAACACGCAAAAACACCACTAGTCTGCTTACTATTGAAAGTCCTACTTGTGTGGAAAGCACACAATGTAAGTTTGTATTTTGTTATAATACTTGTTATATTACTGTTTACTGCCTATATATCTAAGACTCAAAAACAGAAAGAAAAAACCTAATGGAGCTAATGGAAAACAGCCGGTATGATGCTGACATCTCGGGATACGTACGATCATGTAGCCGCATTCAAAGTGATCTGTGCAGGTTTTTTTTGCAGGCGATTTCTAGTGCCTTAGGTGTATGCACATTCTCACAAAAGCATTACATTAGCATTGGATAAGCATTTGTTGCTCGGTTGATTTTATTTTATAGGCAGGATGGTGTGTGTTTTAGGATTCCAGTGGTGAGGGAAGAGGCCTCAGCTGTCGTAACTCATTCACACAGTCTGCTCTCTAGAGGGCCTCCAAAGGCAGCCTCTGTCTGGGAGCAGGGAAGGGGACCTGCCCCATTAAAACACACACACACATAACCATACATAGTATCTCCCTTTACACTACGACCTTTCTATTTTTGCTTGGAAGCTCAAGAGTTTATTATTCACCAGGGTTCCATCAGTTTGATCCAGAGCACAGAACTTTATATACAGGCTATTTACATTCCTTATTGGTGGGAAAGTATTTCGGAAGCAAAGTTGCATTTGAATGTTCCTGTTGTTGTTACAGTACTAAGCCACATTCATAGTAAGGCTGCATGATTTTGACAAACATTATAATTTCCTTTAAAATCACCATAAAATCTAAATTGACAAATGATTCATCCTAGCACATTATGTTTTTAAATTTTTATTTTTTATTTTTATCAAAATAACTTCCTCCCATAAACGACTACCAATCAATCCAATGAATTCTCAATGGACAAAACCAAGTCCTGTCCTACATTTTTTTTCTTTCTTGTTTCAAAAGCCGGATATACATCACAATAGAGTTGTAAAGTCTATTGCAACTTCTGTTTCATGCTGACTTTAATATTGTAATCACTATTAGTAATTTCGGTGAATAGAATGCTATGTGGGGCAACTGCATTCTACAATCTTTGTGTAGGTTACACGTCCAGGATGAAGCTATGGTCACGGTAGACTTTGAGCCCACAAAATTTCTATGACAAACAATTGTAAATCCAAAAAGTAAATATATACAATTTACTTCACTTTACTTCAAAAATTCAGCCAAGAGATCTCCATGGCTAATCAATATTTTATTGGTCACACATCTTCACGTGATACAAATTCGTAGTAGGTCAGAGTTTGCCAATCTTGAACTTACAGTAGGAACGCGCCAAAATGCGAAACTTCTTTGCGTGAGCTTGTATTCCCTGTCTCCCGCATTCGTATGTGTATGAATGGAAGTCAATGGGACGGAAAGTGTAGTGTGACCGCCTCTTAAGATGGGAATGTTCCTGTTTGTTGCTGTTTCGTGCATATTAAATGAAGATGCTGCCTAAATGGTAAACTCCACATTCAATCTCTTAGCACTTAGCAGTATAGAAAACAAAACATATATATTAGTTATAACAGTTAGTTCCAGTGATATCCTACCACAGCACTGGGACTTTTTAAATTACTTTTAACTCCATATTATAGACTAGACAGTGTACACATAAAGAAAACCTACAGATATTATATTTGACCTAATGACTAGTATGTGCAGTCTTAAATAGATCCAGTTAGATTGCTTAACATCTTGAATAAATTATAGAATTTTTCATCCTGGCACCTATGTTGTCTTGGTCACTTTTATTTTGCAATTTTTCTGTCTATTTCCAGAGGCCCGCTATGTGCTCCTTGTGTTATCTGTAGTGTTTGTTTGAAGTGTTCAGTCATTGAGCATGACTAGCTTAGCTAATTATAACCTGCTGAAGTGCTCAGTGGCCCTTTTGCTTATCGATGCCTTCGACATCTGATTCACAACCCGTTTGATTTAGCTTTTATTCTTGCATGTGTCATTGTCTGCATATCTAGACTAGTGTTGTTTTGTCAGCTGATCCCGAATTAGCCAGTGGCCTGAGCGCTGAACTGCAGAAGTATGTACAGCATTGAGAGGCTTACAGGAAAAGGCAGTTTGTAAACAGATGTGAGCTTTTATTTACTGGGGATATTTGTTCAGTCCTGACTCCTGTTCTTTCCCATGCAGAGATTAGATAAGATGAAAATGGAAGTCTCACACTTTCATTTTCTCCGTTTGTGTTGAGGATTTCTCCTGTACTTTCACAATGCCCTGCATGAGCCTTTGAAGTTATTTGATTAAATTGAATGCAGTTGGCCCTTATTACAAGCCATATCGATTGGATTCGGTCTCTCTAAAGTAGGTGCTATGAATTTGTCAGCACCATTAAATTTAGACTGTATACTTGCATATTTTACTTCAGTGAATTACTTACTGAATATAATGCACGAAACCATATTTTATATGATATATAATATTCATCAGAATCAAAAACAGCTGGACAGAGATGGTTAGGTCTAATGACGTGATTTAAGATATTCTTTACCTTGACAGTGTTTTAAAACATAGCAAAGATGCCCTTCTGACATAGCCTGGATACCAGCCGAACTTAGCCCCGCCCACGACATTTGAGGTCGGGAAGTTCGGTCTGGACTTGATCCGTTGTGGAGCAACTATGCTCGAACAAGAGCTGTTCGGACCAATCAAATTGTCTGGGTGGGCTTTATACGATGTTGGACAGATTAACAACAACAGTAACGTTATCATCCACATCCCCAAAGAGCGCTTGGTTGGAATTCGTTCTAATCCGAAGATTAGAGAACTTGTTCATATATGCATTCACCTTTACTATTTCTCTCAGAAATGATGATTGTGTTAGTAAATACTCAGTGTATCCTTAAATTCTTTTAACAACACCGGCAAAGATAGTTTACACTCGTCTTCTACTTCTTCCAGCGTGCACACGGTTGAGTTCTGTTGACAACTATGCGTCACTCAACATATGTCACTTACTCTGTTGCTCTGATTGGTTGTAGGTCTGATTGGAGGCATTTTCTTTCCTGGTTCGGTTGAAACACGCCCTATTATCACAGCCCAATGGACCAGTATCAGACTCATATTCTGACTAGAATCTTACTAGATGCAAGTTTCAGAGCTTTAAACAACCTCCCTAAACCATACCTTATACAGGTGTCTGTTCACTTTACTTTACATGCTTAAGTCTACTGACAAAAGGACAAATGGAAGAGAAAATAGAAGCGTAAGGAACAAGTGGATGGTTTATTTTAATGGCATCATGGATCGCATCAGAGGATTGTATGTTTGTTCTGAGAATTTTACTGCAGAATGTTTCGTAACAGGCATAGTGTAAGAGAGATGAATTGACCGTTCGCAAAGACCCGCCCCTTTTAGTTACTGTTGCTATGTCCGACAAGCCATGGCGTTCTCACACCACACTCATTTTCACGTAGAGAAAATACATTGCGGAGCAAAGAGGACACTGACAACACGCCGATAAACAGGACAGGGCAAGTTACTTTTGATATGAAACAAAGTCTCACTTACAAATTGTATTTTTTTTTTTAAAGAAATGTAAACAATACATACCATTTTGTGGCTCTTTAATGTTTTGTGATCACTGTAGCGCCTCAGTTAAAGCTGCTTGTGAACTCTCTTCCTTCTAGTTTATTATTAAGCATCAAATAAACATGAATTAACACTAAAAGAAATGTTGTTTCAACCGCGGAAAGACGTCAGTACACACCAAAGTCCACCAATGTTAATCTACTAACTCTCCTGACTGCTTTGTCGGACAAAACAGCAGATTCGGCGATGTGATTGGTCAGATCGCATGTCAATCAAACTTCCGGCGACAACAGCTGCATCACAAAACGTAAGTAAGCGATTTAATAATTCTTTGTCTGTAAATTATGGTTTTAAATGGAAAATGTTTTCAAAACGTTAACCAATCATAACAGTGGCCGTTGACTGACAAGCCTTAAAGGAGCCGCCCCTTAAAACATTTATAATTTTAGACAAAGGGTCAGAATGAAGCTTAAATATTATTGTTTTTCCACATATTTATTTATAATTTTTTTTGTGTACAAAAAAAATCACATTATAGAATAAAAAAAAAAAAAAATCATGTCATGTCATGACCCCTTTAAAGCACTATCAAAAAGATGATGTGTTGTGGTCAACCTTATTGATTAACAGGGCTCCAAACTAACATTTGAGGGCAGTAGCACTGGTGCCACCAAGTTGGTAGCGCTTTGGGGTGGGGGTTATTTGTTATAAAGGTAATTTAATCATATAATTACGATTACTTTGCATTAGTAAGTACATTAACTAATAATATTAAATGTTTATTTCTTTAAAAAATGCAAATTTGACCGTAAAACACTGATCTTGAGGTCTTTTTAATCTCAATTACATTAAAAATAACCTTTAAATTGGATAATATTTAGAGCTTTAAATTGCTGGAAAAAGTGTGAATCACTTGAAAGTCCTTGCATATTACTCAAAAGGTTGTACGAACCCTGTAATGAATAATGTAAAAAACATTTGACTATTTCTTCCACAATACCATCAGTTAGCATTATTACATTAAATCCAGGGTGAATGTTTGTGATTTGTGGACTGAAAAGCCCTCTATGACTTGTTCATTCATGGCACAATGTTAATGTTAATTACAGTGAATTCTGCACCGAATTTAAATGCTCACTAGATCTCGCAGCAATGTTATTAATTTTGCTGCAAATTCGAACAGTTTCACATGGGATCTCCCAGCAGTATGTAGTAACAGTGTCGTGTTTGAGATCGGCCCGTGAGTAAAACTTCTGAGCTTGTGCCACGCTGTCTAATATTGCGCGCTATGCAGCTAAAACAAGGAGCGCGGTTTCACTCCGCTTTTGTTTCGTTTACATTTTGATGTATTTAAAATTCAGCTGTTATCAGTTTGCTAAAGTGGTGGTCGCACCAGTGCAACCTCTAAAAAACTGTACACGCACTGGCAAGAAAAAAGGTTGCAGTCTGGAGCCCTGATTAATCTTAAATGACTAGTTTATTAGTCGACCATTCTGCCGTATTTACTGAATTAAATTAGCAGCTAATGAAAAGAAGCTCTAGAGGGGATGTGGGGGATTTCAGGAACAGACATTTTGTTCTTGAAGTTGCCAAATCTTGTGATGCAAACTTCTCGGGTGAGCCCATTTTTAAGAATAGATTTGAGCATTTTCATTTTTTAGGATGTGCTATTTTAAGGCTGCAGTTCTTTCCCTTAAACATACACTGACCACCAGCGATGGTACCTTTGGTTTGTTCAAACAATGTTTAGGGCAGAACTGTGTCTGAAAAAAACAAAAACAAAACACAACTGTATCACACTTTGATTGCCAGAGTTTTGGGATTTGTATGCAGGTAAACCATCTAAATATCACTGCTATGCTGAATTAATATTAATCATTTATGAATAGTAATATTTAATAATAATAATAATAATAATAAACTATATACAAATAAATACTTCAAAAATAACTTCTAAATACTTATTTTTATTGAATGATGATAATATTCAAATAAATATTTATTTCCTCATATTTAGTAATTCATGTGTATTTAATAAAAATAATAAAATAGTTAAAAAACTTTAATATTATTTATTAAATATGCAATAATATTAAAATAAATATTTATTTCCTCATATTTAGTAATTCATGTGTATTAAAAAAAATAATGATAAAAATGATAATAATAATGTATACTATTTTTAATTATAATGTTAAATATAAAACATAAGTATTAATATTTAGTCATATAAAATAATAAAAGTATAATTATATTAATATTAAAAGATTTATGATTATATTTGAAACTTAAACAATATTATTAATATTGTAGTGGTTAATAATAATAATAATAATAATAATAATAATAATAATAATAATAATAATAATAATAATAATAATAATAATAATAGTTGTTGTTATTATTTAAAGTTTGCAAATTAAAGTTTATATTGGGGCAATCCATGAGCTGAAGGACATGAGTTCCGTACTGCACAGGAATGCAAGTTTGTCGAGTTCCTCATCCTCCCCCTTGTTCTCTCTCTCTCTCTCTCTCTCTCTCTCTCTCTCTCTCTCTCTCTCTCTCTCTCTCTCTCTCTCTCTCTTCTCTCTCTCTCTCTCTCTCTCTCTCTCGTTCTGTTGCGTTCTGAGGTGCCTGACAGCAGCATGGCGACCATTTCCTGTGCTACCACTGCTGATGGTTCCCAGATGGCTGTAGAGAGTGCTTTCTCTCTCGTTCTCATTTCTTTATTTGGAATAAAGCCTAGTTATTGGCTTGAGTACATTAAGAGGAGGTGTTGGAGAGAGAGCGAATGAGTAGGCTGCAGGACCTGCGCTGGAAAACAGAGCCGCGTGGGATTGAAGAATCAGTTTTGGCTATTGTAGTGACACTCAAGTATGACTGACATAATAATCCAAATTTACTCCAATAGACATGTAATAACATGTGTGCACTCTGAGGATTACATCAGATGCATCAACAGTGCCATGGCAAAGGGAATGATATTTGACTCCATTTGAGTTAGCAGATTTAAATTAATCTGATTATAGTATGAACTGCAAAATATTGATGAAAAACTTCTGTAGTGAAATACATCAGACATTGGACGAGGTGAAACTTTCTAGTGTGCATGTGTTGAGCGCATGTGTTTGAGACTGCTATTAAGTATGCTTTGTTCGGCTGTACGCATGCCATACATCAAGCGGTTCTGCGCAGCACATTGACTTTTTTAATTTGGCGTGAGATTTACTTGGACAGCGTGAGAGGCAGCCTGAAAGCGTACGCGTCTCACGCCAAATGCATGAGAGATGGCAACCCTGTTATGTAATAATATTTTAATGAAAACTATTTAATATTTAAAATGTTAACTAAATAGTATTTGTTTGTTTTGGTGTTAGTTTTTTAATACTTCAGAGTTAATGCATTAGATGCATTAATGCATTTTGTCCGTTAATTGAAAGTCTATTCACCCATATCTTTGGTGCTTGAAAAAAATCAAAGAGACATTAAAAAAAGTATTCTATATTGAATAATTTAATCCAAGTCTTCTGTTCTGAAGAGACTATTTTAATGTAGGCTTTTATTCACATACAAATTTACATGCATAAGAGCACATCAATTATGGTAAACAGAAGCTCAATTGGACTTTGTTGATGTGCAAGAACAAACCTCATTGGGTGGTGCGTAAATGAGAACAGAATTTCCACTGTAACAAATTGAAACTTATATTAATGGTTTGGGCCGGTTATGGGGGGGTCGAACCATAAGGAGGTGGTTGAAGGGCTTCTGGTTTTTGATTTGGCTTTGAATCTAATGGACTAAATGCTTCCCAGGTTCTCCTTGTCCTTAACTTTTTGACGGTCTATGGCCTTACTCAGGATCGCAGCAGGCTACTAGTGTGTAGGAGGGGTCAGGCTGGAGACAAGCTGTGAAATGCCGCCGCCGCCCCGTGTAATTTCTCAGGTTACCGTGAGTCTGCTGTGGCCTGGCTCACATTGGACTGCCCTTCCCCCTCACTGCGTGCGTGTGCGCGCGTGTGTGTGTGTGTCTGTGTGTGTGTATGTGGAGGGAGAGAGAGAGAGCTCTCAGCGACAGTGTCCTGTGAGAGTGCTCTTTCTCCTGATTGCATTAGAAGGGCTGCTCAATGTGGCTTGATATCTTCAGCCTGCCATCATGCCAACAGAGAGACAGCTATACAGTGTATAGCTGCAAGAAGCCAAAAGACCTCCAGTATAGACCATGCAGTGCACAGGCTTGTTTCTCCAATGCTGTCCACTCACAGTGCTGATTCGGGATGTGTTGTTTCCAGTCTTCATTTGACTTGCTTGTTTGTTCCGTAACCTTCATCGTCCTTTTCCCCAAGAACTTTGGATTAAGTTTCACTCCACTAAATCTGCTCCGCTCTCAAGGTCAGTACGGGTTCCTTTCATTTCCTCATTGCACTTTTTGTTGATCTTACTGGACTTGGAGAAAGACACCTGGCTTACACCACAGATGAGTGGCTCCAGAGTTTCTGCTGTGGTCTCTCTATGAGCAGGTGCTGGTAGCCTGCAGGTGTTTTAACTTAATGCTGAGCGAGTGCACGCTTGACTTTGGAACCTGAACCCTTCACAGAGTTATTATATTCTCTGCTTGATGAAGGGCATTTACTTATTTTTCATCAAATTAAAATTCACTTCTGCTGCTATTTCTGAAAGCCTTTTTCAGATGTTAATTTTCACAGCTTCATTTTACGACTGTAAGTGAGCGATTTGTAGGTTGATTTCCCTAAAATATGTAGACACTGTTGCTCTCTGATACTATCAAACCATTGCTGTTTACTTGAGAGCCTAAAACTGCAAAAGTGGCTCTACCAATGAGTTTGGGACAGGGTTGTCTGTTTGACCAACCAATGGAAACCTGTAGGGAATGTCCGGAAAACCTGTTTGGAAATGTTCTGTGTCCTTTAGAACTATATATTTAAGTTGGCATGAAATGAAAGCATTTTCTAAGGTCCTTGTGAATGATTCCTCCTTGCATGTTTTTTTTATTTTATTTTTTTAAATCCTGTAATGTTTAATTAAAATAACTTGATCAATCTTCTGGTTGAAACGACTTCCCTCTGGAGGCGTATGCTGGACTACTTCGATCATTTAGTATGCTTAAAACCCAGCCCATTCTTAGCATTTACTGCAAGCTCACATCCAGGTCTGCCTTCATCTACAACAATCAACAACTGATTGCTGGATAAGTCCCCACCCTACATTTTTTTTCCGATTCGTTTCACTCGTTACTTCCATTTAAGTTGCAACATTAAAACAAAAAAAATTACTTTCAGCATTCGATTGTGTTTGATTTTCAGGGTTCCCTCGGTCATGGGAAACTTTAAGATTTTAAAATTGTGGTTTTCAAGGCTAGACACATTTAGTCAATTTAATCATATATTTGAAAGTCATAAAAATGTATGTTTAAAATAAATAGATGCAGTTATCACTACAAAAAGTTTGTCTGTGAGTTGTTCTTTTTGAGTGCATTTGATTTTTTTCTTGAAAACAATAATTGAAATTAATTTGGGGTATGAATGTTTACAGCCCTGTTATATGTTTGCCTTTGGTGTTTTAGATGTAGCTACACAAGCTGAACAATTCAGAAAGTCCTTTGAGAATCATGAGGATTTTCTACCTGACACCAGAGCTGTGGAGGTCACTGTTCATTTTGAGTCCCTTTGACACAGTGTTTGGTACTAAAAAAGAGGTAATTGTTTGGGCAGGCTGTCGGACAGACCCAAGCAGTGCTTCAGTCATGTGAACAGAGGCTGCCCAGGCCAGAAGAATGTGTTGAATGTGAATGACGCAGCTTTGACGAAGACATGTGACTTTGAGAGCGATAGATAGAAAGGAAAGAGGAGCGGGGAGGAGGGCAGTTGACTCATGCAGGCACTCAAGTGCCACCCCGCTAACCTTTTTATGCTAGCGTAACTATCGCCCCCTTGGATCAAAGTGCAGGGGTGGAGGGAAGTGAAGACGAGAGGGGCAGTGAGTGAGCCTGCCCTGTTTGCGTATATATCTGTGTTTGTTGATGTCATGCCCCTTTGTTTCTCCCCATCTCGGTCAGATGACTAGCCCATGCCTTACCACTTGGTGTTCCACAGCTAGTGCTTAGACGTAATCTGTAACCTTTGAAATGTCTTTTGGATGGCCTTGTAAAGGGTACACGCTCTCATGAAGACGCATGCAAACTTTTGTGCCTTTGTTTTTAAATGTCAGCATTGTTGTATGTATTAGTTTTTAAGCGTTGCAAGTATTCGGGCATGATGGTGCTTATTTCAAAATGATTTATTGGCCAATACAACAATATCGACTAACAACAGTGCTTGTTTGGCCACTTGACAATCAATTGTATTGTATCATATGTAAACACACGTTAGGGAATGCTTCATATTGGCATTATATGAACAGCATATCGCAAAAACAATCATGCAGAGTGAATCCTCTCAAATTGTTGAGGAAAGACTGGATTAATTGATCCTTGTATACTGAATAATTAAATACAGTCAATGGAGAGTCTTCAGAACCAAAGAAAAAACTGCAAAACAGAGCCTCACCGCTTGTTTGAAAATGATCGTATCCTGATATATTGTAAATGATCAAAAAATGACCAGATATATTTCATTATATCTGGCATTTTTGCCTTTATTCAGGTAGGATAGTGACATGGGAGAGAAAGGGGGAACAGAATTTGAACTCAAGTCACCTGAAGCTCAACTGGACAAATCGGCTTTGGCATAATGTACATATTTTATATCACTCACCCCTACAACTGCTCTGTAATCTACTCCAACATACTTTATATATTTTTTAAATTGTATTTTATGGTATTTGTCCAAAAATGTTAGTATGACGGTGCTTTGTTAGAGAATTATATCCACAAGCTGAACTGAAGTGCCTGTGTCTAACACATAAACCTGAGTGAACTTTACATTGGGTTAATAGCTATTGATCAGTGACCTGGTTTCTACTTTGACAAGCAGAATATACTGCACCAGTCACAGTTTAGTTGTCCTTCAGAAGTTTCTTTCCTTATCAGACCACGTCACACTTAAATGCTTCAGTGCATTTGAGGGTGAACAGCAAAGTCAAGCACATTCTTTGTATTCAACTAACTACTTTTATTTGTGGCCAGCTCATTTCACTGACAAATGGGAGAGGCAGCTGTGACACACCAGTCTGTGTTGACCTGCACGGTCTCTATCTATAGAATCAGCAAGACTGGAAAGCCAAAATGAGATTGTTTAGCACAGGTTGTAGTTTCCATTGTATCTATTAACAACTCATATATTGTTATACTGATGAAACATGTGGCAAGATCAGCACAAAGTCTTTTTTGATTTAAATGATATATGTCAACAAACCCATTAAAGTCCTCATGAAATCAAAATTGACCCTATTTACTTTGATAGCACACATTACTGATCTTAGGGTGAACAATTAATCTGTGCAGGTTAATAGACAGTTTGTCCTTGTCGTGGTAATCTTTTATCAAAATCTTCAAAGGTAACTTCTGGTCTAGAATGGCATTCACTTTTTTGATGACGTCAGTTCAACGGCTTGGGTTGAAAATGCTTAACCTTTCCCCTCCAACCGTTAGTCTGCTATGAGCCCATGATGGATTGAAGGAGTGCTAGAGTGAAACCCTGCACTCTATTTTCAAAAGTTTCACTTGGAAATACGCGGTCACAGCACTGAAATAAAATCAGTTGCAGCTTCCGGTTCACTGGGACTTTAAATTGCACACATAAATCACGATTAGTGTTGCAACTAAAAAACATTTTGGTAATTAATCGATCTGTTTAATTAATATTTCTTGAAATCACTGAATAGTCCACGTCTTGCCCAGTGACTTTTTTAAGTTTATATAATGTATAATATCTGGGTTTTTCCTGTTTTGGTGGTAGCATGTGAACTGCGAGCACAGTGCTGACAAGAAATCCTAAATAAATGCAAAGAAACAGTTTGTAGTATTAACATATCCTATTTATTCTTGAAATGTAAAATAATCACAGTCGGGACAGATCATAAAGTAAGTAATACAATGAACAACAAAGTGGCGGTCTATTATTTTGCATTTACATTCCAAGACTTAATGCACCGATCATTTAACATGCAATATCAGATTGATTACTTTGGTTATCACTGTCAATCAGGTTCAATCGCACATATAAATATGGTCATCTATCCAGAAACTTCCTGTCAGTTACTTCAACTCAACGTGAGGTTGCCACAAAGACAGCCACAAAGCTGCACTCTTGCAAAAAAACTCCAGTTATAATCTACTGACTATCTTGAGTACGATTCTGACTATCTTGAGTGAAAGGGATGTGTGGCCAAGTATGGTGACCCATACTTGGAATTTGTGCTTAACCCATCCAAGCAGGGGCGCAACTACCCAGTGCCAGAGGGGTATGCAGCAACAATTTTGGCCAATTTTAAAAAAATAAAGCCGGACATAATTATGTATAGGATTTAAATAATAAAGGTTTATTTTAACGTATATAAGCCACTGTAGGCCAACCATAATTATACAGTATGTGCATATATACTGAAATAATATTAATATTATTTAATATTAAGAAATTAATCTGTTGGTATCAAGTGGTCCCGCTGCACTTCCACCTAATGTTAGACCTACCTGTTTCCTTCCCCTGTCTTTCCTGATCCACCATCCTCACACCTGAATGAAATGAACTCACTGTTAAATATAGCAGCCTAAATTCAATTCTTAAATCAGCCTAGTGTGGCATCAGATAAGACAACTATTATGCAGTAAGGTTGTGCTGCTCTTGAAATTACATTCACATTTTGGATTTTAAAAAGTACAAATATGGCAGACACACATACACACACAGACATAAATACATACATATATATACACACACATATATATATATATATATATATATATATATATATATATATATATATATATATATATGTGTGTATATATATATATATATATATATATATATATATATATATATATATATATATATATATATATATATATATATATATATATATATATATATATATATATATATACACATATATACATATATATAATCTATTAATGATTCAATGGTAAACCAGACATATTGCATAAGTTATGTTTTCCAGCTTCTAGTCATTTATTGTGCATGCTTCCTTATATTTACCAGTTATTATTTTGCATTAGTTGTTTTCCAAATTTATGTAATTTATTGTACATGGCCTGCTACCTTATATTTTCCAGTTTTCAGCTCAGCAACCTCGTTTTGCATATAAACTAGCCTTAATTCAATCCCCCATTTGGCTGCTACATTCCTAGTGTTAGCAAACGCTAACGTTAGCTGGTCTGTTAACATGAATATGTGCAAGCCTCCGAGCACAGACGCCACACTTTAAATCCTACCTGTTGCCTTTCACTATCCACTTGTTGCTGCTGTCGCATCCCTTGACATGCCATCTCCTTTTCCCTCTTTCTTTTTCTATTTTTAGCCCCGACAGTTTTTTTTGCTTTATCCATCTTTCAACAACTTTGCGTATAGTACTATGACAACTGTACTCCTGTCGCTCAGCGCGCTCACGGGGTGCCGTGCCCACTCGCGATATTCCATTATTATCCCAAATTATTTTATGGAATCTTATGAGGGCGCCTACTCTAGCCTGTTAGTCCTCTAAAATGTTATATAATATTGAGGAAATACAGAAATGATTTAGAAACCCACAACAGCATCTACATTTAGAGAATTAAGGAAATTTTTTTTTAATAATTATACCATCGCTTGGCGCCCTAAGGTGTTGCGCCCATGCATGCGCATATAGCGCATACCCACTTTTTGCGCCACTGCATCCAAGTGCACACACACAGTAGTGAACACACACTGTGAAGACACACACAGGGCTGAGGATAGCCATATTGCTGAGCCGCCTGGGGAGCAGTTGGGCGTTCTCACCTCAGTCATGGTATTGAGGGTGGAAGAGGGTGCTGGTTATTCACTCCCCCCCACGAACAATTCCTGCCGGACCTGACCTTCGGGTTGCAAGTCCGACTCACTAACCATTAGGCCACAACTGCCCGTGGCATTAGGCCACGACTGCCTGTCTAAGACCTGAGATTGGCCATTGTGTTCATGCACGCAACATATATGTCTGTGATTTGATCAAAGCTCGTTGCTGCAAAAACAAATTGTAAATAGAAACCTTTGATGCTCTTCACAGAGCTCTTATACAAACACGCACAGCTGCATTTTAAAGCCAATTAGCAGGACGGCAGGTATCGTCACATTAAATTATCAAATAAATCTTTGCTGGGACAAAGATTTATTTTGACTATCAGGACATTTTTTGAATGCAGGAAAACCCCTGAATATTATAGTTTACAAAAACATATAACATGTTGTATCACATAAGATTTAAAGTTATTTTTATATTTATTTAAACTTTTGTTTAAATATATTTGCTCCCTCACTGCAACTTACTCTTATATTTCTAATGTTTTAATATATTTACTTTAAAGTAATGTCACTGTCAGAGACTCTCTCAAAGACTGTCTAATCATAAACATCTCATTATTCTTCTATCAATTATAGAATAGATTAGCAACATTCCCACCTCTGCCTCCATTCACATATGTTCATTAGGAGATCACAGTTGTGCACTCTTAACTAGTGACTATGTTTTCTCCAAGTCTGCTCCTGAACACGATGTTCTCCTGTAGGGGGTCACTGCCTCTAATGGGCTGAAATCATGTGTTGTACACACACCTCACACCCCTCACCACCTGCTTGGACTTTAACAAGACTGTAATTTATGTGTGTGCACGGCCAAAAAAAGTGTTTTGGAGAGTTTTTTAAACGTCTAGCTATTTATATGATTTAAGAATTATAGCATTTATATAAATTATTTTGTGTCTGATGACTTGATCATTTTGATTATGATTTGGGCTGTTTATAAAACAACCGAATTTAGGGCATTTTGGCTTTTGGTTTGTCACATTTTGACCCAGCACTGGGTTTTCGACCCAGCTGGGCTGGTTTTATTGTTTGGCCCAACACGCTGGGCTGTTTTATTTAGCTCAACTATTGTTTAAAAATGACTACTGCTGGGTTATTTGTGTCCATTTCTGGTTCTCCCAGAACATGCATGTGTGTATATATGACTGAGAAAACGCAGAAAAGATTGATAACTCAATAGTTAACTTGCAGCATGGCATGCATTGTATTTACCACTTAAGAAGTCTTCCTTTGCTGCAGAGTTATATGGCAGTCATAAATAACTGAATGGAAAACATCAGAGCTGCTGTTTTTGGGACTTATCTAATCAGTGCCTGAGAAATGTGTGAAGAATGCTCTGGGATGCAGCCTCTTTTTCCTTATCTCCGATATGCCATGGCTCCATTTCCTGTACCTCTTAAGGTATATAGGGACAATTAGATTTGGTCCAAATAAATTGTAGCCTTTGCACTGAATGTGATTTCCTGTGGTTAGCATTGGGCTGAGATTGGATTATGTCAGGTGACTGGGATGACATTATATGTTATCACAAGAGGCTACTGGAGAGAAGTGAGAAAGACTGCAAGTGTGTGCACATACACATGCTGACTCACACTCAACTTATATGAATTCTGCTTGCATTGTGACCTTACATTCAGTAACTCTGTAGTTATCTTATAGTTCTTAGTATGACTAGATACTACTAGTTTCTGTTAGTAATTCATATGCAAAATGCATAATTTACCATTTGGTATTCACTGGTGAAAAAAATAAAAATAAAATAAAGTTTGATTTGAAAGATTTTCAGCAGCCATTATCAACTAAACGTTGTATTGTTACGACCCTAATATTCCGTGAAACTGCAAAGAATTGAATCCTAAAACTAAGAAATGTATTATTATTATTATTATTATTAGTATTATTATTATTATTATTATTATTATCTGTTTTTATTGTAGTATCTGTATAATAATGATATTTTTTTAAATAAATTAATATTTAAAATTAATAATTATATATATTTTCTTTTTTTTCTATTATTATTCATGCTACTGCAACTACTGCTAATGGATATTTCAGAAAACGTTGCACAACATTAAAAGTTGAGTTGTTAACAGCCACATGATCCTTCATAAATTTCACTAATGTGGTTGATTTGATGCTTAAGAAACATTTCTTACCAATGGTGATTTTTTTTTCTGGGCTCTTTAATAAATATGTTCAAATAAACAGCATTTATTCCAAATAGAAATGTTTTGCAACCGACAGTAAAAATCTCTACTGTCATGTTCGATTTGTTAATTGCGTCACTGCTCAATAAAGAGTTAATGTCTTAAAAAAACAAATCTAATACTGAGCCCAAACTTTTGAACGTAGTATATTACTTATTCATTTATTATATTTATCATAATTTCATAAACTATAAAATATAATTTCGCTAATAGAATTATTCATAGTATGCATATTAATCACATACAATTACAACTTTAAAAGAGGAATAGTGACCTTTATGTCAGTCTTTGCATTAGAACGTTCTTTCTAATAGGTATGTTGTGTTTTGATGTGTATTGGGAAAAGACCTAATGAGCCGTTTTGCAAAACTTGCGGAGATACAGAGCAATGCTCTGTCTCGACGGGCATCACTGAGGTGACTGCAACCTTTCTTCTTCGCTGTGGAGAAAAGGGTGTTGTTGTCCTCTAAGGGAAGGTGGAGTGTAGGAAAAAGAAGAGAGGGAGAAAGGGGGAGAAGGAGGCCTCTCGTTATTTTCAGTCTATTGTGTCTACTTCCTGTAGGTCAGGGGTTATTGGAGTAGGGAGTTGCAGACTAGCTGTGGAGCAAAAGTGAGACAGAACTTCCATATACTCAGAACATCAACACCGCAAAGGCGAGATCAGTTTGCCAAACGCTTGGGATTACTAACAATCAACCTCGACAGGTAAATACAAGCCAAGCTGTTTGAATGATGCCGCTTCATGCCTCCGAATCTTTCCAGTTCTGCGTGCCATGTGTTCCCAGACTGCCAGTCCGGTATCCTGTTTTGGAAGATCCATAGTATTTATATTGAATTTTTCCTCCAGCGTTGCTCGAAGAGGACTCTCTCCTGTTCAGCAGTCCATTTATGAGCGTTTGTGGTTTTGTGTGTGCATTAGTGCGCTCATCGATGTGTTTACTGGCTTTGCAGTCTCGTGACCAGAAGTGGAAGAGATCGGAAGAGGTTGGAATTGTTTTTGAAATGTCTCTTATGTAACTCGTGGGCTTCCTGAGAGCAGCCATATTAGAGCCCGGTTAATGGAGAGAGGGAACCTCTTCTACCATTAGCCAATATGGCCATGGCCAAATAACATTAATGCTGGACTGCAGCTCTGCAAGGAAAGATGCAAATCAAAAACACTGTGTCGCTCCTTCCAGTCCTGCATCAACTCTTGTGTTTTGCTATTCACTGTAAGTCTTGATCAATTTGCTGACAGAAGGAAGGCAATCAGGTTGGTGACTACATTGTTTTCATTAGCCTAGTTAAGATGTGTTGCAAAAGTGTTCCAGGTAAATGGGTGTGATTTTGTTTTCTACTTAATTCTTGACTCAACTTTGAATGTTGTGCAAAGTTAATTAGTAGTAGTTTTAGTTGTATGAATAATAACAATATATTATAAAATTATTTAAAAATAATATAAATAAAAATAGTTAAAACATAAGAACATTAAATATTAATTCATTTTTAAAATATTTTTATGTGATATTTATTATTAGAAACATAATAATAAACAGAAATTTCTTCGTTTTTGGATTAAATTATTTGCCGTTTCACACAATACTAGGGATGTCACTTTATAAAGTTTAGTAGTTGATACTAGTGCCAGTAAATTAAAATTAAAAATGGTATGTCACTGCAAAATTATGCTCTTGTAACACACTTCTTTATTTAAAACTAAATAAAACTTAAATATAAGTATATGTGTATTTTCCAAATGAAAACAATGGCATGTAGCCTTGGCTAATTAAACATTGCTTCATAGTTGTTGGTAGTTCTTGGAAGTCATTATTCAAGGAAAGTGTCTTTTTTGAAATGAACAATATGTTCTAAATATGTTCTGCTGTAGCTTTTTTGAAACTATTTTCTTTGATAAAATAGAGCAAAAACAGTCAATATTGTGTCTAAAGTGTCACTTACTATTAACTACTTGTTTGTTGAACTGTTGTATAAAGTCAGTCACATTTGCAATTGTGCTGATATTTGGGAATTTTGTGTTTGTGTGATGTTGCTTAACTAGGGTAAACGTACCTATTAAGCTGAAGTACCCATTACGCACACTACTATCTTTGAGCTCAGATTATAAAAAGAACAACCAACTTGATGTCTTAACTAAATTATTTGTTTGTTACTATATACCACCTGTAATTTCAAGCTAATCAGACCATTGCACACTGAGATATAGGTATCCATGTGTTCACACTGTCTGGTGGCCATTTTGAAAGCTGTCTGAAAACTTTCACCAAAAGAGTAGCCCATTAAAGGGTTACTTCAGCGCTGGGAAAATGAATCTGTATTTAAACTTTGTCATTATTGTAGTAGAAATGTGAAATTATTTTTGAATTTGGTGCCTTCTAGACTAAGAAAAGACAGAACATTTATTTTTGTCTCATGGGGATAAAAGACAACAACTCCCAGAATGCACTGCTTCGCTGCCCTGCTAGGCCACTCTAGGCACGGCTACTGGATTACTGGATCACTTGCCCACCGCGTTCATTTTCATAAAATCAGTTCAGTTAGAGACACTACAATTAAAAACTGAACGTGTCTGTTCAATATATTGTGAGTGAGTCGATTGAGTGTCACGGCACAAACGCAGCAGGATTGCGATTACATTCATCACATGAGCTGGCTGAGGTAATCACGGCTGCGGCTGCATTCACAGCGATCAGTCTGGCTCATTTTCAGTTCATGTTTTTGGAAGCTTAACTTTCATAGGAAGTTCATTTGAAAAGTTGAAACACTCGCTTTGCTCTCCACCGCTCCGTTTACATGAATCCCTGTAGCTCCCCAAGCCGAGTGCTGTGAGTGTGATGTTGAAAACATGTGGAAATAGCGCCTCCTGCTGGCTGTAGTCTTTAGCCTCTGGACAAAAACTCCTCCAATGACTCAAAATGACGATATTTGAGTCATCTGAGGTTTTTTCCCAGAAATAAAATACATAAGTCTTTTGTTTCAGGGTGATATGAGGGGGTAAAGTACGATAATTCGAATATACTCCCGGGTTTCTACTGATACAAAGCTTAATGCTAATCGCTGAAGTAACCCTTTAAATGTGCTTTTTTTATATATGTTTAAGACTTTATTTTCAATAAGTATAACTTCTTACTGCAAAATTAAGAGATTGATATTAGACTTTCGCATATTATAAGATGTAACCTGGATGTGGGAAATAATTAAAGTTAGATCCAAAAGATAACAATTTAACAATGTAGCGCAGGTCGCTACAGAACAGAGTTAGCTTACTAGCTTTATAAGATTGTGCTACACTAATATATTACTTCACATGCATTACTGGCTTGTACTTTTAAATCCATTATATTAAAATTGTACAGTATATTGATGTTCTGTGGTTTTACACTTCTATAATTTTTAAAGATTTCATATTATTGTAAGGTGAGCTTAAAGGGTGCACTACTATGACAATCGCAGCGTCAGAATTTCATAGATATTTTCAATAATAGCTGTTCATATTGAAATAATTATGAACTTAATACATGATTATTTATTTATCAAAATTGTCCTTTTAAATTTTTAAATAAATTAATAAATTTAGCATTTAATGATGTATATCTTAATTTAAACGCGTTTGTCATTTCAAATAAAATTAAATATTATTGTGTGAGAGATTAATATTTTAACATAACTTCTTATACTCAAACCAATACCCTGTGCACTAAAATGTGAATGCAAATTTGTGAGCATCAACCTCTGCAAATTTGTTACTTTCAATAGCATATGAACCATTATCAATCAATATTATCAAAATGTTTTGGTGACTGAAGTTTTGGTACTTGCAATGAGGCTACTTGTCCGGTCAGGCAAGTAAAATTCTCGGTCACTTGCGCGCCCTTCAAGAAATTCACCTGTTGAACTCTGTTTCGTATATAATATTGTATACAATATAATACCATAAGGCAGATCACAGAAAAATGTCTTGTTGCTGCTCTGACTGTTGTATGAATTGTGGCTTAAACAGCAGTGTGTTCCATTTGTGACCGCATGTTAACCATTATTGTTTTTGCAACTTATGTGTAACAAGCTGAGGATACCCTGCTGCATTTGGAGACTTTAAGGAAGCCCCCCTTCCCCCACCCACATAAACCAGTCTAAACTTAGTCGTGACCAACCATGTAGCAAACGAGTGACAATAGAGGAAAAACAGGATGTCTTTTTCTCAAAGTGTATGTTGGGAACAGATGACCAGGAAGATGAAAATTGCCAGCGAAGTGGAAACTTCCACTTTGTCTGTGTTTTTTTTGCCCAGTTGAGACCGGTTGCTCATCTGTTGTCCCACAGCCAAATGTGATGGTAAACTGTAAATGATTAAGTCCCTCTCTCCTTCTGCTTACGTTTTTTGCCCTGTCCCGCACTCTGTTTAGCTCCTTGGTTAATGTTTGAATCCCATCTAAGTGCAGCTTTTAGAAGTGCAGCCAGTGCATCTGTACTGGCTCTCAGCTCACATTTCTTCTGCTGAAGGAGAGATAAAGAAACTAAACCAACTGTAGAGAGGAAATGAAACCAGGCCATCCCCCTGGGATTGCTCTTAAGGGCTATCGATCTTTCTCCCTCTCTCTCTCCCTCTCTCTCTCTCTCTCTCTCTCTCTCTCTGCCCAAATGATTGATATGGAATGACCTCGGCTGGAAACATGCTGCTGTTCTTGTCCTGCGTATCTGCCACATTGGCGGTCATTTGGAAAGGGAGCAGTATGGAATTAGAGACAGAAGCTAGACTCAGCTATTTAGTGCAATATTTAAGGACTTTAAGGACAAAATTTTAGGTTTTTAAGCACTATGGATGGTGGGTCTCCTAGTTAAAAAGATATTGATGATGCACACAGCTGGAAGTAGGACCATGTGCACTTATGTGTGAAGTGAGAGTTGTGGGACTCTCTAGCTTCATGTTTTCTTCTATATTGTTTTACTGGATCAGTAGGTGAAGTCTCACAATACCGGAATTTCCCAGAGAAGACGCCACAATTGAAGGCTCAAGGTGAGAGCAATTTTATTGCGTAGCTTTATTACGGAGTCATGTTTCACCATAGTTTTTGGTACATGTAATTTTCAGCAAGTATACGCGGTTAAAAAAGCTCTTACCTGGGTTTTTTTTTTTTGACTTGCAACTTATTTTTTAACCTAGTACAGGTTATTTATTCAGCTGGTCCTGCTGCATAGGATGTTCCCTACATTACATAATCTTCTGCTGTTAAGTGCTGTTGCTGTTTCTCATAGACTGCACTCACAGTCAGTGTTTGAGATTGTCAATGGTATTGACTCTTAAATCGTCCCGTAAGCTTTCAGTATAGCGGCTTGAATGCACCACCTGCAATAACAAGCAACCAAAGTGAACCCCGTGTTAAATTATTGCAATAAAGTGTGTAACCATAATGACACTGAGTTACAGAAGTAAATATAAAAGTTGGTGACATAAAGGCCCATTCAAATACTAACTCTGCCTCCCAGTCTTGTGCCACTCAGTGGGTGTAACTGCAGTGACTTACGCCTTCTGTGACGTCTCATGTGCTTATACCATCTAAAGCAGAGGTGGGCAAACTCGACCCTGGAGGACCACTGTCCTGCTCCAAACCTAATCAAACACACAGTGTTTTCATTATTTTCATAAAATGCATTGCTACTTATATTCCAAAGTGACTTATATAATGAATTTAATATCAAATAAGCAAAAAGTAGACACTTAAAGTCCCAGTGATCCGGAAGTTGCAAGTGTTTTTATTATAATGGTGTGACATATTTCCAAGTGAAAGGGAATATTGAATAGAGGGCAGGGTTTTACAACAGTGCTCCTCCTCTCCATCTCTCGCTCGTAGCAGACTAATGGTTGGAGGGGAGGGGTTAAGGATATTTAAACCCAAGCCGTCAAACTGTCGTCATCGGAAAGGGAACACCTTTTCAGACCGGAAGTTCCTTTTCAGATTTTGATTTAAAGATTACCACGGCAAAAAAAATTTTTTTCTGTGTAAGAACTTGCACGGATTAATTGTTCACCCTAAGACCTGTAATATGTGCTAACTAAGTAAATAAGGCCGATTTTGATTTCATGAGGACTTAAAAGGTTTTATAGACATAGTTTTTATGTCTGTGCTAGCTTTTCTTAACCAGTTAGAACTATACAAGAAAAGGGTAATTTGGTCCTTGAAGCCCCCCACCCCCCTTATGCCCTCAATGTGCCCTCAATTGACTGATATTAAACCCAACTCATGATAACACATAGGCTTAAGTGTGATTTTAAACTTTAATTAAAGTTTTACATTATTATTATTCAATTATTATTCACCTTTTTTATTATTGTTTTACTTAATCAATTTATAATATCTTATAATCAACTATTTTATTCATATTTTGTAGGATATTAGCATAGCCAATAATATCTGTCTG
Organism: Gobiocypris rarus; assembly: GCA_023029165.1. Classification (NCBI taxonomy): domain Eukaryota; kingdom Metazoa; phylum Chordata; class Actinopteri; order Cypriniformes; family Gobionidae; genus Gobiocypris; species Gobiocypris rarus. The sequence goes on from CM040914.1 coordinate 32,033,421, forward strand.
CAGAGCCGCAGAGCCACAGAGCCACAGTTTCACCCCAGCAGCAGTTTCACCCCAGCAGTTTTGCCCATGCTGTTATTTTTAAATCTTGCCGACTGCTCTGTCCTAAAACTATCTAATGGTTATTGTTGCTCCTGCTGTTATTTTTTGCATTTGGGTAGGTTTAGGGTAGAGGTATGGATGATAAAAAAAAGCCTCAAACCACATTAATATGATGCTGGTAACACAATCTGATAGGTAGCATTTTTCGCTGTTGAATTGTGCTACCTAATGTTTCAATGGGAGGTAGCAAAATCTGACAAAGCAGGACAAATCGACAGAACACCGTAACATGCATCTCGACGACATAAAACTCTCACAACGGAATGCGCATGCGCGGGCAAAACTGCTGTGGGGTGAAACTGTGGCCCTGCAGCTCTGCAGCCAGACCCTTCTCATTATAGTTATATTGTTTATATTTTTTCCCCTGGTACAGTTTTGCCATGTCTGCTCTGCATATTAGGTTTCATTTCAAGGGGCTTGTTTTGCTGATATCTGGCAACCCTTCACCTGGTGCTTTAATGAAGAGAGGGAAGAGAGAAGAAGGAGAGCAGCAGTATGCAATCTTAGCAGCTACTGTTAGTGCGCGATTGTTTGGGAGTAATTTAATAAAGTCATTAATTTATGCACACCCAACTGCGTTATTATTTGACTGTATCCAGGTGGAGACTGAGACAAGCCTTTCATATTTGTCTCTTAACATCGTCAGCACACACTCTGCTTTTGCATTAAAGATGGTATTACTATTGGGAGATACGAGGCTCTGTGGCTCTACCATAGGAGAAAGCATAATGGTAACTTGGATCATGTGTGCCTTGATAACCAATCACATTACAGCCTCGACGTAATTGAATTTCATTCAGAGTTTTGCGACAGTCAATCATTGTTTGCGGGATACCATAGAAAAAAAGGAGAAGTGCTGTAAACTGTATCATACCTGTCATGCAATTGACTTCTCTTATAAAACGGCATTTTTTTGGTGTAAACTCTAAAAATAGATCAATCCAAAATGAATGTTTAAGAGCAAACATGTTGAAGATTGGTGAGTGTCAAGTTGATAGTATCGAATCAAAAGAAGTCGTTTGGAGTTAGAAAAAATATAATATGCGCTGTTGCATTCTCATTATTTAGTTATTTAGCCTCAGATACAGGATGTGTTAATTTGCTTTTACAAGCAGTTGTAGACCTTATTCAGAGCAGCGCCATCTTTGATTTTTAATGGGAATGAAAGTGCGGCTGTGAGGGATAGAAATACAGCTCTTCAGTGGGCTGTACTGTTATTTAATGTGTTTTTGGATTGTTCTGCTGACGAAATACTGCAAAAATATCTTTTCAAGAAATTTTATTAGACAAAAAAAAAAACCTCCAGACAACAGGAGCTGTGGAAAATTATAAGTGATCTAGTAGCTTTATACAGCTTTTTACAGTGGATGCCGGATGCCATTGAAAACACAGCAAGTCTATCCCGTCACTGCTTTCATACCTGTCACGGCGCTGCTCTGAATAAGGTCTATTGTTTGTATCCTTGATTTAATCAGAATAGAACTGAGGCATCTGTATTGATATCCAGCTCTACCTGATGTTATGTTCAAGTGTGTATTTATTAGCTGCATTTTATTGTGCAATTTCAAATGCTGTTTTGCCTTTTTATATCTTCTGTACTGGTTCGAACGTATAGTTTTAGAGTTGTTGTGTCTTGGTTCAAAAGTGTTTGTAAAGTACTACATGCTAGCTCTCTCGATGACCTTACTAAGGGCTTGGCTTCATATAAAAAAAATAAAATGTTTGAGAATGGGTGTTCTGTGAGGGCAGGACTGCACAGCTGCCTGAATCATTCCCAAGGTTATTTAAAACAAGGTTAGGACAACAGGCCTATCCCTTCTTACACTGACTATCTTTTTTACTTTCTCTGTTTCTCTTTATTTCACATAATGTCCTGACACAGAGGGGGATTTCAGATTTCCTCCCAGATCTCCCACAATACTTTGAGCTTGCTGCTTTTGTAGTCCAGGTCATAGAGCATGAAGACAAGGGAGACTGAGGAATTTATCCATTGAGCAGAGTGTTTTATTCCAACCTTTCTTCTGCTGGACCTTATACTTTCATGTCTTCCAAACCGCAAATACTGAAAGTGGATTCTAGAATAAAGCATTCCTGAATAAAGCGGTCCAAACTTCATGTTCGGTTATAGCTCACTTTATGTTTTGTTTGTTTGTGGAAAGCATATTGTCTCTGATGTTCTGTAGAAAAAAATGTAAGCACAACCTGCTTTCGCTCGACTGTATGAAAATCTTTCCTCAAAAAAAAGTAGGTGAGAAAAAGTTAAAGTTTGAGGTTGGACATTCTGACTCATTATTCACATAAATGTTCCTTTAGCTACTCGTGTGTGACCTGACCTGAGTATCTTGCATGTGACTGTTTAACTTCACTCGGTCCTGGTTGTTTTTACTATTAAGGTTGGTTTTGACCGTTCCAGCGCTGGTTTCAGTATAGTTCATGTGAAGGTTAAGGTTGCAGATGGAGAACACAATGTCAAATGTGATGATATTCAAGTAAAACGGCTCCTGGCAAATGAGACACACGGAAAATAAGAGTTTGGGATTTTGCACATGTCTGAAGCATTATGGAGGCGCACCTTTCTTATTAGTCACAGGTGAGTGCAGCCATATTGGCTGAGCCTGTACTGTCTCTAACATCTTCCATCTTAGTGATTGCTTTTAAAAATATATGGTCAAGCCAGCGGCAATAAATATATTCCTGCACACTTAAGATAATAATGGAAATCTGCATAAAAAAAGAAAAGATACACACTTTTTTTATTTAGGCTAGTTGAGATGAGACAAGTCTAATCTGTATAGCTTCACTCATGAAAAGTTATTTAGCAGGTGACCTCATAAAATGGCAGGTGCTTTATAAATCTCTCTAAAGCTGTTCTTCTAAATGGTCTCCTCTTTTTGTGCAGCTAAGAGAATCACTGTGCGATATAGCTTCATTTCGGTGGCTCACTCTCGCATTCGATTAGATTACGCAGGCCTGGAAAACATTAGATTGTAATGGGCTGGCGAGCTGCTCAGGGGGCAGAGCTTGAGTGCTTCAGAACGCTATGCTGTGAAATATATTACTGGAATAAAGCACCCTCCTTCAACTCAATGGATGCAAATATTTAAAATTGTTGTGGCTTGTCAAGTGTAGGCGTTTCATTCTTGATAACGCATGCCATTTTTTTGTCTATAAAAGATTACCTTCACCCAAGGAATGCTTCACTCCAAAATGAAATTCTTTTATCGTTGACTCACCTTCATGTCATTCTAAATCTTTATAACATTTCCATGGAACACAAAAGATCAATTTTGAAAGAAAATACTGGCACTTTTCCATATAATGAGAGTGAAATGTTTTTCCACATACAGTAACTCATGCACATATTCCAAGTCTTTTAAAGCCATACAATGTATTTTGGTAATATATGGTAATACTGATAACCTCCACCACAACTCTGAAATTGACTACAGAAAACTTATTGATAATAAAAATGGCATGTTGACAGTTTTTGATGCCAAACTTTGCTGGTTTTCACATGCCTTGAAACCAAACGTCATAGTCATAGCCACATCTAATTTCTAATGGCACCATATTTGCTGTAAGAGCAACGGGGATGATTTTCAGTGATAACATTGAGTAACTCAATTTGGTCTTTTCATCGCAATCAAGCCAATCATGTAGCTTCAGAAGAATTTATAAAGATGTCATGTCACTGTTTATATGATACTTTTTTTAGTGCTTTATCGTTTTAGAGCTTGACAATCCCAGTCACCATTAATTTTCATTGTATGGTAAAGAGGGTATTCTTTAAAAAAATATTTTTGGGAGTTTCAAAAGAAAAAAAGTCAGTTTCAGATACACAGTGCAAGTATGACATAATTTAGACGGAACTACTCTCAAGTCTTTTTATGTTGGGTTTTCTGACTCTATGGTCCCAGAAAGGGAAATATGTTTTGTTTTGTTTTTCCTTCTGAAGTGTTCTGTCAGCATGAGTGTGTGTGTTTGTGTTTATTTGTGCGCACACCCTTTCTCTGTTTTTGCCTTCAGTCCACCCTAGCCTCTCTGATTTAGTGGTTGTGTTTTTTAAGGCGTTCTGGGAGGGCCTGATTACCCATACACAGGAAGTTAGAGGTGGGAGAGGTCCCTCCAGAGTTCTATGTAAAAAGACTGGTATTTTTGATAAAGACTCACTCGTGCTACATATAACAGACACATCCCTCTCGGCTCTGACTGCCGTTGGAAACTGTTTGAAAGGTAAGCTCACTGTCTGTTAATTGTCTCAAGCTACGATGTTAGTCCATACATACAAATATTTCGGAGTAAAGGATCATTTGGCACCACCATGCAGTCTTGCTTTTAGTGGCTTGCTTGTGTAAAGGCCATGCGATGCTGCCATGCTTCATTGGGGACAACCTGGTTGGTGTTTTCCTCAGCTGAAGCAGCGCACCCTTAAGCTGGCCTCTAGTAAGAGAGTCAACTCACTGCTTTGCTGGCTTTGGTGGTAAACTGTGGTCAGGGATCAGAACATGACATGCTTTATATTGTTATAATTAAGTTGGAGAGAACTTAAATTGCTGGCATGATATTTATTATTATTGTTGTTGAGAATGTACTAGAATGTATTTGTGGATTGTCAAGCAGGAGGGACACCTAAGCTTGGTGGATTAGACAGAACAAAATATGTTGAAAACTACTTGGACAGAAGGAATCGGAATAGATGTCCCTCCTGAAACAAATCTTTAGAATCTATAAAATGAAGGAGTCCTGCCATGAAAAGGAAAAACCACAGTAACTTGGTTGTGTGAACCGTTAACAGAAACATCCAATGCTTCCACTGTCTTGAGAGGTGAACAATAATGTAACTGACTGTGTTACTGAATAACCTGCATACATGCACAAACAAAAACTGCTGCATCATTCTAGGTTTTTGCTCCGAAATCTTAAAAACATTTGACATTGAAATTAATTTAATTTGTCATCTTAAAAACATACATTACAAGCAGTGAATTGACATATTTGTAATTAAACAATGAAATATTTTAGCAGTAAAGTAATTTGATGTTTTCATCTCATCACTAACATTTGTTGAAACAGCCAGATATAATTTTATAGTTAGCAATCAATTTAAATCTATAATATCTATGATCATTTTAAAACCATGATTAAATCTATATTAAATATAATAATAATAGCTGGTTTCAAATGTGACACTACCATGAGGTAAGATGTGAACAAAATGAAAACCTTTCATTCAGAAAGGATGCATTAAATTAATCAAAAATGACAATAAAGACGCCATTATATGAGAGATTCTAATTCAAATAAATGCTATTATATTGAATTTTCTATAGAAAGTATCCTGAAAAAAATGTATCATGATGATTTCTGTAGGACTTTGCAATCACAGGAATAAATTACTTTTTAAAATATATTATAATTATAATATAGATAATTTATACATGTAACGGCATTACGTAATCAGGATACAAAAATCTGGTAACTCAAATTCATTACAGTTACGTCAAAATACTATCAGGTAGGGCTGGGCGATATGACCAAAATCTCATATCATGATACAAGTCATCTCAAATCCGATAATGATATATTACCTTTTCTGTAAATTCAATCAATGAATAGTTTATTGATCACATGGAAAAGACTATTTCTTTTTTTTTACATTTTAAAGTATATACTTTAAAATGTACTCATTTATATGTGATTATTTTTGTTCCTTTATTTAGAAGTGTTTGTCATTGAATCATTCATTTAAAAGATTTATTGACAAACGCTGATTCATCCAATAACGAAACAAGTCGTGATGAATAAGACATTGGCCCCGTCCATAATGGCACCCTAAACCCTCACGGTCTTCTTCTGAGTCTGCACTTTCACAACTTATTTCCTCTTCGACTGCGGGTAAAAGTCCTTTGCCTAGCTTGCGAACTTGTGGGTTTAGCTGAAGTCCGCATCGAGGGCATATAGCACGAGCACCCTTCTTTAAGCTTAAATGACAAATGGGACACCCCACGGTCTTGGGACTTAACACCCCATTATATTTCTAACGCAGCGCCATTGTGTCCACAAGACTGAAAATGCACATGAAGTGTTCCATTTGGGACAGGGCCATTGACTCCATTCAAATGATTTCATCTTTGTGAGTCTGTTATATGGAGTGCCGTGGGCAAAAGCCTGTTCGTTTTACTCTGTGGTTTATGTTTAGCACCTGACGAAGGCCTAGATGATTAATCTAAAAGAGTCAACATCCAGTCAGCATCCTCACGAAAGTTTGTCATTGTATGTTTAAAGGCTTGCCAGTTTGAACATTCAAGTGATTTTAAACCATTTAATAGCATCAATATGGAAAACATGCAGAGGTGTCAAAAGTACTGCATTCATTACTCAAGTAGAAGTATAGATACTAGGGTTTAAAAATACTTCTAAAGAAGTTGAAGTATCAACTCAAGCTTTTACTTAAGTAAAAGTATAAAAGTACTGGTTTTAAAACTACTTAAAGTATAAAAGTAAAAGTAATGTAAGGAGAACGAATGCCATTAAGGACAAAAGCTTAGGCCGCAGGGGCCTACAGTGCATTACAGACAGGGGTCTATAGTGCACTACCCCACCTCCTCAAAAGCATTTTTCTAAAGGCCATAATTACTATAATGTTGTAATAAAATATTAATGTTGAAAAATTTGGGATGCACTAGGCTACCTGTTCAGGCCGCATATATACCCATTGAAAATGAATGCATTTTAGTACAATGCAAATATACCATATATGTGTACTGCTGAGCATTAACATGTTTCATCAAGCGGAAGATATGATGACTAGTTACCTATATGTATTGTAATGGTGCAAAACATTAAACTTCGGGGCATGTTATCAATTACCTTTTTGGAATGTAAATGTAGGCTACATGTGTAATCAGTGTTGCCAGATTGGGTCGACGATTTAGAGCCCTACATTTCTGGCGAGCCTGACGGACCCGACTTTTAACGCCCTATGGCCGGGCTTGGGCCAATTTTCATGTCATACCTCAAACGCGGGCCTGGCTTCGGGCCCTTTTTAGGCTTCTCCTTCATTTTATATTTATTTTAGTAATTAAAAGAAACAGTGAGAGATGTGCTGCGCTGGTGGAAACAGCATGAGACCATGATAGGCTATTAGGCGATTATTAGGCGATATAGGCGATTGTCAAAACTGACTCACACAGTGTTCAGAGTCCGGGCTGCGCCAGCAGCAGTATCAGGAGTGTTCACTCAAACAAACCAATTCAGAAGGTGGTCTACAAAACATTTCAGACAAAACTGGACCAAGTATAAATGCATCTGGTTGTTTAAACCACATATGTAAATTTCACTCCTGGCAAATTGTTAAAAGATAAAGCAGTGAGAGCGTGTTATAGGCTTTTTGTAGCCAGATCCGGCGGCGTTACTGCAACATGCGTCGCCACAAATGAGTAGCCTACACTCAACACTCAAACGGCCATAGTGAAACTAAAAATAAGTCTTAGATGCTCAAAAACACATGGCGTGTGTCTCAATCAGCTCCCTAGTTCAGTAGTCAGGGCACTGATCAGGACATAAGTCAATAGGCTGATCCCAGATCAGTGCCCTGACTACTGAACTAGGGAGCAGATTGAGACACACTCATAATCATCTTCAATAAAATGAATGAGACTAAATGATCTTACTAGTGCTTAGCTCGCTTTTTGTCATATTGCGGTCTTTGATCTTGAAATGAGATGATTATGAATAAAATGCAGCTCATATCTTTTGGTGAACTCGCGCATCGATTTATAGCTATTCATTTCCGGAGAGGTGTAAGGTAAGACAACCAGCATGTTTTATTTGTATTTTATTTGTTTAGATTGTGTAACTCACTGTCGACCGCTAACTGCTTGGTTGTCACTTTAAAAAATAAAAACTTTAATTTAAAAAACTAAAAAATATCCAAACATTTTTCTAAATGAACTTAATAAAGAAACGAACGAAATATAACTACTTTGACATTAAAAACAAAGCTGAACTGTTTCAATGACTGCAGCAGTGTGTCATAAGGAGGATTCAAAAAACAAACTAAACACAGGCTCCAGTCGGACTCGGACCGGGCTAGGGCCTAGAACTGAAGCCCGTGCAGGGCTCAAAGCTCACCAAAATCAGCCGCTCAAAAAACAAAACAAAAACTTTAACTGGGAAAATAATGTAATATCATTGAATTAGCCACTTTAAGTGCAAAAAGGGCCTAATATAAAAGATCGGAAAAAGCACCGTAATTGACAGGCATTTCACACGTTATTAACACACCACTGCCAAAATGTGCGATACTGTACAATAATCCGCAAATAAAAAAATAACAACAATGCGTTTAGCTTTGCTCTGACAAAATGACAGTACATTCGTGAAGTAGAACACTTAGCCCAGTCAAAGCTGATGAATTGTTGATTCTAACCTCTTTCAGCAGCTGTTGGGGTTGCAGATGTCCTGAGTGTGTATATGATGATGGACAGGAGTCATGATTATATTTATACAGAGTCTTGAGTCACAGGTGTAATCCTCGTTTGAGAGTTGGTTCACTCTCCCACTCTTTACTGTAGATACAGCTTACTGTAGCCTACTTATATATATATATGCCACTTTAGCATAGCGATCTCTTGAATATACAGTCAGCTATACGGAGTTATCGCGCTAGAAACCTGGCTGTCATGATCTGAATGGCGCGTCTGCCTGCTGATCGCTGATTGGCTGAGCGTGCGTGCTCATCCACGGAACCCGCCCAATCTGGCAACACCGTGAGTGATTTGTGCTCTGAACCATTTGCGGCGATGGATCTCGTAGTAACCAATAGGGTGTTGGAATGGTATATGTTTACACTTCTCATCCAACCACAGTCAAATTCACACTATCCGGATGACGCGATTTATCTGCATAGTTTTTTTTAACAAACAAGCTAAAAAAAAAAAAAAGGAGCATTTAAAAAAAGTAAGGAGTAGAAAGTACAGATAATTGCGCAAAAATGTAAGGAGTAGAAGTAAAAAGTAGGCTGAAAAATAATTACTCCAATAAAGTATAGATACCCAAAATTTCTACTTAAGTAAGGTAACGGCATTTGTACTTCGTTACTTGACACCTCTGAAAACATGGCACTTCAGTGCTCGCCAGCTGTTTTCTGTGACACAGAGCCGGTCCACGTAGTGTCTCTGACAATGTTCAAGCCCTGAAGACAGATCACTTTCACTAATTTCATCTTCAGTAAACTTTGTCAATTGTATGTGTTTTAAGGCTTGCCAGTTTGGACATTCAAGTGATTTTAGACCATCGGATGTATATCATTTGTTTTGAGGTACTGCGCTGATGCATTGTGACACAGACTCCTGATCGGAGCCACCCGGTTCTGTCTCACGTTTCTGCCTGCATCCTTGTGGTGGCGTGTAAGATTGCAGTCATCCAAATGATGAAAAGGTATTGCCGTAAACAATGTATCTTGCGACACCACGAAGTAGCCTAAACAATATAGCATAATATGAAACTATTGACTTTTTATTTTGTCCATCTGATATATCATCATATCACACAGCACTAATATCAGGATTACGATGGTTTCATTTCACGGTAAAATGCAACGAACATGCGTCACTCTTTTGCTTTCTTTTACTTACCGGATTTCATTTCTTGTGCGTGTGTTCGGGAAGTTGTAGTGACGGAAACAGTGACAATTTATGTTTGAACTTGCTTTTGTTTACACAAAAGTCCAAAAGTAATCAGATTGCATTACTTTCATATTGTACTTTTTTTGAAGTTATTGTAACTGTAGTGGAATACATTTTTAAAGTAACCCTCCCAACTCCGGATGACAGTAAGGATGATGTACCGATGTGAAAATAGGTGGGTGCAGCATACTTGCGCATCAGTACCTGTCATTAATGCCGCATCTGTGTGACATACAAGTGCGGACATTAAAATAGCCACAGCTGTATTTCAGAGATCTTTTTTTTTTCCCTCACAGATAACAAAGACAGATTTTACAGAGCTATTGGAACTAAACAGAAGGTCTTTGTAGCTTCCCCTCCTTCTAGTCTTCCTCTCTTCATGTGGTGCGTTAGCGAGGCCAGGGTGGCCAAAAACTCTTGACGCTCCAGAGTGAAACTCTTTCAAGAACTGCATTGTTCCTCTACAGCCTAGGGGACTTTAGAGCGATTTACATGGTTGTAATGTGGAATGGGGTTTGGTCTGATGTTCAGAATGCTTTGGAAAGACCCCAGAACTGATATACAGATATACAGAACTGATCTTTAAACTCATCAGGAATACAAATTTCCTTAATGCTTTTACAAAAAAACCCACAATACATAATTTCACTGCCTTTCTGGTCAGTAGCTGCAGTTTATTATTTAGTGTTTAAGGATAGTGACCAACTTATTTACAATCTGTCCAATGCTATATTACCATGGTTCATATGCACCTTTTAAAACAATTATGCAGCACATTGCAGTTTCTCACCAGAATGTGTTTCCAAAATGTATAACTTTTCTTTCTTGGAATTGGAGGGGGAGCGGGGAGGGGGAGGGTATGGCTGGTTAAATTAATGTTTTTTTTCTCCCAGATATTTCGATCTAATGGACAAAATAAGCTTGTACAATTTACATATGAACACGACCAGAGGCGCCAGAAAAACACAGAGCATTAGCTTTAGTTTCTGCACTGATCGCCGCAAGACCGCGCCGAACACAGTATGTGTTCGAAATCAGAAATGGTGAGAGAACATTGTGCTTGGTACTTCCAGCCGTTTGCGCACGTCTTTATGGTAAAGCAACATTTTCGACCATTTGTTTGTGTCTTTTTGAATATAGGAATCGGGAGTTTGTTTCAAATGAACCACAGTATGGTTGAGTTTTGAGGTGAACACAATATGGAAATGAATTGTTATTAGTTATTACACACACCCACTGGCCACTTTATTAGGTACACTTGCTCAACTGCTTGTAAACACAAATATCTAATCAGCCAATCACAGCAACTCAATGCATTTAGGCATCTTGACATGGTTAAGATGATTTGCTGATGTTCAAGCTAAGCATCAGAATGAATAAGAAAGGTGATTTTGAATGTGGAATAGTTGTTGGTCCCAGAAGGGTGATCCGACAAATCTGCAGCAAAGTTGTGTGATGCTATCATATCAATATGGACCAAAATCTCTGAGGTATGTGTCAAGCAACTTGTTGAATATATGCCATGAAGAATTAAGGCAGTCCTAAATGGAAAAGGTGGACCAGCCAGGTACTCGCAAAGTGTACCTAATAAAGTGGCCGGTGAGTGTATATGGTGGTGGTAAACAGCTTTTCACATTGATAGTAAAAGCTTTTTTTGTAGTTCAAACACATAATGAATTGTGAATTGAACTCTAGTATAAAAATAAAAAAAAATTAAAAAAACGTGCAGTTCTTGTGTTCATATCATGTTACAAAACGCCTTTACATTAAAATGATGGAAGAGTTATTACTTTGTATCTTTAGATTTGTTAGACACTAATAGATAGGGTAGGAATCAACTTTAGGATCTCCTGCAACAAACACTAGTAAAGCTAATAGAACTAGATGTTTCAATCCCTTTAGTGGGAAACTCTTGACAGTAGCAGTTGGTGTGAAGTGGTGAAAAGAGGGTATGTCATTGGAGTCATCAGGTGGGTACCCTGCTTCATCAGATGACTCCAATGGTTGCTGGCCCAAACTGTGTGAACACTGATTTTAAACAGTGTGTGGAAAATGAGAGAAATGAGAAGTAGAATCTTCTCCTCTTAGTTCTCTTTTCTTGTGTTTTTAGTTTTGGATGAAATGAAGCAGAAGCAATGTACCGCTTACTTAGGTCTAAGAGAAGTGCTGGTCACTAGCTATACTAAGGTCCTTTCATAGTTTTAGTCTTAACTATATGTATGCTTATAATTGGTTGTACAGCAAAATTGTATTTTTGTCTATATTATATACAGTATATGTATTTGAAGAAACCAAAGCATAAGTGGTTACATTTTTGTGCGTCTATCTGGTTACTTCCTCCTGGAGATTTCATGTTGTGGTCACCAAACTCATTACACATTGCAGGCTTTTCTGACTAAGAAGGCTTGCATCTATTTTAAAACTGCCTTACCGTACCCTGGCAGGGTCTACATCCCTTCAGACTAACATCCCTGTCAAGCCATCGTTGGAAAGTTTGTCTTGCCAAACTTTGCTTTTCTAGTTTTTTTTTTTGTTTTTTTTTTCTGTCATGCTTTTAAGTGCTAAGCAAGTTGGAGTCATGTGGTTAGTTTTAGAAAGACATTAGGAAAGCCATTAATGCTGAGGCCAGCAAAGGGCTTTCAAGCACAAAGTTTGTTTGCACTGTTCTTATTCCAACACCATGCATCTGAGATTACAGAGCAAGAAAGACTTGTTTTACAGTCAAAGACATGTTTCTGTGTAAACCACTTTTATTGTCAGCCTGTGGTGTTAATGATTTTTTCCCTCATGTTGTCTCTGGCTTTTCATAACGCTTGATGTTCAGTAATATGTTTTGTATCATAACACTACGGTAAAAACTTTCGAGAATCAAATCTGATGCTTCACCTCAATTGAACGTCCCTAAAGAAACAAAAGTCAAATGGGTGACATACCTCTCAACATTAAAACCTATAGTCTATGTAGACAAAAGTATTATGTAAATGCATATAAAGTTCAGAAGAAAAACATATATTTGAATTATAATATTAAGTGAAATGTGTTTTATTGCTACATTAATTTAATGTCTGAATAAACATATTGATTTCTTAAAAAAAAAGGACTTACCCCAAACTTTATTATTTTATTATAGTGTATTTAGTTTTTTTTAGATGAAAATAGTTATGTTGATTGTAACTTTTAATATATTTAATGAAAATGTTGTCTTATTATATTTATATGTTTGTTTTAGTAAGAAATATACATACATTATTATGACACATTATAGACGGCTAAAAATATATTTCCCTGCCAATATTTTCATTGGTCTCTACAAATAATGATACTTTTTCATATCTATTTAATATGTCATGTAAAAATCTGAATTTTCTGGTCCAAACAAAGTCAGCATAAAATAACTTCATTGTTTTATTTAAAGAAACGTGTACACATCTGCATCATCATTGAGTGTCAATATAGAATGAGATTATACAGCATCATTATATAGTTAGGAATCCTGTTTTGTACTTTCATGCTGTCACTAGAAAAAAAAAGTGAGAGAGAGTGAGTTGGATGGTGAACAAACAAGTGGCAGGTGTGACCCAACCTGGGCTTTGCCCTGACATGTAGCTGACAGCGTGTTCTCGGCAGAAAGGCATCCCGACACACCCCTCTTTACGCTGGAGCATTTCAACTGCGACATATGCATACTTGCACATGCTCTCATACCTTATGTTATTTATGTGACCAACATGATACACTACACTTCCTCTTATCTCCCACATCTGTCTGTAAAAAGGTCCTGGTTTGAGGACAGATCGTAACCATCATGTTAACATATCCCACAAGCCGACACACTGACCGCACACCAGTGCCACTATTAACCACACGTATACGTCATTGTATATGCTGGAGGTCACTCATGTGATGTTGTCCTGTTAGTGTTTGATGCTTGGTGTTTAATGAGTGCAAAATCAACTTTGTTCTGCCAATCAAAATCCAATAAATGAATCCACTTTATCCATGGGTCGTCAGTGCTAACCAAGCCACATGCACTGTTCACAGAATGACCCAAAGACAGGGTTGTAGCATGAGATGGATGGGAATGAGACGTGAGAGGATGATGTCATGCAAAGGGCTAGTAGATGTTGAGGGGGAGGTGCCCACATTTGTGTATTCATGTGTTCAGGTCTGGACAGGCAAGTTCTATTATTATGCACTTAGCCGCCATCCAGTTGGTTAGCCTTTCAACCCAAACACACAGGGCTGTTTCCTCATGTCTTGTAGGGTGCTGGTAGAAAAGAGCTGGTCTGGTTAAATTTAGTCTCATGAAAGCGTGACTAGGGAAAAAGATTAAATAATGATTAGAGATCCACCCATACTAAATTTCTCCACCGAAACCAATTATTTATATTGATATCTGCCAATATCGATACTATTCCCTGTAAACTTTCCAAGGAACCCTGTCATTTGGTACATTGTTATAATATAAGCAATTACAACTTTAACTGGATAGTTCACCCAAAAATGAAAATTAGCCCATTATTTACTTACCCTCAAGCCATCCTAGGTGTATATGACATTCTTCTCTCAGACAAATAAAGTCAGAGTTATATTAAAAAAGTCCTGGCTAATCCAAGCATTATAATGGCAGTGAACTGTTGCCTCGTTTATGAAGTCCATAAAAGTGCATATATCCATCATATGACTGCTCCATATAGCTCCGGGGGCTTAATAAAGGCCTTCTGAAGCAATCAATATCCAATAACATTTAACACGTTATAAAGTCACACTTCTAGCTTCCGGCGGACCACCTTCTATATTCAACTCATGAAAAAAGTGTAACTGGCTCGACGGGCGTCGGACATAGTGTTAAAAAGTGTAACTGGCTCGACGATGCCGCCGGACGTAGTGTTAAAAAGTGTAACTGGCTCGACGATGCCGTCGGACGTAGTGTTAAAAAGTGTAACTGGCTCGACGATGCCGCCGGACGAAAAGTGTAACTGGGTCGACGATGCCGTCGGACGTAGTGTTAAAAAGTGTAACTGGCTCGACGATGCCGTCGGACGTAGTGTTAAAAAGCGTAACTGGCTCGACGATGCCGTCGGACGTAGTGTTAAAGTGTAACTGGCTCGACGATGCCGCCGGACGAGTGTTAAAAAGCGTAACTGGCTCGACGATGCCGCCGGACGAGTGTTAAAAGCGAACTGGCTCGACGATGCCGCCGGACGAGTGTTAAAAAGCGAACTGGCTCGACGATGCCGTCGGACGTAGTGTTAAAAAGTGTAACTGGCTCGACGATGCCGTCGGACGTAGTGTTGAGAAGCGTAACTGGCTCGACGATGCCGTCGGACGTAGTGTTAAAAAGCGTAACTGGCTCGATGATGACGTCAGGCGTAGCGTAAGCGTTTTGAACTGTGAGAGGCTTTACACTTTCTTCCTAAGTTGTATTCGGAAGGCGGTCCGCCGGAAGCTATATATTTAACTTCATAACATGTTAAATATGAATATTTTTCTTAGGAAAACACAATAAATTAAAGATTTAAAAAGAAGTAAACCACAAAATGGTATTCTGTGTCAGCTAGTCCAATGGCCAAAAATAACAAGCAAAACATTAAACTCGAAAGTAAGGAAAAAAAAGAAAGAAAATATAGTCACATTTCTATATCAACAAAATCAGAGAAAAAACTGTAAACAAAACGGGAGGTCTCTCCTATATTTTACCTCATCAACAACAATTAATTTACCTGAACAACATTGGTAGATTGAAATGCACACAAAAGACTGAATAACTCAAGACAATGATAAGACAAAGAAAGAACATACAAATAGAGAGTTACCAAAATATAATATTTATAGCGGTAACCTCATTTATTGAAATAATTGTGCAGCCCTGCTGCAGGGTGATCATTGCTGAAGTTAATTATTAGTAGATGCATAAGCATCAAGTGTTTCAATCGTTGTTGTAACCTATAAATTTTTTCCCCACAAATCAAATAATAATAATATAATTATATTAATATAATAAAATAAATATTAATATTATTACCCAGATGTACACGTTCTCAGAAGACATTTTTCAGTGTTTTTCTCTTCTGAGCGGTTTTTATTTTTGCTAGGATGGTGTGGCATGCCATGCATGCAAAGATGATTTGAAGTCTGCTTTAGAAGAATTTATATTTCTCAGCATGTAACTTTCACATTTCACATAGCTTCCCTCTAGAGTGCACACTATGGGTCTATGAATGTTTTGAGCACATACACAACGTGCGGCGCTCTTCACTGTACAGTCAGGATGGAGTGGCTTTGGCAGGCAGATGCGAGCATGTCACGGTTATTCTGTCTCGGAACGATCTCACACTTACAAATGATCCAACTGTCAGTTCTCACACACTCTCCAGCTCTGGTCTCCTTAGAGACCACTGATCTATAATTTGTGCTCTCTTCTTGTGTTGGTACAGCATAGCATTTGCGATGCGGAATAATTGGGGTAGGAGTTCTATGAAGCAAATCATGATAAAAGAGCTCAAAGACTTGCAGAAGCAAGCTAAAATAGCATGGATACTTCAGCAAATGCTGGTTGGGTTTAATGTAGGTGGTACGTTATTTTAATTTATAAATGCCACAATATGTACAACAATCAACTAGGGCTGCACAATTATGACAAAAATCATAACTGTCGATTATTCCCTTGAAATTACGATTTATTAAATACAATTATCACAATTTACATTGAATGATGTTTTGAATAGCTTTAGCTTTATACCATTGTCTGAAGAAACGGCATGCAATATTTTTATATATTAAAAAAACACTCTTCCTGAAAAACTTTTCTTTTCTGTAGCATTAATCCTCAAACGTCAACTATACATTGGTTTGGTTTCTTCTTTAAATCGTTTTTCTTTTTTTAAATAAGTATGCAATAATAGGGACTGGGTAGTTCTAGGAACTTAGTTCTAGTAACTAGGCATCAGGGTGATTTCCTGAGAACTAAATGTTCCCCTAGGGTAGTTTTCCTGGTTGCATTCGCACTGCCAGTAGGAACTCTGAAGTGACGTAAGATGTAAGTTGTCTTTTATTTTGACGACGCGGTGGACATTTATTTTATTTTGAGAACTCCAGAGTCTGAGCACAGGGCTCTCACATTCTCTGTCTTGATTAGCTTTTGATCTTTTTAACAGTCCTGTATAATATGTTATTAGGTAGAACTGTTATACAAAGAAAGTAGACAATATATGAAAAAGTATTAGCGTTTGCGTGTGGTTAATGTTCAATGTCACTAGCTGAGCAGAAATACATAATCATATGTTTTGCTTGTTTCCCTCAAAGTTGCATTGGATTGTCTCCTTAGCATAAGGGCTGAAAGGTCCATCTGTTTTCTGTGTGCACGGCTTTTTAAAAATGGTGGGAGCTATTTCACATGCATTCGACCAGTCAGCATACACTTTTGTCACTGGTAGTTCCTATTGTGCTGGGTTAGACCCTACTCTGAAGTAGTCGTGATTCACCTCTCGCAACACAACATGCTCTAAACACACCTCTTAAGCTCACGCTCACTGGCCATTTCGCTTTGAAAGTGTTGCGAAATGTTAGTCTGACGTCGTCATACTCTATTTTAGTCAGAATATGAGTCTGATACTGCTCCATTGGGCTGTGATTATTGGGGTGTGATTCAACCGAACCAGAAAAGACCTCAATTGTATAGACTTACAACCAATCAGGGCAACGGAGTAAATGACGTATGTTGAGCGACGCATAGTAGTGGGAAGTTTTACGGACTCAGATCTTTGAATCTCGTTGAGCAAAATGAAAAAAAAAAGTCATTTAGTTCATTTCAGCAGAATATAATCCAAATGTCACATGTTAAATTCCCCAACACATCTAATACTTATGCAAACGTTGATCACATTTGTAATAAAAAATAAATTATAGGGTAATGTAGCCAAGGCCAAACTTTAAGTAATGATTCATTAATCGCTTAGCTGGGTCTTCAAGCTATGCAGTCTGTTCGTTCACCTCACCTCCGAGGTACCCGAGTCATATTTAAAATTAGTTAAAAAAGAATGAATCGTTCTTGAACAACGCATCACTAATGCATAACTTAGGGAACTGAATCTCTAGTTCAGTAGTCAGGGCACTGATCAGGACACAAGTCAATGGGCTGACTCCTTGATACACTACTGAACTAGGGAGCTGATTAAGACGCATCCTTAGTTGTCAACAGTACTCAACTGGACGCACGCTGGAAGAAGTAGAAGGCTACTACAGTCCAGACTTGTAGGAACCGCTGTGGAGGAGCACAGAGAAGTAGCTCCGGCTGCAATGTTCTTCCGCAAGACGCATGCAGTTCTGTTTATTAACCGCTAGAACGCAAATAGCTATGGACTGCAGCTTTAAGTCATAAATATTTATTAATCTACAGTCTAAGTTACTTGTGTTTTGGACTAGTCAACTAACATATTTGTCTGCAATGTAACAGGTCTTCCTCTATTTTAAGTTCTATCACTTCCAGGTTGTTGTGTCTCTTAACAGTTTGTTGATGTTTTCATTTTCTTGCATTAATGATCAGCAGTCAAAGACTTTTTTACAACTCAATGCTGCAAATGACCAGTCAAAACCACAGACATATAATCATTTTCAATCCCAAAGATGAGAACGGTGGGATCGGATGTTGTGGAGTGGAGAAGCACAAACACTTTACATGTCTACATACTTTAGAAAGCCCAATCTGATTGTGCACCTCATCTAAAATGCGGTGCAGGGTAATGCACTTGGTATTTCAGGCATGTGAGAAATGAATGCTGATGTATTGGTGGTCTAAGCCAGTCGTGCCGTTTTGCTACGACAGAAGAAGCTTGTGGTCTCGCATTGCTTGGCATTAGTTCGAAAATTATTTCTTTCTATCTCTGTATGGTTGCTGCGCCTGATTACGTCAATTATCTGCAGAGAGACTGACCCGTCAGTGATTCAGTTCGGATGGCATTCCCCTATAGTTTGGCCCTCAATGGCATCTCTGTTAAGTCAAGACAGTGACACTGTGGCCCTATGCTTCTGTATGCATCACACTTGTGTGTGTGTGTGTGTGTGTGTGTGTGTGTGTGTGTGTGTGTGTGTGTGTGTGTGTGTGTGTGTGTGTGTGTGTGTGTGTGTGTGTGTGTGTGTGTGTGTGTGTGTGTGTGTGTGTGTGTCAGACAGCTGCTGCCACACTTGGAGGGGCCTCTTCAATTTCGTCCCACCCTGTACTCACTCCCTCTCCCTCCTTATACTCAAACACATTCATTTTACGTACTTCTCTTGGAGCTGAAGGACTTTTAAGAAGAGGACTTGGCCCGCTCTTGAAACTCAGTAGAAGTGTAAGGGAGTTTTGCAAAAGGGTCAGTTTGGATGTCTTCAGGATTTAAAGGTGACCAGCTTTGGCTCCCATTGTTTTTTGGGAAGCGGAGCATCTCACACACGCTCCTCTTCAGAACAGTCTCTATCTGAGAGTCTTTGGCTTCTACCGGCTTTCTGACATTAAACAAAATGGAACAGGCACTCACAAAAGGTGGCTAAATACTACGCTCTCTGTGCCTGCACTGCTTTCAGGAGCCGGGACTCAAGGTAGGATTGTTGAATCACCAAACCAGAGTAGTATGGCTGGATTGGTGTCATGTGGGAGTGTTATTGTCTGAAATGAGGACATCTTTCTTTACTGACGAAGGCGAGTATGTCTGCTAGATACCAGCATAGAGAGAGAGAGAGAGAGAGAGAGAGAGAGAGAGAGAGAGAGAGAGAGAGAGAGAGAGAGAGAGAGAGAGAGAGAGAGAGAGAGAGAGAGAGAGAGAGAGAGAGAGAGAGAGAGAGAGAGAGAGAGAGAGAGAGAGAGAGAGAGAGAGAGAGAGAGAGAGAGAGAGAGAGAGAGAGAGAGAGAGAGAGAGAGAGAGAGAGAGAGAGAGAGAGAGAGAGAGAGAGAGAGAGAGAGAGAGAGAGAGAGAGAGAGAGAGAGAGAGAGAGACCACTTTTCTCCAAAATGAAGAATTTTTTTTACCAAAATGAAACAAGTCTAACATTACTATTCCCTTCATATTTCTCTGCATGCTGCATGAATCTGTTTAAGTCTATCCTTGTACTTTTATTTATTTATTTAAAAACTTTTAAACATTTTTTACTATGGCCTGGACGGAGTAAAGTAAATTTTTTTAGGGGACAGTGACAAGTACGAGTGTCCAATAATAATAATATAAAAATCTAGTTTAAAAGTCTTAGAAATGTAATCCCTGTATTCATGTTTGTTTCAAATATTGAAATAATGAAAAACTTTTATACAATTTTCAATTAAATATTTGAATTGAATGACTCGATAAATGTCATGTGGTGTAACTACAGAATTTTCCTACACCCTAATTCCATGTCTTATTAATTATTTTCGAATACATTTTTTAAAACCCTTTTCAGTTAAAGAATTATAAATAGCAGTTTTTAGAGGGTTGCACCACTGGACATTTTACAACCTGAACTAAGCTTGCTATGTCATAAGGAGGTTGAATTATCAGATATTTTAGGACACCTTGACAGTTGACATTCCGCAGGAAATGTCATTTCCGGTTTTATGTTTCTGTACATTGTTGCACCACATGACTTTGTTGGTCTCATAATATTACTTTGATTTTGAGGACAAAAGGTTTTTCAAATGTTTTAGTTATTTATAATAAACATAACTGTTTAACTGCTTGTTTTTTGTTTTTTTTCATAAGAAACAATAAGAATATTCCAAAACAACACAATTTTTCTGGAACCAGGACCTTTTTTTTTACTTTATGCCACAAAGAAATATCCAAATTAATTGAACTTATTGTTCATTATGTATTTATAATGTTTTAATAAAGTTTAATGTAGAATTGTTTTAATAAATTCCTGATTTTGGACAAAAAAATAATCTAACTGACCCTTAAATAGTATTTTATTGTCTTATTAAATTTTCTCTCCCATTGTGTTGGTTTTAAACTTATCAGCGTTCTTCTTATTTGAATCAAGTTTCCCTGAATGTTCACGGTTCACTGACACAGTTCTCTGGAAGATCTTGTGTTCTGTCTGTGTCGCTGTACCCACGTAAGATGATCCATGTGACAGGTTAGCCGGGGCTCTCTTCTGCCAGTAAACATACACATGCACACACTATCTGTGTAATTTGAGCTGCGAGTGCTTTGTTTTGAAGCGGCGTATAGAATCTAAGAGGCCTCTGTGTTGGTTTAACTCTAGTAGAGGAACAAAGCCGAAGCTGTTAATTGGATGACTTGTTCCGTCGCACTCCCTCTGACACTTTTTTACTTATAATTGTTTAATCCTAAATCTATATTGCAAACAAAATAATCAGCAGATTGAAACAGTCTGAGACTGTTGAGCTTTCCAAACTTAATATGGGTGACATGATGCTCGGATGATGCATCACTGGGACATTTAGGTCACGTCACACAATTAGATCTATCATGCTGATCAGTTGTTGAGTGTCATGTTATGTGTGTGTGTTTGGTGTGGTGTGGCCGGGCTGTTGCCGTGCAGTGGGGTGATATCCAGAGGGCCAGAGCTTGGCTCTCTAACAAAGAGAACCCTGTGGATGGAAAAACAGCTGAGAGGGGGTGAGAGAGGGGGTAAAGTACAGCATTGTTAATCCCCTCCAAACCTGATGGTAAAAAAATAAACAACAACACAGATTGAGCATTCCTGGCAGTCTGGTGGTTTAATGACAGAAGCCTGTGATCTTTTCCTCAGGGTTAATTTCCTAATCTTACTTAAGACAGAGTGGTCTGTTGAAGTTTAAGGGCATATCTAAGCAAAACCTTTTTTCTATATTTAAAACCTTTTATTATATCTACTGGGGTTGTGCATGAGTAATTAAATCAAATCATTTATTAAATAGTCACAACACTATTCAAATCTTGCAAACTGATTTTCCTTTGCCTGTCATTGGTATAAATTCCATGTACGTTCCTTTGAATGTACTTTTAATGTACCCACCTAAATCTCTATACTTTACATCACATAATTAGGCCTGCATATTCATTAAAATAACATTTTTAAATGTAGATGTTTTTAATGTTTTTAGCTTACATGAGCTTATCTGTTGAAACTTGATTCATATCTGAGAATTTAAAAAATGTAATTTATTTTATTTTTTTTGTACTTTAATTAGAGCTATCGATTGCCCACAAAAAGTAATTAATTCAAAAATATAATTTTATTAATAACTTGATCAATCACATTCTCCAGGCTGGTCACTACCTTGCAGCGTAATTATTTATTCAGTTCAATCCATCTTTATGTGAATGGTTGTCATTTCACACTTCTTTTTTTTCCCCTCTACCTGATGAATTTAACCTCTCATTCTTATTATTCTTTTCATTTTCGCATAACGTTTCCCTCTATTATTTCATTTCTACCATGTTTTGCATCCACCCGTCTGATAGATGGCTTTTTGTAGGCTAGTTTATAAAGACCCCATCGCTTTTTCACAATCCGTGACATTTTGAACTTTTTTGCATTTGCATTTTCCCTCCATTTTAAATGAGGAAAAACATGCATATTTAAGCTGTAATTGTCAGTTTCCTCTTTTAGCATGAGTGTTTTGCAGGCTTTTGGGTGGTGTTATATTAAAGTCTGTCTGCAGAGAGTTTAGCCAGTATCTCCAGGCAAAGTTTTGAGTGGATTCTTGCCAGAATGAGTCTGTAAGATCCCACGGCCTCCACTGCATGCGGCTGGATCAACAGGATCAGGTGTCACAAAAAGACCTGCAAGGACTTTTCTGGGACTGAAACATCTCTCATTGTTTTTCCTGCAGTTAGTTGTTGTTCATTTGGTACAGTTCTCATGTAATACATTTGCATAACAGCATGCCTATTCCAGAGAGACCAGTCTGAAGAACTGCTTGTAGACTGTGGATATGTTAAACTCAGACTAAACTTGTTCCAGTAGATCTGTTTGATCCATGTAGAGATAGAATGATTAGGAAACATACCAAAAGAGCAGGAAATATTTGCGTTTAAAAAAAAGTTTTGACTTGAAATAGTTAAAATAGCCTTTTTGATTAACTGTTTTGCATTTAGCAGACTCTTTTATTCAAAACATTACCAAGATGGCTGTCGATTGAACTGACTTGACTCAATGGTACATAATTGTGAAATAGTTAGGATAATCATTCAATGGCTTCTCCAACCAGTCATGTGAATGGTTGTGCATGCAGTGTAATTGAAATAGTTCTCCTCTATCCTTTCAGGCATGGAAGAAGCGATGGTTTGTTCTGCGCAGTGGGAGGCTGACAGGAGACCCAGACGTACTGGAGTATTACAAGAATGACCATGCCAAGAAGCCCATCCGCGTGATCGATCTGAACCTGTGCGAGCAGGTGGACGCCGGTCTCACCTTCAACAAGAAGGACCTGGAGCACAGCTTCATCTTTGACATCAAGACTATCGACCGGGTCTTTTACCTGGTGGCAGACACCGAAGAGGAGATGAACAAGTGGGTGCGCTGCATCTGTGATATCTGTGGCTTCAACCCCACTGATACAGAAGGTAAATCATGCCAACACACACCAGAGATATCTAGGGATGAGAATTGTAAGGAATTTTATTATTATTATTTCAAACAGTGTCAGTTAACAGTTCTTTAGTACTTTTGAGAAAGATATTAGGGCCGCCAACAATTCAATCCAAATATTGGCTATAAATAAATATTAAAGCTACACTATGTAACTTTTACGTCCACTAGAGGTTGCCTGTTCAAAACAAAGGCGTAGTTTGATAACGCCACATTTGAGCGCAGAATTTATCAATGCCTTCTAGAAATCAAATGTTTCTAGTTCAACAGGGACGCGGCTCGCACGTGAGGCTGTTGTGTGTGTGTGTGTGTGTGTGTGTGTGTGTGTGTGTGTAGACCCTGCAGGCAGAATGGTCATTCACTGTAATGCAGATACAAGATCGAAGTGCCAAAGCCTAAAGTGCCCCCCTAAATTTGACTCATTGTGGCACCTTAGGTCTGCGTCAGCTCAGCTGTATTGATCTCAGAAGCTGTCAGCTCACTGTGGCTTTCTTTAGAAGTTATGTGAAATCCTGAATCCTATATATATATATCAAATAGTACAACTGTAAGACGCAAGTTACGGCTACACCAGTGCCTCTTGACTTGAACTACTGTAATGTGTAATTGTGTTGTGATTGTTGCAAGATCAGGTTTTCTTGCAGCACTTGCATACACTGTTGATGGCCTGCTTTTCATTCCTTTCCATGCAAGTTAACAAAATATGTGTTTGCTACTACAGTTAAATTAAGGCATAGTGTGTGAATATTAATTTGGTCATGCATGTGTTGCTTAGTAACCTTCTGTGAGCGTCCAGTCGAGTAACTGAATATTCATGAGCTACTAATTATTTAGTATTAAAATGTGTGTAGTTATTAAGTAACATTGGCTAAAGTACTGTAGTTGTTTAATTAGTAAAAGCTGAATATTAATAATTTTTAGTTTGTAATAAGTTCATTAAGTGTATTCAGTAGCATATTAATTTGACTGTGGTTTAAAAAAGGTTTGAGTATGAGTAACAATTACTGACACCCCAATATATATGTCATCAATTGCTACTCATAACAGACTTTATTCTCAAAACCTTTTTTTAAAACATTGTAAAAAATGAATATAAAAAAATATATTAATATATTGATATTAATAATATATCATATCAAGAATTTTCCAGTTTTAGACGTATCATTTTGTCTATTTTGAGATGCACAGGGGTTCGCCATTATAAGCCACCATCACTAAACAGGGTACTACTATGAATGCAAATATGTAGGGGGGTTTTCCAGGGCTTGGATGATTCAGCAGCAAGCCTGACAAACAAGAGCGGGAGGGGGAGAAGAATGAGGGAAGGAGGAAAATGGGAAAAAAGTGAAGAGACAGAAAGAGATAAAGTGGCCCTGACAGCCTTGAGCTGCCTGCACTTAGAGAGAGTCAAATGCAACCCAGTGAGTGAGTGGGTGTGTGTGGGTGTGAATGTGTGCGCGCACAAGTGGTGTGTTTGTGTGCGTTTTACTGAATAACTGAAAGCAGAGTTTGAAGAGAGACTTGTACAAAAACACGCACAACCACCCCATCAGCTGCACTCCACTGACCTTGAGAGTAGGCTGTTCAAAGAGAGATGGAAATAAAAATAAAAAGTCAGAGATAAAGAAAAGCTCTTTTAAAAGAACATAGACAAAAAGCTTTACAAGTTATCCTAGATGGCACATAAAAACCGAGACTCCGTCATGGATTAGTGGCACTTTCTTATTAGCGTCTTGTATTCAGGGTTCCTCTCTACACAGTTCTGCATGTTCACACGACATGTGTAGGATGCCAGCCTTAACCTTGATCAGTTCCTTTACAAAAACAAGTATTTCATTCTCCCTTAAAGTAACATGGTCTTTTCTGCTCTTGATTTTAATCTCATCTTCAACATATCTAAATAATTGGGCATCATTTGGCCATACAATACAAACTTAAAGACACCATGAAATCAGATGAAGAGTTTGTGGTTTTTAGTCAATATATATTAGCTTTTAAAGGAATTTATAGCATATTAAAGGAATATACTTATTTTCCAACTCCCCTACAGATAAAAAAAAAAGAGTTTTACCGTTTTTGAATTCATTCAGCCGATCTCTGGGTCTGGCGGTAGCACACTTAGCACAGCTTAGCATAGATCATTGAATCAGATTAGACCCTTAGCATTTCGCCCAAAAATGACCAAAGAGTTTCTATATTTTCCCTATTTGCGATTTTCTAGGCCGATATGGCTAAGAACTATACTCTCATTCCTGCGTAATAATCAAGGAACTTTGCTGTCGTATAATATAAAGGTCAATTATATTATGCAGCGCCTGAAAATAGGCTAACTTACGTTAACGTAAACAACGTGACAACCTGATTGAACAGGGAGTGTGCTGGGACTATTTTCAGGCACTGCGTGTACAGGTACTGGTCATATAATTCGAATATCATCAAAAAGTTGATTTATTTCACTAATTCCATTTAAAAAGTGAAATGTGTATATTATATGCATTCATTACAGACAGACTGATATATTTCAAATGTTTATTTCTTTTAATTTTGATGATTATAACTGACAACTAAGGAAAATCCCAAATTCAGCATCTCAGAAAATTAGAATATCACTTAAGACCAATACAAAGAAAGAATTTTTAGAAATCTTGGCCAACTGAAAAGTATGAACATGAAAAGTATGAGCATGTACAGCACTCAATACTTAGTTGGCGTTCCTTTTGCCTGAATTACTGCAGCAATGCGGCGTGGCATGGAGTCGATCAGTCTGTGGCACTGCTCAGGTGTTATGAGAGCCCAGGTTGCTCTGATAGTGGCCTTCAGCTCTTCTGCATGCTTGGGTCTGGCATATCGCATCTTCCTCTTCCTCTTCACAATACTTCATAAAGGTCAGGCAAGTTTGCTGGCAAGTCAAGAACAGGGATACCATGGTCCTTAAACCAGGTACTGGTTGCTTTGGCACTGTGTGCAGGTGCCAAGTCCTGTTGGAAAATGAAATCTGCATTTCCATAAAGTTGGTCAGAAGCAGGAAGCATGCAGTGCTCTAAAACTGCCTGGAATACGGCTGTGTTGACCTTGGACCTCAGAAAACACAATTGACCAATACCAGTAGATGACATGGCAGCCCAAACCATCACTGACTGTGGAAACTTTACACTGGAGCTCAAGCAACGTGGATTATGTGTCTCTCCTCTCTTCCTCCAGACTCTGGGACCCTGATTTCCAAAGGAAATGTAAAATTTATTTTCATCAGAGAATATAAATTTGGACCACTCAGCAGCAGTCCAGTCCTTTTTGTCCTTAGCCCAGGCGAGACGTTTCTGACGCTGTCTGTTGTTCAAGAATGGCTTGACACAAGGAATGTGACAGCTGAAACCCATGTCTGGCATATGTCTGTGCGCAGTGGTTCTTGAAGCACTGACTCCAGCTGCAGTCCACTCTTTGTGAATCTCCCCCACATTTTTTAATCGGTTTTGTTTCACAATCCTCTCTGTGGTTATCCCTATTGCTTGTACACTCTTTTCCTTCCCTTCGCCTCTCTATTAATGTGCTTGGACACAGAGCTCTGTGAACAGCCAGACTCTTTTGTGTCTTTCCCTCCTTGTGCAAGGTGTCAAAAGTCATCTTTTGGACAACTGTCAAGTCAGCAGTCTTCCCAGTGATTGTGTAGCCTACAGAACTAGACTGAGAGACCATTTAAAGGGCTTTGCAGGTGTTTTGAGTTCTGATTAGAGTGTGGCACCAGGAGTCTTCAATATTGAACCACAATATTCTAATTTTCTGAGATACTGAATTTGGGATTTTCCTTAGTTGTCGGTTAGAATCATCAAAATTAAAAGAAATAAACATTTTATATCAGTGTGTGTAATGAATGAATATAATATACAAGTTTCACTTTTTGAATGGAATTAGTGAAATAAATCAACTTTTTGATGATATTCTAATTATATGACCAGCACCTGTAATTAGTAGATGTACACATTTTTTAAATTTTGGAAAAATAGACCAAACATGTTCACAAACCATTTTGTCCAATCAAATTTTCCTTCTCTCAATAAAACCTGTAGCCGATTAGCAAGAAGGGAAGCATCACATGGACTATGGGTGCTTCCGGAAACTTCAGGCAATGCCTATCAGGCAATAACTTTGCAGGCAGCGTTTGCGCACAAAGGTACACCACGAAACTAATTTCAGACAGACTTCGGAGGCAACGGTTTAATGATCTATAGCAAAATAAAGAGAACTTTGGTGATAATGAAGCGAATATTCAGTTACTACAACAAGGGTGGAAAACGTTCACCAACCACCAACTGCAACTTTCAGATGCCATCTTTATTTTTCTAGCTCAGCTGGCACAGAATGAAAATCACAGGATTGTCCGATATCAAAGGCAACGAAGAATACATCTAGTTGCCTTCAAAAATCAATCAGATAAAGGTATCTCAGGAGACAGGAAGTTTTATCAGTTTTCGGTCACAGCCTATGATTTAACTTAAGCCTTTTGTCAGTCCCTTCAATAATGATGTGTTCACGCATGTCGTAATTAACATAATTACAAGATGGAAACCCATGACATTTTTTGAGCTCTCAGAAAGTTCTGAGTTTACAAGTTGTAATTACAAGTTCTACAAAGACGTGAACACTCAGAATTTTGTGATTATGGTAATTCAGACATGTCCGTCACATGTAAACATAGGAAGTATATTAACACAGGAAGTAAAACTGCACTCGTCAAGCAATTTCATGAGGTATTCAAGTTCTTTTGGTTGCAGTATGTAGCTTGCTCTTGATTTCCATAAATAAATGCAACATTTAGTTTAAAAATAAAGGGAAAAATGTTTGCAATAATACACTTACATTGGATGTGCATTTGGAAAATTGCGATAAGGCAAATCTTTAAATCAAGCAGGGTCAAGACCTAACTAAATAAATGGCATAGAAGACAAAGGCATTATTTGAGAGAAAAAAAGAATACCTACATACATACATACATACATACATACATACATACATACATACATAAATAAATAAATATACCTCTCTACCATACATCTCAGTTTCATTTGCTCAGTTTTGATAAAAGCTGTGGTACACTGAGTTTGACCTAATCTTAAGTGTATCTCAAAGCTTATGATCTCAAAAAGTGTGAAGCCTAATGTTAATCTCTCTGTTCTTTCTAAAGATTCTGCAAAGGTCTCTCACCAAGTAAATGTGCCAGGGGGTCTGGTGGTGGATATGGCACCTAGTGGAGGCCCAGGAGGAGTCTTAGGGGCTTCTGCACTGGCCAATATGCCTCCTCCCTACCAGCCCGTCAGCATTAGACCCCTGGGGTCCTCCTCCAGTCTGGATGAGCCTCAGGACTACCTTTGGCTACTCAACTGTGAGAGCAAGAAACCTGAGCCTAACAGGTAAAACTTGAAACGCATCACACTATTAGCTATTTTAGAATATGGCTCATCCAATAATTTGTAATGTAGGTCTGTTACTGTTTTGAGTTTGTTGTATTAAAATCAAGTGTTGTATAAAGTGAATGCCACCCACCTCTACTAAGAGGTACCTCAGTCCATTCAGGTGCTATGGGTGAAAATCTGGATATATCAGGGGCTCATTTGTGTGTATTTGTGTGTGGTGTAGTCCAGTCGCTCCTCTTTCACTAGGGGAGGAGGAGCAGGAATACCTGCTTTTGGAGGATTGTGAGAGCCGGAGCGCTGCTCCTGACAGTCAGTGAGTGAAGAGCATCAGTGTGAAGAATACAGTACTAAACCACACACACATTTGGCCAGCAGCCAAATGCTATTATATTTACCTGAAAATCTGCACTTAATACAATAACTTACTAAAAACAAATATTTTACTGTGCAAATGGGTTGGTGTTTTGTGCTTATAAGTCCATTTGTGCTTATAAGTATGTATGCATAGTTTTAACTGGGACGTGTGTGAAATGTGATGTGCATGGTTGTGTTTGGCACTAACTTTGCCAGTTGTAGCTGTATATCTATAGCTCTTTGAAATACTTAAAGCTGCAGTCCGTAATTTTTTGTGTTCAAAATGTATATAATGAGCGAGTACATCATAAATCCATTGTCCAAACCATGTTTTTGTCTGTTTATCCTGAATCACTACGATATACCTATAATTATTGTTTATATTCACACTATTTTAGACTGGTTCAGGTCGACAACGCTGCGGAGTAGCACAGTACCTGCATGACTCATCATAGACTAAACTTGGACTATCGGCTCTATTGCAGTTACGCTCATGTGATGTTGCTGTGCTGCGCGGTCACGAAAGCGCATTTTTTGCATGCGTTTTTAAGCAGTGCGGTTTAAAAACGAGTGATTTTAAAACCATTGAAGCGCGGTAAGCGGCGAAAGACAACTCATTCCAGTAAATGCAACATGATGGCGCTGCTCATAGAGTGTGTGAGAACTGCTTTTTGTTGACTAATTTGGCTAATTGGAATGATTAAATATATATACCCGTGTCAAAGTGACCTTGTATTTGCAAGTAAACAATGTAATTCATGTCTTAAGTGAACGTAAACATTTAAGGAACATTGGATCCATGCAGTTCACGTTAGATCTGTGCAGTCGGTCTTAAAGTGACAGCATCCAAATTTACCTGCTGACGTAATATTATGAATTTAAATCAAACAGCAAAAAAAGAGAAAATCTCTCCCTGCTCTTGAATGAATCACTATTGTAACTTTAATAAGAATAAATGTATATTTAATTTACACAGTAAAAACCATGCAGCATTTTTTATAGGCCTACATTTATTTACCGGTACTATAGATTTCCTATTTCTAGTGCTTGAAGTTTTTCAGATAGTTTTTCATTTGTGTCTTTGTACTAGTATTATTTTTTATTAATTATATTAAAAATGGTGACAAAAAATAACTATATCATGATATATATTGTTATCTTGAAATAAACTTACTCATATTGCGATATAATATTTTAGTCATATCGCCCATCCCTAATTACACTGATAATGAGCGTTCTACATAATAATTAATTCCCTTTACCTTCCAACAAAAAATCATCAACTGTGCATGAATGGTCTTAAAATCTTCCCACTTTGTGTATGCCAAAACAATGTTTACACGTTTTTAGTCTACGCCAGTCTTTGTCTTTTGGCTTCAGACCTTTTTAGCATCTTTGGCATGACATGACATGACAATAGGTGTATTCCATTATGTAATTTTCACTCTTCACATTATCAAAATACACTATGCTACTACTAGAGTATCTACAGAGGCTGCAGCCAATGAGCACAAGGATTATTTTCATCGTTTAGTCTTTATCTCATTTGTATGTACACCATTCAAGTGACTCGTATTTATTTATTATATACTATTTATTTATTTATGAATCTATAAAACTTTTAAAATTAGCACAACTATTGAATGCACCTTTAATTGCCAAGTTGCTTTGTGATAACTTGTATAATATTGTCATCTTGTTATTATTTCAAAATAAAACCACTTTAGGATTAATATCCTAATATGCAGTAATGACTGGCTGTCTCGACATTATACATTTTTCATGCTGGTTTTTTAGTTAAGTCTAATATGTATTGCGATTTTTTTTGTTGTTGTTGTTGTTGTTTTTTTGTTGTTATTTTTTTTGTTTTTCATAACAAAAAGTTATTTTCAGGCAGCATGATGACATGAATAGCGTGGTATGTGTTTGATGTTTTCATCTTTGTATTGATGAACAGCAAGTTTGTTGTAATATATATTCAGTTTGTGTTATTTAACTGACAGTCGGTATCTCACACATGGGCTTCTTTGCAGAGGCCATGGCGACTGCTCCAAGTCTACCTCTTCCGAACCCGACTGTAACGACAACCTCCCTTCCCACTACACACCCACCTCCTCCTCTTCCAAGCACGCCTCGGTCAATGGTTTCTTTCCTACCCAGCATGCTGCTGGGCTCTATGATTCTCCTCCTTTGCGCGGGCAGTCGTTGTCGGCCGACTCGCAGGGTCTGTACCTCCTTCCCCGAAGTTACTCTCAGGACACTGTGCTGCTGCCGAAGTCGGCATCCTCCCCTCTTGCTCCTGACAGTGAGCCTAGTGAACTCTATGTCTTTAACACGCCTGGTCGTAAACCCTCCTTAGAGGCCCATTTGCGGAACTTGTCGGTCAGCTATGATATTCCACCCACACCTGGAAGCAACTGCACCTACCAGATTCCCCGTACAGCAGGGGTGGAGGCTGTTTCAGGGGCCTCAGACGTGGTACCGCCTCCTCGGCCGCCCAAGCCTTTACTGACTACAGGATCAGTGGCACCTGAGCGGTCGCCCACGGACACATATGTGGTGCCACGGTCAGTGTCTGAGACTGATGGGACTTACTGTGTGCCGTCTAGTGCAGGAGGGAACAAAGCACTAAGAAGCAACACCATTGGTACAGTGGATTCTTCACGCCTGCGTAAAGGTAAGAGGATATGAAAATATAAAAGCAAATGTGTGGTAACAAATTATAAGCTACAAATCTAAAGAGGTCTAATTATGAATGCAGGGAATGTCACTTTGGCTTCTAAATAGCGTGCATATATGTAACAGCAGTATGTTAAAGGGTTACTTCAGCGATTACCATTAAGCTTTGTATCAGTAGAAACCCGGGATTATATTCAAATTATCATACTTTCCTCCCTCATATGACCCTGAGACGAGAGAATTATGTATTTTATTTCTGGAAAAATTCTTCTGATGACGCAAATATCGGATTAAAATCAATCGGAGGATTTTTTGTCCAGAGGCTAAAGACTACAGCCAGCAGGAGGCGCTATTTCCACATGTTTTCAACATCACACTCACAGCACTCGGCTTGGGGAGCTGTAGGGATTCATGTAAACGGAGCGGTGGAGAGCAAAGCGAGTGTTTCAACTTTTCAAATGAACTTCCTATGAAAGTTAAGCTTCCAAAGACATGAACTGAAAATGCGGCAGACTGATCGCGTGCTGTGAATGCAGCCGCAGCCACAAATCCTACGATTACCTCAGCTCATGTGATGAATGTAATCGGACTCCTACTGCGTTTGTGCTGTGACGGCCCACGACACTCGTTCGGCTCACTCACATTATATCGAACAGACACGATCAGTTTTTAATTGTAGTGTCTCTAAATGAACTGATTTTATGAAAAAGAACGCGGTGGGCAAGTGATCCAGTAATCCAGTAGCCGTGACTAGAGTGGCCTGGCAGGGCAGCGAAGCAGTGCGTTCTGGGAATTGTTGTCTTTCATCCCCATGAGACAAAAATACATTTTCTGTGTTTTCTCGGTCTAGAAGGCACCAAATTCAAAATTAATTTCTACTACATTAATGACCCAGTTTAAAAACAGATTCATCTTCCCAGCGCTGAAGTACCCCTTTAAATACTAACTAAATAATGGTTGAGTAAATGGAGACCAGATGTTTTTTTTGTATAAATAAATACTTACTAGCACAACTGTTTTCAAAATTGATAATAATAAGAAATGTTTCCTGAGTACCAAATCAGCATACTACAATGATTTCTGAAGGATCATGTGACTTAAGTCTGAATTAATGGCTGCAGAATTAATTGCTTACAGTTATCCGCACATGGATAAATTACATGTTAAAATATATTAAAAAAGTGAACAGTTATTTTAAATTGTAATATTTGAAAATATTACTGTTTTATTGTATTTTTGATCAAATATTCGAGAGACTGACCCCAAACTTCTGAACGGTAGTGTATAATAAATATTTATATTATAAATAATTGGGACTGTAAGGTACTTTGCACTGTAGTAATTTACTACAGGTTTACAAAAGTTTCTTCTGTCTGTTTGACAGATATGACCAAATCGGTCAGTGTTAAGCATCCTGATTAATGTACCTGGTGTATTAATGGGATGGGATCACTTAGAATTTGCAAAAGACACAGGGCCTAGGGCCAAAACCTAGATGATATTTAATTATATTATGAATATTCATATAGATATAATTCTATATGAATATTAATGTCTGCACTCTGGGTACCTTTATTTTGGGATCCTAAATCTTGATAATTGTCTTATTGTTTCGCAAATCATTCTCAGGATATTTTAATAGTAGGCCTGTAGTCATGAGTGGGGCCCTCTAGGGTTGTTTGGTGGTATTGCGAGAGATTGTTTACATACACTACCTTCACATTCCACCCTCCATAATAATGCACCATCATATGCAAAAGAAATGTGTGCTTTTATACAGTGCATTAAATTGACCAAAAGTGACATTATAGACTTTTGCATTGTTATGAAAAATTCTATTAAAAATAAATGTTATCTATTCATCAAATAATCCTGAAAAAATAGAGTTTTCAACATTGATAAGAATAAGAAATGTGTCTTGAGTGCAATTTTAGCATATTAAAATGATTCTGAATGATCATGTGACTGCTGAAAGTTCAGCGTTGCAATTAGAGGAATACATTTCATTTTAAAATGTATTAATTACAAATCAGTTCTTCAAAATTGTAGTAATTCACATTATTACTATACTGTTTTTACTATATTTTGGATCAATAAATGCAGCCTTGGTGAGCATAAGAGAGGTATATCATTTTTATTTTTGGACAGCATTCAGTTATTTTCTATTTATTTCACAGATTACGGATCTCAAGACTGCTATGATATACCCCGCCCCTTCCCTTCAGACAAAAGTTGCTCGTTTGATTTTAATGAAAGCTTCAACAACTATTTTGTAAGTTTCCTTACCTAATAAACTTTATCTATTCAAAAATGCTATGTCCTGTCTTTCAAGAGTCTTGAGTATCCCCTAACAGTTCCTTCCCTGTTCTTGGATGCATGCAGAAGAATAAAGGCATGATGCCAGTAGGAGGTGTTTCCACCGAGGAGATGGATGAGAACTATGTGCCCATGAGTGTCCACTCTTCATCACACCACCGCTCCGGCAGCCTATCAGAACCCATTCAGGAGCCCAACTACGTGCCCATGACCCGGGCACAGTGGAGTTTTCCTCTCTCGGAAAACAGGTGCCCCCTCCAGCCCACATGGGCTTCCGCTCCAGCCCCAAGACCCCTCCTCGCAGACCAATGACCATAACCGAATGCCAACCGCCACCTGTAGACCGCAACCTCAAACCTGACCGTAAAGGTGAGCCCTGAGGTTTGTTTCTTTTGTGGTGTGTATGATATAAGTGTGCGAGTGTGTACAGTGCTTGCATCTCTTCAGCACAGCAACTCTCATTACCACATTTCTCACTAACAGGTGCCGGCCCATGCTTTTGAAACATCTTGTCCGCATGAAACTAACATTTGATTTAGTTCTCAGACTGTTCGTCGTCATACGCTCATAACTTGCATTACAGATCTTTCAACTTGCTTAGCGAACTAGTCCACACTGCTGTTTCAGTGGCCTTTGCCTTTTAATCGTTAGCATGTGACCTCACAAATGAAAGAAGCTATTGTTCACAGACTCGGAGCCCTGGGCATGAGGGAGCCTGTCTGCGCAGTTAGCCTGGAGCGGTCACCTCTGTCCCCATTGTGCCTTAGTGAAAGACCTCTTTGATGGCCAAACCTGCAAGGGGAATTTCAATCTGGTCTGAGAGAAAAAGAGGATGTGCTGAAAGTTGCACAAGCAGGCCCGAAACATCAGCAGCCAGCTGGAACAGCACTATTGATCCTAACATTAAAGGCAGCAGCTCTCTGCGCTCATCCGAAACCATTCTGTATCTTCAATTACACATTACTGTTTCTGAGCGCTGACTAATGCAAGTTACATGCAGAGATGCACCGCATGGCCATAGCTATGTGTACACCAAGTATAATGAACAGGTTTGGTTATTTCAGCGACACCTTTGACTAGCAGGTGCATAATATCAAACAGTAATGCAATGTTCTTGCAATGTTCTCAAAAATAGAATTAGATATGCTACTAAACTACCGTGAAAACACATTTACCAAATAAATAGCTTGATGCTTATAAAAAAAACATCTTGTGAAAACATCTTGTGATGTTGCTTCAAGTCATGTGACTAAATAATTAGTTCTGATGATTGGCTAATATTACCTCTGAGAATCTGTCACAAATCTGACATAAAGCATCTGCCATCGATCACTAGCAAACCTGAAGCGTGCTCTTAATGACATTTAATGCATTTAAAGGCACAATATGTACGATTTTTTAAATAAAAATTTAAAAACCCACTAGAACAGTGTTATATATTTTGTTGACTTTGTGTACTTGCATTATCCCAAATGTTTCCAAGAATGATTAAATCCAGAGAAATAAGCAATTTTAACTAGGACACGGACCATGTCCGTGCGTCTCTTATCAATGACATCGTACCTGTGCTACTCTCGTAATTTGTAGAAACCATGTGAACGCCAAAGATGCTTTGATATATTTGTTTTATTAGACAGGTGAGCAACTGTTTGGATACATTCATCCACAGTAAACTAATCATTGTTATATAGCTCAACACAGTTAGTCTTATTGTTTAAATCTCATTTTCATGATTTATCGCGAGTACCATGTTTTACTACGCCTAATATTGATCTAGCTTACTGCAGTGTGCAACAAGTGTCGAACGCACAGATTAGCATTACAACATAACTTTCAACACACACAAATGTTTCTAATATGATAAAACAGCGCTGCGTTACCTCACATGCGCATGACCGGAAGAGGCAGAAGTGGGCGTCTGCGGCATAACAAAAGCTCCACTGATCTCGTGCCGTTTTTCGCGCTTGTCTCTCATTAGCAATCGCTCCTCATTCCGCTCCAACGGCTTAATAAATCTTTAAAACATTTGCTCGTTCATGATAATGATTTCTGCCTGAGTCCCGTCAGATTCTTTTCCACCGGCTGTATCGGTGAAGACTACAACTCCTATGATTCAGTGAAATCAAAGTGTTATCAAGCTACGCCTTTGTTTTGAATAAGTGACCTATAGTGCGTGAAAATGACACATTGCGCTTTTAATAAAAGACCTCAACTGTCATTTCAGTTCTTTATTCATGACCATTTTATTATTTTGGATAGAAAACTGCTTAATGTGCTATTTTTTTAATGATTTTCTTTTTATAAATGAAGGTAGGGTAGGGTTTCTCTAAACATGGGCCAAGCACAGTTCTCACTGTTCTCTCATCATTCTCAAATGTCCAGTGTGTTGTAAAAGGAGTCCTTTCTGTCCTCTCTCCAGGCCGCAGCTTTTTGTATTTGTTGTGTATTTGCAAAGCTTTTGCTGAACATGATGTGATTTCAAATGGTTTTGGTGGCATTTTATAGGCAGTTGTCAGGTACTTAGTGTGTTTGTCTTTACTCATTGTCAGTGGCTGCTCTATCAGCATTCTGGCTAGATTCAAATTTTAGTATCTGTTCTGTCTGATTTCTTTCTCTCCCTTTATCAAACTTTTAACATGAACATTCACCTCTCCTTCAATCTTAGAAATAAATTCTTCTTTTTTGGCCTGTTTAATTGTGGTCATCTTCACTGTTGACTTGTGATATTTTCTTGTGGCATCTACATGCGTACAGCAAAAACAAATGTTGGTTTAATTTTTCTAAAATTGCGAAGACATTACTGAACCCTTCTGTCTGGCTGAGCCACATGCTGGCGTGTCGTCGGTTGGTGTGAATGCTTTACTCACCCACGTGTGTCTGTTTAACCCTGTGCATGTCTCGCCCAAGTCCATCTTTGTGGGAAAGCCTTGTTCATCGCATGTCTTTAAATGCATGAAGAGTTGTTGCCATGGCAGCAGCCCAACACATATCTGTGCGGAAAACGAGAGGAGGCACGAGTGATGGAGGTGGCCGTGATTGTGATAAATTGCATGGGTGTGAAGTTTAGAAGACAACACAAGACCGATTCTTCTAAATAAGACATGTAACAAAGAAGTTTTCTCTCACCAATTCAGGTCAGAGCCCTAAAATAAACAGAGCAGTCGGTCTTGAGCGAACCGACTCCCAAACCATAGGTGAATTCTCAAGACGGCGTAAGGGTACGTACCTCGACAGAATGCTACTCTCATTGTCTGGGGTGTATTTTTTTGAAGGTTCCAGCAAGCTCTAATTGTGAATAACTTATTGTATAAAAAAATCTGGCCTAGAAAGGGCTTATACACTGAGAAAATGCTACCTTCACACAGCAAAAGATATGGTTCTCTCTTCTGTAGGTAGCTGTTAATATTGTGTGTGTGTGTGTGTGTGTGTGTGTGTGTGTGTGTGTGTGTGTGTGTGTGTGTGTGTGTGTGTGTGTGTGTGTGTGTGTGTGTGTGTGTGTGTGTGTGTGTGTGTGTGTGTGTGTGTGTGTGTGTGTGTGTGTGTGTGTGTGTGTGTGTGTGTGTGTGTGTGTGTGGTGTGTGTGCATGCATGCGCACGTGTGTGTACACATGACACCTAATTTTAAATCTAAATATAGTAACATAATAACAATTATGTTTTCAGGTATTTTAAGTTATCATTAAGTTTGTAATTTAGTCAAAATTTAGAATTTTAATGTTTGCCATTTATTGTTTATCGGCCATATCATGAAAATTATACTGGTGCCTCCCTAGTACTAAATACAGTTCTGTTTACACACAATTTGGTTATAAATGAGAGTGAGAAATGCATTTTATACCCGAAGTGATACATTTCCAGGACTTATAATCACATATTTTACCAGATATTTACTTTAGCCACTGTTATTCACACCTTTATTGAATAAAAAGCACTTGACTTAAGCCCAATTTATACTTCTGCGTCGAGTGTACGCCGTAGCTGCGTCGTACCCTGACATGCACCTCTCCAAAAATGTAACAACGCGTTGATTCTACGCGGAATGTAAGCGCTGTGATTGGTCTGCCAGAACCCCTCCCTAGGGTGTACACATGCTCCCTCTGCATGTTTAACTGCACGTCAACGCGGACAAGGACGCAGAAGTATAAATGAAAATTGACGCGTAGAGGCTACGCTGCAGGTCTGACACAGAAGTATAAATCAGCCTGTCATACAGTGACAGTATTCAAGCTTAAAGTGCTGCTGTAAGTTGTTGTATGATCAGAACAATCTGACACAATGCATTTATAAAAATGGCTTCCAACCCCAACCACTAACTGTGTGAACATTGGCCATCATACAAACACCCACAACTTCACTACCTGCAGTGTGTGGAGGAACTTTGTGTGTGGAGTTTCTACTGTTGTCTATCCATTGCATTGTATGTTGTGTGCACGGATAACGGTCCCTCTGAGGACTCTTGGATTTGTTTCTTAAATGGTTGGTCAGCTGCTTAAGGAAACTAATTTGTGATGGTTGAGGTTTGTAGGTTCTGGTTGAGTGACGCTTGTGCTTAACTGGTGGAGGGAAGTTAAAACACTTGGTATCGCAGGTAAAACTAACTGATTAACATTTGAGTCTCTGCAAACACCTTTCACTTTCAAACCGCTCACTGACCCCACGAGTCATAAACATCATAAACACTTAACCAACACATTTGCAGAAAACATTTTTGAGTCATATTGACAAGAGCTGGCAGTGGGTGGATGAATCCTATCATGACTAACAGTCTGAAGAGCAATCCAGGTGTCTGGTTAGAATCTTGGGAGCTTCCTGATGCTGCATCAGGATATCTGCCATCAGGGTGTCTAAAGAGATACACTACTGTTCAAAAGCTTGGGGTCAGTAAAAAAAAAAAGATATGGTGCTAAAGTAACATTAATTATCATTTTTGTAAGTTGTACTGCTGAATATTTTTGTGGAAACTGTATTATGTATGTTTTTCTGGATTCCCTAATGAATAAAAAGTTCAAAAGTACAGGATTTATGTGTAAAAAATATTTTATGGTCAATTTAATCCACACTTGCTGAATAAAATCATGAATTTCTTGACCAAAAACCCTGGCCCACCACAAACATTTGAATGGTAGTGTATCTGCTGTTATTAATGTGTGTTAAATTCCAGTTAGAATTTTAGAAATAGCATTGATAAGCATTGGAGGTGAATGTCTGTCTTGAGATGTTATCTATTTGGGTTTGAGACGTTATCTATTAGGGTGCTTTTTAGTTAAGGAGGCTCTGATGTAAATATGCAGTGCCACATGTTTAAATTAAATGCTATCAGAGCAGTGCAATGAAAAAATACTCTTTGAACCTTTAGATTGAAACATAAAAAGTGGTACAATAATATAACAGCTGTCCCATATAGATGAATCACCATCTAGTGTTGAAATAAGTACCTTTTTAAATCCCTCAAGCCACATTATGTTCCCAAAAAGTTCAGTTTGGGCCTTGAGGTGCATACCAGTCTGTGCTCTCTTCCCTCACACACTGGCACCAGCTGGTGTGTGTTTCAGCCAGCTACAGCTACTCCTCAGTTGCCAGATTGGGTGCTTCTCAGCTCAGCAAAGTTGTGGGCCAGCTGTGATAACTGAATCAGATGCTTCTTATATGAGAGAAGGCAGAGAAGAGGATGTGTGTGATTGTCACTCGTTTTTCCCCTTCATCTAGCTGTGGCCCTTTAACTTTTCACTCAGGTGTGATTTCAGTTCTAATGACTTGGTCCTGTATTTTATTTAAGTATGTTCTTAAGGAAAAAATTGAGTGAAACATACTCGTCTCACTGAGGAAAGGGTACTTGTTTACTTCTCACTCCCATTATGTACTAAATATGAGATATCACCCTCTGCTGGCTAAACATGTAGCTGCATGTGGAATTCCTCACTTTTATTTTTATTTTAATTAATTAAATTAAGTGTAATTTGTTTTGTAAATGAATATTTGTTTCAATTAAAGTTTAAATAAGCTAATATGAGCAACCCTCATAAATTATGCAAATTTGTTTTTAAACAATTAAGTAATATTGAAGTTGTCCTATTGAATTCATTGCAACAATTTATGTATTAATGTTTTTATGAAGAATTTTCTTGTTTAACTCTTTCCCGCCAGTGTTTTTCTTTTCTTTTCTTTTTATTAATATCTGAACATGCAATGTATAAAAAAAAACAACAACAACAACAGAGCCTTTCACATCTTTAAAAAATAAATAATATATATGCCACGGCTATATATATACAGGTCCTTCTCGAAAAATTAGCATATTGTGATAAAAGTTCATTATTTTCCATAATGTAATGATAAAAATTAAACTTTCATATATTTTAGATTCATTGCACACCAACTGAAATATTTCAAGTCTTTTATTGTTTTAATACTGATGATTTTGGCATACAGCTCATGAAAACCCCAAATTCTCAAAATGTCAAAAAATTAGCATATCATGAAAAGGTTCTCTAAACGAGCTATTAACCTAATCATCTGAATCAACTAATTAACTCTAAACACCTGCAAAAGATTCCTGAGGCTTTTAAAAACTCCCAGCCTGATTCATTACTCAAAACCGCAATCATGGGTAAGACTGCTGACCTGACTGCTGTCCAGAAGGCCATCATTGACACCCCTGCGAGAGGGTAAGACACAGAAAGAAATTTCTGAACGAATAGGCTGTTCTCAGAGTGCTGTATCAAGGCACCTCAGTGGGAAGTCTGTGGGAAGGAAAAAGTGTGGCAAAAAAACGCTGCACAACGAGAAGAGGTGACCGGACCCTGAGGAAGATTGTGGAGAAGGACCGATTCCAGACCTTGGGGGACCTGCGGAAGCAGTGGACTGAGTCTGGAGTAGAAACATCCAGAGCCACCGTGCACAGGCGTGTGCAGGAAATGGGCTACAGGTGCCGCATTCCCCAGGTCAAGCCTGACCTGGGCTACAGAGAAGCAGCACTGGACTGTTGCTCAGTGGTCCAAAGTACTTTTTTCGGATGAAAGAAAATTTTGCATGTCATTCGGAAGAGTTTGGAGAAAGACTGGGGAGAAGGAAATGCATAAATGCCTGAAGTCCAGTGTCAAGTACCCACAGTCAGTGATGGTCTGGGGTGCCATGTCAGCTGCTGGTGTTGGTCCACTGTGTTTTTATCAAGGGCAGGGTCAATGCAGCTAGCTATCAGGAGATTTTGGAGCACTTCATGCTTCCATCTGCTGAAAAGCTTCATGGAGATGATTTCGTTTTTCAGCATGACCTGGCACCTGCTCACAGTGCCAAAACCACTGGTCAATGGTTTACTGACCATGGTATTACTGTGCTCAATTGGCCTGCCAACTCTCCTGACCTGAACCCCATAGAGAATCTGTGGGATATTGTGAAGAGAAAGTTGAGAGACGCAAGACCCAACACTCTGGATGATCTTAAGGCCGCTATCGAAGCATCCTGGGCCTCCATAACACCTCAGCAGTGCCACAGGCTGATTGCCTCCATGCCACGCCACATTCAAGCAGTCATTTCTGCAAAAGGATTCCCGACCAAGTATTGAGTGCATAACTG
The DNA here is from genome assembly GCA_023029165.1 of Gobiocypris rarus. Classification (NCBI taxonomy): domain Eukaryota; kingdom Metazoa; phylum Chordata; class Actinopteri; order Cypriniformes; family Gobionidae; genus Gobiocypris; species Gobiocypris rarus. The sequence continues at coordinate 32,075,086 of CM040914.1, forward strand.
AACATAATTATTTGAAGGTTGACTTTTTTTTTTATTAAAAACACTTTTCTTTTATTGGTCGGATGAAATATGCAAATTTTTGAGATAGGAATTTTGGGTTTTCATGAGCTGTATGCCAAAATCATCAGTATTAAAACAATAAAAGACCTGAAATATTTCAGTTGGTGTGCAATGAATCTAAAATATATGAAATTTTAATTGTATCATTACATTATGGAAAAAAAATTAACTTTTATCACAGTTTGCTATTTTTTTTAGAAGGACCTGTATATTCTAGCTTCATGCATTCTTTTTATTAACACTTGTGGGTAAGTTTAATTAATAATAAAAAAAAAAATAACAAAAAGCTGAGAATATCCTTTTTGGTCAAAGACAACATGTTCATAAACAATGCTCCTATTCGTTGTTTCTGCTTCTTCTTCACCTGTGTTTTGATCTGGAGATTGTGTACTCTTAAACTGGTGTTTTTCCTGCAGTTAAGCCGGCCCCTTTGGAGATCAAGCCTTTACCTGAGTGGGAAGAGTATACAGCACCGGTCCGTTCCCCCGTGACCAGGTCCTTCACGAGGGAGTAAGTGTTGGGCATGTTTCCTCTGAAACAGATCAGCAATTAAGCATGGTTCTGCATGGCCTCCACGCAACAGACACCACAGGCTAAATAACTAATCATTCATGCATTCCTGTAGTCTTGTCCTAACATGCCATGATAGTAAAATAGTAGTGATGATAGTAAAATGTCACCATTAGATTGTTCATAAGTTATTTGACTGTCATCGCTACCTAGCACCACATAATCGCAAAAGTGGTAGTGGTGACAATCCAATGATGCCATGAATTGTGTTCTTGAATTATTTATTGAGGTAATACTTTGATGTAGGTGCCACGTGGCTCGAGTGTCTGAAAGGCTGTTGAAAGTGTGTGTGGATCTTTTTGACTGCCAGTGTGTTTTGGGTTCCGTAATATCAGCTAAAGAGGTCCAGCTCAGACTATGCATTAATCCAGACAGCCAGAGTTTGTGTTGCTGTTCTTTGTTTGTGTGTGTGAGCGGCAGTGTAAATGTTGTCCTGCTGCTCAGCCCCTCTAGGTGTACCACGGCCCCCAGACCGTCCTCGGGGCATAGCACTGCCTCCAGCAGCGACTCCGACGACTGTGAGGAGAATTATGTAACCATGCAACACGCTAATATGTCTTCAGATGAACCAGTATGTAAAAAAAAAAAAACACCACAGCAACTGTTCCACTTAGTTAAAAATATACATTTAATGCTGTAAGGATTAGAATATATTCAGTGTGTGTGTATATATGTATAAAAAACTAAATAAACTTTAGAGGTAATTGATCTACACATACATAAATGTTTGAAAGTTTGGGGTCGGTATGTTTTTGAAAGAAGTCTCTTTTCACAAATATTGCTGTATTTATTTGATCAAATATAGTAAAAGCTGTAATATTAATACTAATATTAATACTGTTTTCTATTTTAACATATTTTAAAATGTAATTAATTTCTGCGATTGCTGAATTTCCAGCTGCCATTACTTCAATCTTTAGTGTCAAATGATCCAGAAATAATTGTAATATGCTGATTTGAAACATTTCTCATCATTATCATACTTTAAATACTTTTGTCAGTTCAAGAATAATTTATGTCATTTTAATTCCATTTTAAAAGATCCGTTTAATGAAAAAAGTCTTACTGACCCCAAACCTTAGAACGGTAGTGTAAGTAAAATTTATTTAAAAATATGAGAGCAACATTAAGTGATTCTTAGAATTCTTAGTTTTCTTTCATATTTTTTTCAGATTTGATTTTGAAATAAACATTTTGTCATTGATAAAAAAATTTCAAAATACACATAATATATGTATATGTATTCAGTCTATTCAGTGTTTTTTTTATTTATTTTTTATTAAAGGAACACTCCACCATTTTTAGAAATAAGGCTTATTGAACATCTTTCCTACATTTAGATACGTAGGCAAATGCATTTTTGTCTCAGTGCATGCATTGTTTTAGTTTGGCAGGGTCGCCGCTAGCTTAGCTTAGCATAATGAATGCCTAGAAAATCGCCCAGTCTTAATCTGCATCGCTATTTGTATTCATTGTGAATACGCAGGCCACAAGAAGTAATTAGGTGTTTTTTTTTTTTTTGGATCACTTTTAATTCAGGACATGCTAGCTGGCAACATAGGATTCCATGCATTATGCTAAGCTAAGCTAGTGACGATCCTGCCAAACTAAAACAATTCATGAACTGAGACAAAAATGCATTTGCCCACATAGCTAAATGTAGGAAAGATGTTGAATAAGCCCTATTTCTAAAAACGTTGGAGTGTTCCTATAAGGACAAAGGCTAGATTGAGAATGAAATTACAAGTTCCCAGAAATCTTAAAGGGGTCTTGAATTGAGAATTCCAATTTTTGACATATAAGAGGTCATTGTATATCTGTACGTTTCAGAACTCAAAACAACTTTTATTGAAAAAAAAAAAACTGCCAAAACGACTCGTTTCAAATCTTTTCATAGTATGACATCATAGTGCGATGAAAGACTGCCTCTGCAGAAGATCAACGCCTCTTTAGCCCCGCCCACAGTTTTGCGTATGTTGTAAGGGGAGTAAATACGAGAGAGATGCAAACACAGGATTACTCGTGTAACAAAATGAGAGATGCCTCTTAGAATTACAAGATATTGTGGCAAAAAAACACGTTCTTTGCATTGCCTTCCTTGTGATCCAATCATTAGGAAAGCATGGATGAACTTAGTTTTTTTATAAAGATCCACACCGCATCAGTAAGACACTGTTTATTTGTTCGCTTCATTTTACTGCGGATTCGTTTTTAAACAAGACCCAGTCTAGAAAAAAAAACTATAAAAAAAAATATATATAATTAAATAATTTGATTAAAATAAAATAGTGAAGCAATAAATAAGTAAAATGATTTAAAAAATAGTTATTAATCAATTAAATTAAATTAGATTAAAATTAAATAAGCAAGAAATAAATAATACACATAACAATACATTACTACATTGAGGAGAACAAAATATGTAATAATGTAACAAACAAATTTTAGATTTATAATATTATTTGTTTGTGTATATTGAGTGTTTATAAAAGACAGATGCCTTATACATTTTAGAATAGGGGTTCCTCACACAGGGATGATCATATTTGGGGGTCCGTGGGACCTAAAAGATTAAAAAACCCTGGAATATAGAACTGGTTGAGGTTATAAGTAATAAGTAATGCAATACTTTTTAGAGAGAGTAATTAATACAATAATTGACTATGAAAATGACAGTGTTCATTCATAATTCATATCCTGTCTATAACTTCAAGTATTTAAACTATTTTTCAAAACCAAGACTTATAATTATAAAGCATATGTAATACTCATGTATGTTTCACAGTTGGCAAATATTTAAACTATGAAAACAAGATAAATGCTTTTATTTTTTTAAACACTAATGTAATATAATAACTTCCTCACAAATACATATGGAATAAAATAAATATAAATAAAGATGATGAATTGTCGCAAACTGGAGTATCCTTGGAATTTGACTCAGTATTCAAATATGATGATTCGGGACCAGACTCTGGCTCAAATACAGGTCCTTCTCAAAAAAATTGTAATGTAATGTAATGATAAAAATTAAACTTTCATGTATTTTTGATTCATTGCACACCAACTGAAATATTTCAGGTCTTTCATTGTTTTAATAATGATGATTTTAGCATACAGCTCATGAAAACCCAAAATTCCTATCTCAAAAAATTAGCATATCATGACAAGGTTCTCTAAACGAGCTTTTAACCTAATCATCTAAATCAATTAACTCTAAACACCTGCAAAAGATTCCTGAGGCTTTTAAAAACTCCCAGCCTGATTCATTACTCAAAACCGCAATCATGGGTAAGACTGCCGACCTGACTGCTGTCCAGAAGTCCATCATTGACACCCTCAAGCGAGAGGGTAAGACACAGAAATAAATTTCTGAAACGAATAGGCTGTTCCCAGAGTTCTGTATCAAGGCACCTCAGTGGGAAGGAAAAAGTGTGGCAAAAAACGCTGCACAACGAGAAGAGGTGACCGGACCCTGAGGAAGATTGTGGAGAAGGACCGATTCCAGACCTTGGGGGACCTGCGGAAGCAGTGGACTGAGTCTGGAGTAGAAACATCCAGAGCCACCGTGCACAGGCGTGTGCAGGAAATGGGCTACAGGTACCGCATTCCCCAGGTCAAGCCACTTTTGAACCAGAAACAGCGGCAGAAGCGCCTGACCTGGGCTACAGAGAAGCAGCACTGGACTGTCGCTCAAATTTTGCATGTCATTCGGAAATCAAGGTGCCAGAGTCTGGAGGAAGACTGGGGAGAAGGAAATGCTTAAATGCCTGAAGTCCAGTGTCAAGTACCCACAGTCAGTGATGGTCTGGGGTGCCATGTCAGCTGCTGGTGTTGGTCCACTGTGTTTTATCAAGGGCAGGGTCAATGCAGCTAGCTATCAGGAGATTTTGGAGCACTTCATGCTTCCATCTGCTGAAAAGCTTTATGGAGATGAAGATTTTGTTTTTCAGCATGACCTGGCACCTGCTCACAGTGCCAAAACCACTGGTCAATGGTTTACTGACCATGGTATTACTGTGCTCAATTGGCCTGCCAACTCTCCTGACCTGAACCCCATAGAGAATCTGTGGGATATTGTGAAGAGAAAGTTGAGAGACGCAAGACCCAACACTCAGGATGATCTTAAGGCCGCTATCGAAGCATCCTGGGCCTCCATAACACCTCAGCAGTGCCACAGGCTGATTGCCTCCATGCCACGCCACATTCAAGCAGTCATTTCTGCAAAAGGATTCCCGACCAAGTATTGAGTGCATAACTGAACAATTATTTGAAGGTTGACTTTTTTTGTATTAAAAACACTTTTCTTTTATTGGTCGGATGAAATATGCTAATTTTTTTAGGTTTTCATGAGCTGTATGCCAAAATCATCAGTATTAAAACAATAAAAGACCTGAAATATTTCAGTTGGTGTGCAATGAATTTAAAATATATGAAAGTTTAATTTTTATCATTACATTATGGAAAATAATTAACTTTTATCACAATATGCTAGGACCTGTATGTATGACTGAATTTCGCCGGTTGCCATTTTTCAACATCTGAAGTTTTCAAAACAGTTCCGCGTGTAATGCCGGGATGTTGAAAATTATTATATTTTTACTTACCCAATCATAGCAATGAGCGTTTGCTTAGTAGTGTTGAATACAGCCCTCCTATCAAAACACAGTTTTAAAGTGAGGGTCAAAAACACAAAATAGCTTATTACTTCTAAATTGTTTTTTTATGTAAAAACTAAATCTTGCTAAAATGATAAGTTGACCTCAGGGATCATTATAACATTAAAAAAAAAAAAAAACAGTTCATGACCCCTTTAAGTGGTGGGTGGTATTTTGTGATCTGTGAACATACTGGATAGAAGGACCCCTCGCTGCTTTATCTACCTTTTACTTTTCTTTTTCCTCCATTTTTTTTCCTGCTATTTTTGTTGTCTTTCTTCCATTTCTTTTTTGTTTCCTTGGTTCCACGTCAAGGGCCATCTTTGCTGTTCCATTTTGTGTTTATTAATGTGATTCTTTTAATGAACCATTTTCTTGATGTGGAGCGTTTCGTGCATGGCTTGTTTTGTTTGCTAACATGTTAGCATGTCAGCTGTAAAATAGCTAGCAAACAGCTTTACGGCTGTGATAACACTGCAGAGTGTGGCTTTTGATGCACTGGATTCAGCTGCCAATAGGGAAAGCCCTTTCTCTGCCTCTTTTTTTCTGTTTCTCATTTTCTACACTCTGTTCCTTGCATTCTTTTATGGATCCTTTTGTCTGGCTCATCTGTGTTTTGCATTTTTCATTTCTAGTTTCTCTGCTTGCCTTTTGCTGGTTTTTTTTTCCTGTTTACTCTTTGATTTTTCTGCTCCTCCTCTCCTCCTTGTTCCTCCGTTCTGTAGAGAGGAGTCCTTCTACTGTACAGTTCCCATCACTCCTATAAAGAGAGAAGTGTCAGATCTAGACCACCTGGATGAGGTGAGCAGGGTTGCAAAAGTGGACCGAGCTTAGTGTATGACCTGAAAAATTAATCAAGAATCACCATTAGACAGTTTTTTGTTCTTTTGGGTATAAAATCATGTTAATTTCAACATGACTGAAACCTAATTTGAGTGTAGATGAATTTTAAATACAGTACTTGTCAGTTCAGATTTTGTTAAAATTAACTTAAAGATGATAATGTTTCTAATTAATCTGTTGTTGTTTTTTATCAATTATATACAATATGCATTATATTAGCAATGCAGTGTTGTTCCCCGTGACAGTCACTTGATGATTTGGTTTGTATCGAGTTAGTAAATAATGCAGAGGGAAATAAGGATTCAAACATTTTGAAGCACGTACATCAAAAATCCACATCATGCAATACACACCTATTACATTTATGACCCCCACCATTGAAATCTATGTAAATCATTTTGCAAACGACACTTGTAGAGGTCTGCAGACTGTTGAACTAACGGGGCATTATTTTGAATTACTAAGATGGATCATTAATGAATTATGGAGCTCACCAGTCAATTTGAAACCGTTTAGAAAGTCTTATTTTTCTCTGCACATTTTGCAGACATGATATTGTGTACGCAACTCAGTACGGATTTAATCATCAGAACGAGAGTTGGGTGAACAACTGCATGTAGATGGGTAGATTATAAATGTAAAAAATTCTGACTGTTTACTTACATCACCTAGTAGCATTGTCGTAGATTAATATACCAGTAGCATAAATCTTTTAATAACTAATTCTGATTGCAACATTGACTCGGGTAAACTTTTCCTATTCTACTTTTTTTGTAATAATTTTTGTTTATTTGTTTGATACCTCAGAACATGAAGTTAGGAGCACCAATGAATGCTGATGGAGGAGGGAGTCCCATGGTGAAGCCCAAAGGAGACAAGCAGGTGGAGTACCTGGACCTCGACTTGGACCCTGGGAAATCAACTCCTCCTCGAAAAGTAAGATATGACAAATCATTTGTGTGAGATTTTAATCACCAGGAGTCAGACTACCTCATGCTTTTACTGTCTGCTGACAAGCCTAACAATGGGGGGGCATTATACTTGTTGACACCAGTTCTATTATCTCCAGGCTTTATTATTTTACACCTACTATAGTTTTTTTTTTTTGCCAATATATAGCAGGAATAAAATCTTTTTTTCATCTTGATGGAATATGGTCATTCTCTGGCCTCTCTTATTAACAAAATGTGTTATACATCAGTTGAGGATTTCTGAGATACTGGAACATTACTTCTGACGTCAAACTATTATCCCTATCCTCTAATTTCTAGCTTTTTAAAGAGAGAGACCCTGTGGTGGAAATCAAGTTTTTAATGTTGTTTGTATGACTATGTGGTGTTTTAATATACTTTAAGACAAACAATGTGAAAAATTCATAAGTCAACACTATTGCTGAGTATTTTCTCCTTAAAAGTCCAGTGAACCAAAGACAAAAACACAGATTGAAGTCACTGGTGTTATGCATGTCACAAACTACCTTGTATCCGTTTACTACAGTAACAACAGTAACAGTTTACCAAGGGTGGTCATGAGTGAGTCGAAGCAGGACTAATAATGCATATTCATAGATCCATGTATACTAAATGAAGCAAGGGTGTAGTTACATTCAAGCTATTTTAAGGCATGAAGAAGAAAAAAAAAACATTTTAAGTCATTTTGGTGATCAAATATGAGTTTTAAGGGATACAATTATTGACTACAGGGGGACTTTAAAAATGCAATTATCCCCATTCCTTTATTTAAAAAGTTAAATAGTAATATTCTCTAATTAAACTACATCCATGTCATGTAGCTTTTAACTGTTGCTCATTTAAGTAAACTAGGGATGCACCGATATTACAATTCTGATACCCATAAGCCAATACTTTAATTTTATACTGATATCAGATACTAGACTGATAACTGATAAATGGTCGGATATAAAATTATTATAACATTTTAATTTTAAATGCTAAAAGTGAATTTAGGAATTGTACAATATGAAACATAAATATTTTGAGGATTTTATTAAGATTACAATGTACAGTGTTATAATTGTTACTGATACTGGGGAAAAGAATCATAGCATTTTTATTTTTTATTTTAGCATCAACAAGTACTGGTACTTTTGGCAAGAACTGTTTTGACTGTCTGTCATATGTTCACCTTGCAGAAGAAGAGCAACGGGACTGGTATTTCAGCATCAGACGAGCGGGTAGACTATGTGGTGGTGGATCAGCAGCGAACGCAAGCACTGAAGAGCACACGAGAGGCCTGGAGCGACGGGCGGCAGTCGACGGAAACAGACACCCCCACCAAAGGGGCCAAATGACACCCATCTCTTTCCTCTTTTCTGCTTGGCCAGGACTCGCGGGAGGCCGAGGAATGGAGGACACTGCACATGCTCTGAACCTCCTATCCGGCCTCCACGTTTGATTTTAGATATAGCTGTGTGACAGCGACTAGGTCACAGCTCCCAGATCAGCTAGTTTACACTGCTTCCTGCTAGATGACAGCACCCACGCAGGGGAGAGCTGATCCGAGGGATCCTCATGTATAAGCTGACAGACTCAAAGTAAGATGGACCGAACTCTGCACAGTGGCTGAAGGACTCGCCAAGCCTTATTGGCTGAAAGCCCGGTGAAAATAGCGCTAACAGAGCAGCATTATTCGTACTATAAGGATACCCACTGCCCCTCACCCATCCATTCAGACAGTTTCTGAATTTTGGATATCGTTTTTCCCCCATCATGGTGTTAAAGCACATTGTTCCATGGGCTTGGGGTGCATCAGGTCTGTTGAATTTGTCTGTCCTCATGGACTTTTGTTTTGTTTTTACAATGTTCCATGTTCACAAAACTGCCAAGGTGGGTTTTTAGGAGTCTACTTTTTTTCTTTTTTTTTGTATATAGTTCAATGATAATCCAAAACCTTTTAACATCTAGGTTTAGTTTTTTCCCCATTTCATTTATTCTTTTGGGCCTCAAGTGTAATTCGGTAGTGCAATCAAAAGGTTTTGAGTTGCTTGAACCGCAAATCTACTAAGGTGAAAGAGTTAGTTTGTTTGAAAATGATTTTCGTTTGCATTTAAGACAGCAGGCAGACTGTATAAAGTGTTATGTACATGAATAAAAGTGTCCTTTATTTGTATCTAATATCTAGTATGTTAAGGCTAAGGTGTGGATTCTGCAGGATAGAAGTCTACACGGTCTGAGATGGTATCAGAAACTATGAAATGTTATCGGTGGAATCAGGAACTGTGATCGTTTTTAACAGAGAAGAGAATTCTCTTTGTGTGTTTTATGTTTTTATTTTCTCTATTTTATTTGATTTTAGTCTCTCTTTTTTTTTTTTTCAAAGCAAGGTATCAATTTACAAAAAGTGCTGAGGTCAGGTACTCACTGAAAGGTTTAACAGATTTCATTAATTTTATTTTATTTCGCAGCTATAGATGACATCTTTAGTGTTGCAGTATGTTCTCATAGAAACCTTTTGAAATTGCTTACGATGCAAGATATTATTACAAAGGCTTTGTGCTGTATGAGATGCCTTCCCGGAGGGGAGGAAAAGCCGGTCAAGTAGTTTCAGGAATTTTATTTTGTTTCTGCGTTCTCTGTGTGACTGCTCTATCAATGCATTTTATTGCCACTTCGATAATTTATTTCAGATGGAGTTCCACAGCTCTTGGAAACTAATTGCCTTACCATTGCAACTTTTTTTGAATGTTGTAAATATGATCCGTTCAGTGATGTTAGCTCATGTCAGAATACATCTTTTCAGAATACATCAGCATAGAACTTTACTGTGTGTTTAAAATAAAATAGCTCTACTAACTACCATTCTTAAGCCAAGAAGACACTATCCATGTGTTGCAACACCGTTGGTGGCTTCTGCTATATATATTGATACAGGCTTTTAAAGCATGTCTTTTGATTCAAAGCTGTGCCTATATGGTTTCCCTTCTACTCAAATTTTTTTTTTTTTGAGTCCCCAGAACCTGATGCTTTATATCTTTTTTTTTAATGAATCTGAAAGAAAATGTACATTTTAAAATAAACTCAATAAAAATGATACTTCAGGAGATTACTGCTGACAATGCAACTAATGGAATCTGTGATGATTTGTTTTCAATACTGTTATTTCAATTGCACAGAATATTATGGGTTAATAGTACACCCTAAATGGTGTCCTGATGGATATCTGTCCCTGTAAGTGAGCCTCAACTGAAACCACAGCTCTTTTATCAATGCATTTGGAATTTGTCTACTGTTTACTGCATTCTGATGAGATATTGCCTGAATTGCCTGAAACATGATACATATTTAATGACAGAAATTCAACTGGTCACAGGTTATAGAAGTAGGCATTTATATTTTTAACACGTAACAGGCACTTTATAATGAAACAAGTATCCAAGTATCTTGACAGAATTCCTTTCATCAGCAAAATAGGGAAAAAAGACATTAAATAATTATCACAAAAAAAAAAAATCATATTACTAGATTTTTTTTTTCAAACACAAGGCTAATGGTATATTAGCTGACATAGACTTTAAAACTGTTGGGTTTCTAACTTTTTTTGTTATTTGATTCCAGTATACAAGTTGAGATATAAATTACAAAAATGGTTTGTGTCTGACAGATGAGATGTTAATACATTGAAAAATAACTAACACTAAACAATAAATTGAAAAGTATCACCAACTGGGAAGCCACAAAAAAAAAATGCAAGTCTAAAAGTATACTTATTAAATTCAGCATTCGTTGCTTCTATTTTGTAAATCTGTAATGATTTTTTAACATGAAAAAAAAAACAAAACATTATGTACGTGTGGTTCACAAGTTTTCAAGTTTTATCAGGGTGTATTTTATAATATACTACCTTTTGTTGACACCAGTCTCTCCTTTTGACATCAAATAAAGAATAGGCAACTACGTATGTACACACAGAATTAATGTGTGATTCTGAACCACATTTTAACATCCTGAAAAGGTATAAAAATAAGTACATTCTGAATAATTATGAATTTGAACATCACGCTCCCTTTGCATAGCAACAAACACTTCGATCATGTGGGAACGCTGGCCTGTGCTCTTGTACACCGCAGTTCATGTCATGGAACATATAAAAATAGATACATTTATTACATAAATGTTTGAAGAAGCCAGTTCTTGCATCGTTCAATTTGCTTAACAAATCTCTCTCACACACACACTCAGAAGAAGAACTGTTACATATCGAATGAAATTAAAATGGACTGATAAAAAAAAAAAGACTTAGTGATCCTGAACTGATTTAAATGTTTCAAATTGCCTGGGTAACTGCTGAAATTGCTGGTTTTATCTATTGATGCCCAACATATGCCATTTAAGAAGTAAATTTACCATTTTTATTTTTATATATTTATTTAAATTAGTTGTCGAATGGGTACAATTTAATGGGTTGATTTATATATAATGGAGCAATGCTTATTACATTTGCAGATCATTTGAGTTTGACAAAAGCTGAAGCACAGATTCACTCTGTTTGTCTGAATGGGTTTTCTGTGGCCAATTCTGGCTATCAGATCTACCGATTGGAGCACGCTAAAATAAAATTAGTACTACGAAGCTCAAACGTGATCTTAAGTGAAAGGCAACAAGCAACTTCCTTGTAGTTGACCAGGTTGTATGAGGAGCCTTGGAGTCAAGATGTCTTCATTGAAGCTATGAAACCCTCCAAAAATAAAAACATATATTGGATGGTGACATTTGGCTTTAGATCTCAGAATATTTCCATCTCCAGAAATTCAGCTGCTTGACAAGAAAGCACCATGGTGAGAGTTAGTTCTTAAAGAAAAGGGGTGGTTTAAACCTCAGAGCTGTCCACATTGTGTCTTGTGGGCTCCTTGTTGTATGCTGTGCAGGACGAAGTGGAATAAGGTGGGTACTTCTTCTCTTTCCGCTTGCGTCGCATCAAGAGAACCACCAGAACTACAACCAGGCATACCAGTAGGATGAGCCCAGACACCCCGAGCAATGTGGACATGCCAGCAGGAAGAGAGAAATCTGAACCAGGCCCCTTACCCAGGCTCCCCTCCACCAGGGGGTGCTCTACGTCAGTCTCATGGCCCCATGGCTGGCTCACCCGGAGTCGGTTTGAGCGGTCCAGGGCGATATGCTGAATGTTGGTGCCTCGATTATTCTCAGCACCGATGTCGAAAGCTTCTGGGTCAGGTACTGCACGCCGGTTACGGGATTGGGTGCCAGGGTCGGCTACGGCAGAGGATATAGCGTGGTGGTACTCAAGGCTTCTTTTACCAATGCCTCGGTTGGCATTCTCTTTAGAGCGGAGGGTGTAGATGGTGTGGATGAACCATTCCCGGCCAGCAGCGACCTGAGGAATTAAACATTCTTTCTTAATATCCTGGTTAAATAAAAGTGGGCACCTATTGATTTCACTGTTGTTATAAAACATGGCGAGTCTCTGACCTGGAAGAGGGGAGATGATGACAGGGCGAAACCATCTGATCCAGGTTGTCTGACCAAAGGCAGGGCTCCAGCGGTATCCAAAGCAAGGCTGGCATCAAACCGGACATTTCCCAAAAGTTGTGGCCTGGGTTTCTGGCTGAGCTTTGTCCTAAAGTTCCAACATGTTCATATAATATGTTTAATTGGTGACATATATATATATATATATATATTGAAAAAAAATTGAAAAAAAAATTTGCGTACCAGGATCTTGAGTCTGTAAAGCAGGGATGGAGCGTCAGCCAGGCATCCATACTCTTTATTTGTAGGGTTGTACTTTGGCACATAGCCATCCGTACCAGTACAAAGGAACACTTTCTCTATGCTGCAGGAGAAAGAATCACCCAGGTTCTGCACTGGGTCCACCATCACACGCCCATAGATGTTAGAACCTAGAGGATAATCAATTCGATTAGATTAGTTTCACACTCAATAAAGGGACTGAATGAATAATGAATTCGATCCTTCTCACTTAAACTAAATTTTTAAATAATTATATTACCTTCCATGAAGGCAGTGTCCGTGCCATCTCCAAAGCCCATGGAGCCATCAGACAGCCAGAGCTCCTTCTTCGACAGCAGGAACATCTGTGTGTTCAGACTAAACTCTGCTGCTACAGGGTCACTCACCTTAGAGACAGAACAAAAAAGGTGTTCATGCATCATGCTTATGTATTCATTATTATTCAAGATTAGATGAACATGATGTAACCTTACAGTAGGTCTGTAGTTGAATAAATAAGAAACATGTCAACAACTTATTTTCATAATGTAAAGGTAAATGAAGAAGCTGAAACCAACCTGCTGGAAGCGGATGTCCATGTCGAAGGTGAGGGGCTCCCTCGGGTGGCACACAGGGGGTATGCTGAACTCCCCATTAGGTGAAGCGCTACATGGAATCAGCTTCACAGTATAGGTGCCGGAATAGTCCCTCACCTACACATACATAAGATCAGTTTTCCTTTTTAATATTCATACAATGTATAGCCAACATCCATATGACTGACATCATCTAAATGAAATAGGTAAAATATTGGCTTAAAACTTACAGCAAAGTCAGAAACGAAGCTCCATTGTTGCATGGGCTGGTTGTAAGTAGGCTCAGTTCTGACCAGAGAGAGAGTGAATGTGAGTCCAGGGTGGTCCGCTGACATTACCATAGAGGACAAAGTAGTTCCTGAAAGCAAATACACATCCCAGACATGTCATATTCCAAATAAACATAACTTCATTGTTTTTAAGAAACATTCAAATAAAAATAATATTTGCAGAAACTTGCATTCAATCACACATTTTATAATTTACTCAAGAAAAATATTAAATCTATTATTATTATTTAGTATTTTATCTATAAAAAATTAGCAGCATTACGTGATATATGGGTTTTTATCTACAGAAATGATAGATATATCTTGCCAGTCATCGACCAATCAGAGGCCACGCACGAAAAAGTTACTACCGCGTCACCAATATGAAGCAGAGAGGAGAAATAAGAGAAATGTAAACGGAAAGATGAATTGGTGCTGAGGAAGATTTCAACATCTTCAGTTTGGAAGAATAGAAGACAGTAGGACATCCATGAGAAATACATCCCAATGAGGCAAGCTCATTTTTAAGTTTTTCCAACAAGGCGCCACACGAGTTATGAATGGCGACAAGTCGTTGGACTAAAGCGCGCCAAAACAAACCCGGCCCTAACCTAACGTTACTCATGTTTAAACTTTACAGTACATGTTATGTATATTTATAAGCGGAGTGATAAGAGGTCAGATAAATAATAATGAGTTTATTTATACCGACTTTTCGTGCCCATTCTGTGTTAGTAAAGGTGAATGGAAAAATATGCTAAGAAACAGGCTAAACTAAAATACTAATAGTAACGTTAGGCTACGCTTGTTTATCACGAGCTGCGGCTAACGTTACTCAAATATAACATAACGTTAATAATTTTAAATTCTATAACGTGGTTTTGACTGTAAAATGTGTTAACAAAGAAGTTTTGTGTCACCACCACTAGAGGGCAGTAAATGTTTCTGTCATTAGGGTATTGACAGAGGAAGTTTACACTGTAGGCGAATGTCTCTTTGGGGCCAACATGACAACACAGTGGAAGAGAGCTAAAAAAAGAGGGCCTGTCAACAGGTATGTGTGTGTCTGTATTCATCAGCACCTGTGTCTGTGTTTTGGGGTTACCTGGGTGAAACATGACAAACTGTCCCCTGAATCGAGCCTCAGTCTTAAAGTTGACAACAAGACGGCCATCATCATTTATTCTCATGCTGGTGGGATACATCGCACCTGTAAAATAATCACACAAATAACAACATCAGACAGGTTACAGTGACTAGACAAAGAATGATATTGATAAATGTTGAAAACTGAAATCTCTAAATTAATTTGTTTTCATGTCTATTTGAATTCACCATCTATTCAAATTTCTGATGAATAGTGTCCAATACTTATGACATTATTGCATATCTGTACTACCTTGTAGCTCAGCCTCTGGTGGGCTTCCAATACCATCTTGCCATAAGATGGCAGTGTCATACACAAAGGTGAGCCGCAGCTCAGAACGTAGGTCAAAATGTTGCCAGCCACCAACCGCAACGGGAGAGTGGAAGACATAGGACACAAACAGAGGCACCCGCAGGGTTACATAGGACTGAACAAGATTCAGAACCTACAGGAACAGAGAAAAACACATAAAAATGATAAGCAAACACTGTTGGGAGTTGAAGCTGGAAATATGTTTTCATAGAGATTTTCAGTTTCTATATGAAGATGTTTATGCTGAGAATTTACACATATCTCTTTATTTCTAACAAATTGTAGTTCCTGAGATATATATCTATATATGTATCTCTTACTTAGACTCACCAAATGTAGCCAAACATTTTGACAAGCAGCGTAATCAAGTATTTATCATGTAAATAATTATATAAAATAAAAATGTAAATTTATATTCAGCAAGCGTGCAATTAACATGATCAAAACTGACAGTAAAATCATTTATAATGTTACAAAATATTTCTATTAAAGTAAATCCTGTTCTTTTGAACTTTTTAGTCATCAATGAATTCTGAAAAAATGTAAAGTTCCTAGATAAATATTAAACAGTACAACTGTTTTTTTTAATGAGCATAGCTTTAAATGACAGAATCCTGAAATCTGATTTCCGAAATACCTGTCCATCTGTGCCAATCGATCCCCCACAGTCATTCAGCAGCTCTGACATGTCGTAGTAGCTACTGAACTCCCACAGACATGCCTCGAGGTTAAGGTTGCGGTAGAATCGAAGGGAATTGGTGCTGCGCATGGCAACGCTGTACTGGTACGGTGAAGTCTCGCCAATAATTTCTGGGTTCTTTGTGGCATCGGTGATAAAACCATGCGCTGTTTGGATCTCATTGAAATCCAAGAGGTTAGAGCAGCGGTGGTTTCCTACTCGTGTGCCATCTGGACTAAGGGTTAGCTCAAAGTTTGAAAGCGGACGTGTGGAGATAACAGGCAGCATGCCTAAAGAAAAAACAATAAAGATTTATATCCTTTTTTAGACATTTTGATTGACAATTACTTAATCTTGCATTGTTAGTGATGGAGGTGATCACTCACCATCCATGTGCGGCATAGTAACAGTGAGTTTGATCAGATTGGGGTAGTCAGGGTCATCCGGGCCAGTGTAACGGATTTTAGCTGAGAACGGTTCAGCACCCACTGTTCCAGGTATACGAGGCTGACAAAGACCTAAGGATAGCGGACAACTTGATTTAACTTTCAAACTGATTCATTTTCCTAGACATCCCAGAAAATAGTAAAACAAACCAACATACAAACAAAACCTTGTGTTTTGTTGAATTTCGTATTAGTAGTTCTTAAAGAATTGACCAACAGTCCAAATTGTGGTAGTCACAAGAGCCTCACCTTCCTCTCGGTTGATGACCACAATGGGCGAACTGAGCTCCAGCCCAGCATCTCCATTGGCATTGAAGGCTCTGGCGGCACACTGTACACGTGAACCAGCCTGGAAGTAGATGGAGTCCAAAGTGATGGACTTGGTGTTAGTGAAGAAGGTGTTGGTGTCCACTTCACGCATGGGGCTGGTGACTCCATCCGGGCCACTGGGGGCACTAATCATCCAGCGGTACTGAGTTAGTGTGTCATTGATGTTCTCCACTGAACAAATGGAGCCAGTCTTGTCAAAGTCAAAGTATTTAGGGTTGCAGGCCTGATGGAACACAGACACAAGAAAACAATCAGCATTATTAAAGTTATTTGGAAGAATGAAAGAAGAATAAACCTGCAGATATAGGATTCACTTCTAATGATACTTGAAGTCATATATTCCACAACATTCAATTATTGGTTCACTTACTTCATTAAGACAATATACTTTTTACATGGTTTATTTTTACTGTTTATATGGTAAATGAAAGGGAAATTGTAAGAATATAATAAAACATATCTTACAAAGTGATTAACTAGGAACATCATTGACATCACTCACCGTGACACACACAACAGGATAGCCAGTTGGAGGGTGGGGATTGTCTTTAGCCCGAATCGTATCATCATACAGCAGCAACGACACCACCTGAGGCACTGCTGGGAAGGTGACATCAGCCACACTATTCATCTCTTCGATGTAGACAATAGCCTTATTCATCTACAGAAAGTAAGAGAGAGAAAAAAAAACATCAATACAATTTTAGGAACACATGTAAATCCTACAATAATGTAAGCGATTAAAAAAGCAGTTGAACACTGTGAACCCTTCCTTTCAATTAAGGACTTACACTGGTGTATGGGCATGAGTATGAAGTAACACAGCTCCATTTATCATATTAGATACATTTAAGTGTGTTTAAAATTATGTTATGACGTTACTCTGTGCATTCGCTTGGCAGGTGCTGTGACACTGGTAAGAGTAAAGTGTTTCTGCCAAATAAAAGAAAAACTGAGGGTAACGCAGATATTGACAGGCGACTCCCTCACACGTCCCGGTTCCTTGGTTAAAATAGCAATTTTCTTACAATTTACAAATAGTTGGAAACATTTGGGATATTGTAAGAACTCAACTGAACAAAATATATTACATTGGCCTGGTGGTTTTTTGATATTTGACTGTAAAAATACTACATAGTGCACATCTGTGTGCACGTGCCTGATAACATCTACAACAAATGCTCAGCTTGAATTAAAAAACAACACATTCCAGCGCAAGATCACTTCTTATTTAACAAACTAAATGAATATTCCTCTAGTCAACTGATGTTTCAAAAAGTGGTGGGGACAATACCGACTTTGCAAATTTCTAATCATTTTCTACCTAAGAATGCAGTTAAGAATATTCTTTATTCCTAATGTAAATGGAGACAGAGAGTGTGCAAATTAATGCAACAGACCACTCTAGACTGAGACAGAATTTTTATGATTATTTAAAATACTTGGCATATTAAAAAACACATTGCCAAGTAGTGAACTCCATCAATCCTATCACAACAAAAATATTGCTTATGCTTATTAGGATTATTGCTGTAATCTGCAGGCAGTACAGAAAGATTGCATTTGAAGTTTAGTTAATTGAGTCTTTTTTAAGAAAAAAAAAGTAACGTGTTTTCAGGAAATATTTGGAGGACATAGTTAGAGTTGTGACGTTTATGTGCGGGTTACCCAATTTCAAGCTCTCTTCTCATTTTAATTTACTGTCGTCTCTCAGGCTGTCACTGTCAACAAGATAGCAGAAAGTGCCCTAAATGTCTTTAAGGCCATGACTGTAGAAGGTTGTGTACATGTTCAATGTATAACACTCTTTATAGGTCACTGTGACCATTGAGGCCCATTTACATCATACATACTCCTCTGAAAAAGATTGGAGACAGCGATTGGCTCTTGCTGACAGAGGCAGCTGCCCCATGGCTATTTTAGCAAGAGTGGCACGTTAGCGTGTTTCTATGTGAGTGTGCGATGTGGCGTCTTTGGGGGTATTTTTAGAGATGATGGTCTCTGACCTGTGTCTCAGCCACCATATACTCATCAGGCTTCATGTGAACAGTGAAAGCCTCACGGATCTCTCTTTGTCCATCATACAGAACCTGGATCTCCACCACATGCTGTGTCTCACCCTCCTTAAATTCCACATCTGTAGGGACATACAAAGAAAGATGTACTGAGATATTTAACCAAAACATTTGATCTGCTTGTCTGTGACCTTAATTGTGTCAGATTTTTGCTCCTTTTGTTCTGGATTTTCCATACTTTATCACAGTAAAATCATTTCTGCTAATAGTATGGCATCTCATAGGATTTATATTTTGTAGCCTTCGTAAGTCTTCTGCTGACCTTCAGAAAGGGGATTGTAGTCCTCTCCTGATGTTGCAGAGCCGTCCTTGGTGTGAATTCTCACCATAGAGACCTTAGAGGTATCACCCTGACGCAGGACAGGAATCTTCACTACAGCAATCTCTCCAGGAAGTTGTGGCTCTCTAACACTGTATTTGATCTCAGCAAACCTGATGATGGACTCTGAAGTGGAGAAATAGTTTTTTTTTCTGTGAGAGAAGCTCATCAAGAACTTAATGCTGATGTTTGTCAAGAATAAAGAGGGGGAAAAAGGATACTCACTATCCTTATGGTCAGTGATGGTGACCAGAGATTCTTTTTGTTCTCCTACTGAAGCTCCATATGGTGATTTGCTCTTAGGTGTGCCCAAAACCAAGCGGAATTCCTCATCCTCTTCATGAACCGTGTCATCCACTAAAGTCACAACACATGGCTTCTCAATCTCCCCTGTAAACATAGATACAAAAGATGAGCAAATCATGAGGACATGAATGAAAGGCTGTTCAATGAACTGGTTGAAAAAAACAAAAATGGACCTGGTAGGAACACGATGATGGATGCGTCAGTATTGGGTCGTTCATCATAATCCATCATGACTTGGGCAGATCCCTGGCGAGTGTAACAGAGGACTGTGGACCTCTGACTGATGTCGCCACTGCGGTACACCATTGCCTTCACCTCTCTATCAGCCTCATCCACCTTGTACTCTGCCTCCCTAAACTGGACTTTGGGCACTGCAGAAATACCCAGCAGTGATTCGTAAGCAGTATCACTCATCTGAGTGTTTCAGTTGTCTGCAGTGTAATGTCCTCTGAAACTTTAAAACAAATCAATTTTTTTTAAACAAAATTGTATTTATCCTTTACTCACAGTCTGTGACAGTGTCATTAATAGTGATGACAGTTTTGCTAGGCTCTCCAAGGACTGCGTTCATGGGCATACGCAGCACCAGCTCAAAGGTCTCTGGCCCCTCCAGCTCTGGCTGGCCCAGGTCATCAAGAATAGTCACACGGAAAGTCTGCATGGTGACACCTGGAGCGAAGTCCAAGTTACGGCTGATTCCAACATAATCTAGACCCGCTGGATGGGGGAGATATATGCAGATGAAAATTTCAAATACATTAAAATGACTTTTTGACAAATTACAAATTGCTTAAAATGTTGTATTTTATTTTACCAAAATGTTATATATCAGCAATTGTTGTTTTTGATAACTCTGACACCCTTTACCTTCTGCTGAAACAGGGTCACTCTTCCTGGAACGGACTGTGATAGTGGCTGTCTTCGAAAGGTCAGTTCCAGTCCTCCACACTTTCACCTCCACATAACCATCACTCTCATCTACTGCATACTCAGTCTCTCCGAAATAGAAAGATGGCTCTGTACCAAAGGGAATTTTTTATTTATTTTTTTGCTTTAATGACAACAGAACTTAAGCTAATATACATACACAAGTTTGGTACAAAACCTGATAATCCATGTCATCCAGGATACCAGTTAAAAATGAAAGACCTAACTATTGTTAGACTGTATACTATACGAGATATCAAATTGGTCACACAAGACTTACCCAAGGGGATTTGCCTGTGATTAAAAAAAAAAAAAAGTAAAGCCTTTTATGACTAAATAATATTTGATTTGAATGTCCTGCTTTAAATGATTTTATTCAGAAAGTAAATAATTTGAATGATTTTTTGATTATTTGTATTAATAATCAAATGTTGTTATTACTATTCTTTTAAATTGTATTACTGTTGAGTTTGGCATGAATATAGCCTTTGATGCTGATATGGTGTTATAATGTTCTATGGAGCATCCACTGCTTCAAATGAAGCAAAGTTCACAGTCACAGTTTTGCATTTGATTTGATTAGCGACCTAGAAAAAGTATGAAGCATGAAATCTCTTATTAATTTTACTGCATTCTTTATAAAAAAAATGTAGTCCTAAAAATTTGCTATTTTTCCGTTTTTAAATTAGATTTGGAATTCAAGATTTTCAATGTGGTCTTAGACTTTTGGATCCTGAAGTATCTTACAAAAAGAAGCTGCCGAGAGGTGCCATTTTTCTCAGGATTCTTAAGGCATGTTTCATCTTACACAGAGTTGTTGGATCCATTGGTGTGACAGCACAGGAAACCTACCATCATTTCTATCGTCCTGTCTGAGTGCTGAAACCAGACCGTTGTCCAGTCAAGATGCACTTGGTAAGTGTTTATGTTAGTGTGTGTGTGTTTGGGAGGTCTGAGAGGCTCCCAGAGCGATATCCGCATCATGATAAATTAATGCAGAGGGGATAGGCCCTTCCAGGGTGGGGGTAGAGGCCGTAAGTTTGAGGGGCCGTGCAAAGAAAAAGAGAGTAGTGACACCTTCATAGACAACAAGTCAGAGATACAACAAAAAGATTCCTCCAACTCTGGCTGGCATCCAGACCACAAGTCTATCCAACCCCACCCCGCCCCCACATCTAGACACAAATATACCACCAGGCCCTTCCAGACCCACCAAGAAGCTGAGCTACAACATGAACATTAATCTTCACTTGCTTCTTAAGTAAAATAAGGTCTAGGCATGTGCATACATTATTTACACATCAATATATTTTGAGGTAATATCCTAAATTGTGGAGGATGCATTATGAGTAAGGAAAAACACTGAGGATGATATTTATATATAATACTGAAAATTAAGTGATAAAACAATATTTAAGATATTCATTTTAGGTTGAATATGTTCAAACAGAGGGCTTTGAAAGGCAAATTCCTGGATTAAACTGTGCTCTTGTTTGGAGTAATGTTCCTTTTGAGTAAAATACACAAATCCTAAATCCTGAATGGACAGGATCTTCACAAAGCTCTTTCAGTGCCCTCACTGAGGTTTATGGGCCATTACAAAGGTCATAGGGGCCTCAATTGTGCTCCCTCAACTTGTTTTGGGTTATCGTGTTACCATGCTGCCAAGGACAACAGTGGTATGACCACAAAGTAAAGATGGATCGTTCTGTGGCAAGTATCCTTTCAAAGTTTGAATAATAAAAATAACTTCTGTAAAGAAAGAACAGGTGAGGCATGTCAGTATAACCACAGGAGGAGATAGTTTTGTCTTTATGAGTCATTTTTAAACTAATGTTATGAAAGGATTTGTGGTTTAGAGGAAATGCACAGAATATATTTGGTCCGACTATAGGCTCAGTCCAAATCCAAATATACATACAGTACTGTTCAAAAGGTTTTTTTAAAGAAAAAAAAAGTTAGGTAGCACTTTATTTTACAGTTAATTTCCCCATGTACACACTATATACTTAGTATAGTAATTACAATAACTAGGCACTAATTTTGATATATATATATATATATATATATATATATATATATATATATATATATATATATATATATATATATATATATATATATATATATATATATATATATATATATATATATATATATATATATATATATATATATATATTTCAGCTGTTTGTTCTTGCCAACTCACCATCATCACTATCAGCCAAGATGACCACTTTTGTGTTGGGGAACTTGGCTCCCACTTGGCCACCCATAGGCATACTGAGGGACACATTGAAGCTCTCCTCTTCCTCATAGAGGGAGTCATCAATAATTATAATGCGACATGACTTCTCCCGCTCGTCTTTATCAAAGCGCAGAACACTGGTGTGGTCCTCGGGTCTTGTGATGTAGTCTGAATATGAAAGCACTGTGCTGGGGGTGGTTCCAGTTGCACTGCCTGGAAGGAGGATGTATTTCCGGTTGTTTATACAAACAGCCTTTCAAGTACTACAGATGTACAGTTGAAGTAAGGTCATGAACTAAATTATTGTCATGCAATATCCGAATAATCATATCATTAGATAACTTTATGATTATAATGATTTGATAATATTATACAGAAATAGTTGATATTGTGATTTTGAAAACTAGTTTTCGTTGATTTTTACCTTGTTGTGTGTAGCAAATAACCATTAGTTCCTGGCTGACGTCTCCTGATCTGTGGACCGGGACTAGTAGTTCTCCTATATCCTCTTCTATATGATATTCTGCTTGAGGGAAGAACACTGTGGACTCTGAAAAGAGATACATTTTAATCCTTAAATATGGACGTATATAATTATAGGATATATTTTTATATAAATATTAATATAAGGCATGTATATGAACACCACATTTGTGCTTGTTGAAAGTTTAATTTAAAAATGGCATTAATAGGGAGTTGTTCCTCCCTATGCCATTGTGGTGCACACACTCTGGGAGCAATACTATAGGTACATGTGTTTTACACGAAAGTAGCAAATCATGTAGCATTTCATAATTACCATCACCAGGATCCACAATCTCCACAGTGGCTGAATTAGGATATTCAAGAACAGCCATCACTGGCTCTGAGAGCTGGATTTCAAACATCTCTGAAGTTTCAAACTCTTGGTCGGTAAATATCTTCACCCTCCAGGTAGCGGATGTTTGGCCAGGGTTAAACTGGACCTGTTTCTGAGATTTTCCACGGAAATCTTTTTCCTGTTTTGCCGTACCATCTTTGGTGGCAATGCCTTTGAAATAGAAAACATTCTTTGGAGCCCTTAAACTATAAAAGTCATTCAAATTGAGTTTGTGGTTATTGACAGAAAAGGACTATAGCTGTGACTGTGAGAAGGTTAAGATGTCTGTGGACTACTTCATAACCATATACAGGTCCTTTTAAAAAAATTAGCATATTGTGATAAAAGTTCATTATTTTCCACAATGTAATGATAAAAATTAAACTTTCATATATTTTAGATTCATTGCACATCAACTGAAATATTTCAGGTCTTTTATTGTTTTAACTGATGATTTTGGCATACAGCTCATGAAAACCCAAAATTCCTATCTCAAAAAATTAGCATATTTCATCCAACCAATAAAAGAAAAGTGTTTTTAATACAAAAAAAGTCAAACTTCAAATAATTATGTTCAGTTATGCACTCAATACTTTGAGTGGTCAGGAATCCTTTTGCAGAAATGACTGCTTCAATGCGGTGTGGCATGGAGGCAATCAGCCTGTGGCACTGCTGAGGTTTTATGGAGGCCCAGGATGCTTCGATAGCGGCCTTAAGATCATCCAGAGTGTTGGGTCTTGCGTCTCTCAACTTTCTCTTCACAATATCCCACAGATTCTCTATGGGGTTCAGGTCAGGAAAGTTGGCAGGCCAATTAAGCACAGTAATACCATGTTCAGTAAACCATTGACCAGTGATTTTGGGACTGTGAGCAGGTGCCAGGTCGTGCTGAAAAACGAAATCTTCATCTCCATAAAGCTTTTCAGCAGATGGAAGCATGAAGTGCTCCAAAATCTCCTGATAGCTAGCTGCATTGACCCTGCCCTTGATAAAACTCAGTGGACCAACACCAGCAGCTGACATGGCACCCCAGACCATCACTGACTGTGGGTACTTGACACTGGACTTCAGGCATTTTGGCATTTCCTTCTCCAGTCTTCCTCCAGACTCTTCCGAATGACATGCAAAATTTGCTTTCATCCGAAAAAAGTACTTTGGACCACTGAGCAACAGTCCAGTGCTGCTTCTCTGTAGCCCAGGTCAGGCTTGACCTGGGGAATGCGGCACCTGTAGCCCATTTCCTGCACACGCCTGTGCACGGTGGCTCTGGATGTTTCTACTCCAGACTCAGTCCACTGCTTCCACAGGTTCCCCAAGGTCTGGAATCGGTCCTTCTCCACAATATTCCTCAGGGTCCGGTCACCTCTTCTCGTTGTGCAGCGTTTTTTGCCACACTTTTTCCTTCCCACAGACTTCCCACTGAGGTGCCTTGATACAGCACTCTGGGAACAGCCTATTCGTTCAGAAATTTCTTTCTGTGTCTTACCCTCTCGCTTGAGGGTGTCAATGATGGCCTTCTGGACAGCAGTCAGGTCGGCAGTCTTACCCATGATTGCGGTTTTGAGTAATGAACCAGGCTGGGAGTTTTTAAAAGCCTCAGGAATCTTTTGCAGGTGTTTAGAGTTAATTAGTTGATTCAGATGATTAGGTTAATAGCTCGTTTAGAGAACCTTTACATGATATGCTAATTTTTTGAGAAGGACCTGTTTTTTAAGGAACTGTAAAAGGCTATGGTACAGTTTACAGCATTTTAAATCACAGTTAAAGGGCTGTGAAAATACCAAACACAGAGGGACCAACTTGTAACAGCTGCAAATAAACATTGTGTATCTCTAAATATATCTCTAAATATATGCAACCATGACAATGAAGGAGGTTCTGTTTTTTTTGTTTTTAACTGTATTTTTATCTCCACAAAATAATTATTGGTCACAAATGACATTTTGTTGGCAGACAAATTAAATCTGTTTATTGTTTTTAACATATAAAAAACATAATAAATAATACATTAACATATATTTTGACTTAACTGGGTAACTTCTGTTTGATAAATACTTACTGACAAATGATGTCTCTCCCAAGTATCCCCGGCGTTTGAGGGTGACCTCCAGAAACTTTGCATTCTCATCCACAATGTAGTATTCCCTTTCCAGGGATATCCAGGCCCAATTCAGACGGAACGGTTGTGGCTTCAATTTGTTGCCCCCTTTTTCAAACAGAGAAAAGCACAATTAATTGAATTTGAAAAAATGAAAAAAGAGGAAGTGTGTATTTGACCTCCTTAAAACACAATTCAAGTATTTTCTAATGATTTCATCTCTTTCAAGTTCATGAAGAAAGAAAGAAAGAAGGGCCAAAATGAGAGCAATTCGATCCAGAGTCCTGCTTGTAGATGTCCTGGGCTGGTTTCGTCTTCTAGTGACACTCAACACCCCTTTTTTGTCTTTACCTTATTACTACTGTAAAATTAAGACCCAATTAATGTTCACACAGTCTTCTTTTTTACTACTTTTGTTGGTAAATGAATGAAGTTCAAGAGAAGTGAGTCCAGCCAGGTGTCAGGTTAGTGCGGAAAGCCCATACGATGACAGTGTATAAAGAAAGCAGTTGTGGAATATTGTAGTTGGTGCAGATTAACACAAAGGATGGAGAGTTTTGTTACCACTTCCATCATATTCATGAAAACAGCAGCAAGGACCATAACAAAGACAATCTGACCTTTTATCTCCAAGACTTCTATCTGTGCTACACTTACTTATAAGTGCCATATCCAAACCATAGCCTAATATTCAAGTCAAGATAGAAACAAAATAGATATTTAGCGATATTTTAACTTTTTCATAGCCAGAGCTATAACCTGAAATATGTTATAAATTTATGAATTATTCTAGCACCTTTTTATCAAATAATACATACTTAAGTGACTAATTATCATTTTGAGTAATCAGATTAAAGTATAATCGGATTAGACTCTCTATCCATGCACTAAATGATTTAAGCAGTGACGAGATACAATCCTGAATCTTGACTGATTGAAGTAGGATAAAGAACTGTAATGACTTTGAAAGGATCCTCAATCCCATTTTGCCATAATCCATGCTACCCCATGACTCTGATTATCCCTAAAGAGAAAGTGTATGTTACATTCTTGAACACTATTTCTTGGTACAAGCTGTTCTGATTTTCTACTGCTGGCATTTGTTTTACCACATAATTTCCTTGATACTGGACATTGCTTTAGATTACTTGTAAGCAATTTTAACAAAATTGCCATTTTAAATGTTAAATCAAGTGAAACTCTATTTGCGGCAGTTTGTGCACAAAACTTGACTCAGTTCGTAGGTATTGCTCACTATTTTGTAGTATTTGCAACCTCTACTGAACAGCAATGTTGCAGTTTAAATCGCAAGGTGTATAAAAATAAATAAATAAAAAAGTAGTTTGAAGTGTTGGAAAATAGTAGTTATGTTGAGATTGATTTACAGTAATATTCAATAAAACAACATCATCATGTTGCCAATAGGCCTTTATCTTTATCCCCCTTCTCAGTTTAGGAAACGGACCAGCCTGACATGACAGCATTGGCCTTGACCAAGCTCAAGTGTCTGACAGCTCTGCCTAAAAATATATAACTCATTTATCATTTTTATCTTTGCCCTAGATTGCTGAAGGGCCGTTAAAAACATTAAAGCTGATTGACATAGATGTGAGGGAGCCCCACACAAATTAGATGTTTTATCTCTTGTTAAGCTTTCACAGGAGTGTGAATACTGTGCACATCTCAGGAACATTACTAATGCACCAATTAAGATCTAACTCTTTAGCTGAGCACATTAACACGTAAAAAAAAGCTGATTTATTAACAAAGGTACAATGCTAAGAAAATGAAGCATGTATCAAAGGCTTAATGGAAGTTAATATCGTAGATCAGCCAAGTGCCTCTTTCTTTAGGAGACAATTTTCTCAGGCACACTGCCCAGTTTGACTATGAGCTGATATTGAGCTTAGTGAGGATTATCAAATGGACAACATGCAGACAGAAGGCTCTCTTTCAGTTAAGAATCCAGCAGTCACCTGTGAGACACAGGGCCCTGTGACGTTTCCCTGGGCCTGGATAAGGGCACTTTGTCTCCAAAGCTTATGGAAAATAGTTCCACTTGCAGTAGAGACAATGTCCCTCTATTCAATAAATTCTGTGCATAAAATAATGATAATTATTATTCTGTATAAATATTTATTATATAGAAACAATTAAATGCATAAAAGCTTCAAAAAGACATTCACAAGGTACACTTGGTCGTAAAAGTGTGTAAATCAAGAATGTAATTTGTCATTGTACTAAAGCCACACTGACAACTATTTTCCTACCCTATATTAGAGTAATGTTAAACATTTTTAAATTCAATTAAAACTTTGTGTAGCACGTTTCACAATAAACATCATTCTAAAGCAGTTTTGCTGACAATGGTGTTGAGAAACTGTCAAGAACTAGGTCTGTGAATAGAACAAAATAATCATTACATACTCATCTACATGTTTATGCATTCAAGTTAAATTAATAATATTAAATTGGTTAAATGTGCGTTAGATGTATTTAATTAATATCTTAAGTTGATGTTCACTTTGACAGCCCTAAAAATGTTTTCCTAAAATCTTTTTTCTCAGATTTTCCATGGACCTTCTTGTGGCCCACTGATCTTGTTTAAAATTGTCCACATTTATTTTTCAAAACCTAGACCTGCCTATGTTGTTCACTTTAAACAGAACCTTTATTACCCTTTATATAATCTAAAGAAATGCATTAACAACTGATGTTTTCGATCCACTATCTTTGAATGTACTGTTATTTCAAGAGTGAATTTAGCCGTTAGAGTTGAGATTCACCTGAGGCGATTTCCTGTAAAGTTTTATTGCTATGTTTGGAAGGCAGGTGCTGTTTAACTGTGACCGTGGAGGCCACCTCAGTTTTCTGACTGTGCACTTATTCTTCTTTCTCACACCATTTCTCAGTGGTTTTCAGATTCCAAGAGAAGGAACTGACAGCTGTATCCTCACTCCCTGCATTTATCCCCTCCCTTGTTCTCCCCCTTTGTCAACTTTTATCTGTGCATGGGAGCAACAACTGAGGCGGACAGCAGGCACTGTCTGGGTGGCCCAAACCCACTGTCATGGTTCTTTCTGCTTCTTTCTACACTCTAGGGGGATTTGTGTCTACAATGAGCAAACAACACAAAAGTGTCTCCCTGTGAAAGCAGAATGTTTTCTCATGAGTTTTTCAGACCTTTTTCTCAGAATGTTGTTTTAAGTTCACTATAAGTCATGAGAATCAGAGCAGTGCAATAGCGGTTTTGTAGTGTTACGAAGTATTTAATTTAAGGGTTTCTGTTGTAAGCTGGATCGGCAGTAAAGCCCAGTAAAGATCAGCATCAGTGAGTGGTGCTAACTCATTTAATGGGTTTAGGCGTCACAGGAGGATGTCTGAAGCTCTGGAGGTATTTATGACTGCAATAATATATAAAAAGAATGCAGGGCTAAGTAATTGTCACATTCTCACTCATTCAAGTCACTCCAACCTTTTGATTTTGCTGAAGAAAAATATAAAAATAAATAAAGGTTAGAAGAACTTAATTAACAATAATTAAAGCTGCCACTTCATAGCTTTTGACAAAAAAAAAAAACAGATTTTTTTTCATAAACTACCATTACATTACCAACCATAATTATGTCTCTGTTTCAGGCTGGCAGTAATAATTCCCCAAGGAATTAATGGCTTTGTTGCTATTATGCTAAAGAATACAACTTAAAGGGTTAGTTCACCCAAAAATTCTGTCATTAATGACTTACCCTCATGTCGTTCGACACCCGTAAGACCTTTGTTCATCTTCGGATCACAAATTAAGATATTTTTGTTGAAATCCGATTGCTCAGAAAGGCCTCCATTGGCAGCAATGTAATTTCCTCTCTCGTAAGAGGTACTAAAGATGTCGTTACAAAGTCTATCTCACTACAGTGGTTCTACAATAATTTTATGAAGCGACAAGAATAGTTTTTGTGCGCTAAAAAAAACAAAACAACATAGTGATGGGCCGATTTCAAAACACGGTTTCACAAAGCTTCAGAGCATTATGAATCAGTGTATTGAATTAGCGGTCGATTCGCTACTATTTTCGAATCATGAATCGATACTCTGAAGCTTCTAAAAGCAGTGTTTTGAAATCGGCCATCTCTTGGTGATAAGTATAGAGTTTGATAATTCTGATAATTCTTCAACTTAGTGCCACAGGTCAGTAGAATATTCATATGTATAGTGCCTCAGGCATGGGAGGGAATGCTAGGAGGATATCAACATTCACTGCCAGAGGCATATTGCAAGACTAAACTGGTTCATCAGAACTACTAAGGCCATGTTAAGTATCCTAAACATGAAAATGTATGACCATGCGTCAGATTAGACCCACTATCTGTCTTCACGAGGCAACATGAAGTCATATTTAAATAAGGGTCACATCTTTCTGACCTGAGAAGCTTTAGCCATTTCCTCTGCATCTAATAATGGCATCTCACAAGCTCCAAGCTTGGAAGTCTATGTTAGGCATCTCATTTAATTCCAGGCATTCCACTGGGGGAATATTTGACAACTGGACACTGGCAGGTACTGTACTTGTCCACGTGACATTTGCAAAAGCCAGGCACCTGATCCCCAAACTGCAGGGTGATGAATTATGGCATGGCAGACCAGCCACATCTCTTTTGACACCAGTCACCTAAGTTGTCTGTGGTAGGCAGAGGGAGAGACATCAAGAGAAAGTTCTCTTTAAAGTAAAAGGCACCATAGGGTGATCTCAAGGCTCAGATCACAGGAAGAGCTCTGCCATCTGTGAGAGATAAGAATAACCCCAGAACCATACTTCATATCCTCGCTCACAAAATATCATAAATCTAAAAGTTGCAAGGAGGAACTAGATGAATGACGATGTGGTTCCTGTGTTTAGTGTGGTTGTGGCAGCCACTGGCACCATAGAGCAGTAAATCTTTTGGTTGTTTGTTTACATGTCTGAAACGCAGATTAGGTGCAGACGTCTTTAATGAAAAGAAACCTCCAAACTTGAAAAAGTTATATAATCTGTTTTGGATACCTCTAAGATACGGCTTTTTCAGCTTTGTATTAGACTTACCTATTGCAAGTCTATGGCTCTCTTCCAAAACCTTGAGCTACAGTGCCTTACTGTCTACTGCCTACACAGGCAGCTACCTTCTAAGGCATCATTCTAACTGAAAGAGAACATTGTATGTGACTTTTGGAACGCTATAGAGACAGTTGATATAACAGTAGACTTCCAATTGTTTTCAGCCAAGTTTGATGTTAACATGTTGTGATACTCTAAAAAGCATAAAAATGCTCCACACACGCAGATATTGAGTCAGATAGTAAACATTTTTTCAAAAATTTTATTGGTTTGATATTGAAAGCAAAAACGTATTTATCGGTCTTTGATTATTATTTTAGTTTTTTGCAAAGCTTGTTGCAGAACCTTTTTTGAAGGTATTTTTGAAACAATCTACACAGTGTCTATGATGTATCAAAAGTTCACAAGGTTTTGGAACAGAGTCTATGTTTAAGCTCCGTGACTTTTCACAAATACAGACTTTTGACTTTATGGAAGAAAGTTGTTGGAAGAAAATCCAAACCCAACCTAGCAGTATGATCTTCTCCATCTTTTACATCTCAAAAGAAGAATTAGGTAAGGGGAAGCCCCAAGATTTTCAGCATATCTTATGATGGCTTTGAGTTTCAGCCAGGCATAGAAGGATCTTTTGAAAGGAGATCTGTTAGCAGATCTCTGCTCCTTGACACACATCCCTGTCTGCAATGACTTCTAAACTTACACCGGGTCAGTGTAGCTGGAGCCACAAATCTCAGAGGAAATGCATTCCACCATCTAACAAATGATCATATAACATTGTTTTAGATATGAGTTATGTACCTAATATGAACAGCTTAACTTCTGTTCTGAAATCTAAGCTTGTATTTTATAGAAGGATGTATTATGTGAACACTGAAAGCAAATGGAAGGTAAGTTATAACGAAAAATGTCATGGTCTACAACTTGCCAATAATTAAACGAAGCCTGGTGAATTAGAAGTGTATATGCTTAATTGAAACCTGTTTGCAATGCAATCTTTATTCTGATCATCTTACACTTACAAAGCAAGTAAATTGTAGGGCTTGTTTTATAAAATGTTGTAGATTAGAGTTGCATGATATTGAAGAAAAATTTGATATGCGATATGTAACTTATTAAATAAATAACGCGATATTCGATATTCGAAACGATAATGCTTTAAGTGTGTACATTTAATTTAAATATATTTAAAAACTTAAAGTATATAACCAATATGTTTCACATTCTTTCTAGGAAAAGAAAGCATCACTACAACTTCTGAAAGTAAACAGCAGTATTTTAGCATTACATAAAATACATTACATTACATTACATTGTTTTAAATGCCTGATATAAAGTGGGTTCAAAAATTGTATGTAAATTTTAAGTAAAACGAAAATTCTGTCATTACCTTTATGCCCTTCCACACCCGTGAGACCTTTGTTTATCTTCAGAACCCAAATTAAGCCCAAATCACCATATTTTTGATGAAATCGGAGAGCTTTCTGTCCCTCCATTGGGAGCTACACATTTACCACATTCAAGGTCCAGAACAGTACGAAAGACATCATTAAAGTTTTGGACCCATGTGACTGCTGTGGTTTAACCTCAATTTCAGTGCTTGGTTTTCAGCTCTCAAATCAACACAACATGCACGCGTTATGGTGCTCCTGGCTGCTCCCCCTATTGGGTTGCAGGTCACTATTTTTGTAAATAAAGTGGTATATTATGTTTTTTTTATTTGTGTGCAAACAGCAAGCCTCAGCACTTTATAAAATTAAGGTTAAACCAATGGAGTCACATGGATTACTTTAATGATGTCTTTCTTTACGTTCTGGACCTTGAATGTGGTAGTTGAGTAGCAGATTTCATCAAAAATATCTTCATTTGTGTTCAGAAGAAAAACAAAGGTCTCACAGGTGTGGAACAACATGAGGGTGAGTATTTAATGACAAAATTTTGGATGAACTAACCTTTTAACAAAAAGCCACATGACCTACATTCCCCTACTTTGTGTGCAAGCATGTTCTGTTAATGGCCTTAAAATTGATTTTTGGATTAAAGTATCCACTAGAAATTTTTTATATATTCTGTTGACTTGTGTACTTGCATTATCACAAAAGTTTCCAACAATGTTTAAATCAGCTATTTTAACCAGTGCAATGGCCCGTTTCATTGCAGCGCCTGTAAATGACATCATGTCTGCCTTACCCTCGATTTCCCTTTTTACTTCCGTATAATTTTTTGTAGAAACTTATATATAATATATAATATTATTATTTTTTTATTAGACAGGGGAGCAACTGTTTGGATACATTTATCGACAGAAAACTAATCATCGTAATATAAATCAGCATGGTTAGTCTTGTTGTTTAAATCACTTGTTTTCTTGATTTACAGTGAGTATAACATTTGTTTGTACCCTGTCTGAGACGATGCTTTTTTCGTCAGTGAGTGATGTCTTTTGAGTCTGTCTAAATGGTATTGTTTCTACCATCTTGGCTAGGCCTCTGACAGTGTGTATCTTTTCCTGGCTCTTAAAGCAATGGCTGCCTCCAGCTGAAATGCTGCCAAAGAAACAAAGTGTCTGCCCTGGTGCACGCTCCAGTTCCGACACAGCTAAAGAGCCGTAAGTTAAACTACTAACAAGCAAATGTCTGCTTCTATTTAAATTTACAATTAAGGGATTCATACAGATGCACAAAATCATTTGTGCTGATCATATGAGTTAACATTGACAATGAATTCAAATATAAGTAAAAATAAAACTTTGGATAAAAACTGGGTATTATTTGTACAGTCAAAAAAAAAAAATCTTGATGGCACATTAGCCAATTGCTATTATTTATACCAAACACTAAAGCTCTGCCAACTTGTCCAGGCTCATCCAAGTTGAAAACAAGTTTCTTTGTTTAATCCTTTGTTTAAAGTGTTTCCTTTTTCATGTCTGAGTGTGCATATGCCATGCTGAGGCAGAATACAGTAGGATTTCCAAATCTCACAGTTAAACTCGGAAAGTGATGGCATTTTGACCTGATCAAATTAAGAGGCAGTAAATCACCACATTTGTTACAATGTTTAACTATAACTGTACTATCAAAATTTTCTGTTACTTTTAATATTGACTGACTGACAAAAAAACAAAAAACAAAAAAACACTCCTAATTGTAAGCCAACCTAGAAAAGTCCCCTTCAGCTAAATTGATTTAAATAAGCAAATGAAAGCTTGGGAATTCTGACAGCAGCTTTAGTGACACATGACACTTTCAGTTAATGATAGGGTCAAGGAAGAGACATTCTTACCATTGTCTTCCACTGTGAAGTAGAATATGTCACTTGTGGCATTGGACCCATCAAGAAGCACATAGCATATCTTCATATCATCAATATCAGCTGATGATGAGAAATTAAAGTTTTAGAAGTTGGAGATTAATACATCTTAAATCTTAAAAAAACAGTGGCAGTTTTTGTATAAAATATTTAGGAAATAAAAAGAAAAATAAGTATAACGTACCCTGTGAGAAGGATTTGATGCTATCATTGCCCATAGCAGAATTCATGATAAAGCCATGAAGTGGGGTCTCGGTTACAACATACTTAAGAACTTTGTTTGGGCTGTCTCTGTCCTCAGCCTTTAGAGCTTTGCTGGTAATCAAAAATCCAAGGTGCCCAGTATGAAGAACCCTAAGAGTGGGTGCTGCTCTGTTTACAATGATTTGAGGCACCCCATTGTCCACTGTGCTAATATCAATAGTCATCATCTGAGGCTTGCGAGTTTCATATACAGTATCAGGGAAAACATAAAATTCGCTGTGAGTTCCATCAGTAATTGTGAAAGAGAAGCTGTCTTCATTTGTCTCTGTGCCATCATGCTTATAAGTAATAAGGTTTTCATTTAGATCCTGCTTGGTAAATGATGTAATGACCTGTGTTCCATTAAACAGAAGCTGACCATGAACTGGCACTTGAGTCACTACAAATCGCAGCAGGTTGTCTGGTGTGTCACGGTCCTCCACTGTCAGTTCAAAGGGTGTGATCAGCTTGGTTTCTCCCTCCCCCAGCACCAGCTTGTTGATCGTCAAGACTGGCTTCTTGTTGTCAACATCTGTAATGGATACACGGAAGGTGCGGAAGACAGGGTTATACCCATCTGTCACCTCAAACTCAAAGCTGTCCATCTTCACTTCATCGTCAGATGTATGGATGTAGTAGATCTTGTTGCCAGCTAGCTGCAGCTGAGTGAAGGTGGAGATGGGCACCCCTGGGAGATCAGTACATTCAAGATGGCCCCTGCTAGGAGCACGCGTAATGCTGAAACTTAGATATTCATCTGGACTGTTGATGTCAGTTGTACTGAGGAGATCTGTGGTCAAGGTGACCTTACCTCCCTCTTTGAGGGTCACACCCTTGTTGATAACATCAGGAAAGACCATGTCCATGCTACCAATATTAATGTAGAAGTAGCGATCAATGAGAGGATTGATTCCATCCGTTACGTCAAACTTTAGCAGGTCACGGATACCCTCCTGGCCTGTGTGAACATACTGAATCAACTGTTTGTCAAGTTCATCTTGAGTGAAATTCATACCAATACTAATGTTGCCAATTACAACTCCATGTTTGGTAATTCTGTGAAGGTAGCCTTGGCCAGGGCCATAACGGATAATGTAAGTAAGCTCTTTGTCCTCAGAATCCAGATCTGTGGCCTTCAGAACTCTGTTACTAATTACTTTGGTTTCTCCAATTTCTACTTCTAGGCCATCATTGATGGCCATCCTTGGGGTTTCATCATCAACAGGAATGACGATTATGACGACCTTCTCTTCGACTGTGTGCTTCCCATCAGTGAGTCGAATTTCAAAACTGTCTTCTTTGGTTTCAGAGTCATCATGCTCATAAACAATATTGGAAGCCTCCTTGACCTGCTCTAATGTAAATTTTACCACTGGAACTGTCCCAATGCTCAACTGCTGAACTATATTTCCATGTTTTGGGTTTTTAAGTATTTCAAAAACTAATTCATCACTTGGGATATCTGCGTCTGCAGCATTCAAGATAGGAGTGTCAATAACCAAGCTCATCCCTTCCATGACAACAAACTCACGAATGAAAATCTCTGGCTTTTCGTCATTGGCTGGGATAATGACAATGGGGAAAAAATGCCTTTCTGAAAAGTTAATGCCATCTGAGCAGCGGAAAGTGAATCTGTCCTCCACTGGCTCCACACCCTTGTGAATGCTTTGGACATAATAGATGTGGCCTAGACCAACATCTTTAATGGTGAATGCAGTGATGGCAGTGCCTACTCTGGATTTTTCAGACCCAGGAGCTGGGGAGATGTTCTCCACATAGCCAGATGTGGACTGGACGATGATAGTACACAAGATATCATCATTATCAGTGTCAATGTCCTCAGCTTGAATGTGTTCCAATGTGATAACATTTTTCTCACCCTCGACTACTACAAATTGGCCACCTACATTAACAATAGGTGGAATGCTGTCTACAGGTAGAATAGTGACATGGACACGGACCCCTTGAACTTTGTTGCCGCCAACAACCCATTCATCTGACATGTCAGATATTGTGAGATTGAAGGAGTCATGCTCTTTGATGGGGCCAATTTCACCACTAGTGTGAACATAGACGACCACGCCATTGATTATGTCTTGCTGGGTGAAGCGCTCAGCAGGGGCTCCATTCACCATTATTTCTCCTAGCCTAGGAGGCTCCTCAACTATGAAAGTCAGCATGAGGTCATCTGTGTCTTCG
Organism: Gobiocypris rarus; assembly: GCA_023029165.1. NCBI lineage: Eukaryota > Metazoa > Chordata > Actinopteri > Cypriniformes > Gobionidae > Gobiocypris > Gobiocypris rarus. The sequence goes on from CM040914.1 coordinate 32,111,375, forward strand.
TCACGACCCTGAATAACATTGCTGGTGATTTCTGTTGCACCATTCTCAAGTACATCAATGGATGTGCCTAACAAACCTGCTGGTAACATAATTTTAGGAGTTTCGTCATCGACAGGCTTGATGCTGATCTTGACAACAATGGGGACTTCATGGAAGCCATCACTAATGTCCAGCTTAATGACATCGTGAAGAGATTCTTCACCACTGTTGATGTAGGCCAGTCTGCTGTTTTCAATGTCCTCCACCACAAATGTTTCCCCATTAGACATGTCGATTCCTAAATATTGTAGCTGCCCAAACCTGGGAATCTGAGTCACTATAAATTTAATATTCTCATCCTCAGTGTCCTGGTCAGAGGCATCAAGTTCATTTTTGGTTATTATATACGTATTTCGCTCCAGAACAGTGAAACCAGTATTAGTAATTACTGGGGGTTTGTTGTCAACAGGCTGTAAAAAGATTGTAAAAAGTCCATTAACAGAATTACTAGCAGTGTCCTCCACGCTGAATGAAAACTGCACCACTTTGGGAGTAATACCAAGCTCTTGGTCTGGGGGTTTGTATGCCACTTTATGGTGGTTGACCTGAGCTTGCGTAAACTCACTGATTTTGATGTCAGGGCTATCAGTCAGTACAATGGCACCAAGAGGAACAGGGTTGTTTTCATCCGTGTCAGTAGGAGGTTTGATGATGGTGTATTTAAGATCCCTGTCATCACAGTCCAGATCTGTGTAACGTAGAAATTTCTTCTTAAAAAATGTCAGCTCGTATTCTTTGACTGTCATGTGTAGTGTGGTGCCAGGGTAAAGTTCTGGAGGAATGTCATCCACTGGGTGGATTTTAATTATGAACACATGCTCTCCTGATTGATTTGGTGGGTCATTGTCATCCTGGACTCTAAAGGCAAATTGGTCAATCACAGTGGTGGTACTATGAGGTCCTTTGTGACGATAGAACAGCTTCCCATCCAGAATATCCTGCTGAAACCATTCTGTCACCACCTGTTCAAACATCTCATCTGTTGCACTAAATTTCCATGCAGATGGATCTGGAGGAGGCTCAACCTGTTTGATGAGCAGCTCACCAATTGCTGAGTATGGCTCTTCTAATATGAATTTAATTGTTGAATCCTCAGAGTCAATGTCAGTGGCACTCAGGATAAAGGGGAGATTTGCATCACTTCATTTTTAAAAAGCACAATACCAGTGTTTGCATTTATGATAGGGGGTTCATCATCAGTTGGTGCAATTGTGATTGGGAATAAAAACTCTACTTCATTACTGCCATCAGTCATTCTGAATATAATGTTGTCGCTGTAGGTATCGCTTCCATCATGCTGGTACACAACAATGCCAGCATCTAGATCAGCTGTAGTGAAAAATTTTCGCTGAGACCCGAGCACAGTCAGCTCTCCATGTTTCAAGCCATCAACAACAGTAATCTTAACATCATCAAGATTGTCTTCATCACTGATTTCTAAATTTTGTGAGCTGGACAGTGGTCTTGATTGACCCTCAAAAAGCAGCTGTCCAGTATTTTTGGTTACCACTGGAGCTAATGTGTTCATTGGCTTCACAACAATCATGAACGCAAAAGGATCAGAAACAGCTCCATCAGTGTCAACAATTTCAAATTCAATCTGAAAAATTCGTTCTACGTCAGAATCCTCAGAGGGAGGCTTGTAAGCAATCTTCAGGTCTTTAATATCTCTCTGATGGAAAGAAGTGATTGGCTGGTTTTGATCATCTGTGCTGATAATATAGCCCTGCTGATAGCCCAATGGAGATGTTATGTTAAAGATTAACTCATCAGAATCTGATTCAATATCCTCAGCTGCCAGCATATCTGAAGTAATGGCTGTCATCACAAACTGGTCAATCTCCATCATCATCATAGATATAAAGCTAGGCTTTGGTGGTGTATTTTCATTACCCTCTTTGATTCTTACCATTATCTGGAAATGTTCTTGTTGAAAAGTATTACCATCATTATCTTGTACTTCCACTAGCATTGGAATGTAGTCTCTGTTAGGAGAGTTGGTGGTTGCGGTGTGTTGATACTTAATTCCCTTCTTGACAAATTCATCGCAATTAATCATCTGGCCATTAACAGAGTTATCAGTAAGACTACCATACCTGGGAAGTTTGCCTGCACCAACCAGTGTGGTCACTTTGCATGTAGTGACACCATCTTCAAATGCAAACTCCAAAGTTTTTTTGTCAATTGGGTTGCTTAGCCCATTGAGCTTGTCCACAACCAGAGGCATGTTACGAGTGAGAATCTCCAGTTGCTGAAAGACCACTTCTACTTCAAGAATGAAAGGAACCACCACTGTGTCTGTGTTGGAGTCATACCTCAGTTGCAGTTTAATGTGGTCTTTGCTTGGGCTCCGGGAACCAAAGTGAGTATATTTCACCTCTTCTGCCCCAAAAGCACAGGGGAACTTCTTGGGTGTTAGCATTCCAGGTCTCTGAGCCAGTGGGTCGTTCTCCAGGACTGTAATGTGACAGCGGTCTCCTGCATGCACGTCAGTCACAAGGTCATTGATAGGATCCAGATAGATGGAGCGTCCAAAGGGAACTCTAATCCCATTGTTGGCTACCAAGATTGTTTCAACGGTAGGTCCAGGTCTGTGCCTATGGCGGAAAGCCGTGTCGAAAGGATCTGCGTCCACATTAGAGAGACAACATCCTAATGAAATCAATATAAACAGGCACTTCAGAGGTGCTTCTGCTGCACACAGTCTTCTTCTTTGCAGACAACCAGCCATATCTACAGCTAGTTGCACTGCATGAACTTGCTAAAATAGATACTCTGCAGAGTCCAAGTAAGATTTAGGATGGTGTCCTTGATTTCTCAAGGCTTGGTTCTCACTGCTATGTTTCCCCCCCTCTCTCTCCTTACACACAGTACATGTGCAGCCAACCTACTAAAGCACTGCAGGTAATGCTTAACAAGGGAGATAGTGACAGTACAATGCTCCACCCTCAGTCCAACCTCTCCCCCGGCTAATTTAAGGCAGCACATTGGACAGCCCCCCAAAGTATTGCATTCACTCTAGCCCTCCCTCACTTTTTCTCCTTCCGTAACCCACTGAAAGCAAACAATAAGAAAAAAGGTTCATATTAAGACTAATAGCGTATCTTTTCCTAGAGAAATAAAAAGAAAATAAAAAAGATTATATAAAACAAGACAAGCATATTCTGTTGTGTAATTCTGAAGTCCATATTTATGTGGCCACTTATTTGTGACATGTTTGATAAATGCTTCAAGGAAAAGAAATGTAGTTGCTCAGGAACTTTTTTTCATGGTCTAAGAAATAGTCAGGGCATCTGATGTTTAACTTATTATTCATGAAAATGTATTCTTTAAAAGTATCCTTTTAGTTTAACTTGCCATAATAATTATAAAGCTAAAAAGTAGCGACAGCGCCTTCTGTTGAGTGGTAGGGACACAATATTGAAATATTGCAAAATGTCCCCACAAATATGGTAATATCAGAAAAACTTGTCCTTGTGGGGACATTTTTTGGTCCTCATGAAGAAAACTGCTTCAAAAAACAAACAACAACAAAACATCACATGGTATTAATCTTATAATACCGATTGGTGTGTTTTTTTGTTGTTGTTGAAAATCTAAAAATGCATGAAGTTTTCTTTGATTGGTAGGCTTAGGGGTAGATTTAGGGTTAGGGAATAGAATATAATACAGTTTGTACAGTATAAAATCTTTGTCTATGGAAAGTCCCCATAAAACAAAAGCCATGTGTGTGTCCGTATTTGGTACTTTTTTTCTAATAACACTTTACACTCAATAAATTCATACTGTTTAGATGAAATGATGTTTTTATTGAGTTACTCTACAACAGTTCAGATGCTTATAACTTGGGGGGTCACCTCGTGGGCCAGTTGAAAGGTCAAGCCACACAATACTCAGTCCAGTTGGTTAAACAGGTGGACAAAGGGCACCCAATGGCCCTGTATTTTAATGCAATAATAAAAACAAGGGTTCTCTTTTTTATTTTTCTTAATTCCTCCAGTTACACAAGCATCATTGCAAATAATCAGCAGCACTAAGTTGTTGAAAGGTATATTGTGACACATTTGTTTCACAGTGATACTAACGGGCATGATGTCCTGCTGCCTGCCTGAAAAATCCACTCATATAATTTTATTTCTAGAGAGTCCAAATATATCTTTTGCAATTGCAGTCACCAGGGATGGGATTTTAAATGCGTCCACCGGATGATGATGGAAATCCCCCATGGCTGTCAGGAGTACATAGAGTTTATCTCTTAATGTGACACATGATCTAGCGCGCCAATACAAGCATCCAGCATCAATTGCGAAGAAGGAGGATAAATAGCTTTGATGAGGCCTTATTTATTCATATACTTAATACTGTAAATAAGCCTTATTTATTTGTACTTATAAAAAGAAGAGCTTTGAAATACTACTTTATTTTGTTCATGATTTTATGTTGTGACTTTAGCTTAGCATGACCTAACTGAAGTGAGAATCAGGGTAGATACTTGAGAATACATACTGCGTATGGAAACCTTGTGGTCGCATCTAGATATAAATACCCTCTTTCCATTTATGGAGCAGTGTTTCAAACGGATATATGGGAATGGATACCACCTCACATATCCGATTAAATGACCAATATTATTTTTGTTTTGGTCATCATTTTCTCTGATATCTGACGTTTCCTAAAACTAATCAACTGCATTAATGTTACCTCAATAAGAGTAATTTACTTAAAGCATCCTATTACTAAACATGTACATATGTTTAGATGTTTAATTATGTCCCAAGGTACAGTTTTTCCTGGTTAACACTTTATTATAAGGTTCAAAATGTTAACATTAGTTAATGCATTACGTTTCATGAAACGGCAATTAACATTTTACATTTATTAATCACACACATAATTGAATATCATTAAAATATGACTTTTTGAATATCCTTTTTTATAAATATTGACTATTTGCCAATTATTTTATGATTAGCGTTTACAAATACTAAAAGTTCAACTGGTTTGCTTTGAAATTATTGTTTGCAGAATTGGCATTTAGATTTCTTTCTGAATGGATAGAAAGTTTTCTAAATTACCACAAAAGCTTGAATTTATGGGTTACTGTGATCCAGACCTTTCAGCACATTGTGAACCAGAAGTCCCTTGGAGAACACAAAGGTCATAAATCTTCATAGAGAGTAAATATACACTGAATTTAACAATGCAAATCGTATAACTACCATTCCACTAATGAATTGTTTGATTCCTTTAATAACAGGAACCAAAATAAAGGGCACTCTGTTTATTTGAATACACTACACCACTCTTAGCAACCCTTGTGAAAAACCCCTGTTAGCATTCGCCGAATAGCCAACATGCCACGGGTGCTTGATGAGTCTGTTTCTATTTTGTTGCTTTGCTAAAATAACTTTTGGTGCACTTGTAACGACGCACAGTCAAGCACCTAAAGTGGACACTTAGTGTAGTACTGAGTGACAGCACAGCACTATAAATTTAAACTTTGTCAGATTGAATAAAATATGTACAGTTGTTCTGATCTCAAAAACACAGAGCTACACGTACAATAGTTGGAGCATATACATATAGTCACTAGACTAAAAACTTGATTTCTAATGAGTGTCAATTATTTGCCTAAAAACAATATCATATGAATCATTATTGACAGTACCGTTCCCAGGTCCAGTAAGGTTATATCAGTTGAAAATCCTAGCATTAAACCTGACATTTTAACGTATGGCTACATCCAGCTCTATGCAGCAGTTGTGGCCATACATCTCTGTCTCAGGATACATAGATTACAGATGATTGCCGCTACCAGCACTCAACCCTTCACCTCTTCAGCCATAGTATAAGTCAAGCATGCTAACAGACAGCATGCTACAATGTCAATACAGTCATGGTTGGACACAAAAAGGGTGCCTCTACGTGTCCCCCAATAAAGCAAAAATATTGTCAGCATGTATGTTGACAGCCACATGCTAGTCAATCAGCACTTGTATATAAATTCTGTCACTTTAAAGCAAAGCCGGCAACCTTTAATACCTTTAGGACATGTTTTATTGTTGGGTTCCTAAAGGAATGTCAGGATGTTCTGTGTTATAATACAGGTCCTTCTCAAAACCTTTGCATACTGTGATAAAAGTTCATTATTTTCCATAATGTAATGATAAAAATAAAACTTTCATATATTTTAGATTCATTGCACACCAACTGAAATATTTCAGGTCTTTTATTGTTTTAATACTGATGATTTTGGCATACAGCTCATGAAAACCCCAAATTCCTATCTCAAAAAATTATATTTAGCATATTTCATCCAACCAATAAAAGAAAAGTGTTTTTAATACAAAAAAAGTCAACCTTCAAATAATATGTTCAGTTATGCACTCAATACTTGGTCGGGAATCCTTTTAATAAAAATTAAAAGTAAACTTTCTGTTGAATTACATCCAAACTTTATCCAAACTTTGGTTTAGTTCAGGGCAGGTTCAGTGGACCAAGCCCTCAAAGTCATTGCAGTTATGTTATTCAGCTTTGCCAGCATCAGCCAAAACGATCTCTGCTTCATACTCTTTCCCAGAAAGGACGGCAACATTTTCGCATTGCTTTCACACATTGCAGTATCCCAATCATCCACTGCTTTAAATATACACACTGTATAAATAGAGGATCCTAGGATAATTTACCCCTCTGGATTAAGCACAGGGTGGCTTTCTGCCTGGCCTGGCCAGTGGCACCGGTCTTCTTGCACTGCGGTCTCAGCATTCCTGCGATACCTCTTCTCCATCTCCTCTCTTTTTCACGACCGCACTCCCCTCTGCCCATCAGCTGACCACAGGAACTATACAGTGTTACATAGGTGTGCTGTGGACTTAAAAGTCTCTGTTGGGTCATGCCTTTTTTATGTTTTCTTTTAGGAATATACAAGATTATGGACCCACTTTATATTAGGTGTCCTTAACTACTATGTACTAACATTTTAATTAATAATTTGATACATTGCACTTATTGTGTACATACATATTTTTACATTGTACTTACATTTTTAAAAATACCTTAATGTAATTACATCTGTAATTAATTTCTGTAGTTACATTTGTAATTACACTGTTGACACTTCCCTTGTACCTAACCCTACCCTTAAACTTACCCATCCCACCACACCTGTCCCTAACACTACCCGTATCCCACCTCAATATCAGCAAAGGTGTTTTGCAATACAATATGAACACAGTAAGTACATTGTACTTAATATTTGATGTAAGTACATAGTAGTTAAGGCCACCTAATATAAAGTGGGGCCAAGATTATTTTAAAATTAGTCATTTTTATTGATTTCTAATGATTTACATTTATTTAATATTGGAATTATATAATGTCAGAGCACAACCCAATATAGTTCTTGTATATTTAATAGCATTCTCAGCTTCCCGTTTTTTCATTGTTTTTTTCAGTGCAACTCCGCAACTGATTTTGATGAATAATGGTTGCGAATACTCTGGAGGTCTCTCTAAAGCCGGGCATATACTGTGCAAGTTCGGACACTCGGGAGGTTGTGAGATATTTCATGTTACGAGTCAGTTAACTTGATAATCGCGTCAAATGGTAAATGGACTGCATTTATAGCGCTTTTAACAGACCAATGGCCATCCAAAGCGCTTTTACATATGGCCTCACATTCACCCATTCACTCTCTCATTCACACACCGACGGCGGTGTCAGCCATGTAAGGCGCCATCCAGCTCATCGGGAGCAGCTGGGGTTAGATGTCTTGCTCATGGACACCTCGACACTTGGTCAGGTGGGGATCGAACCAGCAACCTTCCGGTTTGTAGACAATCTACATGAACCACTGAGCCACTGCCGCCCGTCAAAGCAGCTGGTACACGGCACGACTGTACTGCACGGCAAGCCGGCAGCAATCGCATGAGCTTTCGTGCTAAACAGAGACTGGAGCTTTCAATGTTGCAGCCTATACGCTGTTGAATTTTTCCCCTGTTGTTTTTTAGACTCATAAAGTGCTCGGCTTGTCTCGTAATTCCACTCACACACTGTGAGCCGCAACCATACGAGCATCAATGATTTACATGTGATTTCTCCCATCTGCGAGCTCGTACGACAGTAAAAAACGCACCTTGAACCCCCTCTTAAGATGCCATGTATTTGTATCCACAAGGTAGCCCTCACTATACTGTACATCACTTTATACTTCCTCACATTCCTCTTCCTTTTGTTTTTATAAACATGTCAGTTCAGGGACTTCTGATGTTTAGGTGTTTGATTTTCTGAGATGACAACTAATTCCTGTCTTTTAGCACACATGGTGTTTCGGTGTACACCTGGAAGTTTGCAACAGATGAAATAAAACAAATTTGCGGTTAATAAAAAGGATTTTGATAGAGCAATCTTGCATTATTACACATAGAACATACACCTGACAAATTGCAGATTGTTACTCTAGAAAAAGATTTTTGTAAACTAAAAGTAATGATAAATGATATTTTTAATTGAGATACATTTTTATTGTTTTATTTTACGTTATGATATTAGAAGCGAGAAGCAATTGATTATAAACCCATGTTGCACCCAACAATAGGTTGTCTCTAAGACGTGTGTAGTTTCCAGCAGTTTAAGAAAATATAGTTTAATAAAAATGTATAATACTATACCCTTATACTACTTAACCCAAAACATAATGTGCTTTAGATTTAAAAAAAAGATAATAAAAATAGAAAAAAGAATTCCCATAAAAGGTACATTAATGAAAGTTGTACTAGCATATATATGAATATAGTTAATATAGAATAAAATAAAGTTCTAAAATTTACATTTATAGGCATCAATAACATATGCAACAAAGGAACTGTTATCATTATAGCATTCTAATGCAGACTTTTGATGTATACATTATTAATTTACATAAACAAGTGGCATTTTAACAATGAAAAGCTGGTTGCAATTCAGCAAGCTTATCCTTTTTGGATTAGATTAGATTTTCATAAATTAAATTTAAATGGTTACAATATTGAAATCAATCATGATAGATGATATTATGGTTCTTAGGTAAAGGTAATACACTGTAAGAAAAGGTACATTTTCTGCCACGACATCCGTTAAGTTAAGCCTAAAACACTTTTTTTTTTTTTTCTCCAGGTTGCAATGCAGCTTTTATTTACCGGTTCAAAAATCCATCAGCCAGGTTCAGATGTCTGTAAAACAGAGTAAAACATTTATTAAATTTGTAGATGTTAATCATTCATTGTATTTGACCAAAACAAAGACACAATTACTGATAAAAGAAAAGGTTCTAAAATGATCAAAGCAACTTTCTTTTTTCCATGAGTTGTCAAGCCAGCTCATAACATATTACATGTGTTTAGCTTTGAACATGACCATTTACCTCACACTACAACTGTTTTTAGATTTTATTTGCAAAAAAAGTCTGAAGGTGTGCATATAGCATATATCAGTATATATAATTGCAGAGAGTTTGTGAAGCATTTATGGGCATGCTCACATTCATTGAAAACTCATAAGCTTTATCATTTTTTTTTTACCTTAAGGCTTGCTCACAAAATGGTGTGCAATTACATCTGCATAATGAAAATTATGAGTAACCACTCAATTATCAATAGAAAAGAAGCTTCTTATCCAATTTAACACAAATACTTTTTCTACAGGCTTACACAAAGGCACAAGTGGAAAATACACATTCAAATAGACTCGTTAGGCTGAGCTGGCATAGTAAACTGAGCCTGAGATAACTATCTCCCAACCCCCCTTAATTAGAGAAAGGAAAGCAAGTAGCTGGAAGACTGGACATTCCTTTAAGGATCTATTAAGATGAAACCAGGGGACTAATCTAAGAGCTCCAATCTTTTAAACTGAAGTGGATCCTCTAATTATATCAGAGCTGTTAGGGCAGGTTTGTAGAGCCGGTTTAAATTTCCATCCCAGTGTCCTTTTCACCCTGGATTTAAACCTAATATACCCAACTAAGCTTTAAATGTAACAGGAAAAGTGTAAATCAGTTGTAATTTCTTACAATTCATGTATTGGATACGATACGCCTGTATAATTTTAAGGTCCCAAAGCCACAAAGCTGGGTTTTAACTTTTGGAATTCTTTTAAAAGAGTGTTGTTCCAAAATCAAATCATTCAGTTCTCATATCTGCATCCAGACCTGAGGCTGAGGTGACACTTCAGGTGCCTTTCTTACAGCCTCTTGTCTGGTACCAGGTGTGGAAATCATGATTTGTGTGGCCCAAAATCCAAAAAGGACACGTCCTGAAGGTGGATGAGTTTCACCTTTTACATTCATTAGATTCATTATTCAGTTTTATCAGCAAAAATAATCTCTTCTGACAGGCCAACACGATGAACCGATAGTGAGCAGAATCAATCAAAAGCTTTTTCTCCAGTCTCAAATGAATGTTGCAACATGAATAATTGTAAAAGTTCTCGTAATTGTCTGACTTTCTATGCAATGTGATTGTATATCTCACAATTTCGACTTTGTTTCTTGTATTTGTCAATGTGTTTCTCATTTGTCTTATTTTAACAATTCACAAATATCTTTTTTGTACTTTTTACCTTGTATCTGAGACGGCTTCATACTATTTTGAAATGATAATGACAGCTGATGCAGATGATGCTGATGCTGAATAACAGGATATTTAAAAGAAATGGCAATAATTGTTTTAACATGGCATAACGTTGTGTTTCCAGCCACCTTACTGCTTCATTCCAAAGCTGCCTTGTGAACTCTTTTCTTCTATTAGCAGTTAAAAGAGTCTCAGTGGAGGGGAGTTCCTGTCAATCCCACTCAGAGGAATGTGTCTAAGATGCCCAGGGCAGATACGGGCAGGTGAAGGTATCTGTCTTTCAGCAGTGGCCTGATCACAGCAGGCCTGTGAAGCCGCTGCTCTGGGACACTCACTGGGAATAGAAAACTGGAAGAGAGAAAATGCGCATTTGATGCCCTGCCTTTGAATTCTGTCTTTTCAGAGCCCCATCAGTCAAACATTTGCTTGAAACAGTGTGTGTTGATGGGCAGCTGTACTTAGTATTTAAAAATAGCACAGGACATCACAAATTAAAAGAGTTGCTTTGTAAAGTTGTTGTTGTTTTTTAATTGTATGTCAAAAGCCAGCATAGGTTTAAAAGTAAATCATCTTTAGATTCAACTTTAGTTTGAACAATATACACAAGAATGTTATTAGAACTATTTATTAGAAACTAGAACTATTACTTTAATAAATCAGGCTTCCACAATATTTTGAAGGTATCATTTATTATTATTGTTATTATTTTACAAATATTCAACAACTTAGAAATTGTACTAATAATATTATAACATTTCACTGTAAAGTAAAACAAGTATTTAAGAAAATTAAGAATAAAATATGTTACTGTACAACTGTAAAATTACAATAATAGTCAAGTCAACTTTATTTATCTAGCTTTTTACAATGCAGATTGTTTCAATGCAGCTTCACAGTGTTAAACAGGAAAATAGTGCAACAGAATTTGATTCTGATTATTTTGATTTGTAATTCAAAATAAATCTTTGGAGAAACCAGGCTCAGTCGGGGTGCCAGTTCTCCTCTGGCAAATTAACAAACAGCGTATTATTATTATTATTCTGGCAACCTAACAGGTCAGAAATCATATTAGATCTGAATGTTCAGAGGATCGGAGGCAAAGCGCCGGAGACAGGTTATTGAGGATGACATGTCAATTAAACAATTATTAAATTGTAATATTCGAAAGAACGGAGTCATCACGCCGGAGACGGGTTAATTTAGGATGACATATCGATTAAACAATCTTTAAAATGTAATATTCGAAAAGATCGGAGTCATCACGCCGGAGACGGGTTTATTGAGGATGCCGTGTCTGTGTGGCAATTTAGGGGGAGTCTTATTGACATGGTCTCTGCAGACACTTCAGGGTCATGCTTTGGTCATGTCTGGGAGCAGGTCCACCATCTGATCTGGATACGGCACGGATCCGGCTGACTGCAGTTAACCTCGGGATAATAGTATTAGAATATAGATATAGTAATAATAGTATTCATGGCCGTCTTAATTTCTTCATTTTCAAATGTTATCCAGAAAACTTTCCAGCTTTCATTTTGGCAGAAAACCAAAGGAAGTTTCTTTAAGGTTCGGTTTTACAGACCGAGTTTAGATTAAGCCAGGATTAGGCCTTAGTTCTATTAGAGCATTTAAGTAGTTTTTGTAGATGTACCTTAGATGTACCACTGACATATTTTTAGATCTGTCCGTGTTTCTGTTAAAACAACTCAAACATGCATTTTAGTATGTGACTTAAAGCCTTGTTTGTGAAACTTGGGGAATATCTCTTCAAAGAGATCTTAAAACACAGAATCACTCTAAAATACGCAGCTCATATATTTATTTAAGTAAATCACAACCTTTGTGATTTGATAATCTTATGAACCCATATAGCAATTTCGGTAACACTATTTTGATGGTCCCCTTTAGACATTCTGTATATGTAACATTAAATAACACGTCAACCAACTTTCTGCGTAATATCTGCTTACACTTTATTTTGATTGTCCCCAGATATTCACAGAATAGATATTCTAGCTACTGACTATAAGTAACTTTGCAAGTGTGTGTCAACTATTCTACTAACCATAACCCCTTATTCTACTAACCCTAACCCCTTATTCTACTAACCCTACTCCTCACAGTCTAATATTCAACTAATACCATGGTATGGCAGCAAAGTTCCTTGATTATTACGCAGGAATGAGAGTGTAGTTCCTAGCCATATCAGTTTCTTTGTAGGGTTTTGAATTGTGGACCATTGCTTTCTATAGACTGATTTGATTGCTTTCTATATGGCATGTCAGGTGGTTTCATTGTGAAAAATGACCATGAGCACATTGACAGGCTGCTCTCTAATTAGATTTGCTTGACCTTTGTCCTTTTATTACGTTCCTATGAAAAAGACAGTCCACAGATTGAGCTAATGGAGAGAAATTGGGAAAAGTCACAATTAAATGTTACATATTATGCACTCTTATTTTGTAATAAATGTCAGTAGAATTCAATATAAATTTACAGTTTGTGGCTGCAACTTTTCACTGAAAAGAAACCACAAAAACTGCATCTGAAAAATCATAATGCTAATACCAATAAAAAAAAATTAATAATCACTGAGACATTTTTAAAGTATTTTCTTTTGTGTTCCACAGATGAGTAAGTGATGTCAGACTATCCGTTTCAACAGGAATCACAATTGGGGTATAAAATGAGCGCATTTACATGCACATTGTTAAACCGATTGGTAAGCCGACAATGTGCAGTCATGTAAATGTGTTAAACCATTATTCTTTTATCAGCGTAATGGTAAACGACACAGCTAGATTATGGCCCATTACCTTAATTTTGTCTGGCAAGGAGGTAAATTCACAGAAAATGCAAATATCATAGGAGAATGTGAATTTTCAGCTGACATTTTGGAATATTATGGGGATTTTAATGCTTTATTTAACATCACAACTCACAATACTCTGAGTTGAATACACATAAGTATGTTGTGACGTTACTAACGAGGAATAACTGAGGAAAAACGGTTTGTGGTGTTCAAAACTTTTTTTAGTAAGATTAGGATACCTTTGATAATTTTTTTAAAATAAATATCATTATTATGATCCCAGCAGAGTGGATTTCAGAAACAAAAAAGTAATGAAACTTTAAAACTGGTCAAAAAATACAATGTTTTTTTTGTAATATATATACACATTTATGTTTTTATTCTGCTCTTGTTTTTTCTAACTGTTAAAGCTATAAGTAGACCGCTAACTATTAAGCCTTTCCGTACAGTAAGTGCAAAAAAAGTACAAAAGAGAGATTTTGGCACCATAAAATAATCCCTCGAATAGTTGTCAAGATCATAATATATTTAATTTGAAATGTTTTTTTTATATATATATATATCTGTAAACTACATTGGCACAATCATCAGAGATGGACCAGTTGAAGGTAGAGCAGGTTATGTTCCAGGGTTAGTTTGCTTAAGAGGTATTCAGATGAGTGTTATATGATTAATATAGTTATATTAATATAACTCATTTTTTTATATAGTTACAGTTATAAAATATATTATATATTCCAAAACACTTTTATAACAAGGTAATGTTTAAATGTTAATTCATTTCAAATATATTTATTATTGATTTTATTGTCATTTCACACATGGATCTGCATTTAATTAATTAGCATCAAACAAACAATACAATCCTTATTCTCTGTGAATAAAGATTACTTATTAAGAAATTAAAAAACTTTGCATTTACTTTTAAAACTGTTTGCAAATGATCGCAAAGTGTATTGGGGGAACGCAAAACTGTTGCAAGACAAGGCAAAAGCATTAAAATATGTAGTTCTTCTCCCATTTCATATTTTTCCATCATGTCCCTTTTGTTGTTCTTTTACAGCCTACATTGAGAAATGTAACCCAATTTGGATCCCTGAGATCAAATCCTATTTTGCTTTGAAAAACCATCACAAAAGTAAATGGATTGCCTTATCCTGGATAGCAAAACATGGGATTTCCAAATCTAAATAAAAGAATCCAGACTAAACTTTTTGAACAACTGGACCTTGGTAATTTGTATATAAAAGCATACAGGTATTCGTGTAAACATGCTCAGTTACATTTTCAATTGATTGTTGATTCTTAAATACAATACGTGGAACAACAATCACACTGTGAATATTGAGATTCTACATATGGAACTCTTATGCAGTGAATTGTCCCTTCTGGGCACTTCTGTCTGTCTAGACAAATATGATCAGACACAAGGGTGGTCAAACTTGTGGCGGTTGTTCAGAACAGCTGGTTGGTGTTTAATTGTGTATAGTGTGTTAAAGAATTTCATCCTTGTTTGTGTTAGAACTTTTTTTCTACCTTGTAAACCAAACAGTGTCTTTACCAATGTGAACACACAATAAAAGAAAGGAAATTGACTTTTCTTTGTATTACACACTAGAAATACTAAAAACAAATAGCAGTACAAGTTGGTTGCCTGTTTTAGGTTGTTCTAGTTGTCGCAGAAATATATGTACAGTATATCAACAAAAACGTACACTATATAAATAAATCAAATAAACTCCAAGAATTAAAAAAATACCCGTGTAGTGATGGACAAAAGTTCCAAGAAACTCACAGGAAGTTTGAGATATCCATGTATGTTTGCCATGAACTAATTATCACCCCACTTAAATTACTTCACTGCTTGTAAAGTCACCCAAGCAAATTTATCCTCACTGAAAGCGGTCATCATTAAATGAATGATAAGTAGCACAGGATGGATAAAAAAAGCTCAAGCGAATGGACAGCTGGAGAAGGACAAAATATAGTTGAACTTTTGAGTCGGACAGTCACGGTATGACAACAATGCAGAAAGTATCCAGTAACATTCAGCTTTTTTTTTAAGTTTACAGTTTTTGCTAGCTTTTGACATAGCCATTAAATAAATTATTCATTAATTACAGGAATTGTTATACTTGATTGAAAAAAAATTAAAGGTTGCATGGTCAGTTTCAAGTTTTCTGCCTCCCAACTGTGGAAGAATAGACATCATTGGCCTAACTCAGGGGGCCTATTGCATTTCTTTTATCCAGTTCCACAAAAATAGCTGCAATCAAGGAAGGTGTGAGGATTTACAGGAAGATCAACAGGGATATTGATGGATGTTCCCCATGTAAATCACATGTAGGGTTGCTGGGTCAGTGTGGTGGGATAGACCTACATGGGTGTGGTTTCAACATAAAAAAACCCTTTGATGACTTCTCACGGAGAGCGAATTGGAGAAGCTTTAGAAATATGAGAAGGGATAAAGTAGCTAAATATATGAACACACACTCCCAACAATCTTAACCCAAATTCTCTGGTCTTATCTTCTCAAGTCTTATTGCTTAATCCCCTTGAATGTTCAACCCTTTAATGGTTATTTCACCTATCATTGCCTTACATGCATCAGCATCTACAGAAAAAAGGGTTTGCACACCTTTAAATAATCATTGATTTTGGCTTTGTATATAAATGCCCTGTCCAAATACCCACACTTGTAATCTTGTCCACTTGAGAGCACGTGCACACGACAAGAAGTAAGTGCGCAAGACCGTCCCATGTCTTAAAAATGCCTTAAAAGTGCAGTGCCCTTAATGCACACTAAACCCACACTTCGGAGCGGTATTCGAGGCTCAGCATATCCCATCATGCTTTGTTCGGAAACTCACATGCCCCGAAATCGCGAGATGTCGAGGAAAACATTCCACTGTTCATTAAATTAATTAGATATTACACATAGGCTATGAGTAGGCTATGTGTATTTTGTACAGCATTTGCAACTGCTTTGTATCACTTAATTAGAAGCACCATACTTGCAGTCTTCACACCCACTTGAAAAGTATTGCCAAATACAGGAAATGCGTCATGTAAGCAAACAAGAGGTCAAATTTGGGATCAAGTTTGGGTATTGGACAGGGCAAATGGTTTGACCAATAATTTTATTTGAGAGTCAATAACCACTGAAATTTAGCACTATTAATCAAACAAAGAGAAGACATAGATTAAACCAGTGGAGTTTTTTTTTTTGATTAGTTTCCTTTCTGGAGCTTGAAACTGACCCCATTGACTTTCATTGTAAAAACAAAACAAAAAAAAACAGCTTATTTCCCAAATATCCTCTTTGTTGTTTGACATAAAAAAACAAACAAACAAAACAAAACAAAAAATATGTATATATAATCATTTAAAAAAATTTGTAGATGACACAAGGGTGAGTAAATGATTACAGCATTACATTTTTGGGCTCTTGACTTTTCTTGACTTGGTCTAAAGTGCAAAGAGGTCTATGGTCTAAAGTGCAAAGAGAAGTCTATAAGAAAAGTCTATAAGGTGTTCCCACATTCATGTCCACTTTGCAACACTGCCTTTCAATGACTGTCCAAATATGGATTTTTCACTTACCACAAAATAGTCGTCAGTGTTTGTGTACATACAAACACTGACATCCCAATGAGTCAAACGTGTGGTTAATCTAAACCATAATGTATCAATGTAACCATGGAAACATAAACAATAGCCACTGAACACCAACTTAAGAAAACTAAACTTTACTAATGACCTAGAATGCTTCTCAGCACAATTACCTCACCAACACTTTCAGATATGGCGAAACAACATTTTTCCGTTCATGTTGCAATTGCTGAGCAAAGGTTGTACAATTGTGCACAACTTTACTACTTGTATAAGATTACACGAAAGATTGCAGGGTTCAGCTTAAACCAGAAGGCACCACCTGCTACAGCTCTGAGTTTCTCCCACTCATCACAAGTTACACCTGGCCAGGTGATGCGATATCCACATCAAAATGCTGGCAGTCAATAACTGCATGCGTACATGCGCAAAACACACATTAGTTCCACACCAAAGCACAGTGTCTAATACTGTTCAGGCCCGGACAAGTGTCAGATTGTTATTCTAATCTAGCATTGACTTGGCTTCTTTGTCATTAGAAAGTATTGGACAGACCACTCCTAAAGCAGTTTTAGGATTTTTCTTTTTCTTTGTTGTTAAAATCCAGAATCCGTCAATGTCATAGACTGTTACTAACCATTTGCTGTCAATCTTTAAAAGTAGTGGATAACGTGCTGTTAGAGTATACAAAGTCAGCCACCAAGTTTTTATTTCTCTCTGTTGTGTAGACAAAGCACCATAAAGTGAAGAAAATGCGCACAGGTAAAGCTGAAGCATTTACGAGAGCCCTATCAGGTCCCAAAACCTGGAAACAGAGCCTCCAACAATGACCGGAGAGCACATGAAAGCATACCCTCTTACTGGAAAATAATACCCTATATAATAGTCCTTGGGCTGTGGCTAATTATACTGCTTTATGAGCAGTCATGGTCATTAGCTGTTATCTATGGGGGTGGGAGAACATGACCTCTTTCAAGTTCATGTCTCGAACCTGCCCATCAGTTCCTAACCAGCTGGAATGAATGAGGTTTCCTCGCTTTGATTCTTTCGCTGTTGCTGTTTTTTGAACGAGTGGACTTTTCCTTATTTTCTGCTAATTATAGTTCATCCGTGGATAGCCTGTGCATGTTCAAATATGTCTACTTTTTAACTTTGTATTTCTGTGTGCTTGTATGTGTGTACACGACCGTTTTTTGAAATAAATTAATACATTTATTTCAGTAAGGATACATTAAGTTGATCATAACTGACTAAAGGCTTTTATAATGAAAGTTGTCTATTTCATATATAGGGGAAAGCGAGGCACAACCTAATGCAGGGTTAGTTGTAACACACATGGTTTAACACTTTCCACATGCCAGGATGACGAAACTTAGTGTATTTACTAGTTACCATATCAACATTATTCAGAGAAAAAATTGCATCAAAATTAGGGATGTAACGATTCACTCAACTCACGATGCGATACGATTCACGATACTAATTTCACAATATGATTTTCTCACAATTTTTTTAAACAAAATTAGACAAATTATAAAATAACAGACAAATTATAAAATAACAGACAAATTATAAAATAAAGGTTTCCTTTAATTTCTCAGAAAAAAATCTGCATGCAGTATTTCTTTGTAAAAATGTAAATATATATTTGATGTTAAATAATAACTCAATTGAAATTTTAAAACAAATCCTCAAAAAGGCCTCTCGCTGTGGTGATTATTAGTCGTCAGATAGTCAAAATGCTACATTTTCGATTTGAATGAGTCAATGTAAACTACGCACTTGCCGTCGCCATCCTTCTGTTTGATGGCGTGTACACACGGGTGCGCTGACTGCGCTCGTGCCCAACTTCCATATGAATGAACTGAAAACATTTGCGTATTTGCACAGTTCGTAATGCTAGCTACAACTTGCTGGTTGTGACTGTAAAGTGAGGTCACAGTATATGGTTTCAGTGTCCCTGCTGTTAGAAAGGTGAATCGTGATTCGTTTGACATCTCAACCGATTTGAATCATTACACATTTGAATCAATTTTCAACCGACTCCGACTGAATCGTTACGTCCCTAACCAAAATTGTATATGTTGTAACACTGCATTACAATGAGCCCGTATTAGAACTATTCTATTCTATTCTATTCTATTCTATTCTATTCTATTCTATTCTATTCTATTCTATTCTATTCTATACTTTTATGAATTCTTTTGAGAAACCATGAGAAAAGGGTGAATAAAGTCAATGTTCAGAAATGATTCATTATTATTATGTTTTTAACTATGCTGTGTAAAGCTGTATTTATTTTTTTGTCAAACTCAAAATGTTTATTTTTATTTTTTAAATGATTTTGAAAAAAAAAGTCATTTTTATTTAAAAAAGTTAATTATTTTATTTTATTGACAAAATATTTTTCTTGGATATTTATTTTTATTATATCAGATAACATTTTAAAGGGTTACTTCAGCGATTAGCATTAAGCTTTGTATCAGTAGAAACCCGGGAGTATAAGAGTATATTCAAATTATCGTACTTTCCCCCCTCATATGACCCTGAGATGAGAGAATTATGTATTTTATTTCTGGAAAAATTCCTCCAATGTTGCAAATATCGTCATTTTGCGTCATTGGAGGATTTTTTGGCCAGAGGCTAAAGACTACAGCCAGCAGGAGGCGCTATTTCCACATGTTTTCAACATCGCACTCACAGCACTCGGCAGGGAGCTGTAGGAGATTCATGTAAACGGAGCGGTGGAGAGCAAAGTGAGGGTTTCAACTTTTCAAATGAACTTCCTATGAAAGTTAAAGGGGTACTTCAGCGCTGGGAAGATGATTCTGTATTTAAACTCTGTCATGTAGTAGAAATGTGAAATTATTTTTGTATTTGGTGCCTTCTAGACTGAGAAAACACAGAAAATTAATTTTTGTCTCATGGTGATAAAAGACAACAATTCCCAGAATGCACTGCTTCGCTTCCCTACGAGGCCACTCTAGTCACGGCTATTGGATTACTGGATCACTTGCCCACCGCGTTCTTTTTCATAAAATCAGTTCAGTTAGAGACACTACAATTAAAAACTGAGCGTGTCTGTTTGATAGAATGTGAGTGAGCCGAACGAGTGTCGTGGGCCGTCACGGCACAAACGCAGTAGGAGTCCGATTACATTCATCACATGAGCTGAGGTAATCCTGGGATTCGTGGCTGCGGCTGCATTCACAGCGCGCGATCAGTCTGCTGCATTTTCAGTTCATCTCTTTGGAAGCTTAACTTTCATAGGAAGTTCATTTGAAAAGTTGAAACACTCGCTTTGCTCTCCACCGCTCCGTTTACATGAATCCCTGCAGCTCCGAGCCGTGTGATGTTGAAAACATGTGGAAATAGCGCCTCCTGCTGGCTGTAGTCTTTAGCCTCTGGTCAAAAACTCCTCCGATGATGCAAAATGACGATATTTGAGTCATCGGAGGAATTTTTCCAGAAATAAAATACATAATTATCTTGTCTCAGAGTCATATGAGGGGGGAAAGTACGATAATTTGAATATAATCTCAGGTTTCTACTGATACAAAGCTTAATGCTAATCGCTGAAGTAACCCTTTAAGCTTCCAAAGACATGAACTGAAAATGCGCCAGACTGAACACGCGCTGTGAACCGCAGCCGCGATTACCTCAGCTCATGTGATGAATGTAATCTGACTCCTGCTGAGTTTGTGCCGTGACACTCAATCGGCTCACTCACAATATATTGAACAGACACGTTCAGTTTTTAATTGTAGTGTCTCTAACTGAACTGATTTTATGAAAATGAACGCGGTGGGCAAGTGATCCAGTAAATCAGTAGCCGTGCCTAGAGTAGGGAAGCAAAGTGCATTCTGGGAATTGTTGTCTTTCATCCCCATGAGACAAAAATACATTTTCTGTTTTCTCAGTCTAGAAGGCACCAAATTCAAAAATAATTTCACATTTCTACTTCATTAATGACCCATTTTAAATACAAATTCATCTTCCCAGTGCTGAAGTACCCCTTTAAGCTGTCATATGGTCATGTTACAATGTGCCCCTCGCATGTTACAATGTACCCCACCTGTGGGGCATGTTGTCACATTTCTATTCCATTCTTTCGGGGTAAATCAAGAAATATATACACTGCATTAATGAAACAAAACCACATAATTGTACTAGATGTGTGAAATTAAAGTGGGAAAAAATAAATACTCTGAACCCCAAGTGGATTTACACAAACTGAGAAAGTCAAAAAGTGTTAGATTGTGCTTAGCTCTCCCCTATGCTGCTTTCGAACTTTCTATTCATCAAAGAATCCTGAAAAAAATTATCACTGTTTCCACAGAAATATTATGCATTATATTATTTTAATATTACTGTTTATAGTGTATTTTGATCAAAAAAACAATCTTGGTAAGCAAAAGAGACTTGTTTTAAAAACATGAAACATTCCAACCCCAAACTTTTGAATATTTGAATATCATATTGTATCGTATAGCATATCATATCATATATCGTATCGTATCATATCATATCATATATCAACACTAGAAAAAATGCTCCTATTTTTTCATTACATATTAAAATATAATATGCAGTAACAAAATGCAAAAATAGCAGCATTTTCTCTAGTGGTTTCATTGAAGCAGAATTTTTTCAGAATGTCTAAGTATTTTAGAGTATGACTTTTTTTTTGCTGAGAATGTTACATTTCTGATGGACACTGTAAAGTGTGGAATGACTGCAGTTATAAAAGCACCATCAGCATTCCACTGTCCATACCGTGGGGCATCCTGTACTGAAATGCTGATGAGAGTCTCTCATCAGCTGTTAACAGAGAAACTCATTTCACGGGAAGCTGCAAACAGAAATAATGCTGCTGGGGCACAGGTGTGCAAAAAAACTCCCTGACAGAGGGAATTAAAACTGGTATCTCTCACAAGTGTCTGATGACATGAGACCTGGAGCGGCGTCTGTGATTGAACTCATTGGATATGATGTGATGAGAGATGGTATGCTCTATACCACATTTATGTATGAGTCAAAAAAACATCTTGATTGGAATGACCAATGTGAATCATGTAATGAATGTTTGATGTATGCCCTATTATTTAGAAATCCAGTATGTTCATTTGCCAGGAGCATTAATTTTACATCCCCAATGGAGCACAGTATGTGTGTATATGTGTGGTCTACTGGAAAACACTTACATTGTCTTTGTGAAGGTGCTGATATATTTTAAAGTAGACCATCAAGAGAGATTTCAGTGAATCTATGCACTTTGCCATTGACTGAAAAAAAGAGGGAGTGGTGAATAGAGAGAGATAGTATTAGAATATCCAAACAACTCAATAATAATCTCACTACTATGTTTTATAGTATAGGCCTACTTGCTTCTCTGTTATGGTATACAGATCATCTCTCAGTCCACAAAACATGGACAGCGTAACTGACATTAGAAATTTCTCACATTCTCACTAACCTTCAGCTCTTGTATTGTTGCTGTTGTTTTCATTGAGAACATCATCTAAGGATTCCATTGAGGTCTTGGTGGAGATCGTTGGTTCTACATCAGTCAGATCCACTACGGTCAGCTCCTCCATTTTATCGTTTGGGATCACTGTGGCTTGGGTGGTGGACAAATTCTGTTGGTTTTCTTGTTTAACATCAACCGATTCTGTAGGGAATATGTATTTGAATTGGTTTTTGGCAGTGATTCTTATAATGGTTCTCAATTGTTTAAAAAAGGATGATGTGTCACACAAACAAGTTTAAAGTACATAATTTTACATCACACAACGCACTTTTTTTTGTTGCCCTGATATACTTAAAGCTAAATTGAAGAACAAACTGGTGTGACGTTATTTAAAAATAAAAACATAAAGTTAGTTTGTAGTCCTTTTCGGGAGTTTGAAACAGCTTTCCAAAGCTAACATTCTGGTAAAGTTTGCTCCAGCCAGGAAAGAGCTTCAAACTACCATTGGTCCGTGGCGATTAAGTGATAGGTAGGTGAGCACTTGTTGTGATCATTTTGTTATCGAGAGGGAAGCGTACAGCACATATTTACATATTCATCAAAACGCCGCTCTTAGCAGCATTAACACCGTCAGGATGTTCGCTAACAGTATACTGCTGAACATCTAAACAAATCTTTATTTGTATGTTTTCAGAGAGTTTTCAGCACTGACTGACAGATCCGACGTGTGCGCACAAAGATCCCGATACATGCATACACAGAATTACAGTACTTCAAAATATCTGTCTTGGTGAGTATTCACCAAGTATTCACCAAGTATGAGTATTCACTGCGGTACAGTAGGTCTTAAGAGGCTGCTTAGGTAGTCTATAGAGGCTGTTTCATTAATGTGAATCATTGATTGTTACTCATTTGTATTTATATATATATATATATATATATATATATATATATATATATATATATATATATATATATATATATATATTTGGTGTGTGTCAAAATTGGTGTTATTACCAGAGTTTTGGAACCTTCAGAAAACTATTTTTTCTCAAAATGAACTTTGCTGACTCTATCGGCTTCAAATAAGTGTAGCTCAGTCATTTTTTATCCAATTCAAACAAATCATACATCATTTTGAAGATGTGTAATAGAGAATGAACTATTCATCAAACTAAACGAAAACCAAATTCACTGTAGACCTATAATACCTTTCAAGTGTGAATAGAACTAAAACACTAAAACATATTTAAGCTTTACTATTGGATACTGGTTTCCCAACAACTCTAACTAACTACTCTAAAACCACAACTGCACACGAAACACCTGGCCTTAGTGGACTTTTGTGTTCCTATCATTTTCAGTGCAGTAAATCTTGAAAATTAGCAGTGGGCGAAATGAGCAGGTGGTAAAAACAGAGCCTTATGACTGAAAGTCAGCACTTACCAGATGAAGGGGCATCGTAAAACCATTAGCAACTATGTCATTGCAATGCACACTTCTGTTATATTTTTCTCTCCATTGTCATTTTCTATCCCTCTCTAGTTTCTCACTCTCTCCCACTGTGTGGTTGATTTAGACCTGGAGGCGGTTGCAGTAAAGAAAGCCGCTAAAGCCAGGAAACGGATTGAAACCCATTAGTTCCTAAAGTGGAACCTGTGGAGCTTGTCAATGACAGGTGGCGGATTTTGGTGGGAAAAAGAACCATCCTGTGATTACAGGGAGCTTGAAGAGAAACTGAGACTATAGGAAGTAATGCTGTGCTGTTAAGCCATTCCAACTGCTTGCTGTAGGCAAACAACCTCACTACCCCCTTTTGTTAGTAGTGTTTGTTAATTTTACTTTGTCATCTTATCTAACATTTTGCAAGATGTTCACAGCCTAAACCATAAATGCAAGTAAAGGTGACATTGTAATTGGCCTCAAATTAACCAATTCGATATAAAGGCATAGGGACTTTCATTGTATGGAGAAGAAAAAAAGAGCCTGTGTTTGTTTTAAAATGTACTAATATAAATTCACAGAGCAGTGTTTTTTTAATTGATGGAATATCAGTGTTTTAGTGAAATATATATATATTTAAAAAAATGTTGGTTCACTTTGAAACCATTCAAGGGTTGATATTGTGTAAAGAAATAATCAAGTTTTTGTACTGCTGAAAAAATTAGTTAATAAGGGAACTTCTGGTTCCTCAAAGTACTAGACTGCTAGGCAAGTAGTGTAATTTCCTGTTGCAAAAGTTGTGAGGGAGGGTAAAACACATTGCTGTCATTATTTCCACTAAACTGCAGTCACCTTTACGCTTCAATTTTCAATAGATTTTTGGGGAAAGAGCTCTGTGAAATGAATTACATTTTAATCACCTGTATTACTTGTCATTAACCCTTTTGATTAACTGAATGAACAGGGCAGTAGATTTATAAAAAGCACTGTGAGCCCACATCTCTAATCCTTATATTCCTATGAGCAAACCCAGACAGCCAAAGTCATCTTTATTTCTGTTATGAGTCTTCCAGATGGTAGGGATCAGACACAAAGACCAGTTGCCTCTGGTCAAAAGTGGTCATTTCCTAACTGCTATAGGCATTAAAACATGTCCAAGCAGGCTCAGTTGAGATAATTGTTGCTGGTAAAGACTAGAATATCATGCAAGATGAATAACAACTGTTGAAGGTTCTTGGATATTGCAAGGGTTTAAGCCTTTTGACATCTATGGTGTTTGCATAAAAGTGAATACATTTAATAATCTGGATCTACGGCCTTACATTTTTGTCAATGTTTATATTAGGTGGCCTTAACTACTATGCGCTAACATTTAAATTAATAATTTTATCCAAGGCACTTGTGTACATACATGTTTTTACATTGTACTTATATTATAAAAAATACATGCAATTACATTACATGCAATTACAGCTGTAATTAATTTCTGTTACATCTGTAATTACACTGTTGACCCTTCCCTTATCCTTATAACCACCCTTAAACCTACCCATTCAACCAAACCTGTCCCTAACCTTACCCGTGTCCCACCTTAATAGCAGAAAAAGTGTTTTGCAATACAATCTTAACACAATACGCTCACTTATATGTTGATGTAAGTCCATAGTAGTTAAAGCCACTTAATATAAAGTGGGATCCCAGACTTTTGTATCGCTTTTTTGTCATTGGTGTAAAATACAGTCTTTCCTGAGAAGAGAGTCTATGATCTATACTCTTGTCTTAGAAGTCCATCCAGTGGAGCTCTCTGTTACTGCAACTAATTGGAACAAATTCTTGATCTTGTTAAGCTTTCTAGTCAGCAGTTTTACTAAAGGAACTTCGGGGATCGTGGACAAAATAATTTTTGCTGTAGTTTAAAACATAATAGGCTTGAGTCTAGGAACTTCAGTACAGTTTCAAAGTTCAGGGTCTGTAAGACACATGATCTTTCAAAAATTATTCTGATATGATGATTTGTGTCTCCAGAAACATTATGATCAATGCTGAAATTTGTGGTGCTGCTTAATATTTGTGTGGAAACCATGATATATATATATATATATATATTCAGGATTCTTTGTCCAAAATGCTCCAAAATTAAAACATTTATTTGAAAATTCCATTCATCCTTGCTGAATAAAAGCATGGCTGACTCTATAACTTCAGAACCATAGTATTTATATAATTTCATTTTATTTATTAAGTAACTACAATTCGATTTTGTACTTCGGTTCAGAAACATTGCAGCTATCTCCTCTCTCACACACACACGGTTGTTTCAATACTGATTTCCTTGTTTTGTTTTTTCTTGTAAAATCATAATGTATGAAACCGTTACATACTTTTGTATTGAAATACTTTTAACCTATAATTCATCTCTCAAGATGAAGTTGTTATCAGACATGAAAGAATATCAGTTGCCTGTCTCGTACCTTTCCCTCCCTCAGGTTTTTCCTTCACAGGGTCAGGGTCCTTTAATGGCTCGTTGGACTCGACAGGAGTAAATGTTTGCATATCTTTGGGAACAGTGCACAAGGTCATTGTAGTTGTAGAGAAATCCCTGTGGTGATAGAGAGTTAGGAATATCTGGTACCTTTGACAGATGTGGTGTCAAACACCTCTGCATCCACTGTGCTGAGTGGGATGTGAGCATCTTCCTGTTTGGGATGCAAGTCCACGGAGTACCTCTGCATTAGACAAACAGGATCAGTATGTAGTTTGTATATCCAATGTAATAATGATACATATCAAATGCACAGGGAGCCACACATTAAGGCTATTGAATGTTATTATTGGTTTTCAGTTAATTTACATAAAAAAAATAAAAAAAAACTTACCCTTGACTTCTTTTGAAGGCAACAATAAACGACTACCCCAGATATGCACACAACAATAATAATCAGGATAATTGTGTAAGCTGTTGAGAGTAGAAAAAACAGTAAGAATAATCAAGAACAATTATAATTTTAACCTGACCCTGTGAAGGAAAAGCCTGAGGTACGAGACAGGCAACTGATACTTTCTTTCAAATACTGTCTGGTATGTTCAATAATATCATATAACAGTTATAATTAAAAATAAACAAGAAAACTGAAATTAAACACAAATAATCAAACACTGACAATGAAGAGACATCACTCACTTTGTCCATAGCTTTTCACAGTTTCTTGTGCTTTAGTTGCTGCAATGATAATAATAGTACTAAGGTAAATAGGTGAATAGCAAGTAAATAATAATGGTGGTAAACTGAAATTAAACATGATTAAACAAACACTGACAATTAAGAGAAAAAAATCACTCACTTTTTCCATAGCTTTCCACAGTTGTTGGTGCTTGAGTTGCTGAAATGATAATAATAATAATAATAATAATAATAATAAGGAGAATAGCAAGTTAATGGTCTAATGGTGGTGAACCATTAATTAACTGTTATTATTCAGCAGACTTTTGTTTCTACAATAAACTGTTTGTTTTAGGTAATTGATATACATCATTTATTTTGGCCGGAGATAACCGTTTTAAGAGTTTGCTAGGCCACACATTTCCTTCCTGTGTAAGAATGACTCAGACTGTAGTTGGATATTAAAACATTATTCTCACATTGCAAAATCAAATGTGATATTTTTTTATGATGAAAATCCCAGTCTGTGATCATTGTGCTTGCACTTCACAATATTCTCTTACGGGTCTTTTTTGTGCTTGGCTGTGGGACATTCTTCCAAGGCTCGTCTGGGGTGGCATTGTTGGTCTGTGGATGTTCTGAGGGAAAAGTAGTTGGGAAATCTTTTGGACAAAAAGGAAAAAATGACACCCAAATATAACCTTATTTCAGTTAGAGGTTCTCATTTATGTATCAGTGAAGCAAGCAGCATATAATATAAACTGGCACACAGTTTTCCCTCCAATCCTACCATGTTGCTACATTAGGTGTGTAGACACATGAAATAAAAGTTAAGCAAGCGAAATGAAAAAGCTACCTGATTTGTAATCTGACGTATTCACATACGTAGTGCTTGACAGTGTGACATTGGAGTCTGAAGGGAATGAAGTGGTAAAGTTGTTCAGAAAGTCATCTGATGTTTTATTTAATATGGTGCTGTTAATAGACATGGAAACTAGAGGAGTGGTGGTTTCTTTGCTGGTCATCATGGTCGTGGCCTCATTTTCAACAGCAAGGACAAGTAAGGCACCTGCATTGTACCAGAGAAAGGTCAGGTCATGAGGAACAGACCTATTACAATTTACACATTATCGCATCTATAAATTACATCTTCATCTGCAATAGTAGCTCTATGAACAATGGAAAGCATGTCTACCCTTAAACAACAGAAATAGAAAATAGACTATATTTGATTACTAAATTTAATCTTATTAAAATATCCTTGTTTTCAATGAGCTATTTGCTCAGTTACACACATAAAACATCTTTAAAACATCTTTACACATCTTTAAACATACCAATGAAGAGATGAAGTGATGCGGAGCACATCTTCGGAGATGATAGAATCTAGTCAAATGAGTGTTCCTTCCTCAGGACAGCAAGTGCTAAGTCTGAAACCACGTAACTTCCACTTCTATGACAAGCACAGGATGCGGCTGACAGTTGCCTAAAAAAAGGCACATAAGGAACTTGTGCACTTTTGTGAAGCCCCATTAGCTACATTTACACTATTTATCTAAAATACACGTTTTCTGTGCTTTGTAATCTTAGGTGTTATAATCTATTGTTTGCAGTAAAGCAAAAAAGGGAAAAACAGCTGTATAGGAACATACGTGGTGCACTGGTTAAGCGATTGCATCTGTAATTCCTCTCAAGAAGTCATTTCATCATACTGTAGATGTTTCTCTAAATTTAACCCCAGTCATTTTTTATAATACCTTTTAATGGTGTAACAGCGCTTATACTTCACTAAAATACTTTCTATTTTATTCTTTTGCAATAGAAATTACCAGTATTTCACAAATTTCTAGACAAATGAATGAAGTGAAAATGGGTAAAAGATGAAAAGGTCGTGTCAAGTGTAAAAAAAAGTAATACAACTTTAAAATTAGTTTCTCCCCCGTATATTAAAATGTGTCCTGTTTAATTTTTATATTTTTCTAAGCAAAACAATTATGACCAACATACTTTTTTTCCATGATTTACAGAAGACACCCACTAAAATGTAATTTAGTGTGACAATAGTTTATATACCAAAAAAAAAATTATTGTCAGGCATATTTAAAACAAGAATCATTTGATAACCTATTAAAAGACTCTATTTAAGGATCACAGGGATAATACTGCAGCCTCCAAATATGTTTTATTTTTACATACAGTAAATATATTTGTTACGCTGCAAAAAAGAGAGAGAATATTGTCGTTGTTCTCATAATTGCAATGTTGTTAGTTTTGATAGTCTGTATCATTAAATTAATTAATAATATTTTGGCAGAAGCAAATGTTATTTTACTGTTCTGATGCTCCCGGCCTTGTCATATTGGCTACGTTCTCACTGAGAGCCTTAGTGCTCAGATCAGATTTAGTTTTTTTTATGCTGTCAAACAGAAGTGCCTCCAAGAAAAGTGAGATCACACCATTCTCATATTCTGATACAGTGTAAGTAATATGTGAACTCATTGTGAATTTAAAATTTTGAGCAGGATGAGAGGAGGCAGTTCAAATGTTGGTCGCCGGGGGGACATTATACTTCCTGGTACTGCAGGATTTGTTAGCAAACTGTTTGTGCTGTACAGTTGTGTTCTGGACTTGTTACACTGTTGTGGAATTGTTACACTGGAGAAATGGTGAGTGGTCTCTTTAATTGCTATTCACTTACACTCATATGATATTATGATGCCAATATGCATTCAATATGCAATATGTTCTGGACCTTTGTTAGCAGAGTATTGCCACATGGCCAGGTACATGCGAACCAGCCATGTTGCCAGCTCAGGTGTAGAATCACCTGGCTTCAGTAATCACACAAGTAGTCAAACGGATTGCATCACAACATATGGGTGTGCACGTGACGTCTCGATCAGCCAGAGTGTGTGCGACTGAGCGGCAGCATTAGTTTTCAGCATGAATGCCGTGAAAAACACACAAAACACCTAAAATGGGAAAGAGCTTTGTGACTGACTGTACAAAATAGATTTGACAAGAAATCTAAGACATATTTTAAGCAAATGGATCGTCGCAGTTCACAGAAACACTTGAACTCCAGACAGCAAAACATGGATTTGCAGTTATCATTTTGTCCCAATAGGATGAATTTTGGGGTAAAGTCATCCCTATATATTGTATTGTTACATATTGTATTGAATTGACAACTTATCAATTAAATATTTACCATCTTATATTCTGCATAATTAGGTGTTTTTAAATGAAGGCTGACAAAAAATAGTAGTCACCAAAACAGCAGAATCTGAATGCATCTGTCAAATAGAAATATTTTTGTCAAATGCAAACACCAGGCTGAAAAGAATACAAAATAAACAAGGAAACTCAGGATTTATTTAACTTAAAAATAAAATATGAACTTCTACATGATGTTTGTGATATAATTGATCAATATTAGAGACATTTTAGATCACAGTGAATTCACACTAAACTAACAGAATGAGAGTTTAACACTATTGCAGTGGTCTCACATGGTGAGCGCACAGTGTACACTGTGGCCTTAGTAAGAGCGCACACTGAGTGCGCTACCAGGTTACACTCGTAGCTCGCTGTGAAGTCACATTGTGACCACATCATGAGTATCCTGGGAGCTCATGGTGAGATTACTGTGAGATCAAATTGTAGATTGGGTAAACACAGATTAAGAGTGATTTCAAGTTTATGTGTGATCTACTGCAGAAGCCAGCAAATTTAAAAGCAGGCAATGTAAAAAAAAAAAAAAAAGAGCAGAGTTTTTAAACATTTATGAAACGAGCCCTCATGTTATGCTTGTATATAGAGTTGTCACTGTAATATTTATAAGTTCTGACACATCACTGCCCTTCACTGACTACCTTTTGCTACTGTCTTGATAATGTTGGGTATGTAAAATCTTTGAAGTGACTCCCATGAGTTGTTGCTCTAGAGTGATGTAAAAGACACATGAATTCTGATATGACTAGGGATGGGCGATGTGGACTTAAAAATATATCACGGTATTTTCTAGTATTTATTCAGGTGAGGTCAGGGAACTGGGATGGTCATGGCAGAAGCTTTATTTTGTGCTCAGTGACACATTTGTGTTGCTTTTGAAGTTTGTTTTGGATCGTTGTCGTTTTACTCATAACAAATTGTTTGGCCATTGTGTTTTGGAGAAAAACATTTGTTTATTTCTTTATTGGCTTTCCATTCTTTACTTCAATGAAAGGTTAGATTTTTGCTAATTTTTTGAATGATAGATTCAGAAGGATAAAGAATGCAGATTTATTTTTACAGCCATCTTTGATCATAAAATTATTACCAGGCGTGCCAATAATTCTGACCAAAACTGTACATAAAGGAGTGTGTAATGTATTTATATATACATAATAATTATACACAGTACACACGCATCTATTATTGTATATATTGTAAACTTTTTTACAAACTTTTATTTTGGATGTGATTAATCGTAATTAATCAATTGCCCAGCACTAAAAATAATGCAGTTCATGTCATGACCCCTCTAAGTTACAACACTATAACAAATTATCAAATATTTAAGAGCAATAAGCTCATTCAGCACCACACAGTCTTCAGTGGGCCTTCTGATGATGTCAGAATGACTATCTGATTTTTTAACATGGTATTTTATGTGTTTATTTAAAGATTTTAAAAAAAGTTATTTGAAACATGAAAATAGACACTTCACTTGAATTTAATGTTTTTTTTTGTATAAACTTAATGTAATTCAGACGTCTTGTTTTTGACCCAAATATCAGCAAAAGACTTGAAGACAGTGACAGCATTTCTTAGGGCAGCAGAATATTCATTGATGCAGGTTCAGGTTAGTGCACTCAAGGACATCTGGTAATAAAACCAACTGGGACCTTTTCATGTAAAACCACATATAGACACAAGGTGTCACTGTAGGTATAAGAAAGCATCAGAAGTTTATTAAAGGAATACTCCTCAGGAACACAGAAATTAATTAATTAACAGTCTTGCTTTTGTATTGACCCACAAAAGGATTATCTATTGTAGTATCCAACAAATCAAACACCTCTATATAAAATAAATACTTACATTTCTCAAAAAAACAAAAACTGTTGAATTAATTTATATAGTTTTGCTAGAAAAGATTTAGACTAAAAAGACCAATACAATGTTGAAAATGTGAACTATTGCTGTTTTAAAGTTTGAAAAGTTTTTTGTATAAAAAAATTATATCAGAAGGATCATGTGACACTGAAGACTAGAGTAATGTAAAGAAAATTCAGGTTTTCCATCAAAGGAATTAAAAAAAAAAAAAAAAATATATATATATATATATATATATATATATACACACACACACACATTTAAAAAAAGAAAATATTAATTTTAAATTGTAAAAATATTTCACAATATGACACAATTCTTTTATCAAATAAATGCAGCCTAGGTGAGCATAAGTCTTCTTTCAAAAACATAAAAAATGTAAAAGTGTATTGGAATTTAATTCAAAAGCCTCTTCATTCTGAAATATCAACAAATGTCTAATTTGGTTCAAGAACTAAATATGCCTTCTTTTTTTTCTGTATTCTGGGGACCAAATGAAATGTGTGTGTGATCTTGTCGTGTGAGGAAAAGGAGCACAGGTCTGTAAATGTTTGAAAGTGTGCGTGCGTGTTGATGGAGGAAGGTTGTATATTCATTTATTACTGTTTATTTCCTCATGCCAGAGGTAATCAGTGACAGGATTACTGCTAACTGCCACCCAGTTAGTAGTGCGAGTGAAAAGAGCCCACCAGCAGAACTGCACAGCAGCAGAGGCAGCGGCTCCCTCTGTGGGTCTGGCCACGCAGCTCGCCCATGAGGCTCTCTAATCTACCTCTGAATGAATCCAGTCTGTGCCACTGACTGCCACATCAGAGCTCAAGTGCTGGCCAGAGTGGATGAGCTAATCGTTTCTCTTGGAGGTGTTGGGATAGCAGAAGAACGAGAGAGCGAGCGGGTGAATTAGAAAGAGAGAGAATGGGTGTGGAGAGTGGAGACCACCCACCCGGCGGATTCAGGATTCGGGAGGCCCAGACGCGGAGCTCCATTCTATGACCCTCTGTGCCGCCCGGAGCTCCAAGCTGGACCCTTCGCAATTGTGTTGCCGCCCCAATGTCCCCCAACCCCCACCTCTTTGCCTCCCTCGAGCTAACACAGGGAGAAAGGAGGGGGTGGTGGTAAACAGCCTGTCCCTGTCATTCCCTCGCTCTCGCTCTCCTTCACAGTACAATGGGAGGGAATGCAGTGGCTGAAGCACTTTTAGAGTGGCCAAATGCTGCAAAGGCTGAATGAAACATCTGTGGAGGCTCATAGCCTAAGGGGGAAATCCTATTCTGTTGTGCACCAAACTGGCAACCTGTTTTTTCGGACGTTTTTTTTTTACTTGGCATATGTGAGCATACTGTATAAGTGATTTTTTACAAGGGTGCGAAAGATGTGATTTTATGTGTTTTGTTGTTCGGGGGGCGGATTCCTACATATGTTTTCCACATCCTTATAAATTCATACATATTACAAGCTGTTAGAGAAATGCAATGATTTTGTGTAAGTTATAAACTGGAAACACTGAAGTAAACATTCTTCGAGAGAGAAAAATAGGCAAAATTGCCAAAGAATGTACAATAATCAACTTTATGCCATTTTAAACTTGTCAATGTCTTTTTATGTTTAGACTGAGACATCAATGAAAACCTGTTTGAATGTAAATACTGAAACCATGTGGTTTGTCTCAAGTTTTTTGCGTATTAAAAGCATTCGCATTATAATCATATCCTTATAAAGGTATCATAAATGAATAGTTTTTTTTTTCTTTCAGCCACAGAGAGAGCCTTTTTCCATAGACTTTAAAGCATCTAATACTCTGAAGCACCTCTATGATACGTACGATGCCTAGACTTCCATTCCGCATTTTTAGACCATTTGCCCATCTGCTATTTCATCTGTATTGTTTATCAGATGTTTGTACACAACGTGATGCTTTCCAGATGATGATCTGTGTGACCGAGTATGACATACTCAGCCCACATTCCTTAGTCCTGGTTGAATTCTTAAAAAAAATTTTTTTATAGTAGTTTATTGCTGGTAAGGATATACAGCATATCCACAGTTAAAAACTTTTTTTCAGTACATTGTGTGATTCCTTCATCCTTCTTATTGATTCTTCCTAGAAGATAAACCCTTTAGAGGTCTGCCCGAAGGGTCCCGAAATACTTGTGGGTTTCAGGTTGGGTTCGGGTAATGTTTTACATAGCTTTGGGTTCGGATCGGGTTTGTAACCTAAGAAAAAAAAGGACTTTGGTTTCGACCAAAATGTTGGGTCGGGTTACATTTAAGCCCAGGTTTGGGCTTCAGTTTAAAACCTGTGCAGACCTCGGACCTCTCCATGTACATCAGCAACATTCACCGCTATTGGTTCCCCCCAAAATTTAAATTCTTTCAGTATTTATACCTTGGAAGGTGAATTTTTGAAGAATGTTGTCCCCACCCTCTTAAATATAATAGAAGTGAATAAGAAAACTCCAAGTATCATAAAACGTAAATATGTTCTGGTGGTTAACATCTCACTAGAGGGGAAAATTTGATTACGTAACGGCTATGTAACGGCTTCGTTTTTGGTTTGTTCATCACATAAAGCTATCGTATGACTTCAGAAGATTTTAAATTAGCACACAAGTCACATACACACTTTTTTTTTTACTTCTGGCTTTTGCATTCTTTTTGAAAACTGAAACATCCAGACCTAGATCCCTTTCATTGTAATTGCATGGAAAAGAGTGACAAGTGCATTCTTCATAATTCATTTTTCTTTTTATGTTTCAAGGATGAAAAACATTCTGTACATGGAACAATGAGGATGAGTAAACACATATTGGTTGAACTATTTCTTTTATAGGCTTATTTATGTATTTACTGTGTAAAAGCACATTTGATTCTTTACCAAAAAGAGAATAAGAAATTTACAAAACTACCGTACAATCATTTCTGTCAGGACCACTATCGTGAAAGATGATTGATACACTATTTAGCATATAGTTTGGATTGGTGGTATGGTTCTGTTCTGGGCAAGAACTCCCTGCGCATCCATGCAGCCTAGCATGGATAAGAGCAGGGAGAGCAGCAATAACCAAATCCTGACTGACGAGAGGAGGAGCTGGGGGTGGAGGAGGGTAAATGAGCTCCGGAGAACACAATAGCTGCTGAGAGTACTGAGGAGCAATATATATGTATGTGGTGTAGACGTTGTATTCCTATAGGTAGACGTGATCAGGTGACAGACAGCTGAAGCGAGTTAGACTAACGTGACCTGCCAGAACTGACGCTATACGCTTAATTGTGCGCAACTTAGGACAAACGCTGTTTTAGAGGTGGTCATAATATATTTTGATTTGGTTAGGTTAACTGAAAAATAAAATATATTTATGACATTATGTTTTAAAACATCAACACTTGCAGCATTTTTCACACACACACACACACACACACACACACACACACACACACACACACACACACACACACACAAAACATAAAAAATGTTGTGTTTTCATGTTTTATGGGGACATTCCATAGGCGTAATGCATTTTATACTGTACAAACCGTATTTTCTATCCCCCTACACTGCCCCTGCCCCTAAACCTACCCATCACAGGAGACATGCTGCATTTTTACTTTTTCAAAAAAACATCACTTAGTGTGATTTATGACCTGTTTTCCTCATGGGGATCAAAAAATGTCCCCACAAGGACAAGGATTTCGGATATTGCCATCTTTGTGGGCACATTTTGTCCCCATACCATAGGGATTACCAGGACACACACACAGACACACACACACACACATACATACACACACACACAAAAAACAAAAAAACATTTGTTTTAACTTTAGCTTTGAAGGTAGATTGTCCAAATGTGTCTTGGAGATGTTGCTATGTTCTTATGGATTTAGTCTTTTTCAGTTTCCTTCTGTCTCATGTAATTTCAAACAGATTTGATGATTGTGAGATCAGATCTCTGTGTGGACCATATTGCGTGTTGTCGAAGTCCTTATGCATACACAAATCTCACTGGATTTTTACAATTACAGGCTAAATTAATTCATGAAAATGTAAAAAAGAAATTCCTTACTGGCACAATAAAGCAAAATATATAAATAACTACTACCTTAAAATCGAACATGCCTAAGCCATTTCCACCATACTATATATTACACCGAAAAATAAATGAAATAAATTTCTGTAAAAAAAAAAGTTTGCAAAGATATTTGAATGGTGTTTGAAAGTATTACTGTGTCAGAACCTGTTGTTGGGGATCCAGCCTGCATCTGTATAGACACTTAAGATGAGCTCAGTTGGTAATAGCTGAGGTTTGAACTTACAAGGCTTCTAATGCCAAAAGGTCAAGAACTGTGAGCATTCAAACCTCTGGCCTGCTGCCACTCCTTTATCCCGTCTCTCTATGAAAGTTTCCTGAGGGCTGCGTTTGACAGACGCTCTCTGCAGTGCCTGTATAAATCATTGTTCACATTGTTTCGCTTGCTTCTGCTTATATGCAATGCTCTGTGAGTCTCCTACTCAAGCAAAACTATGAAAGAGAGATTTTATTTGCAGGTGGGTTATTGGGGAAACGTAAATCAAAAGCGTTGTAGCTGCTGTTTTGTTTGCTAATGATGCATTGCGGTTGAAGATTGCATTAGCTGTAGCTGAATCTACTTGTGTGATCTTGCAGC
The DNA here is from genome assembly GCA_023029165.1 of Gobiocypris rarus. Lineage (NCBI taxonomy): Eukaryota > Metazoa > Chordata > Actinopteri > Cypriniformes > Gobionidae > Gobiocypris > Gobiocypris rarus. The sequence continues at coordinate 32,148,277 of CM040914.1, forward strand.
AGCTCGCACATCTTTACCAGACAAACCCGAGTGACCATTTATATAATTGTCACATGTGGTTTGTTCAGCACTTTAGCATAAGTTGCAATAGAATGTTTTGTAGAATGTCCAAGCAGCAATATGATTTTTTAATTATTTTTTTTTAAAGACCACACAAAACATATCCTGTTTACAATTAATGCTTTCACGAAAACACCCATAAAAGCAGGCCAAAGAAAAGACCAAAAGATCAAGCAAATGGAAGTTTGAAGGGAAGAGATGCTTGTTTTGTGAATGCTTTTCTTCCCATGAATATTCTGGATATACCGTCTTAATATCATATATAGGAGAACGGGGCTAGTTGTCACACATTTTACATTACATTTACATTATTAATGTTATTAAACTTAAGGGCACTGAACCAGGTCTGTTTAATTCAAATGGGCCATTGTTCTCTATGTTAAATCACAGGGCCCTCTAGTGACAAATGGGGCTGTACAGTACAAAATATGTTGCATGTGCTAAAAAAAAAAATCGATCTGTGCGATGAATACATTTACCACAGTAGCACGCGCGCAATACAGTTTAGCATGTGAGATGTAGCTTGTGAAGTGAGAATTAGTTTTGTGCTTGTGTGAGGTTAATCTAGGGCTGCACAATTGACTGAAATTAAACCAAAATCGCAATTTGGCTTGAGATTATGAAATCGCAAAGGCTTCACTGGTGAAGCGCAGCACTTGTCGCAGTACATTCTGGTCTATCTCTTCAAGTGAGATTGCGTCATTTTTTACAATGTAACGTGCATTTGAAAAAGCAACAGGTAGCAAACATCTTTCCAAACTTGTAATGAGAAGGATTTGCAAACCTGTTGCCCAACAAAAGAGAACATTTAATTGAGTGTTTAAAATAACATGTCATGATTATGTCATGATTTAATAATAATTTGTACAGTGATATGTATGGCTATGCCGATTAGCATTGCATTTGAGACTGATCAGGCATAACATCCTGGAACCTGCTAATGGGTAGCAAAGCAATTTTGTCCTCAAAGTTGATGTGTTAGAAGCAGGAAAAATGGGCAAGCGTAAGGATTTGAGTGAGTTTGACAAGGGCTGAATTGTGATGGCTAGACGACTGGGTCAGAGCATCTCCAAAACTGCAGCTCTTGTGGGGTGTTAAGGCCCAGTCTGCAGCGGTCAGTATCCATCAAAAGTGGTCCAAAGAAGGAACAGTGGTGAACCGGCAACAGGGTCATGGATGGTCAAGGCTCATTGATGCATGTGGGAAGCAAAGGCTGGCCCGTGTGGTCCGATCAAACAGACGAGCTACTGTAGCTCAAATTGCTCAAGAAGTTAATGCTGGTTCTGATAGAAAGGTGTCAGAATACACAGTGCATCGCAGTTTGTTGATTATGGGGCTACATAGCTGCAGACCAGCCAGGGTGCCCATGCTGACCCCTGTCCACCACCCAAAGCACCAACAGTGGCCACATGAGCATCAAAACTGGAACATGGAGCAATGGAAGAAGGTTGCCTGGTCTGATGAATCATGTTTTCTTTTACACCGTGTGGGTGGCCTGGTGTGTGTGTGTGCGTCACTTACCTGGGGAACACATGGCAACAGGATGCACTATGGGAAGAAGGCAAGCCAGTGTGATGCTTTGGGCAAAGTTCTGCTGGGAAACCCTGGGTCCTGCCATCCATGTGGATGTTACTTTGACACATACCACCCACCTAAGCAATGTTGCAGACCATGTACACACTTTCATGGAAACGGTATTCCCTGGTGGCTGTTGTCTCATTCAGCAGGATAATGCGCCCTGCCACAATACAAAAATGGTTCAGGAATGCTATAAGGAGCATAAGTTTGAGATGTTGTCTTAGCCTCCAAATTCTCCAGATCTCAATCCATTTGAGCATCTGTGGGATGTGCTGAACAAACAAGTCCGATCCATGGAGGCCCCACCTCACAACTTACAGAACTTAAATTATCTGCTGTTAACACCTTGGTGCTAGATACCATAGCACACCTTCAGGGGTCAAGTGGAATCCATGCCTCGACGGGTCAGGGATGGTTTGGTAGCAAAAGGGGACCAACACAGTATTACCAATATTACCTGATCGGTGTAAATATACTTTCATGTTTAACCAGTCAAAACGTCTCTATCTATTATATTAATAGGTGGATGCCTTTGTCCACATAAGAGATTTCCTGGAACGTCATAAGATTTATTACACTTATGAGTCTCACATGTGGACTTTCTGTGCAAAGGCACTTTTTGGCTATGAGTATGAATGAAGCAAACATTACCTTGCGTGTGTACTCACTACTGTTCTCAACACCCTATTTAGGGATCAAAAATAGGAAAGAAAAATATATATTTCTGGTGTAGAGAAGTGTACAGTTTTCTTGACAAATATTAACAAATTACTGTCACAGATTTTTTTTTCACCATAATTTAATATATTTTATAATAAAAACTTAGACCTTTTGTAAAATATAATAATAATAATAAGAAGAATTGTTATTATTAGATTTATTCTTAAATACCTTGTTTTGTACTTGTATAGCATTTTTTACATGTGGTTGTTTTCAGAGATAGTAACAAACGTTTTATACATGTGCTACCATTATGTCGCCTGTGCTACAAAACACCATCGCTATGTGCAAAAAAAAAAGCACTGGAATGGCTGATGTAGAGTCCTGTTAGTGGGACCAGATGTTTCTGTTTTTCAGGAACAGTCCCTGTATTTGGTGGCATGTCCTCAAAAGGTTCTCTGGAAGGTTCCACAAAAACCCAAATGGCCTCATCTTTTCAATATTTACAGTACATATTTTGTTTTATTTTTAACTGTATATGTACCACTAATACAAATGAATCCAGTTTGATTTCAGATTATGAACGTTTTGTTTATATGTACCCTAAACTCAATCTAATTCACATATTCCTTAATGTGTACATTTCACGTATCCAGAACAAAACTTCAGCCCATATGGAGTTTCCATTTGCATATTTTTGTCTTATTTTTTGTAAAATCTCAGAAGTTTGTAGTAAATCTAGTAAATATTTAGTCTCCTCTACTGACCACTTTGTGAGACATAAAACGTACACGTTCGTAAGAAGTATGTGAACATATGGATCATGGCACAAGTTATATTCATGTTCAAGGGTTTACATGTCAAACCCCTGGCAACCCCATGCACTGTAAAAAGGAATCCCACTGCCTTAAAAAATTAAGTAATAAACTTCATGGGTATTTGAAAAAATTCAGTTATGTGAACTTGACAATTCCACACTTAAATTTTTTCAATTATGCATTAAGTTTAATACTTTTAAGTTAGATCAACTGTTAAGTCCTGTTTAACAGATAATTCAAAATCTGCACAAACCCTTTAATTCCGAATAATTGAGGTGTTTACATGAAGGCTTTTCAGTATTGCAGTCCGGTTGAGCCATCAATCTCAGTATAGACGGATTATTTGGTTGCATCATGTAATGTAATAAAAAAATGCATTCCTGTTCTTATTGTGCAAGATTTATTTGTGCAGATTATTTTAAAGAAAAAAAAGCCTCTTTCATGAAAATGTAATAATTATAATAATCAAATTGGTTATTATATTTATATGATTCAATCCATTCATCATATATAAAAAATTAAGTGTGCCAATGTTTTTTTTATTTTTATAATTTTGTTTAATTCAGAAATAGGTTGCATTATGTATATAAAATGGGTAGTAAACAGGATTTTATGTTGGCTTGTAATGATAAAACAGTAGATACTTTTCAACTTTACACTATTCAAAATTAAGTAAAGTATATAGTTAATGTGATGTGTCTCTGCTAGGAAACCTGAATGAACCTAACCTAAGTGGACTTGCAAATGCTTTTTGGTCATCATGGCATTATTGCTGGATAACTTTCGATTCACAATACATTCATGTTGTTTACATTATATACACGAATGCACCGATTGCCAACAAAACACAGACATTTGATGGAGTTTCACTCACCGCCTGCGGTTTCGACTCATGACCGGGAACAAACAAGCACACTTACAGAACTCTGTTGCTGCTCCGAAGAAGAAAAAAACTGCATCCACTGTTTCCTTAACGCTGTGAAATTTGGGAAGCTGAACAAGGTTTTGTGGTCTAAAAACAAAATGACAGTGTTGCCTGAACAAAGCGTGTTGATGGGCGCGCTCTTGCTCTGGTTGATGTGCGCATGCTCTCATCCGGGAGAAGTGCCCATACAAGGAATTCCGCCCTTTATGGCATCATACTCAAAGAATACATTTAGTTTTTATTTTTATTTTGGCCATGTTTAGCCTGAGAATCCAACTCTTTAACACTGTAAATAAGTCTGGAATGCATGAAATGGCATTAGACCCCCCTGCCAACCCGTATATAGGTTGACATGAGTTGTATCCTGAGCCTCTTAAATACTGATTCTTTTACAAGTATGGATGATATGGGATAAGTGAGGACGAGTGGTATCTGTCTGTAAGAGCATACGTTTACTAAGGTTTTACTGTAATGCATCTCTCCAAAAGATTTCAGGACAGGATCTCCACATGACCCGCTGTTCAAACAGTTAAACCAAATCCAGCATGTGTACCTGGCAGCCGGTAATACCGCTGAACACTGACTGTAAGTTCATTCATTAGGGTTGGAAGTCCAAAGCAGTTCTTTGGTCTCAATGGGAGTCCACCTGCTGAAAACAAACGCACAGACCGAGGTTCACAGGAGGTACGCAGATGTTGCACAAGTTACTCAATGTGAGGTGGGTCTTGGACTCAAAGATAGCATATGGCACTAATGCTGGAACTTGACATCATTTCCATTCTAAAATATGTGTGGCCAGAGGAAGGAGACAGCTAGATAAGTCAAAAACAACTGAACTTCAAGTGCGTAAAGGCCATACTAATAATAACCATGAAATCTAATGTGTTACACGTTTTGACTGTCTGTGTATTATCACATGTGTGTTGATGAGTTATTGATATTGTTTGTGTCCTCACTCAAATCACTAGATATCCTGCTCCCGTCCTCCAGTTTTTCAAGTCAGCTTTGGTGCTCAATCATTCCTTCAAAAAATGTTTACCTCAAGTTAACCCAGGCCATATGAATATTTTTATGAAACAAAAAAAAAATAATCCCTAGGTCTCTACAATTTGGTTTGTGTATTTAGTCAAATCACTGTTGATTAAGTCTTTCTCTTGTCTTGTAGGTTTTCAAGTCTTTTTTAGACAGCGATGTCTGATTTTCCTTGATTAAAAGTATATGTACTCTGGAAAATTTATTAGTTCTCAAAGACAATTGTTTGTGGCTTTGTTTGTCTTGACTGGAAGCAAGAGTATGGTTGTTGCCATATGTGTGTGGTGCATGGGGTGTGTGTGTGTGTGTTATGAATAAACTTCCTAATGACCAATTCACCCTTTGCCAATGCAGGGCTCAACTTTAATTAGTAAGCAGCTAAGCAGCTTTGATCGTTATGTTCATTTCTTGTTTATCCCTCTAAGTCTAACAAACCACCCAGAATGGGCAGTTGGGCTCATAAATCAAGGCCCCAAAGCTAAAGTAGGGATTTTGTCTCCCTGCTCTACTACAAGAACTGAACATTATTTGCCGGAAAAAAACAAATGAAAAAACGTTTTCTTAATCAGTATTGTGAGAAGCTAAGTTGCATAAGACATTAAAGTGGAAAAGAAGTAGTCAGTCTAATTAACATTAAATGGATTTCCAGGGCTCAACGGTGTGAGCATTTCACTCGGATTTGCGACTAAATATTGTTCTGTGCGAACTGTAAAATGAATTTAGGAGTATGTGTGCAAATAAAAAGTCAATGCTGTAATTTAAAAAGTCTCATATAGTTTTAATTATCATTTTAAAAGGTCTTAATTCGAGGCCAGAAAACAGAATTTGCGATTATTGTTTATTGATAATGATTATTGGTACACTCTATTGTGTACACTCCTGGGCTGACTTGCCACCCCTCAATGCTGCCCCTCTCAGCTCATCACATTTATTATTATATAGCCGGATGGCTACGTGATCAGCTTAACCGCACGAGCATCGCTTTCCCCCTTGCGTAATATGCTACTCATTAGAGCCTGGCTCAGCCGTTATCCCATTATACATTATATCATTTTGTATAAAGTTATTGAAACTTCTTCACTGTTTGTTTTACAAATCACTGTTTGTGATGGTGCTGCCACTGCCTCAATTTTACGTCCTCTAGTATCTCACCAGTCAACTCCGCCCTGGCCCTAGTATGGAAGAGGCACCGGCATAGCCACCGCCCCCTGGGCTTGTACATGGGTATTGGTCCTTTTGACTGGGCTATATGCTTATCAAGAGCACCAATATCATTACCGCCCTCATATATAACTCATTACATCATATGTGTGTTTGTGAAACTTTGTGCAACCTGACATAGCTCAACAGTCCTTTCAAGTGCATCTTTCTCCATTTCAAAACAAATTTAACTCTACAGTGCAGAAATGCTTACTCTATTTTGATGGCTAACAGAGCCAACCAACCCTGTGACGTCACACCAAAAGCTGTAACAAAATTATTATTTATTTTTTTATTTGTTACATTTATATTTGTTTTTTTATTTTATTTTTTTATTAGAGGGGAAATCAATTTACTAAATGTTAACTTGACTGACTGACACTTATTTGAACTATAATTTGTCTTTATTTATATTTTCTTAATTACGTAGCCGATCAAATTTAGTGACATTTATGCTTAACACAAAAAAAAAAAACAATACAAAAAATAAATTTGCCAAAAGGGGAAGAAAACACAATTCAAGATATATTCTCTGAATTATTATAGACTTATTATCTTAGACAATTCTCAAGTCAATGTATCTTATTTGGGATATTTTTACTGGAAAAAGACAACTATGTTTTGCAATTTTTTGTTTCATTTTCCTGCATGAAATGTAGATCTATTTATACAACTTTACATTTGACAAACAATTTTAATAATACATAAAACTTTTAGTCTATCCAGTAAATGATTTATGTAAACTGTAAATCATTTTATTGTTAATTCCCACACTGAACTTTTAAAGGAGCCTGAATGAAATGTGTCAAATACTGTAAAGAACAGGATGCAGCATTCCAAGCTCCGCCACCCTGCCACTACGTCACCAGTTCCTGGAGCTCTTTGATCTCTCAGATAAGTGCCATACCTAATCAGGTTAAAGCACCGCATGCCACAGAGGAAGGAAATTCCAGTCATAATGGCAACGTATCTGTTCCGCTCTTATGCATCACATTCCTTGGGCTAATTAGGAGTAAATATCTGACCCAAGGACCGTCCGTATTAGCCCCCACCAGTGTGGTCCATCTGTTCCACTCGCTTAGCTTTTTTTCCGCTCCTAATTTGCAACACAGATGACACAAAACATAAGGAAGCTCTCCATGGCTTGCTCTCTCTACCTCCCTCCCTCCTTTTCCCTCACTTTTACTCACTCTCATGCTGCTCTCTTATTCTTTTCGGCCTCTTTCACTCACAGACATTAGCCCAGATCATTACGGTCCAGGCTATCAGTTATTTTCCAGTTCCAATTATCTGCTGCCAGTGACCCAAAGGGTCAGCCCAGCATGTGGCTCTCTAACATACTTTCTCCAGTACTTTAGTCATATGCACATCCCTCTGTCTTGTATTCTCACTGCATCACTTTGCATACCTCGGATGAACACTGATAGAAACTAGAGAAGCAGAACCAAATGCCCTGCCATTGTGTGGATCATTGACAATCCTTAACCACATACAGCTATTAAGTATGAGTGATGATGACTTAATGGCTCTTCTTTAAAAAAAATGATACTATAATTTCGTCATTAAAAATCAATCTTGGGCCACATTTTGGGGGACCTCAGGACTAAAAAGACAACACATTCTCACTCTCTTGACGCTTGGTCAGAACCCTTCGGCATAATTTTTTAACGCGCAGGGTACCCCTTTAGCGCCATTTTTCAACGTGTATAGTAGTGCATTGATTTCAGTTGTTTGCCTAATGTGTCAGATCAAGACGAATATAATTCTTTGCATTTGTAAAAGTAGACATGATTTTATTAATATTTATAGGCTACTTTTATATTTTGGAGCAACTAACCCAACTCCTACCCTAAACCTACCCACTTCCAAATAATATAAAACACATGACAGGCAAATACAAGTACATTCACGGGTATTAATTGCGAAAACTGACCAAAAACAGTATAAAAGTATTAACATTCCAAGTCTTCTGAAGTCATTCGATATCTTTATGTAAAGAACAGAGTTGATCTTAATGTTTTAATCTCTGAAATGGTGATCTTGCCGCTCCATGAACACACTCATTCATATCTCATTCAAAAGATACACCTGACTCTTTAGCAGGACGCAATCGGTCACGAGACACACGAGAGCAAATGCCATTTTACAATCAAATCTGACGTTATGTTTCTTCGGTGCAATTTTTGAATGTGTGCATTATCTTCGTAAGGTGGAGACACTGATCGCTTTAGGGGATTTTATTCACACAAATCAATCGTTTGGCCTCGGAACACTTGGAATATTTTTACTTTTTGAATATACTGTGCCTGCAGTCATATCTGCTTGTTATATCCTGTTTTATATCATATAAAACACAAATGGGTAGGTTTAGGGATGGGGTTGGGTTGGGTTGGGTTACGTGTTCAAACATCTAAATACCGTAAATAAAATAAATGTAAATAAAATGATGCTGGCTGATTAAATCGATTCACACTCCAACATGTCATAATGGCAAAATCATAACCCAATATATAATTTAATCATCATGATAACATTCCCATGCCCTGTCCCATGTCTGTGTATGACTACAAAGGTTTCTCATTGAAATCAGTCACCCTGCTTGTTGAAAATTATGCTTAAGGGGTTCCCTGTGCGTTAAAAAGTGACGCTGTAGGGTCCTGAAGCTTCAATATGTGGCAAGTTGGGTGTGAGAATGTGTTAAAAGAGAACTGACACCTGCTATTGTTTAAAATGGCACTAAAAACACATGTCAAGACACTGATTCTGAAAAAGAAAGATGGCATCTTTGGTTGGCAACCCCGATAAATCTGTTCTCTGTTATTTTACCATATGGGCTTCCTGTCTTACAAAGCGTCAGCTTAAATTGTGACAATATTGTGTTACATTGTGGCAAACTTTGAAACAATGCATTTATGGTTAAAGTCCAGAGCTGGACAAATAAGCTTATCAACAGAATTACAGCCAAAAATGTATGTTTTTTTGTTGTTGTTGTCAATAATAACAAAGACAGGATGAAAACTGCATCAATATGATAAAAAATAATAGTGTAATTTTAGTGCAGTTTGAATGTTTTATTTTGTTGTTAAATGTTGATAATATTGACCATATATTGGCTAAAATAAAAAACATAAATAATAATCATACAATGCAAGAAAAATGATAATATAATGATAAGAATAATGCCTCCTACATTGGCTTAATTATTATTTATTTTTTTAAAGACACCACTGCATTGCAGAAGCTAATTATTCTGACCTGTATACAGTGCAGCAGATATCAACTTTTTCCAGTTGGATGCTACTCAAGAGCAACACTATTTGAGGCTTGGGCTGTGACTCAAAGAGTGCAATTGAGCCACGGTGGGCAGTAAGGATGGATGAGGGAGGTTGAGGTAAACTGAAGTCACCACACAATGATTTGCTACCCTGTATTTATGAAGCAGTCATAATTTATGAGGCATTCCTAATACTACTCCAGTGGACTTTGACAGCTGGCTGCCGATGAGTAATGGCCAGGGATGGACATGGTGAGAGCTAAATGTTACATCATGCAGTTTACCACTTCATAGAAAATCTTAAGACGCCTGGAATGAAGTCCAAAGTATGCCATAAATTATGTTGAGCTGGATGTTGTAGATACCTCTTTGACTTTTATAATGTATGGCCAAAGAAAGGAGACCACTTAAGTATGAAATCAATCAATATCTTTTCAGAAATGGGCATGAATTGAACACCAATTAAAGGAACATTTTCTGTCATTATTTATGTCCTCTCAAACCCTTAGAACGTGCTTTCTTTCTTGAAACACAAAAGGAGAAAGTTTGAAGAATGTGTCAGTTGTGCCTTTCCATTCAATTACAATAAATGGTGATTGAACTTAATTTGTTTTACAAAACCAATCTGAATGATTTGTTCACAAATAACACTGATCAAGCTCCAAGTTATTAATGTCATAAATTTGCACCCAAAGATACTGAATTACTCAGTAAGGGCTTTGACACACCAAATTGGCCACCGGGCCATCAGTGAGCATCTGCCGGGATAGTTTTTGCGCTGTGTTCAATACTTCGGCTCTAGTTGGCATCACATCAGTGGTGTGCATTCCACCATGGCAGCCTGAGCGAGTGGTCCACCTTCGACCAGCACAATGGAGATACGAGAGCCCACTGCAAACTGTGGACTTCTGACTGGCTAGACCGAGCCTGAAGAGAGGACGGAAGGAGTCATCGCCCCGGATCCTGAACCACAAGGTGTGTCTCACAAGTGTGTGAGCCCACAACATCATGTGCTGCTGAGGGATCCTTAGTGGAGTTTGAGGGCTGGGAGAAAAGCCCTGCCCACAACCCCACCATGGTGGATGTGATCGCTATGGTTTTGTGGAACATTTATTGGTTTATTGGATGTGTTTGAGGAGGCAGTTCCCTTGTTTTTCCAATACCCCCTGGTTCTGCCGAGCCATGAACTGCCTGTTTCCCCACTGGTTCCATCCATTCCTGATCTTCCTGCTGGTTCTGCCCAGCCCACAATCTCCTGTGATCCCTTCCAGCCTCTTTTGGTACCCTACAGCCCCTCTTCATTTCCTGCTCTGAACTGTGTGGATCCGCTTCTGTGCTTAAGGCCACCAGCTTTGCCTTGACCAGAGGATCCCATGGCTCTGCCTCCAGCCTCTCAACCCAACACTCCACCGTGCCCTGTCGACGCAACACTCCACCGCACCCTGTCGACAAATCATATCTGCCTTGGCTCCTCCCTCCCTCAGCTCTACCGGAAACCTATTATTTACTGCCCAAAAAAGCATGTCTTAAACCAGACGCTAATTTGCGCTGTCCTTGGTTGATAGCGTTGGTCATTATGGAAATGATCTGGCTGCGTCACAAAAAATGTTTCAATTTAAAAAAAACACTGTACTTATTATTAGTATAGGCAAATTTTTTTTTAAAATAACATTATCAACTGGTATTTTTTCTAATCAAACCTTTTTCGGAACGTTAATGTTACAGACAGGACGAATGGACAGAAACGTTAAAATAATGATTCTGCTCAGCGTAAACCGATGTTTTTTATTTCTTGTTTTTAAGCCCTGCTATTGATACCTGCTGATATAGAATGGTTATTATGCAGGTGTGCTAGTTGGTAGTCTGCTGTAGTCTTTGTAGTGTGTTCAAGCACAGATTCAAGCACAACACAGTCGGCTTTCGTTGCTGCTAGTTTTTTAACTTGGTGTGTCTAGTTCTTCGGCTTGGTGTGTCACACCCTTAAGAATTATATAAGTCATACGGACAGTTTTTATGACACTTTTTATAGACTTTTTGTGTCCTTTTGCAGCTTAAAATCTCCTGGCATCATTAATTAAATAGCACTGGGATTTTTTTTTCTAATATCTCCTTGTATTCCAAGGCAGAAAGTCATTTAATTTGTGTGTGAATCATTCCCTTTAAAAAGAGCTAAAGAAAATGTAATAAATTAGATTATACAGTTCATAAAAGTAAAATATCCAAATAAGTATATTTGTCTGAGCTAGGCCAGTTCAGTCTCTATTGATATTAGATAATAAGAATGAGAATGTTTATATAAAACATAAATATACATCTTATTGCAAATACCTGTATTGCCATGCGTATAAATGTCTTGTGTAAACATGAATTAAAGTTTAGAATATTCTCCAGGTACTTATCCGGAATATCTATTCCATATACAGTGTAGTCCTAATTATATTCTAATATTATTTTGAATATTTGGACATTTAAACGCCTAATTTCGAATTCTTGTGGTTTGGCTCTATCTGAGCAGATTTAGTCAATGTGTGTGGGCAGTGCTGCTAGCCTTCATGTTCTGAATATGCTTTTGACTCGTGTATTGAGGAATGCTCATAAAGGGAACATTAAACTATAAAAAGGTCACTCTGTCTGTCTTTATTCAGGATATGGAGCATAATATTGCTTTGAGCTTATAAAACTTAAAGATTTAAAGATTACATGTATGCTCAAAAACAGGTAGTGGCTGGCATGCTTCTCAATATCATCAAGCCATGTTTATTTAAACATGACAATACCTGACAAACGATATACTGTATATAAAATAAAGACATTAGGTATATTATATATAATGTACTATAATAGAATATACTTTTATACACTATATATATATATATATATATATATATATATATATATATATATATATATATATATATATATATATATACAGTATAGTGTATGTTTAAAATTTTTAAATGTAACATTTATTAATTTTATTTTTGTTGTATTCATCTATAGCAATCAGTTTGTGTGTGACCTGGCTGACTAATATCCTCGCAAAATCATTTCTGACACACAAAAAGTTGTCTCCATGCTCCAAAATTGCCACAAAAAAACAAAAAAAGTCACCGGCGACATGCCTGAATTAGTACTGCCCCATTGCATTCACCCCTGCCATAGAGAAGTGCCTCAAGCAGCAGGTCATGACCCACATCAAGTCCTCCATCCCACCCACATTGGACCCCTTATCCAGTTCGCTTCTGAGCAAAACCATTTTGTGGATAGGATACCATATAATTTATTATACACTTGGCCCTCTACCATCTATACAATCAAAACACTTATATAAGAATACTGTTCATTGATTTCAGTTCAGCATTCAACACTACCACTGACATTAACTGACGAAACAAAGACATTTGGACTGTGCACCACACGCTGCAATTGGATCCTAGACTTCCTGACTAACAGACCTCAGGCAGTCAGGATCAATGACCAGACCTCCCAAGCCATAATCTTGAGTACCGGTACCCCCCAAGGCTCTGTCCTTAGCCATCTACTGTTCAAGACTTGAGCAACTATATCATGAAGTTCAGTGACGACACCACAGTGTCAGGGCTTATCTGTGATAATGATGAGACAATGTTCAGAGAAGAGGTGAGAGAGCAAGAAATATGAACTCTCTGTATGACAGCGAGACAAAAGATGTAATTGTTGGCTTCGGGTTATGTCATGTGCCCCACTCACCTCTGCGTGTCAGCAGGGCAGAGGTGGAAATAGACCGTAGCTTCAAATGTTTACCTCCCAACCTGCAAGTTAATGCTGATAAGATGATTTAACTTGATATATATAAAATATATCATCCACTTTCCATTGTCTATGAATGTGTGAACATTTAGTTCTTTTAGATGAAATGAGACTTCATGACATAAGAATATTTTATTGTTTGTCTTCTCCAATAACAATCAATCTATAAAAAATGGCAGCGGCTAGTGCAAATAGCGATAGATGCTATTTACACCAAATGTTAATAGCAACTAGATTCTATTTACACTTAGTGAAAATAACATTTTCGTAGTGATAGATGATATTTACACTAAATTCAAATAGCTGTAGATGCTATTTACTAAGTGAAATAGCATACTAAGTTGATATATTCTGTTTACACCATATAAAAGTAGCAGTTCTTTGCAATATGTGTAGTAATTATATGTAATTTATACTTTATTTTGACAGATACTTTTACTACATACTGTTTGCACCCCAGTATTGTTGTACATTAACAGGATGCAATAATAACAGAGTGTAAAGATTATATTTATTAAAATTATTAAATGGACACCGGCTAAATGGGACAATAAATGCCCTCCCTACACCTACCACTAACCCTACCCAATAAATGCTTTTACTGTTAAACATTTCTTTAGGCACTTTATTTCCACATAATTGTTTATTGAAAGTAAATGCATTTCTGGTGTGATTTGTGATGAGAAAAGAGATAAGAACAAACTCTGTAAAAGGTGGTTTTGAACCCAGTCAATCACATCAAAGTCAAGATCCATAGCCATACGCATTAGGCCTAGTTCACACTGCCCGATTTTAGCCCCGATTTTGACTCGCCGACAGGTTTTGCGAAATCACTGACAAATATAGCTGATAATCTGGACCTATCGGCGATTCAAACCCCTGATGTATGAAATGCCATCTGACTGAAAATTACATCGGCGATTACCAACAGCCAATGACAGAGCAAGATACAGGGCAGTGGAGGTTCATGGAGGAGTCCTAGACCAGAATATTAGTATTTTAATAGATATATTTACAATTCTTTCAAACAGAAACAAAGCCCAAACATTTGCACGTCCAGCCGCAGCAGCAGAACATTGCAAAATTATTTATTTACCTCAAACTCTCTTTGCAGTCATTGCTCCCTGTGTCTCGCCAACAATTTCCTCTGCAAACTTTCTGCAGTTTATAATTTTTAATAACAATTCCAGTCGCGCGAGAACTCCAGTCTGACGCACGTGTGATCTTGCTTTGTTTACTTGTCACATCGCACATGGATTTGGTTGGGAAACGAGTTGTCAGCGATTGTTCCTCTTGTACAGTCATGCGGTGTGAAACCCCCTGTCCCCGATTCGTCGTGCAATGTGAACACAGCAATGACTGAACGCTACCCCAGATAGTCATGAAGTTTGAAAAGAGCAGTGATCCGACAAGTTTGAAAATCGTGCAGTCTGAACTCAGCATTACTGATTGCGCCACTAAAGACGTTAAAAAGACTGCGCTGTTTTAAGTCTTGTTTTGCCCAATGAGGCATTGTTAGGCAGAGAATAGCACTTTCACAAATACATGAATAGCACTTGCCAACAACGCACGCTATTTGCACTTGGTGTGAATAGACACTCTGTAAAAAAAATAGATGTATTTGTTTGTGTCTGTGTTTTTAAAAATACATAAATGCTCATTTTATTGCAGATTGTTATCAAACACAATGAAAATGACATTGTCTTGGAATTGTTTGTGACATTTCAGACAAATTACATTCAGTACTTTAAAATCATTGAGATCCACTAAATGAATAACTCTCTCAGACAATGTTGATGAAATACAGCTTTCGATTAATTTGCAATGTAAATGCTGATTGCTGATCATCACTCTAATAGTATGACACGTTGCCCACACAGGAAACTGGCCCGTGGTAGCGAGCGAGGCATTATGAGCAGTGGCATGAGGAAACGTGGAGAATGAAAGCTGGGGGGCATTGATCTGTGACTGCAGATAGCAGAGAGGCCATGAGGGGTCAAGCAGCCCGCCGGCCGGATGACACCCCCTGCATTCATCCAACGCACACAAACCTGCCCACAGCAGACGTGGGTCACCGGCTAGAGCACATCTACTCATTATAGGCTCGTCTGTTTGACGGACACACCCGGTGAGTGTGTCAGTTAGTTTGTGTGTGTAAGAGTGATTGTGTGTGTGAGAGTTCTGCACAGAGACAAGGTGTGTGTGGCTGTCAGTGGTGTGTATATGAAGTTGATGTGTGTGGCCCTGTGTATTAACGCGGGTGTGTGTGAGAAAAACTTTGTGCATGTTCACCTAATATGTATAACTCTATGTGTGTGTGTGAAACATGGTACTCCACAGGGAGATAAGCATCCCAGGTGGTCTGGTGTGGGCTGAAACATGAACGTCCTCAGTGTCTGTGGCATACCTGTGAAGCACAGCCCTCAGACTGGCAGTCTCCATGTTCAGAGGAAACCCTACACTTCACACCCTGTGCTCGCAGCTGGTCCTCTTCTCCCATAGGAACCAGGTCTGTCTTTACACGCTCTCTGCTTCTTTACCCAACATGAGCAATGTTATTACCACCACAACCTTTCCGGAACCCCCTTTTTTTCTCGCTAGGTGGTACAAGGAAGGATGGATGAATACGGCAAACGTTGCCATATTGTGTGTCCTCCTAACTCAATATGTTTTACTCCTGCACAGACATTATGGGACATGGATGAGTATTGTCCAGTGATATTGTTTCAAATCAGTGCACACACATTACTTAGCATCCCGATTTCAGTGGCATTACATGACATGAGGTGTGATATCACCTGGTCATTTTCCACTGCATTTCCTGTGCCTGTGTCCTTTAATTTGCATGTCATCAGTATATCACACGCAGCAATTTCCACTCTCATTGGTGCTTTTATTGGATTGCGCTCCCATGTTAATTTGCTCTGAGGTGTGTTTCCCATACAACAACGTAACTCACTGCTTAACTATCATAGTACATTGCATCGTTTAAGAGAAATCAACTAGCTAGTCACGACTGTTTCCCGAAACCGTATTGTCGCAAATCTGTCGTTCAACCACGTTGGTTAATTAGGTCACGCAGGTGGTGGAGAAATAACTACTTTTCATTTATTATTTTGAGATCGAATTCATGCTAGATTTTTTGCTATGTGTTATGGAAATGACACATGAGGTCTAATTCTTATTTTCTCATTTATTTTCCTTTATTTCCAGATTCAAATAGTCTTTTTCTTACGTACTAGAGCACGTCTGCCCATGCGCACTCTTCAAAAAAGGTGCTTTAAATCTCTTGACAAGCGTATACATGACATATATATAAGCGTATACATGAATACATGACATTTGTATGTATTCGAATTAAAAGATATAGATTGTACTAAATGTCAGCTTGCTTATTTTGCTCAAGATAAGGATTTATCAAGTCCACATGTCATGCAAACAAGAAACTATGCTTCTAACCACAGGTCGAGAGCTGTCGTTGCAACCACACAAGTTTGCAATGCTGTTTGCGAATGTTCGTTGGAACGATGGTTTCGGGAAATAACTCATTGAACTATGTTGATTAACGACGGAACTTGCAACCATAGTTGGCTAACGATGCTTTTGGGAAACGCACCCCTGTTTAGTAAATTTGGCCCTTAATGTTCAGATCATTATCAGTTTACAAAAGATTTTTTTTTCAGTCACTCACTTTAAGCATGAGCTGTAAAGCTTTCTGAATTCTTTTTAGGTGGATGATTATGCTTTACCTATGCAATTCGGAGTGGATTTTCTCCTCTTTTCTGGCACCTTGCACATATTATGTGAAAGTTACCAGTTGTACTGACATTATCCAGTCATGACTTTGAAGAGGAAAAAATGGTTATAACATTACACAGACAAAGTCAATTAGTGATTTTGTTAAATTAATATCGACACAGCCGTTCAAAACGTTTGGGGTCAGTATGTTTTCTATTCATCAAAGAATCCAAAAAAATGTTTCACAGTTTCCACAGACATATTAACAACATTGATAATAATAAGAAATGTTTCTTGAGCACCAAATTAGCGTATTAGAATGATTTCTGAAGGATCATGTGACTGGAGTAATGATGCGGAAAAAATGTAGCTTAACCATTACAGGAATACTTGCAATTAAAAATATATTAAAATAGCAAACCGTTATTGTAAATTGTAATAATATTTCAAAGTTGCTTTTGTTCAAATAAATGCAGCCTTGGTGAGCATAAGAGGCTTACCAAGAGAATCATAACAACCCTAAACTTTGGCATGGTAGTTTATATATGTGTAATATTCATTATTATTGCCTGACCCTGTGTTCTTACTTCCATAGGAAATGCTTTTTTTTATTATTGTAATCAGGCATATTTATCAATTTTTTATTGAATCTGCATTAAACCTAGAACATTCCTTTAATTTGCAGAAAACAGTGAAGTGGCGCGTGTGAATGGTATGGGTGGCGACATGTTGTGTTCAAAAATTCCAATGGCGTAAATCCTGTAGGTGCCTACACACTGGTGTAATGAAAGCTAGAAGTGGATGCTGAAATATAGCATCATTAGGTGGGTCCAAATGATGTTTGGTCACATTGAAACAGATCCAACAGTATCAGCACGGGATGATTTAATTACAGATAAGGTGGACCAGTTGAGAGGTGCTGACAGACAAATATGGTTCAGAAACAGCTTCTACATGCTGATGAGTGGTAAGATGACAGGGAAAAAGCAATGAGAGAATGAAATGAGCTAGATTGAGAGATGATGTTAAGGGCATCAGATCAGGCAACAAACATAACACATTGTTGTAGCCTGTCCAGACCTGTTCAGACATCATTAGGACATACTTTCCCCTTTCAGCATCCAATCTTTGTTTAGCAAACATACACAGAGAAATATACAACAGTTGCTTTGTGTTTACTCAGTAACCAAGACACATTCACATCACACTTTTCTGACAGGAAGGACTGAAGAAGAACCACCCAACTGGCATGAAAGTACAGTATGAGGAAGTTAGCAGCCATGCTGCCTTTTGATTTTCAAGTTTGAGACCTTCCCTTTAAAAGAAAGAAAAACATTTCAATGTTTTAATGTAGCTTCAAAATATAAGAAAGTGTCAACTATTTACTGCATGTAAGGACTCAAGGCTGAGCTTAAATAGGAAAACTTTCAGGTGGTTTCTTAGAGATGTATGTTTTTTTCTATATTTAGAAGCAAGGGCTGCCCAAACTCACGGTTCCATGTGATTATGTCTTTGTTTAGAAGCATCCATTTTGTTCTCAATTATAACTTAGCAAAAAAGTAATGACATGTTGCCTTAATAGAGTAGAACCTTGGGATATACCTACGGCCCTGACACTAGAATGTGTGGGGTCACATACAGAGCGATACCCAATCATTACTGTGGGAAATTAAGGAATGACTGGAGTTTGGATTGGAGCACAATGGCCAAGTAGTCTCCACTCCTGAAGCTTTTTCCGTGGCATTAATGAGGTGGCCTAAAAGGAATCTGCATCCTTTTTTATTTATTTTCTGTGCTGATTTTAGAGGAAAACTGGTGGGAAATCTGTGGATTAATTGTTTTATTTTATTGTTTATACTATGTTAAAGGTATAATCCACACTAAAGTGTAAATTATTTCATCTCACCCTCATGTCGTTCCAGAAATCTTTTCCAAAATTGTTGTCTTCTGTGGTACACAAAATAATGTTTTGAAAACAAACAATGCTGCATCCCACTGACTTTCATTGTAAGAAGATAAAAACAACAACTGACATTTCTTGAAACATCATCCACTAAAGTGTTCCACAAAAGAAAGTAAATCATTTTGTATGGTTATAAGGAGGGAACATGTTCATTCACTTAGTTTTGTCTTGACCATGTCATATTAACTTGTGGGTACGTGATAAGTTGTGGCCACAAGATCATTTTGTCAAGGTAACGGCATACTTATGTTGTGGCCATGCGATGTAAAGTCGTGGCCTCGAGATACTATGTTAGAGGAACTATATATTTTTCTCGTGGCCACTACTTCTTTATGTTGAGGCAACAACATCTATTTCTCATGGCCACGAGTTAAATGCGGAAACAACCAGCGTGATCATAGCAACCTGGAGTTAACAGAAATGGATAAGCCTATAATAACATTTATTTTTAATTAAGAGAAAGTACGGTATTAAGAAATTAATTTATATTAAAATATTGCCTATTATTATATTGCGCACGATGGTGACAATAGACAGCATTCAAATTAAAGGTGCCTTAGAATGATTTGAAACAATATTTTAAATTGTTCTCTGATATCTACATATAGTGTGTGTGGCTTATTTAAGGGCAAAAATTGTCCATATACAGTTTTACAGGTCCATTTACAACCCTAGAAATTGTGCCCAGGATGTAATGCTCGGTTTTTGCCTTAATTGGAAGGGTCATGAATATTAATGATGAGCTCTGCTCTGATTGGCTTATTTCAGCAGCTCACACAAGTGCAGTTGTTCAGATAGCTAACACAATCACAAACAGCACAACCAGCTCATGAGTCCTGACTCCTGACAGAACACAGACCGACTGAATGACACTTTAAGCAGAACATCTCAAATGGAGATTGCTCAAATGCAGTTTAAATGTTTTCAGATCACGCGCGCGTGCGAGAGAGAGAGAGAGCGTGCATATAGTTGCCAGATTGTACATGTTTAGGTAAAACACCGGATAGATTACGTGTTCTTTTCACAGAAAAGCTCTGATTGGAGGATTAAAATTACTGAATATAGAATATAGCAATATAGTTGGAATTGCCCCTTTCTTCAGTTTTAGATGCTGAGCGTCACTGCTTGATATTGTCCCAGGTTAGAAAAACTGTCTGTGGTGAAATGGGCCGAGCAAACGAACAATTTTGAATTCAATTGTTGCAGTATCCGATTATAACAACCATGCCTGTTTAAATTTTTTATCTGTGGGAAGGCTATGAAAAGTCCTCACATCCCCTGCCAGCTTGGTCTCATCGTTAATACGTAGGTATTAATACGTTACTTTCAAAGAGACAAAACGTACGTCTTAGTACGTTTGGAGAAGTGCTAAAATATAGATGTATTTGCAACATTTAAACGTAGTATTATTACATTTTTACAGCTAAAAAACATAAAATATTTACGAATCCATCATGAAATCTTTTTTTTTTTAAGAATACAAAAAACATTAAAAACATTTTTTTTTTGTTATATCATAAAGATATCTACAGTATTGTTCAAAATAATAGCAGTACAATGTGACTAACCAGAATAATCAAGGTTTTTAGTATATTTTTTTATTGCTACGTGGCAAACAAGTTACCAGTAGGTTCAGTAGATTCTCAGAAAACAAACAAGACCCAGCATTCATGATATGCACGCTCTTAAGGCTGTGCAATTGGGGTATTAGTTGAAAGGGTGTGTTCAAAAAAATAGCAGTGTCTACCTTTGACTGTACAAACTCAAAACTATTTTGTACAAACATTTTTTTTTCTGGGATTTAGCAATCCTGTGAATCACTAAACTAATATTTAGTTGTATGACCACAGTTTTTTAAAACTGCTTGACATCTGTGTGGCATGGAGTCAACCAACTTGTGGCACCTCTCAGCTGTTATTCCACTCCATGATTCTTTAACAACATTCCACAATTCATTCACATTTCTTGGTTTTGCTTCAGAAACAGCATTTTTGATATCACCCCACAAGTTCTCAATTGGATTAAGGTCTGGAGATTGGGCTGGCCACTCCATAACATTAATTTTGTTGGTTTGGAACCAAGACTTTGCCCGTTTACTAGTGTGTTTTGGGTTATTGTCTTGTTGAAACAACCATTTCAAGGGCATGTCCTCTTCAGCATTGGGCAACATGACCTCTTTAAGTATTTTAACATATACAAACTGATCCATGATCTCTGGTATGCGATAAATAGGCCCAACACCATAGTAGGAGAAACATGCCCATATCATGATGCTTGCACCTCCATGCTTCACTGTCTTCATTGTGTACTGTGGCTTGAATTCAGAGTTTGGGGTTGTCTCACAAACTGCCTGTGGCCCTTGGACCCAAAAGAACAATTTTACTCTCATCAGTCCACAAAATGTTCCTCCATTTCTCTTTAGGCCAGTTGATGTGTTCTTTGGCAAATTGTAACCTCTTCTGCACATGCCTTTTTTTTTAACAGAGGGACTTTGCGGGGGATTCTTGAAAATAGATTAGCTTCACACATACGTCTTCTAACTGTCACAGTACTTACAGGTAACTCCAGACTGTCTTTGATCATCCTGGAGGTGATCATTGGCTGAGCCTTTGCCATTCTGGTTATTCTTCTATCCATTTTGATGGTTGTCTTCCGTTTTCTTCCATGTCTCTTTGGTTTTGCTCTCCATTTTAAGGCATTGGAGATCATTTTAGCTGAACAGCCTATCATTTTTTGCACCTCTTTATAGGTTTTGCCCTCTCCAATCAACTTTTAATCAAAGTACGCTGTTTTTCTGAACAATGTCTTGAACGACCCATTTTCCTCAGCTTTCAAATGCATGTTCAACAAGTGTTGGCTTCATCCTTAATTAGGGGCCACCTGATTCACACCTGTTTCTTCACAAAATTGATGACCTCAGTGATTGAATGCCACACTGCTATTTTTTGAACACACCTTTCAACTAATTCAACTAATTGCCCAATTGCACAGCCTTAGCGTGCATATCATGAATGCTGGGTCTCATTTGTTTTCTGAGAATCTACTGAACCTACTGGTAACTTGTTTGCCACGTAGCAATAAAAAATATACTAAAAACCTTGATTATTCTGGTTAGTCACATTGTACTGCTATTATTTTGAACAATACTGTATATAATTTCCTTTAACCATTTTATTGATTAATGTAAGATCCCTTAACACTACCCCAAACCTAAACATACCAATTTAATACAGAATATAAAGAGAAAAAAGGTAAAACGTTGGAAAATGACTATTCAATGAAGAGCCTGGTAACAATATAGCATTAAAAAAATATTTTGAAGGGCTAATCCTACACCTACCCTAAACCTACCCATTAGCATTTATTAAACCAACGTAACGTTACTGTTATAAATAAAAGCATTACAGACAGACCAGTGGAATCACAAAAATGTATTTATTGCAAAAATGTCAAAAGCGGTACCAAAAGTAGTTCAAATGAAGATGTGTTGCAGGTGCAGTCCTCTCTGGTGGTATATAATAGTTTTGTATGAGGTACAGAGCAGAATGTAAAAGCTATTAATCAATGAAAATATTAATCCGGCTTCTCTCCGTGAAGTTGCGCGTTTCCCATTTCAAATACAAATCGACTGAAACACGGCATGTCAAAATCTGTGATGAAGCAGGCGAGAGCCAATGAGCGTTCGATGCCACTGCCGTAAATCATGTCGTTACGCTTCATGAGGG
Source organism: Gobiocypris rarus (assembly GCA_023029165.1). Lineage (NCBI taxonomy): Eukaryota > Metazoa > Chordata > Actinopteri > Cypriniformes > Gobionidae > Gobiocypris > Gobiocypris rarus. The sequence goes on from CM040914.1 coordinate 32,171,039, forward strand.
GCGCGTTTTTTGAATTTGAATTCACAACTAGCGAGATTTGATGTTTACGGTCGTGCTACTGAGCGAAGATGAAGACTAATGGAAGGCTAATGGAGATAAAGATCACTGGATAAAGGGCTCAATTTGGATTTGTTTCTGGCAAGCATATGGATTCTAACGATTTGGATTACAGCGAACGAATAAAGTGTTGTATTTTATGAATTGATGTTGTGTTTTGGTGTATCTTGTGATCGCCAGTTGCTGAATAGGAGAAAACGCCTTTTTATGTCTCACGGAAAACAACAAGCTAAATACTACAAAATGGTTGGCAAGAATGTTATTCATCTTAAGTTTTTAAAATGCAGTCTTCTTTAACATTATCTAGTCATCCGAAATGAGTTTGTAGCATAAGTCACGAACAGAGCACTGTTATTTTATATTAGGTAGATTAACGTAGTAAAATGCATTTAATAAATGCGACTGAAAACATGTATTGATATGACTATTGGATATAAAATAAACAAAATAAATGCCACGATTTTGATATTAATGCATGGGAGCCGGTGGCTGGTAACTTACACGTTCACACTTGAATACGTAAATAATTTACATTTTAGTGCTGTCATTACTTCTATTTTGACCATTTTAGTGCTGTCAATAAGTCAGTATTGGTGGGGGGGTTGCTTTGGTAGCCTGGTCATGTCAATCACCTCACTCTTGACTCGCACGTGAGACTTCAGTCCCGGTAGGCTAACGTTTACCATGGCAGCTGCAGAGCCAAAGAGGAGACGAAAATTTGACATCAAGTTAAAAGAGAAAGTGCTGGAATATGCTACAGAGCACTCTGGGGAGCAAGCTGCTAAACATTTTAACATTGACCCGAAAAGAATTAGATACTGGAAAAAGCAGAAAATGGATCTAGTCGCAGCAAACAAAAAGAGAGCAAGACTGCCAGGAGGAGGAAGAAAAAAGGTTAGCGAGGAGTTGGACACAAAACTCTCTGAGTTGATCCATTCAATGAGGGACAATCATAACTGAGTGTCGAGAAAAAAATTTCAGAGAAAGACATAATTGGAATGGATGAGACTGCCATTTGGTTCGATATGGTGTCTCCCAGTACCATTGACGTAAGGGGGACGAAGAGTGTTGCGCTCAAAACAACAGGCCACGAGAAAAGCCATCTCACTGTTGTCCTTGCTGCCAAGGCTGATGGCACTAAACTAAAGCCTTTTGTCATCTTCCGGGGGGCCATCCGTGAAGTGAAGGCAATGCAGCAAGAGATCTCAAGAGCAGTCATCGCCACATCTGCCAATGGCTAGATGAATGACGAATTGACCACAGCATGGCTCAGATCAGTGGTAGGCAAATTCTGTTTTCGACCCGTGCCTGCTGGTGTGGGATGCATACCGCTGTCACATCAGCACTTCTACCAAACAGGAATTGAGGCCCTACAACATCACAACCGCGGTAATCCCAGGAGGCTGCACTAAGTATGTCCAAGCCCCCGATGTCATGTGGAACAAGCCCTTCAAGGCGAGCCTACATGCTTCTATTGACGAGTGGATGGCTGGGGACACAGACAAGCAATACACAAGTGGAGGGAACCTAAAAGCACCATCTCGCCGTCTGCTTGTGGACTGGGTTCTCGCTGCTTGGGACAAGTTGGACAAGGACCTGATCATCAAGTCCTTCAAAGTGTGTGGGCAGTCTGTGAAACCCGACGGGAGTGAGGACAACCTCATACTGTGCTTCCGAGAGGGACAGGTATGTTGAAATTAGCACTCACGTATCACTATCTTTCTCTCTCTCTCTCTCTCACTCTCTGTCTCTCTCTACCATTAGATTAATTTCATTCGTCAGTGAGCCTGTCCACTGTGACTTGCAATAACGGCCAAACTAAAATGTATCGTTCTTTATAGCCCTGCGCTGCGGGATGACAGGCCCTGACTGCTGTCCGCCTGCGCGAGGATGAGAACAGACGTGCAGCGGAACATGAGGAGGACGAAGAGGAGCTGTACAATAATGAACATGTTGTAGAGGCTGGCGCGAGTGATGAGGAGTTTACAGGGAGAGATGAAGAGGAGGAGAAAACTGAGGAGGACGAGGATTAAACTTCAAACCAAATGAGACAGGAATGGTTAAACTTTGGAGCGGTAAGGTGTCTGTTGCCTTTTGTTATGAATCAATAACCTAATTATCACCGTGTATGGTTAAGTGTTAAAGTCCCTGTAAAGGCAATTCTGAGATTTGTTTCTAAACACATTAGAAATGTTAGAAATGTATTGTTGAAACACATTACAAAGAATGTAGTACTGAATTCAGAAGTTAGACCGTTAAGAAGTTTTTCACCATTGCTGTGTTCCGGATTTTTTGGACGGGGTTAAAACGGTGGCTCGATGACGCACTGGAGCCGCTTGGCATGTGGCCCCTCCCCCATAACTAGAGTACAGGATGAAGCTCTGTTACATAGCTTATTGCGCATAATTTTTGTGCTCACACAGTGGCTAGTAACGTTGGAAAACCACTAGCCATAGTGGCTGGTGAGCAATATATTCAGCACCTAGGCTTTTGCACCTAGATTGCTTCTACAAACATTTGTGAAAAAATGGTTCACTTTCGGGAGCTCAGCAGTGAATTCAAGCGTGGTACAGTGATAGGTTGCCACCTGTGGAATAAGTCTATTCGTAAAATAAAATGAAATGGCTTGAAATGGCAATTGTAAAGTTTGGGTGGATTATGGTGTGATGTTGTTTTTCAGGTGTTGGGCTTGGCCCCTTAGTTCCAGTGAAAGGAACCCTTAATGCTCCAGCATACCTAGACAATTTGGACAATTTCATGCTTCCAACTTTGTGGGAACAGTTTGGGGATGGCCCCTTCCTGTTCCAACATGACTGCACACCAGTGCACAAAGCACGGCCCATAAAGACATGGATGAGTTTGGTGTGGAGGAACTTGACTGGCCTGCACAGAGTCCTAACCTCAACCCAATAGAACACCTTTGGGATGAATTAGAGCGGAGACTCCGAGCCAGGCCTTCTTGTCCAACATAAGTGCCTGACCTCACAATATATATGTATAATACAAATAAAAGACACGATCAGTGAATTTGTTGCTGAATTCATATGCTGTCTATAGGCAACACCGCTCGCAATAATAGCCTATAATATAGGTTAATAAAATAATTTCTTAATTCCGCCCTTATTTTGTCATTCTTAATTAAAAATAAATATTATTATAGGCCTATCCAGAGCCGTTGATCATCAAACAGGTTTGTTTACGCATGTGTCCATGAGAAATAGATGTTCCTTCCCTCAACATAAAGAAGTCGCAGCCACAAGAAAAATACATTGTTCCCTCAACATAAGATCTCGAGGCCACAACAAAACTAAGTGAACCAAACATGTCCTCTACCAGACACCGTAATTTTTAAATGACAGTATGACAGAATTTTTTTATTTTCGAGTGAAATACCTTTTGTTCATGAATGTTAATATTAAACAGCTGAGAGTTCTACTCTCCTCTTGGTTGCATTATCAAATTTGCTGTACAGTATATCTTCCTCTGTGTGAAAACAGCAATATCTGTCAGTTCCATTCTAATAATAAAAAAAAAAACACTCTCCAAAACACACAGAGTGTTAGCACCTCATCCTTTCTCTCTGTCTCACTCTTTTTTCTGTTTCTGTCTCTCAGCCCTGAGAAGTTATTAATGCTGAGGGTTCATTACAGCTGTTCAAACATGGGGTCGGCAAATGACCCATGGTTTAGGAAAACACGGTGATTTACTCGGCAGTGTGTGCTAAAATAATCTAAAGGGGAGCGTAATAACATTTGTCATTACTCACAAGACGCCACAACTCACTGGAGAGGAGAGGAAGGGAAAACGAGAGAAAGTGAGTTGTAGAAACTGTGCCAGAGGGGTGTGGAGAGCAGTAATGAGGAGTAGTTCACTCGAAAAAATTACAATTCTGTCTTTATTTGCTAACTGTCATGTTATTCCAAAAGCGTATGACTTACTTTATTCTTTGGAACGTCACTGGTGAAATTCTGAAACATTTTCTGCTCACTCATTTCTATACAGTTACAACGAAGGGGAACAGGGGCTTTCAAGCCTCAAAAATGAGGCAAAAGTACCATAAAAATAGCTTAAACATATTTAATATGACACATTCTGTATTACAAGACTTTTAAAGCCATACGATGGCATTGTGTGACAAACTGACCAAAATGTAATACATTATTTACTGATAATCTTCTTGTCCAGTCATTCAACGAATCTGAAAGAATCATTGACTGATACAAATTGAGTCAGAGATTTAAACTTCAGATCTGAAACATTCTGATTTGTGAATGAACATTTCATTTTGTGAACCGAATCAAACAATTAATTCAAAAGATCCTACTCAAATAATCAATTTGTTCATGAATTGGTTTCAACATTTTAAAATAAATTTTGTTTGTTTCTCACAAAGTCTTTCCACCTCATTTTTAACGTTAGAGTGCGTATGTAAATTGCCATTTGTAAATTGAATGTGTCTGGCTGGCATATAAAAGTTTTATATGCTTCTTGATATTGCAAACTGACATTTCTTACCATATTATTTGAATGTATTGTATTCATTATAAGAAGGTTTGTATTGGAAATATTTGTAATGTTTACTTCACTTGATATTGTTCACATTATTTCCTCATAGTGACTAAATAATCTTAAGTCTCGCACATTCACTGAAAACTGCTATAATTTTAATGAAAATTGTATCAAAAAATAAAAGACTTCCCCTTTATTACATACGTAAGATTCTAATAGACAAAATCTAAGAGAAGGGCAGCTAGCATTCTTCCATCAGAGGGCAATTGAACGTCTTGCTTGTAATAGGCACAAGTCCACCAGTTTTCATTCTGTGAAGTGCAATTTTCCACATAGATACCCAATATACATATTACAGGGCTTAAAGGAACAAAAGTAGTAAATTGAGACACATACTGAGTTACCGTACTCCATAACTCCAACTACTAAAAAAACAACAACTGCTCTATAGGTTGGTTTTCAAGCATCTTATTACGACCCTCATTTACGTTTTAAAGTCATGCGCCCTCTAGCTGGCTTAAAAATAATGACAGTGTCGTGTTACGTCATGTAATGACGTATGACTGGCGTTACCAATCAAAATGTGTGTTCATTTTAATGCAAAGTGTGGACTTTTTACCACCATTTGTCATATTTCCATTTAGCAAAAAATATTTATTTATTTACAACTACACCCACCCCATCCCTAAACCTACCCAGTAATTTATAGTGCATACACACTTTATGAGCATATGTGTTCCCTGGGATCGAACTCACAATTGTATGATCACATGTTGTTGTATATTGCAATGCTTTACCAATTGAGCTATGCAAAACCTGAAATAGTATGCAGATAAAAGGGAAAAATGCTTTAAAATGAAGGTGTCCTGTTGTCAATAGGAGCACAACTTTAGGAAACGCTCCTATGGGTCGTATTTCATGAATTAAAATATTGTCTATAGGGGCGCACCTTTAGTAAACGCTCCTATAGGTTGTATTTCAAGGTATAAGTGACAAACAACCTATATAGGCGTATTGGTTGGAGGACATGTTGTAGAATAGAGTGCATGGGTCATACAGGCCACTTTTATTTTTATTGAGCTTTATTGAGCACCAGAATAGCATGAGGATGATTCAATTATAACCTAATTTAATAATGAACCGTCTTTAAAGACCATGGTTCAAAATCCCATTTTGGGAAAGGCAAATGTGATTGAACCCAGAAGTTATTTCTCAAAATCCTGTCGCCTTCATCTCTCTAGGAGGTCTTAGTTTTCCACAGCAGCCCACATCACCTGTTTAAAGGCCAAAGACGGAACCTGTGTCCCTCTGCCACTATCCACCCCCCTCTCTCATCATGACGCTTTCATAATAATTAGCATGAAACACTCTGCCACCATCGTGGCTAAAACCACATGGTTTCAATGGGCACCAGTGGCCAAACAAACCCACCCTCTAAGGAGGGACACATGGAAATGTGTCACACTTGGAAGCCTCTGGCATTACCAATCTCTTCCAGGGAGCAAGGGAGTGAGAAAAGAAAGAAACAAGTGAGGAAGCAGGAAGAGATTGGGGCAGCTGCCTTCTAAGCTGTCTTGCATTAGTTTGTGTTGTATTTTCCAGGCTTTAATTAAAGGAGGTTAGAAAGAAGTGGAATGTCAGTCACTCAGTTGTTTCTTTGTTGTTGTTGTTATACTGTGCAGTGGTCTAATGATTGAGATCCACCCTTAGGATAATACACATGCCACCACAAGAAGCTCTGTGAGTGTGGAGAACAGGCCCCATGACATTAAATTATGCTGTCCACAAGTTGATGAATTCAACTTCATTTTCTTCCACAAACAAAACGCTTGATGCACATATCATCAAGAGCTCTCTAACACAAACAAATGCCATCATCAGCTGTGCATGTTTTGATGACCTAATATTCACTGTGAAAATAAAAAGGCTTTCCTGAAAGGGGAGTTGGACGGTTACACTTTAATTCACAATGGCAGTGCATAGAATAACGCTGTGGTTGCAGTATTTGAGGATAAGGTGAAAAGATCATGCTCTAAAATTCAGACACTACACAAAATAATTAAATATGCTTAATTTTAGTATTACTAGTTAATTTTGTAACTAAAAAGCATCAATTGTACAAAATACAGCATTTTCTCATTTTTCCAATCTTTCACAGTATGGTATAATGGTATAGCAAAAACTATATTTACTTTATAGGTCTTAAAAAAATAGGGTAACACTTTAGTTTAGGGTTCAATTCTCACTATTAACTAGTTGCTTATTACTATTAACTAGCATGCATGTTACTAGCATATTGGCTGTTTATTAGTACTTATAAAGCACATATTAATGCCTTATTCAGCATTACCTTATTCTACATTTCTAATCCTACCCACTACCTACACAAAACGACTTAATACCGGTAACTATTAATAATCTAAAGTTAGGAGTTTATTAAGGCAAAAGTTAATAGTTAGTTAATAGTGAGATTTGAGAGAGAGAAATACTATAAAACAGTAATATTGTGAAATATTAATACAAAATACTGTTTTCTATTGAAATATATTTAAAATTGTACTACTATGATGTCAAGACTGAATTTTTAGCAGCCATTACTCCAGTCTTGAGTGTCATATGATCGAAATCATTCTATGCTGATTTCATGCACAAGAAAGTTTATATTATTGTTATTATCAATGTTGAAAGCAGTTGTGCTTATAACAACTGTGCTACCATTCAAAAGTTTGGGGTAAGTAATAATACTTTTATTAAGAAAGGATGCGTGAAATTGATCAAAAGTGACAGTAAAGAAAAAAAGGGTGGGAACTTGGTTTAGTTCAGCTGATGTAAACTAATGTATTTAGGTCAGGGGTATAATCCTTATCCTGGGGGGTATTCCAGAAAGCACCTTTCATGGTTATCTTGCAGTCAAACATACACTGAAGTCTTGGTTGATTTACGCAAACCTTGCTTACTCGATGTATGCTGGTTCCAAAAACGCGCCAGGGATTGCCACGTGTCCACCAAAGTGTTTTTAGCCAGCTGCAAACGCTAGGCCCTCTGTTGAAAACGCCTGATTTTAAGCGCAGCATTTTTTTTCAGTTGAGACTTTGCTTGCTATGATATGGAATATCCATGGAAGTTTTACTAATATCTCATTTCACAGATAGTTTTTTTTCTGTATTGCTTCTATCTAAAAATGTCAGTTCAATGTAAAGTATTTGCTCTAGATATTGTTTTAAATTACTTTCCGTTATTATTATTCCATTATTATGCTTGTTGTTGCCATCTGTTGACATTGTACAAGCAGAATGTGGAGGTTGGTTGGTGACCCTCCCATTAAAAAATGTAACAATAAAAAGTGTAAAAGTCACTGTTTTTATAAAGTAGCACTGCCCAACAGCGACATTCGCAGGTAAAGTTACAGCAGGAGTCAGCGTATTTTGTGCCTCCTCTGTCCCCGTTGACAGTTCAGTATGATTGGATATGATTGGTTTGTGTGTGTGTGTGTGTGTGTGTGTAGTGAAAATGTGTGTGTGTGTGTGTGTGTGTGTGTGTGTGTGTGTGTGTGTGTGTGTGTGTGTGTGTGTGTGTGTGTGTGTGTGTGTGTGTGTGTGTGTGTGTGTGTGTGTGTGTGTGTGTGTGTGTGTGTGTGACTGATGAAATATGTGTGTGTGTGTGTGTGTGTGTGTGTGTGTGTGTGTGTGTGTGTGTGTGTGTGTGTGTGTGTGTGTTAAACACGTTAATGTAATAAATATAAAAATGCGTAAAAACACTAACTTGATATACATAATGGTAGGGACCTTGAGCTTGTGGATGAGTATAGATGTCTGGGTACAGTGATTGATAATAAGTTAAACTTTGATGCTAATACTAATGCTATTTGTAAAAAGGTATGCCATTTGTAAAAATGCCATTTTGCAACAACATTTGTTTCTTATGGAAATTAATTCTTGTTTCCATGATTCAATGGATCAGGGATGTTTTGGCAGCAAAAGTGGGACCAACACAGTATTAGGAAGGTGGTCATAATGTTATGCCTGGTCAGTGTATATATGTAATGATAAAATACCTTACCTTGTTTTAATAATGCTTAATATATAAATATAACTATTAGGGGTGTGATGAGACACTTATCTCACGAGACGAGACGAGACACGGGATTGGGTTCACAAGAACGAGACGAGATTTTTACATAGTATTTTTAAGAAATCCTCAATGATAAAATACATGACTAGAAAATTGTTTGCAGGGTCATTTGAAATGTTTTAGCTCATCATCTTGTAATGAATTTAATTTCAGTTCTACTTTCTGAGTATGAATTATCATATGCAGTTAAAGACAACAATACTCAAGCACTGTAAAGGTTTTGCCAAAAACTCAACTGACTGGCTTATTTCCTGTATGATTGTCTCTTCAGACCTTAGAACTACACATGAGCTTCTTGTGACCTCCTAACTCAACTCCTTCCCACAAATTATTCATATTAAGTGCAAACAATAACTATAATCAAAGTGCTCAATATTCAAAGTGCAAATAGAGACCAATTTTTTTCTTCAAGTATACAGAGCTAAAAGATGCTTACAACTACCCTAAAAGTCACGTCTGTTTTTTTAACTAAAAGTTGAGGTTGTCCACTTACTTTGCCTTAAGCATAGCCGGGTATGTCACATAACTTGCTTTCTGGAGGCTCAGCTTCCTACAGACTTAATCTTCAGACCTGTCTGTAAGTTTCTAGAGATCCTGAAGACCTTGATTATCTGGTTCAGGTATGTTTAATTGGGGCTGAAGCTAAAGTGCTCTTCCCCATGCATGGGGGTGCCTTGAAGGTTAGTGAAAATGTATATAAACACACACACACACACATATATATATATGTGTGTGTGTGTGTGTGTGTGTGTGTGTGTGTGTGTTCATGTTTTTGTGAAATATCAGGACACAAATGTGTATAATGACATGGGTATGACATAGGTATTACAAAAAGAGGGTGAAATATGAGGACGTTCCCCATGTCCTCACTTTTCAAAATGCTTATAAATCACACAGGATGAGGTTTTTTCACAGAAAGTAAACCAGTCTCCTGTGATGGGTAGGTTTAGGGGCAGGGGCAGTGTAGGGGGATAGAAAATACGGTTTGTACAGTATAAAATGCATTACGCCTATGGAATGTCCCACATTTCACAAAAACAAACATGTGTGTGTGTGTGTGTGTGTGTGTTTATATACATTTTATGTGTTTGCAGCTGGCTATATATATTATACATCCAAAAATTAATTTAATGTGTTAAACACGTTAATGTTGACAGCACTAATATATATAGTATCTCTCACAGAGCATGTCATCTTCTCTGAAGATTCTGGCCTTCCCATCTATGCTGCTGGACACAGCCTCACTCTTCATTGGCAAGGGGTATGCGTTTGTGGGTCAGGCTGCCTGTGCTTTGCACACAATGGCTGTAACAGGCCTACCAGTCTGATTTGCTGAGAGATTTGGATCAGGGGCAGGGATTGTCTCCTAAAGCGGTAGCTGAAGAAGTGTGTGTGTGGGCACAAAAGGTTGATACAAAGTGCTTACATCAGGCTCTGAAGACGGACTAAAGATGAATTTGGTGTGTATCGCATATATTCCCGAACTACCTTCTGACAGGTCTGATGCTTGATGGTTAAGTATTTTTTATTTGTGACTAAGTGACCCTAAGGGTAGAGCAGGGTAATCAAAACTATGTTAGGCTTATAAGTTTATAAGATCTCATTATCTCTCTCCCCAGAATAATGGATTGCAAAGTAGGGTTGCTCCCCTTTGGTAGGATACTACTCTTCTCAATCAAAGTATGAGCTAGTACTCCCCCAATATTCTGTAGTTTTTAAGAAGTGCATAGCTCCTCTAAGGCCTTGGGGTTGGAGTATTTTGAGTGAGAGTTTTCTGCAATGTTAGACTGCCTTTCTCTTATTTCATTAAGGGTTGTTGCTAAGGGAATGGAGTTGTACAGGCTCCCTGTTTCCTTCCACTTCATTTGTCTCCCTCCCCAACAACATTTGGGTTTCTAAGTTGGGAAGTTGCTCCCCTTTAATGGATGCTCCTCTGAACACTCTTGTTCAGGCAGGGTTGAGCTGTTCTCTCCTCTTTACTAAGGATTTGAACCCCTTTAATGGGTACCACATACTTTTCTGTAGTTGATCTATAAAGAACCTAACATGTGGAGGTAGATTGCAACTAGAATTGCATCTCTCCTTGGAGTCTTTAGGGATACTGGAGAAATATGTGCAAGCAGGGTGTGAGCACTCTCCCCTCATTGTTTTTGGGGTAGTTAAGCTCTGTTTCCCTAGGGATTGAGTTTGATGGCAATATTTTTTGGCTCCCCCTGGAGGTAGACTGCTATCAAATTTGAATCCCTGAAGTTGAGGGTTGCAATCTCCCCCTGGAGGTAGTGGTACTACCAAAGGTCAAGTTATATTCTCTCTTTGGTCAGTTCTCCCTAATAGCTTTGTCTAGATAAAAGAAGCTGACTTAGCTTAGCCATAGAGCTCTGCTCTCAGGGCCTTATTAGGCTATGCCTGTCCTGTGATGGAGTGAGGAAGGTTGTAATGACTGGGACTTCCCTTGATACAGAGCATGGCAGCTCAGGTATCTTCTCCTACTATTGAAAGATATTGGCCTAGAGAGTGGTACCACTATATAGTCTATATGTCTCATTTTGGATGCGCCCTTGGAGTTGAATCCAGCTAAGAAATCTGTAGAGTCAATTCATACAATGGCCATTATGTTTGTGCATATTTACAGTTTAATGAGGCAGGCATTTCCTCAGCATGATGTAGTGGGTATTGGTTCCCTATAGCACTAATCCAAGATGCAGTGTTGAAGTACCACTCATAAAGGGAACGTCTCAGGTTACAACTGCTCTGCTTGTGACGTCATGGCCTGTTGTCAGCCAATTATTTGCAGTGTTTGTCACACATGCTTCAGACAGTGGCCATACTGATGGTGTCCCCATTGCATCAATCCAATATGCTGTGTCTTGTTACCCTTCTCAGGGAACCAGGGTTACAGTCGTAACCTTAGACTTTTTTAATAAATAAAAAATATATAAAAAATAATTTGTTAAAACATTTGTTGCACATGATACATGCAACAACAGCACATGACCTTCCATGCCCACATCTAGAAATCACCAAACCCTATATCATTAACAAACAGATGTTAGTCCTGTCTAAATTGGTACATAAAATGTGTGATAATAATAATGTGATAGTGTGACAATAATAATTGTAACTCAAATGTTGTTTAGAAAACTAGACCAGTCTAATATCGCTTTTGTATGTTTTGAGATAAATCAGTAGCCTGGATGCCAGCCGATCTTAGCCCTGCCCACAACATTTGAGGTTGGGAAGTTCGGTCTGGACTTGATCCGTTGTGGAGTAACTATGCCCGAACAGGAGCTGTTCGGACCAATCAAATTGTCAGGGCGGGCTTTATACGATGATAGTCAGATGATAAACAGTAACTTAAGCATTTACGTCACCAAAAAGCGCTTGGTTGGAATTCGTTCTAATCCTAAACGAAATTTGTTTGTATATGCATTCACCTTTACTATTTCTTTCAAAAATAATTATTGTATTGGCAAGTACTCCGTGCATCCTTAAATTATTTTTACAACACCGGCAAAGATCGTTTACACTTATCTTCTTCTTCTTCTTTTCTACTTCTTCCAGTGTGCACGCAGTTGAGTTCTGTTGACATATGGTTAGTGATGTGTCTTCCATGAATGATTCGTTCTTTTTGAACTAATCTTAAATATGACTCAGGAAAGCGATTTGTTCATTTTTTGCTGACCGTGCATGCGCTACATGCCATCGGTTCTGTACAGGATCTTCTGCATTCAGTCTATGGGGCTGTGAATTGGTGAACGAATGACTCAACCCAAAGACTCGAGAGGTGAACTAATCAATTCCCATTTTCGGGACTGCATGCATTGCTTATAGGGCTATCACGGCCCAGATCAGACACTGATGACTTGTGAACCAATGACTCGAACCCGAAGACAGGAGAGGTGTAAAGTTACTAATCTTTCCAGGGAACAGACATGATTAAATGTGAAGTGACAAAAGAAAGAACGACTCTGATTCGGAGGTGAGCTGAGCTGCATAGCCTGAAGGCCCAGCTAAGCAATTAATGAATCATTTCTTTCTTAAAGTTTGGCCTTGGCTGCATTAGCTTTTTTTTTAATTTTTTATTCCAAATGTGATCAATGTTTGCATAAGTACTAGATGTGTTGGGGAATTTATCATGTGAGATTTGAATTATATTCTGCTGAAATGAATGAAATTACTTGAAAAAAATATTTGTTAATTTTGCTGAATGAGATTCGACGATCCAAGTCCGTAAAATGATCCGAACTTCCCACTAATATGCATCGCTCAACATACGTCACTTACTCCTAAGCTCTGATTGGTTGTAGGTCTATCCAATTGAGTGCAGAGGCATTTTCTTTCCTTGTTCGGTTTAAACACCCCAATAATCACAGCCCAATGGAGCAGTATCAGACTCATATTCTGAATAGAATTGAGTATGACGACGTCAGGCTAATAAATCAGAGCCGGTTTCTCTCACCAGCAAGTGTTGAGTAGGAAATTAAGAACTTCTCTTCTCCACTTAAATACTGTCTTTCTGTGTTGTTTGACGATTCACACTTCTTCATACTTTAGCTTATTTTAGAACTGTTTTCCTTTGCATAGAAGTTATTTAGTCTGAAACTTAATTTTGTAAGTGCTGTTGTACTTTTTACAATTGTGATATTGAACTTTATAAAATCTATCGGTGAATCTTCCCAAAAACGAAGGTTGTCGCATTATAAAAGGGATGACCTTTTTTTTTCTTCTTTCTTTTTTTTCTTTCTCTCTCTTACTGTCTTTCAAAGCTTTAGTTACATCATCTCTCTCTGCCAATTCCAGTTACTCTACCACTGATGTGCTCTTGGAAGAAGAACAGAAGAAAAGGGGAGAACTTAAATTACTTTAAGCGTGTGAGAGAGAACATTGAGTATGTACCAATAAATCAATTCCATCAGCACCAGATATACATAGGTATTGAGCCTACATATGTGTACAAAGTTGCAACCATTTTTCTTGTTCCTATTGATGTCAATGTTGGGTAATTGACCCAAGTAGGAACACAAATCGGTCAGCAAGTGGATGTGAGCAGTGAGTGCTGTATGTCTCTCTCTCTCTCTCTCTCTCTCTCTCTCTCTCTCTCTCTCTCTCTCTCTCTCTCTCTCTCTCTCTCTCTCTCTCTCTCTCTCTCTCTCTCTCTCTCTCTCCCTCTCTCCCTCTCTTCGTGTCCCTGAAAGAGCGGCCCCAGCCATAGCAGACATTTTTGTGGTGAAATCATTAAACCCACGTGCGGAGCTCTCTCTGTGGTCACTGGGGTCTTGCTCCTCTGCCTTTGGCTGAATAAATCATAAAGTTTGCTGGGAGACCACACAAGAAGCAGCAGCAGTGGAGGCAGGCAGGCAGGCAGACCCAGCGTTGAGCCGAGCAATGCAAAGCAAAGCAAAGACACACACACAAACCTTTCCAGTCTGTACACCCCACCTCCACCACCACCACCCCAAAGCACCCAACCCTCCTTTGCTTTTTTCAGCACTAGAGTGCAAAACACCAGAGGAGAGAGGATGAATGTATAATGTGTAAGAGAACGAGTCATACAAAATAGAAGGAAATGAAAGAACGAGAAAGGGGGAAAACAGTGAATGGGAAGAGTGCAAAGAAAAACACATTTATGGACGGAGTTGGAAAAAAGTAGAATATGTAGAGAAGACATAGAGGAAAGAGAGACAGAGTAACGAGCAAACTAAAAAGTGTGGATGCAACCCAATAAGTGTGTTGCAGGTCTCTACTGAAGCAAATGCAGATTTTGTAATTGTGAATGGTTGTAGCAAAATAAATATACTTATTGACCATTAAAATGAAAGAGAAAATGGTTTCAATATTGCTTGTTGTTGACATCAAAGAATATGCATCCAATCAAGCTAATTTTGTCACTTAAACTAGCCAAATTAGACCGATGCCAACATGGGCAGGTTGTGTGATATGCCCTAATCCTCTAAAATCATATAAAAACATCCACACTATACATCATATACATGTTCACTTGCATTGAGTATAAACCACAATATGTTTTATGCAATGAATTTTTGGCTGCTGAGAGCATGAAAACATTATGCCATTTAGAAACCAAAATTGTTGATTTTCCAACTCATCATGTTTATAGTATTACAGTATTAAGTTACCACATAATGTTGATGTAAACTTTTGATTTGTCCTGAAGCAAAACCAGTTGACAAACACTGTCATTGTCTGTGTGAATGTGTACCGCTATGTTAATGAATTTGTAAATTTTTCATTTTCACACATTCAGGTCTATATACAGTAGGATCCAATGTCTGAGACCACACTGAAAATTCTCATTTAAACTAGGATGTAGGATTTTGTAGATTTTTGAAGAAGAAAAATTAAGACTGCATAATTTTAAGGTCACCAACCAAATAAGTCATTTATTGTGTTAAATCTTTTGTATAAAACAAAACAGGAAAAAATTATTAGGTTTTCAAAAACTTGTGGAGTCCATACCATTTGGAGTGCATGTTCTCATTAGAGCAAAAGTGAGACAAAACATATACTAAAACTGTTAAATTCATGTGTATCTTTAAACTACACGGTTCCCTTTAAATTGTTATACTTCTAATATAATTTGTAATGATTACAAATTATATTTAAAGGGGTGATGAATTGAGAAATCAACTTTCCCTTGAGCCTTTGATATATAAAAGTTAATCGTGATATAAGAATATCTTATAAAGAATATACGTTTCAGAGCTGACAACTTCATTGTCAAAGAAAGGCTTTTATTGACACCAGGCCCAGAAAACGAGAGATCTCAGAATATGTCGACCATTGACGTCATAGAATGCAGAAATGCAGCCTCAACAGATAAATATGTAGGCCTGATTCAGTAGCCCTGGCCACCGACTCGTGGAGCTAAACGGATCACGCTACCGAGCAATAAACATGCCAAAAGATAGCAAGATATTGTGCTGTACCTAGTTGTGCTGTACCTAGTTGCTGCATAAGCTTCCTTCGGATTCTAATATTAGGAATGAGTGGTTGAACTTTATTTTTAATGAAGTTCAGCTCACGTGCATAAGACATTGTACGTTTGTTTGCTTCATTTCACCGTGGAATCATTTGTAAACAAGACACAGGTCGAGACTGGATTTGCAGACATATTGAGATTAAAACAAATGCTGTGCCTTCTATATTTGGTCTGACAGGAATGGCGCAACACACTTATGTGAGTAAAAGGCTTATATCCACCGATCAGGCAGGCCAAGTAATAAAAAAATAACATTCCAATCAATCAGGTGGATGAGAGATAAATCATTGGATTTGTTTGATAAAGACGTTTTGTGAGCCCTGTGAGCGCTTGCCGCTTTTAAAACAATCACTCATGTGAACTGACAGGGGAGCAGAAGCTCATTAAATATGCAAATCTGATCCAATCATAGCCGTGGGCGTTTACTTCCAAGTCTTCAGTACGGCACGCCCATAAAAAACTAGCGTTCCATCAGAGAGACCCTCAAAACCATGGTAGAAAATAGCCTATTACTTATTCATTATGTTTTTGATTGTAAAAACCACGCGAATGTCATAAGTTGGCTTCAGACAACAGTATACTTTTTTTTTTTAAAAAAACAGTTCATGACCTCTTAAAAAATGCAAAATGTTATTCTTATTCTATACTATATACTGTAACACCGCATCTACACCAGATGCAACTGTTATTGTGTCACATTGCACCTAAACAGCTATAGGCTGTCCACACAGTATGCGACAGTGGCCGTTACAAATACATTTGTTCTTCCTAATCGAAGTAACGTGTCCGGGGCATTGTTTATGCTTTAAGTAAATAGAACAGAGCATCACTATTATGAAAAATATTATGAAATTAAATGCATTTACAAGGCAGGAATAAACACTGCTGCTGCAGCAAAAGTTTGAGAAGGCAGCTGAGAGAAAATATCTGACTATACCAATGCAAGTGAATCAAACAAATAGGTCTTATAATTTATATAGTTTCACAAAGCTTTAAAAGCTTTTTAAAAGCAAAGTTTGATATTAATTGTACATTAATATACATCATTACAATTCATAAATAAATATGAATAATTGAGATGGGCAATTTTGTCTAAAATTCTTTCACTCCAAAACTGCTTTATTTAGAGCAGATATAGGGATACAGGGACAGTGGCTTTAGCTCTTGTATCAGATGCATGTCACTTTACTCACAGCTGATCAGCCCAGTTTTGGTCTGTAATCTCTAACTCAGAATAAAACCTGTTCCAGAGCAGGATAGCCCAATGAAACCTGCTAAAAACCAATCCACCTTCTTTAGCCCGAAAAACCACGTAGTTCGTTTGGTCAAACTAATCCCAAACTTACCTGAGTAGCAACTGAAACCGGATTCATACAACAGTCCACAGATTTTTGTATATATAAACATTACATATAATATTTCTATCTTTTTATGGCCCCACTTTATATTAGGTGGCCTTAACTACTATGTACTTACATTAAAAAATAAGTACAATGTACTTACTGTGTTCATATTGTGTTGCAAAACACCTTTGCTGATATTGAGGTGGGATACGGGTAGGGTTAGGGACAGGTGTAGTGGGATGGGTAAGTTTAAGGGTAGGGTTAGGTGTAAGGGAAGTGTCAACTGTGTAATTACAAATTTAACTACAGAAATTAATTACAGATGTAATTACATGCAGGTATTTTTTAAAATGTAAGTACAATGTAAAAACATGTATGTACACAATACGTGCAATGTATCAAATTATTAATTAAAATGTTAGTACATAGTAGTTAAGGACACCTAATATAAAGTGGGTCACTGTGAGGGAGGACAGATTATGAATTTGTGGCTGCGGATTGAAAAACTGAAGGTGCAGCTAACAAATCTTGAGTGCACAGATTGGAAGTTTGTTGGTACGGTTTATTAATCTATGGGCATGTTATTTCATGTCCAATCCAATGAAAATGTTGCCGTCATGCATGTCTCCATGAAAAATGGATAGAGCAGGGGTGAGACAGGAGAGAAAAAAAGAAAGAAAAAGGTAATTCTAGCCTAATCTTTAGAGAAGGCCAAAGCAGTTCTTGACCCAGTGGGTCAAACATTTTACGATGACCTTCGACCCCACAGCTATATGGCTGGTGTTAGGTGGCTCAGCCCCACCCATCTCATTACACGGGCAGGCCCTGAGCTTTGATTGTGGCAGGAGAGAGGCTATTATTTAGAGATGGTATCAGTGTCAGTAGTGTGAATGGCAAGTCCCAAAGGTGAAACGTCACAGGTGGCTCCCAGTGTGGGCCCTGTGAAAGAGCTCCCATTAAAACAGACCTGGAGGCGTAGCAGGCAGTCACTGAGGTGTAGTGAGCTGTCAGTATCCCCAAATCAACAGTAGACTGCAAAAAGTGGACAAATAGGAAAAAATCCCTTCTTAACATTTCTCATTCACAAAGGTTTACTGAATTTAGATAACTAAAATCTAAACTAAAATCAATGTTTCCTTTATAAGAGAGCGGTGTGGAAGTGAAATGGAATTCTATAAGTCAGCTTTATTATAGTATTGATTATTTTTAAAGCAGGTTTTTTTTTAAACTGTGGAAGATAGACATCACATGACATCAGGTCATTTTTTTATTTTGCTTGAGGTAAATCGGGGCCTTCAAGTGCAAAGAGCAGGTTTCCCTAAAAGAGCAAGCATGGTTGATGAGCGTCTTTTAAAAGATGCCTTTCTGTCCGTGTGTTTCTGGATGTGGTCGTTTCCTGTCTTCATCTGACGGCCACAATTACTGTCTCACATATTTGTTGCGAGAGTATGCTGAGGCGGCGTTCATAGATGGTTCATGTCCTCTCTGTGAGGGCATGACCATGTCGACACAGCGGTCGCGACTCTCCTTCCTCATGAAGGTTGGAGTCCCCTCTGCTCTTCAAAAATGTGTTTTTATCTTACCCTGATTCACTACAGTAAGCCTACAATAATGATTTATATTTTGAGTGGTAAGCAGCTGCGGCTCATCTGTATGGGCAGGTGGGGCAGACAGACCTCTATATACACTGAATTAATAATGAATTATAAATGTGTTCAGCATTCTGCAACAAATATTTTATAGACTATATTTTCTAGATTACTTTAAGAGGTAAAACAAGCAGGATATATAAAAATGTAGCACATGAATTTGGCAGGCATGTATTCATGAACTTAAGTGGGGCAGCTGGTCTCGGAGCCCTCCCTAGCTCTACAGCACCATACAAATTTCCAATATAAATCTGTGGTGACAAATGGAAGCATACATAGAGAAAAAAAAAAAAAAAAAAAAAAACAATAAGATTTTTGTTTCTATTTTCACGTGATGTTACCTCTTGTAAACCCCTCTCCAGACAAAGACAGTATTAGTCTGCTTAGTAACTACATGGCATAGGGTAACGAGGGTTACATCAGTAACAAAGACGTTCCCCATCTGTCAGCCACTACAACGTAATGTCGACTAACAAATCCCTATGGTCCCTATGGAAGATCGCACAACCACTGAACTGTGTTATGAGTAATGGAGATGCAGATGCTGGTAAGCTTTTTGCCCTTTTGGCAACTGCTCCAATTGAGACGTAAACCTACCCAGCTCCCCACGTAAGCCAAGAATGTATGACTGCACCCTGTATGGCCCAGAGATTGAGGAAACTGCTCGTTTATTCAAAATGGGTTATTGAAATGGGTTATTCAAAGATGTGAGACAGTGATTGTGGCCGTCAGATGAAGGAAATGACCACATCCAGAAACACACGGACAGAAAGGCATCTTTTAAAAGACGCTCATCAACCATGCTTGTTCTTTTAGGGAAATCTGCTCTTTGCACTGAAGCGCCCAAGGGAATTTCTCTGCACTTAAAGGCCCCAATATACCTCAAGCAAAATAAAAAAACGAACTGATGTCATGTCATTTAGAACAAAATGAGGCCAAAAAGAAGTTCGTTTGGAGTTTGTTTCGGGAGTTCGAAACAGCTTATCAAAGCAAACTTTCCAGAAAACACCTTTGTACTACCATTGGTCCGTGGCAATTATGTAATAGGTAGGTGTGCACGGAGGCTCCGCCTTCTTTTATGTGGACAGGTTTCAGGTTCATTTCTCCTGTTCAGTTCGTCGTGGTCAGATATCCATGAGTGAAAACATGAACACACTGGAGAGCTGCTTTATAATGAAGTTGTACTTCTGATGAGATTCGATACTGACACTATTTTCAATGTTTAATAAGGTAAAGCTGCTTGATTTTAAGCAATCGATGGTATAAAGTGCTATATAAATAAACATGACGTGACTTTACTTGAGTGCCAAATTGCAGAGCTTGTGAAAACATATCCACATCGCTATGATCAGATGCTTTACTTATGCCCTATTTAAAAAATACTTGTGGTTTTCTAAATTTTTGTGTTTAATTTGTTATTGAGAGGAAAGCTCAGCACATATTTACATATTCATCTAAACGCTGCTCTCAGCAGCGTGGGTGGCCTCGGATGTTCGCTAACAGTATATCGCTGGTCACATATTTCGAACTTCATTTTACCCCTAAGTGAAGAACGAAAAAGAACTTTGCTGTGAGTATATCGGGGCACACTTGTTGCTTTGTGATTGGAAGAGTGATCACTGTGCAACCGTTCGGCTCACGAAGCAAAAATCTGGATGAGTGGATATGTGCCGCCATTTTATATTCCCATACAGGGGAGCACTTCCACTGCCCATTTTTCTTAAACTCAGAGTGATTGGGGCTCCCAAGTAAGACCCCATTTGTCAGTTGACATAAAATTGTAGTGACTGACAGATGGGGAGCTGTGAACATGTGAATGTGTTGTTAAATTATTAAATCTCAGGGGGTACTTCCAAGTAAATATTTTAGGTCGAGAGGTTTTGTTTGATGAAAAAGTTTGGAAACCCCTGGGGTAAAATAGATCTGCTCTAATATGGTGACCAAAGGCAGCAATATGTGGGGTACAAATGGGCTACAGGCACACATTAAGGGAAATGTGCTTTTCACTGCTCCAATTGTATGATTGCAGAAAAAAAGTATTTTTATTTAAATTTATTTTTATTAAACATTGATGAAGCAACTTTTTTGTGGGATGATAAATCATAAAAGTAGTTTGTTTTGTTTGTTTCGGGCACCAACAGCATTGGGGTAACAGGTCCCCAGTATTGATACAAATACTGAAGCCAAAGTATATGTTTTGAATAAACAATCACTTCAGAAAAGTTTTACCACATTATGTTTATTTTGATAAAATAATCTCATTTATTTTTATTCAATAAATACTTAAAAACTCAGATAAATGTAATACTTAAGTTAAACACTGTAAAAAAATAACCAGTAACCTGGTTGCCTTAAAATTTTGAGTTCATTTAAATTAAAAATTTGAGTTAATACAATGAAGGAAATTGGTTTAATAAATAGAAACTCAAAAAATTATTGTATCTGAACCCCTGAACCTTTGGCATGTTTCACTGCATTATGACAAATAAAACACACAATTACACAATATGTTTACAAAATCTTTTAATAATATTTGAATGAAGGGTGATGTTGATTCTGAAAAAATTTAATTTCAGTGAACTCAAATTTTTAAGGCAACCAGCTAACTTACTTTTGAAAAAAAATGTTACAGTGTGCTTATTGTCACAGAGCCAGAACCTCTCCAATACACCCACTCATTCACAGTCACTCTACACTTCACTTTTTTCTGGTCTTCTTGTTCTACTGAGCTCCCCACCTTTGAGATTTACCTGTTTAGTCGTCCTGTTGCACCAGTCAGTACCTGTTATTCACAGCTAAGTGTTTGCTACTGTTTGATGAACTCAGTTACTCACCTGCTTGCATCACTTTTTTCCCTATATCTTACCTGACAATAAACGACTTTTGTGGAAGTTACCTTTGTTCTGTTTGCTAAAACCTATCAAATAATTGAAAGTTCATGTAACCCATTTTCCATTTGGAATATGTTGTTTCTCATGTGCTGATCAATGTTGGGCTAACCTACATCATTATGCAAAAATAAAGGTTTAGATTTACACATGCCACTGTTAATGCATTATTCTCAGAAAAATTAGCTGTTTGTGTGATCAAAAACATATAATCGCATAATGGTATGGAATCTTGGTAATATGCCACTCAAATGTGCCTTAAATACATTTTTGAAAGTTGTTTTATAAATGTTTAATTGACATTAAAGTATGAAAATGTGCATGTGTTTAGGATTGCCCTTTTTTCCACAATGTAAAAAACCAAATACACAAACTTGTGCTTTATATTTTTCCCTTTATTTGATAGTGAAAGTGTTCTACTCCTCTCTTAATGAATTTTATCAAGCATTACTTGGTTAACCTCAGATATTTGAAACCCTAAGCACAAAAACCCTTTCATTTTGTGTCAATTACACCAGTATAGCTGCTAGCTCCTCAACCCACGTGTCAGTCACTACTGGAGGTGCCAAAACATACATGTTCCGCAATTTTCTAATTTAAAAATACAAAATTAAAAGAATGTGCCGCTACACATACAGTGTGTAAATTAAAAACAAAAAAAGTGAGTAAAGCTTATTCCTTTTATTTCAATACGCGCAAATGCATTGGGAACACTGCACATTCTATTCTAAATTAGAACATGAAGAAAATTGTATCAAATGTTATTACTTTACAGAAAGTGAAGAAAAGGTCATATTAGGCTGTTAAAAAAAATAGCAGTGTCTGCATTTTTCTTTACAAAGTCAAACATTTACTGTATAAACTGAAAAATGCTTGGAGATTTAGCTTTCTTGTGAATCACTGAACTAATATTTAGTTGTATAACCATGGTTTCTGAGTACTGCTTCACATCTGTGTTGCATGGAGTCGACCAACTTCTGGCACCTGTGAACAGGTATTCCAGCCCAGGACGATTGCACTGCATACCACAATTCCTCTGAATTTCTTGGTTTTTCCTCAGAAACTGCATTTTTGATGTCACCCCACAAGTTTTCTATTGGATTAAGGGGTCCGGGAATTGGGCCGGCCACTCCATAACGTTATCTTGGTCTGGAACCAAGATGCTGCTAGCTTACTGGTGTGTTTGGGGTCGCTGACTTGTTGAAACACTCATTTCAAGGGCATTTCCTCTTCAGCATAAGGCAACATGACCTATTTACGTATTTTGATGTACTCAAACCGATCCATGATCCTTGGAATGCGATAAATAGGCCCAACACAATGATATGATATGAGAAACATCCCCATATCATGATGCTTGCGCCACCATGCTTCACTGTCGTGTTTTTGTCGGGGTAAAAAGTAAATATCTTCCATGTAGAAAGAATGTGCTGGTGGCTTCTGTGCATAAAATACCTATTTAATGCTGCCTCAAAATAGGGTAAAGGCAAGTTTAAAATGCTACTCAAGACTTGTTTTAGTCTATATAGACATGTGTATTGAAATTGGTTACTAATATCAATACATACAAATGATGTCAACCAATATTACATTTTGTTGATAACCTGTGGTCCGTTCTTCGTACGTTTATAACTCAGTTAGCTTGATTTGATTGTTAATTTGGCATGATCTCGGATTATTTGATTCTTCGACGCTCATCCTGGATTTGCTGTCATAGCAACAGGTCCGTGAGCTCAAACCTGCTCGGGAGCAGACTTATTTCATGTAAACAGCCACTGCTACTTTATTACAAGAGTTCATTACTGAACCAGGGACAATAATAATAATATAATTACATGATATATATAAAAAAATAATATTATAAAACTGTATTTGAATATAATATTATAATGTTGTTAAAGCGCAGCGTGGGTTTAGATCGCGAGCGACCGTGACGAAAGATAATGAGTGCCAGCTGCGCCGTCACAATCGGTCTCGCCTCGCGCCGCAGTGACGGGAGCATAAAAGAGGAGCGAAGGCAGCGGAAGACGCAGAGGACCAGGCCTGATTTGTGTTATGTTTGTTTACGCTTATTGTGTTGGTGGGCAGTCGCCCGTGAGGGGCTGCCCACGTTTTTATTATGTGTGTGTGTTTGTGGGCAGTCGTCCGTGAGGGGCTGCCCGCGGTTTACTTTTGTTTTGTTTATTTTACAGTGCCTGGAGAGCGTGATGCTTACCCAATAACCATCTTCATTTGATTGAATTACCTTGAACAGAACTGAAGATCATTAACAAGACCTTAGCTCAAAATGCATTTTTTGTCATTTTAATGATTCACCATTGCTACAAAAACCTGTAACATAAAAAAAAACATTAAATATGAAATCAACTTAGCCTGAATACTGAAACAGATTAAAAAAGTTCTGCAGTAAGGGTTTTTGATGTTTATGATGTTGCCGTTGAAACCATCTATAGACACAGCCACTTGATTGAGAGATTTATTTGTGATGGAATAATTACTTTATAATTTTATTAGAGGTTTACACACATGTTGTACAGTTATTCTTAGCCCTGCACTAATTTGAGTGATGATGGATATTATGGTAATGGATTGAAGCAGTGCAAGAGATGCCGATAACTTGATCTTGATCCTTAAGAAACTTTAATACTGTCACGTAGAAAATCTTCAAATTGAATAAAAATTAAATGAATTGCTATTAATTACAATACTGAAATAAAAATGCAAAGGGTGTTTAAATATTACAAAATTTTGAATATAAATAATTGGGAATCATGTTTAAAAAACAGTGCAAATTTAATTTATCTCATAAATGTTGGTTTGGTCGTTTGGCTTTTTCCTTATAAAGGTCCAGAAATTTGTGGTTGTGGGTTGTTTTGTTTGTCAAGTTTTATGGCTCGGCTTTTTTTAATTATATAATGTCATTACATTGCTCTCTCCGCCAGCCAATCGTTGCTTTACTGATTGTGGTTTCAAGTATCGATGCATCTGCCTTCTTCAGTGAACACAGGAACACGCAGTAATCTCAGATAATTTAATCCAGATCCAGATATAATAATCCAGATATTTTAAACCAATCAACAAATTTGTTTAAAGAACCAGAGATCAGTTATCACAATTACATGATCAGGGATCGGTCAAATAATCTCAGATGTATTAAGCGAGGTACAAAGAACGGACACCAGATTTGCAATAACCAGATTATTTTGTTGATATTCTCACAAGAAAGAAAGAAAAGCCACTAATATGTATCTCAATTACTGCTTTTCCAACCACAAATGTAAAATGATTTTAAAAAAAACTTGTTATTATTAAAATATACTATTTTAGATACAGTATTGTTCAAAATAATAGCAGTACAATGTAACTAACAGAATAATCAAGGTTTTTAGTATATTTTTTATTGCTACGTGGCAAACAAGTTACCAGTAGGTTCAGTAGATTCTCAGAAAACAAACAAGACCCAGCATTCATGATATGCACGCTCTTAAGGCTGTGCAATTGGGCAATTAGTTGAATTAGTTGAAAGGGGTGTGTTCAAAAAAATAGCAGTGTCTACCTTTGACTGTACAAACTCAAAACTATTTTGTACAAACATTTTTTTTTAAAAAGGAGTTTTTTTTTTTTTAAATTTAGCAATCCTGTGAATCACTAAACTAATATTTAGTTGTATGACCACAGTTTTTTAAAACTGCTTGACATCTGTGTGGCATGGAGTCAACCAACTTGTGGCACCTCTCAGCTGTTATTCCACTCCATGATTCTTTAACAACATTCCACAATTCATTCACATTTCTTGGTTTTGCTTCAAAAAACAGCATTTTTGATATCACCCCACAAGTTCTCAATTGGATTAAGGTCTGGAGATTGGGCTGGCCACTCCATAACATTAATTTTGTTGGTTTGGAACCAAGACGTTGCCCGTTTACTAGTGTGTTTTGGGTCATTGTCTTGTTGAAACAACCATTTCAAGGGCATGTCCTCTTCAGCATAGGGCAACATGACCTCTTCAAGTATTTTAACATATGCAAACTGATCCATGATCCCTGGTATGCGATAAATAGGCCCAACACCATAGTAGGAGAAACATGCCCATATCATGATGCTTGCACCTCCATGCTTCACTGTCTTCACTGTGTACTGTGGCTTGAATTCAGAGTTTGGGGGTCGTCTCACAAACTGCCTGTGGCCCTTGGACCCAAAAAGATCAATTTTACTCTCATCAGTCCACAAAATGTTCCTCCATTTCTCTTTAGGCCAGTTGATGTGTTCTTTGGCAAATTGTAACCTCTTCTGCACATGCCTTTTTTTTTAACAGAGGGACTTTTGCGGGATTCTTGAAAATAGATTAGCTTCACACAGACGTCTTCTAACTGTCACAGTACTTACAGGTAACTCCAGACTGTCTTTGATCATCCTGGAGGTGATCATTGGCTGAGCCTTTGCCATTCTGGTTATTCTTCTATCCATTTTGATGGTTGTCTTCCGTTTTCTTCCACGTCTCTCTGGTTTTGCTCTCCATTTTAAGGCATTGGATCATTTTAGCTGAACAGCCTATCATTTTTGCACCTCTTTATGGGTTTTCCTCTCCAATCAACTTTTTAATCAAAGTGCTGTTCTTCTGAACAATGTCTTGAACGACCCATTTTCCTCAGCTTTCAAATGCATGTTCAACAAGTGTTGGCTTCATCCTTAAATAGGGGCCACCTGATTCACACCTGTTTCTTCACAAAATTGATGACCTCAGTGATTGAATGCCACACTGCTATTTTTTTGAACACACCCCTTTCAACTAATTCAACTAATTGCCCAATTGCATAGCCTTGAGCGTGCATATCATGAATGCTGGGTCTCATTTGTTTTCTGAGAATCTACTGAACCTACTGGTAACTTGTTTGCCACGTAGCAATAAAAAAATATACTAAAAACCTTGATTATTCTGGTTAGTCACATTGTACTGCTATTATTTTGAACAATACTGTATTTTAGATTTTTTTTATTACTTTCAATTTGATAAAACTGGACATTTTAAGACTTAAGGACCTCCTGGGACCCTGTGTCAGAGTTACGTTTTGTTTTGTCTTAGTTTTCATTGTGTTGAGTTGTTATTGTCTTTTGACCCAGTTTTCCGTTTGTCTCATTGATTCATTCATTCATTCACCTGTACTTTATTAATGAACTCGTTAGCTCCTTGGTTTGCCCTCTGTACTTACGCCTTCAGTTATGGTCTGTTCTTTGTCTTGTATGTTTTCACGTTTATTTTGTTGTGGTGGCTCTATTCTGTCGCTACTAGTTATCTTCTATGTGTTTGTTTATTTGCAATTAAAAGACTATTTTGTTTGCTTCCTCGTTGTGCGCTTCTCTACAGCCACCTACCATTACACCCAGTAAATACAGATCCTTCTAAAAAAATTAGCATATTGTGATAAAAGTTCATTATTTTCCATAATGTAATGATAAAAATTAAACTTACATATATTTTAGATTCATTGCACACCAACTGAAATATGTCAGGTCTTTTATTGTTTTAATAATGATGATTTTGGCATACAGCTCATGAAAACCCAAAATTCCTATCTCAGAAAATGTTAATGTTAAAATACTTATGTTATATGTAAGCTGTATACTATTTCAGCATAATTTGAGGTTAGCAACTTTAGGAAATCTAGCAAGATGGATTTATCCTGAATAAGTCTACATCTTTGTCTCAATACAACTTCCCAGATTCAAGACTCAACAGGTGCGCTGCACCCTCAATCAAAGGGTCCAAACCAGCAAAGAAACTGCCTCTGTCGTCCCGATGTCTTGTACAGGCACAGTGTAGAGACTTGGTGAATCTTTGTGGTCTGCTATCTGCAGATGGCTGTTGGTGGGAATAATAGGTGGGGTTTGGTGTGTGTGTGTAGTGAAGGGTTTCTGTTGCACAGATCGCTCTTTATGCTACTGTTTATTATGGTCAGGACGAAGTCATGCCTTGTGCTCTGCACAAGAGCTGCCATATGTCAACATCTTGCTGGTGGTTCTTGGACTTCCAAACAACAGATAGGGTGCAATGAACCTGCCATGTAAACTTTGGACAACGCATTTAGCAGAACTGTAATTATTTACAAAGGCCAGTGCATGGGATTTTTCCCCCCTTTTTTCTTGGTTGCTGATGGTAGTAAAACTAATTATATTGGTTCATCTAATTCTATTCTGCACCTTCAGGGCTTTAACAGCTTGATAAAGAGTTCTTACAAAATGTGATTCATCTTTCCATAGGAGGTGTTTGGCATGGGGTCTGTGTATGTGTCTGTTTGTTCGTGAGAGGTTGTTATTGGGGGGGATATTTGTGAGCACTCCTACAATGCCCCACCTGTGCCTCAGCCGTACCCCCTCGGACCACCCACTTAGGGGAGAGACAGGGCAGTGGGGAAGGCCTATAACCTCTCTGGGTGGGCAATAAGACCTTGAACTCAAGTAGAATATTTCAGACAACTAAGAGTTGTGGATCTCAGAGCTGTCATCAAGAATCTGTACGTGTCTGTGAGATATTTGAAGTTTTGATTGCAAAAATGGGACGTGTTGTACATGTGAATAATGATAATGTAGCTGGTTTGAAGTGAGTGTAAAAATCTGAATGTGTTTCCAGTAGGTTTAAACAAATGTTACATTGAAATAACCTGGCTTTCAGTGGTAAAATGTCACCTGCTTGTGGATCTCCAAAACAAACCAGCTAAAATTGTACCTCCTAGACTTTCACTTGCGCACAAAAGGGAAGAGAGGGGATTATCTATTGTAAGAAGGGCAGGCACTTTAAATGGAGGAGTTAAGCTGCTGGTCAATGGTGATTAGAGTGCTGTTTGTTTCTGGATTTTAAGAGGTCATGCAGTGGAAACATTGGTCCTAGATCAGCTTCCATCTGATTTTGTTGGCTGTAATTGGAGTGATAAGGCTTGCTGTGTACTTGATGAAGAGGAGAACAGGCAGGGTGATGAGCAGGATGGCCGAGGGGAAGAACCCCTCCACGGTGGTCTGAAGATATGCTGAACTCCCACAGCCACAGTGCACTGACTGCTAGTGACCCTGATCACTCCAGCACTGACATGGAACCAATGCTCTTGCACTCGTGCCTCTAACTTTCTCTATTTCTATGCCATCCATCCATCCGACCATCCATCCTTATAATAATAATTTCTCCTTGCCGTAACATAGCTGTGGTTTTAAAGGGATAATTCACCTAAAATCAAAATAAAAAAATAGAAGTTATAAACAGGTATACTTAGTTCAGTTTTGCACAGACATTTTTACACAATTGGTAATGTTAAAAATACAATTTGTTTTACATTGTATATTCATCCAAAAGTACTCTAGAATACCCTAATATTCCATGTATTCTGAAGCCATACAACATCTTTGTGTGAGAAATAGACTAATTTAAGTTGTTATTCCAGTCTGATCTCATTAGCATTTGTGGATATTCATATGTAACGTTTATGTATAATGGATTTATTGACAGCATTTATTATATGTATACACAGCTTTAGAAACATAAAAAATTATGTGAATCCATTATATTTATATTTTGAATATACATTATTGAATAGTTGCATTGTATTATTATGTAGTATAATAAACCTAACAACATTCCAACAAAATAAAGAACATAATAGGTAGATAAATGAATAGTGATAATTGTTTAAATTTATTAGGGTTTTTTTAAAGTTGTTTTTTATTTACTTAATTGATTTATAGAATATATGCAATACACTCATCTTCAAAAACAGTAGTATTGTGAAATATTATTACATTTAAAATAATACTTTTCTAATTTAATATGATACATTTTTTATTTTATTCTGTGTGATGGCAAAGCTGAATTTTTAGAAGCCATTACTCCAGTCTTCACTGAATTAATATGCTGATTTGGTGCTCAAGAATTGTTTCTTAATATTTTTGAATGTTGAAAACTGTGTTACTTTTTTTTTTTTTAATTATTCTTTGATGAAGTTC
Organism: Gobiocypris rarus; assembly: GCA_023029165.1. NCBI lineage: Eukaryota > Metazoa > Chordata > Actinopteri > Cypriniformes > Gobionidae > Gobiocypris > Gobiocypris rarus. The sequence goes on from CM040914.1 coordinate 32,200,605, forward strand.
AAAAGTGGAAATAGAAATTATTTGTAACAATGTAAGTCTTCACTGTCAAGTTTGATCAATTGAGTGTTGTTTGCTGAATAAAGTATTTTATTTAAAGTACCCCAAACTATTGAACAGTAGTGTATATTCTTTTATAACTTTTATGTATATACTATTTTAGAAATGGCATATGGGTGTGTGAATAATGATATTAACTGCATTGATCTATCCTGCCTTCTTACCTTACAAAAGATGCAGTAGTGTTTCCTGCAGTCCAGGTAAGAAACCGATATAGTACATCTTTTGTTGTGGCACAAACATGGATTGGAAGATAAAACTAATTCAAGCATACTTTTCATGTTCAAATAAACACGAGTGTACATGTGTGGAAACATGGGGCAGAGAGGAACAAAACACACATTCACCGGCAATACAGCAAAATGAACCCTGACTAAATAAGACAATCAAACACTGCTACTGACCCTTGGCGTGCCCAGGTTGGTTGGTTTACACCCAGGCCACTGGCCACCCCCCTCTCTTTACCCACAGCCAATCTTTGCCTTGACTGATGGATTGTATTGTTTGGCCTTCCTTGACTATAATTGGCTGTGTTGTATAGATTAACGCTTGAGATATACTCAGCAGATCCCAAACATGCCACGCATGGCCCCTGGGTCAATAACACTTCTATCAGTCTAGGGGCCTCTAAATGATAAACAGGGTCAACTTCAGCTCCAACAGAGGTCCGCTCCACGGCTCCAGTCCTCCAGGACCAAACACACAGAGCCGATGGAACAAATGACGCTTTTTCCCCCTCTCTTTTCACTGAACTGATAAATATTTAGTCAGCCCTAAGATGATGTGACAGACTGGTAGTCCAAACAGTTCGCTAAACAATTGTCGAGACACGATCTGTATACTGTTCAGCTTCTTTGTGGTGAGTGTTGAAAATAATATTCCTAAACAGAGGGGCATTTGTATTCCCTTATCGCTAAAGGACCACCGGATTTACTCGAAATTATACATATAAAGTCATACAAATGCAATCTGAATTATAACAATGCTCCAGGTCGAACATGCAACCAGGACATTCCAGTGCAATGTGAGGTCTTTGAGCAGAAATCCTTATATGGAATGTGCGGGAAAGGCCTCACCTGCCATTCAGCGCAGGGCGTGACTTTGAAGTCCACTGCAATTAACATCATGTCTTACTTGGAGCTGCAATGCGACAATAATTGTCTGCGCAAACCTTTCAATGCATTCCATTCACAAAAAGGAGAAAATGAAGTCTGGCAAGATGAAAAGAGGCAAAAGCAGTTAGGTGTGAGGTAACTGCTTATGAGCTCACAAAACAGTTCACTCAGAGTTCGACCGGTCTGTTTGCAACCTAACATCAAAGGAGAAAGCCATCATTTCGCAGCGACAATCCCACAATCTCATGTTAACAAAGATTACAAACTACACTGCTACAAATAGTGCTTGCTGACTTTTCCTAAACATTGAATATCGGCATGTTAAGCTGTTTTCCGCCATGAAATTTGAGTCAAAAGATCTATATCTACATCTTATCTCCACCTATATCCTTCATCGGAGTACTATGGCGTGTAATTTAAAGAGTTAATTCTCGGAAAGCTCAAGAGTGTTTGGACATGACTCGTGGGCTGCAACCGCAACAGTACACTGTCCAATTGACCATACAAATATTTGGAGTCATATTTGGCAGACGACTCTTCCTCAAAGTGGCTTGGAAACCGCAGGTTGAGAGAGATAGAAAAAGGGCCCTCCTAAAGGAAAGACAAGTGTTGAAAGGTCTTTGAGAGTTTCTCTGCGCACAGCAGTGATTGATGATTGATCAACCTCTTTGTTGCTGCATCAAAACAGGGCGTGTGAACGCAGCGAAGCAGATTCGTTGAGAGAACTCGGTGGGCCAAATGCAAACTTGGTGGGCCAAATGCATCCGATTGTAATGTCTCAGCTCATTAAACGTTTAATAAAAAACACACCTTGTGGCCTTGTTGCTTGGCACGCGGAACAGCGGAGACGGCCTCGGTTTGTGAGAATCAAAGGGGCGCATGCAAATGCTACATTGATTCGGAGGTTGATTAGAAACACTGGAAGGATGTGTGATATGAAGTACACACACACACACAAACCAAGATCCTAAAATGAATACCTTCTGGATTATATATTTATGCCTCATTAGCTGATTCTCAATATTTCGTATTCAGGCCATGCATTACAATGGAAAATTCCCATCTGTGGCACACAACACTCAAAAAGTGATGACAGCTCTGAATAATACAGTATGTTTCTTTTCTTGATCCCTTTTCACATACTGTTCTCCCATTGTGTTTGTTCCGGAATCTCCTTCCAGGAGCATTTCCGAACAACACTGTTATGCCGAGTTTCACTCAAGTGCTTATGACGTGATATTGTACGCCAAAATATATAATATGCACATCAATTATAGCTGCGGTTTAACAGGGTATACAGGTTTCCTTCTTTTCACATTAAGTTTCTGCTTCAAGAGACAGAAAAGAACCAGAGGGCATAGACGGAACGCTGCTCTGCTCTGGAAGCACAGACCTCACTGTCAAGTAGGGGTGGGCGATATACGATCGTCTGTGTCATTAATGTTAATCAAACGACAAAAAAAGAGAGAAAATCTCTCACTGCTCTTGACTGAATCACTTTTGTAACTTTAATAAGAATAGGTGCAGTATATTTAATTTACACAGTGAAGACTATGCATTGTTTTTATACATTAGATTACGTTATAACAATTTATGTTGGTTCTATTGTAGTTTGTTGTCTTATTGCAGTTTCTTTGTTCTTATTTCATCCCTGACTGTTTACTTGTCTTCAGTAAGCTTGAGTTTTTTTTTCTTAGTTTTTTACTTATCAAATTTCAATGGTTCAAAAGTGTTGATATCATAAGAAGCTTATTTAAAGCTGATACACTGTCAAATCAAATTAGTTAGACTTACTTAAAAAAACATGCAAACCGATTGCCTTAAAAAAAAGTAAAGTGAAATAAGAATAGTATGTTGTGCTAACAAATGCTTAGTATAGTTCACTTACACAAGAGTTTTAGTAACTAAAAAAGAAATGTAGAGCGTACTTGATCTTTTACTTTAGATTTACTCTTGATTTATGATGCGTTCAAGTCCTGGTATGTTCGGATTTACAAGGTGAGAAGTCGTGTTTATGACATCATGTGCGTTCAAGTTTCTGTTCAGAGCAAGATGGCAGTGTACCTTTAAATGAATTTCTCGAAAATAAAGCAAGGTTTGTTAACTCTGCTTATAGAAAATGAAGAACAAAGAATGTGCATCAAGTAAACTGTATCGTTATATATTAGGTTAATTGTTATATTACAATGCTAGCTTACTTTTTTGGAAATGACAAAGTCTGAGAGTGTCACTGCTAAATACCCGTTATATTCAGCTACAGACCATTGACCATTGATTCCGCCGTGTTTCTCACTGACACCCCCCAAATCATACAGATTGGGGCTTAAAGAAAATCCCGAACTTCCCACTTGAATTTACGGCTTTGTGGTGGCGTCATGTGCGCTCAACTCGTAAATACGATCTGTATGACATAACTTGAACGCACCATTAGTATAGCTATCATTGTTCTGTTTTGTATGCTGAATGTTGAAGTCTGTGTGTGATTCAAGCTTGGTCAACTGCAAGATATTGTTACAAATATTGAGGGATTATGTCAACCCAATTAAAAGTTCCACAGGTATTTATGATGTTAGTATTAGCAATACAATTGTAAATGATCATTATACAATATAAAGGGAAATATTACATATGTTAATTTTAAAAGATGATCTAATTTCTGACTAAATTATTAACTATAGTTAATTATTCAGTCAGAAGCGAGGTCAACTTTTAAAAGCAACCTATATATTACCTCTCTTTTTAAACCAAATAACTGATTTCTTGTGGCATCGCTTCATCAATAGAAAGAGAGTTACAATAATATGAAAGTTCCAAGTGCCCAACTAAAGTGAACACTGATCACCATAATGGTGAGTTTGTTTTTAGTGTTTTTGTTTTTGACAAAGTGGCACTCAAACCAATCAATTAATCTTAACTTGGGTTTTCTGAGTAAACAATGAAGTGAATAGTACAGATTACTAGATTTGTACAATTAAGATGTTAAGTTAAGTTAACTGAAAAGTGTTAGTTAGTTAGTTAGTTAGTTAGTTAGTTAGTTAGTTAGTTAGTTAGTTAGTTAGTTAGTTAGTTAGTTAGTTAGTTAGTTAGTTAGTTAGTTAGTTAGTTAGTTAGTTAGAACCACTGTTGGATTTATCATTATCGTGAAATAAAATTACTCATATCGTGATATAAGATTTTGGGCATATCGCCCACCCCTACTGGCAAGCCACAAAATGGACAACCAATGTAGCAAAGACCTTTATCTGAGTCTATATACATCTTAAGTCAATAAAGGGTACTTTGTGACTTTGGTGGTCCGCTGGTGCTATCAGCATCTGGAATGCAGCAAATGTGGCGTGGACCACAGCTAGCTTAAGCCACAGCCCTGTTTCTTTGCAATTATCTTAAGATAAACTTGGGGTTTGCATTTATCCTGATTTATACTTTGTTCTCTTGGATATTTACAGAATGGGCTTTCCAGCAAAAAAGCAGCAGAACCTAGTGTCTGTTTATAGTTATTGGCACTGCTTAATTTATTACCAGGCTGATGTGGTCTGAGGATGACAGAAGGGAATGTTTGTTCAGAAACTGAGTGTATTTGTGTGCTCAGTAATGTTTTTGTGTGAGAGCATTTGTGTGTAAGCCATTCTTAATATATGTATATATGTTAATTGATGAGTTTCCCAAACATGATCCCATTGCAGAGACCCTCTGGCTAAAATTCAAATGCAGCTATATATCTTAATATATGAAGACTTATTTATATTGTATTATTTATTATAAATTAAATACTTATTTTGAATAATTGACAAGCCAAAGCATATTTTTGAAAATTGTTTAAATGTATAAATATATCAAATAATTTCATTATATTCTCTTTTTTTCCTTTTTCTGTAGAGTACTCATAATTCCAGAGAAGTTAAAGGAGCCCCTATAAAACCATTTTGTGCCCACCTAGAGGTCCCAGATTGAAAACCCTATATTAACATGTACAGTTAAAAAAGTATTAAATCATGATGTAAAATAAAAATAATAAAATAAAAAAAGCAGTTAGGCTATACTTTAAATAAAACACTTAGTAAAAAAGATGAAATAATTTATTTGGTAACCTGCATGCTATATGGACATCAGAGAACCATGCATATGCTAATGTGTTGTTCAGTTATGAAATATTACCGTAAAATCTCAGGGGTTACTTCAAGTAAATATTTTAGGTCAAAAGGGCTTGGCTCCAAAAAAAAGTTTGGGAATCTAGACTAACACATCTTACAACTCAGTTTCCAGAAAGGTTGGAATGCAATACAATCAAGAATGTGTGAATTGTTAATTATTTTGAACCTATTTAACTGATAAAAGTACAAAGAAAAAAAAGATATTCAATATTTTTTTGTTGTTGTTGTTGATTGCTGCAACACACTACAAAAGAGTTGGGGCAGAGGCATGTTTACCACTGTGTCACATCACCTTTCCTTTTGATTAAACTTTTTAATCATTTGGAAATCGAGGATACTAATTCTTGGAGTTTTGCAGTGGAAATTTTGCCCAATCCCACCTGATATAAGACAGCTGCTCAACAGTCCATGGCCGTCGTTGTCTGATTCATGATGGGCCATACATTTTCAATAAGAGACAGATCTGGACTGCAGGCAGGTCTGTCAAGCACATTCACTTTACGGTGTAGAGTGTCTAAGAAAGTACTTTGTTGTAGCACATGCAGAATGAGGCTTAGCATTGTCTTGCCTCCTAGGGAAGAGGTCATCTTGATGCCGCTATATTGTATGTCTCTGTACAATCCCAATATCCACCTCCATATCAATGTTATCTTCACACATATGCAAGTCACCCATACCGTTTGCACTTGCAAAAGGTTGTAAAGCTGAAAATGCACGATAAATAAAGTGTCCCAAAAGTGTTTTTATTTGAATCATTTGTGGTTCTATGTCACTTGAAGATACATTTGCATAATGCCCGCTTATGTTGTACATTGTCTACAAGCGAACAACTTGTCCCGCCCTGAACGTCATTTTACTGATGACTGCTTCTCTAATCTCGGAGTTCAACACGGGATTTTTGCAGAACGCTTGCTCTTGAAAGAGTCAGTACCCAGTTTATTTGGACCAGTTTGTTCCTCAGAATCACGACATGTAAGTATGAATAATTATTGATGTATTTATTTTCTACCGGGTGTTCAAAATACATCGTTTTGTGTTTTATATTGTGTAGGTCTGTGGCTAACCAGCTAACTCACATTATTACTATCTTACTGAAATAATACTGTAAATCAACTGTGGGCACACTATTTCCCAAAACTGTGTCTATTAATGCAGCTTGTCTTTCGTTCTTACTACTTTCGTTCTTACTACTCTTACAAACCTTAATGTTATATCACTCATTCACGTTAGTGCTTGGCTAACGTACACTGTTAATGATAGAGTTCCAGTATGTGCACCAAAATAAATTAGAATAATAAATGAATGGACATACTCTTGTTAATGCTGATAGTGAGGAATTACAGTTGCAACATCTCATAATATACCTCAAAATGATTAGTGTATCACTGAGAAACGTCCTGCTCAAGTTGTCCTTGCTATGGAGGTTGGGGTTGAATAACTAGTTCTTCCAATGTTTCATCATGATGATTTCTCATGCAGTGCTATCTGAGGGCTCGAAGGTGAGGCACATTCAAGGTTTCCTGCCTTGACCTACACGGATTGAAATTACTCTGGATTCTTTCTGGATCTTTTCACAATATTATGTATAGTAGACGCTGAAAGACCTGAATTCTTTGCAATCTGCATTGGGAAATGTGATGTTTGAATTGTTTGACAATATATGTTTATACCCAAACATGATACACTCACCAATTACCAGTTCCCCTGCTTATTGTGGATTGTTTCAAAGCTGTTTAACTTAGATATTCTATCATCTTTTCACTTTTATTTTGCCTCTGTCTCACTGTTTTTGAAGTAAGTCGCATCCATCAAAATCAACATTTGTTTATATTTCCAAAATATAATTAAGTTGGCCAATGAACTCATTGGAAATCTTTTCTTTGTACTTTTGTCAGTTAAATAAAGGCTAAACAGAATTAACAAATCACAGATTCATGATTTCATTGCACTTTACAGAATGTCCCAACTTTTAAGGAAATGGGGTTGTACATGTAAATAAACTATAGTAGGTTGAAGGACATGAAGTGATCATATGCCTGCTGAGTTTCAGCAGAACAGACTGTCCCATGGCTCTCTCTGGCTCCATGACACAGCTAAGGAATGAGAGAAGACGTCTGGTTAGTAGACAGGGAGATGACCCCACTGCTCGCAAGGGTGAAGGCCCTGCTGGGAAAAGTCTGAGGCCCCGGTCCCACTAGTGCAATCACATTGGCTCAAGCCACCGCTTGCTGGGTGGACCTGGAGAAACACCCTGACACCAGCGTCACCCGGGAGCTAACTAATGAGAACCTTCAGGCGAACCACACTAACACCCATATGTATAAATAAAAAATAAATAACGCATAAAAAGCAAACGCTTTGGCTGTCAGCAGCTTTTCAAATACTCAGGAAAACACTTCGGACCAAATGGAGTGAAGCAACACGGGAGGGCACAAAAGAAATTCAATGTGAATGCTTGACCTGCACTGTCTGTCCAACCAAATACCCACCATGAACTGTATCAGCAAATACAACACCAGCCGCAGTTTGTGTTTCATTCAGGGTGGCAGGATGGAAAAAATATTCCGAAGCTGTTGTTATATGGTTTCTGTTGGACTTACCTTCTGCTTAAAAGAGAAAAAAAGATGTAACAAAAACATATGGATGTAGAAAGCTGAGCTTACTAGTGGAATGAGTCATTCCTGGTAACAAGATGCATGTCAAAGGGAAGTTTTTACTTTGGTTTTTGATATAAAAGAATAGCCGGAGGGCTAAGCTGGGAAATATTATTCTGCGAATGAGACCTCAGACCCTTCCCTGGGACAATAAAACATGGTGCAGTTACAAACTCATGACCTTTTGAACTGAGATGAAAGTGAGAGCTCAGCACGGAGCACACTGGACCAATCTACCGCCTGCCCACTGTGTATCTGAGCCTCTCGGCACTATCTGATCTGGGCACCCGCTCTTACTGGAAAAAAAGGCACACTGAGTCAACATTGTTTCCATGTCACATTTCAGATTCCCACACACATTGTAGATCAGAACCTTACAGTGTTTAAGTTGTTAGTTCACCCAAAAAATTCAATTCTGTCATTTACTCACGTCGTACCAAACCCTTAAGACTTTTGCTCATCTTCGGAACACAAATGAAGATATTTGTAATATTCTATCATCCTTTTAGTCCATAGAAAGTCTAGCTACAAGAAGTTTGCAAAGACATTGAAAAAAGTAATCCATATGAAATGAGCGGTTTAAGTCTTCTATAAACAGTAATTTCTTGATAGCAGTCAGCAATATGTAATATGAGAGCCCGATCACACAAAAATACGTATCAATAATACTCGTGTGCAATGTTGTGGAATGTATATTGCATGCGAAAACTCATTTTGCCATGCATATGGTACGCAGTTTTTCGCATGCGTATGATACGCACTTTATGCCTTATTATACATACGAACCCCGCCACCACCAACAGCGTGTCATATACACAGTATAAAGTGCGTATCATATGCACGTGAAAAACTGCGTACCACATGCAAAACTCATTTTGGCGTATACATTCCACAACATCGCACACTCGTACTATTGATACGCATTCTCATGTGATCGTGTTGAATATGAGGCTGCACAATGCTAGAGCCTTTATGTAAACAGGTCAAGTGCTGCATTTGTCTAATCAGTGACACCGCAAATATACCAGTAGCGAACTGTGACTCTTGGACCTTGGCCCTCTCACCTTCTTTTTTTTTTAAAAGGTAAATCAAGCCTAAAATCAGCCTTAAAGTCAGCTTACAGTGTTCTCTTATATAATACTGCATGTTACCATGTTAAGAAATGCCACAAGCAAACATCAGCGTGAGAGTTAAAACACACAAAAAACTAATAATAATGCAAATCATCAATACAAATAATTGCATCACACAATCTGTTATTTCAATGGAATATGGTAAAAACTGACCACAAAACCATCAAATGAAACAAAATTTAAGCCAACGCATCATGAAGGAGCTCAGACCAAAGCACACATTAGCGAGATACTTCCGGATGTTGATAATAAATCACATCATTAAACTGGCACACCAGCCGATTAAATATATGTAACAGAACGTATTAAATGTATGATATGTTGAAAATTAAACTATTATGCAGAATTACAGCAAATGTGCATGGTCACTCAGATAGTACATTTACACACTGACCTCATTGTTAATGCCGGGTAAATTGATCAACGTGAAACAAAAAGCAAGATATGTGGTAAAAGGAGGCTGAACAGTGTACTTGCTTGATGCATGAGAACCAGTGAGGTTTGTTTTTGCATGCCACGCAAGTACCATGTTTGATTTGGTTTCTTACAGGACTGTACTTCGTGTAAGGAACTGAATCCAATATCACACTGATCCATTTTCTTCCCGAGATATTTTACTTTTACTCACACTCTTGTTGTTAAAACCCGTTTGACTTTCTTTCATCTGCAGAACACAAAATAAGATATAATGAAGAATGTTTCTGAACTGTATCTGTCCATGTAATGGGGTACAAATGGAGTCAATGGGGTCCTTAAAATAACATTAGGCCCTATTGACTTTCATTTAACTGTGGTCAGAATATCTCGTTCCACAGAAGAAAGTGAGGTACAGTAATGTTTTTTTGAGTGCTTCAAAATATATGTTGCAGTGCTAATATGTACATCTTTTATTTTTCTCAAATCTGAGGAGCAGTGGACAACGACATCGTTGGTGTGCTACTCACTCATTTGTCACAAGCACATTGGCGGTAGATTTGGTCAATATTGCTGGAGTGTCCTGCCAGTCTGGGTTTCATAAAACAGTAGAAGTCTGATAGAGATTTAGGCCGAGTCAGAGAGTAGGCCGAGTCAGAACAGATGGGCCAAGCGTGGGGCACTGGTGGGATCATGTTGAAAGGACCACCATCAATGCTTCTACACAGCACAACATGCTCGTAGCCCATTCTTCCCTTTCAACTCATTTGCAGTAAAGCCAGAGATGCAAAATCAAAATGAAGCCCCTGCTGCAATTTGCACTGACATATGGGAGGCAAATCTATGGGTCTACTTTGGGTAGTGCCGTTGGCCCCTACTGGAACCGTTTACAAATAATTAGCCTAGGGACAGGAAAAAAAGAATGAGAAAAAGAAAATCCATCTGTGTGCTAACCCTATGCTAACCTTTCAGGATGGGAAGCTTTGTGTGATCAGAATGAAATTTGGGAGGCCAAGCATAAAATGGACATAAATGATGTGGTTTATTTGACATTATCCAATCCGCTAGACCTCATAGTAAGCAGCGCAGGTTCCCTCTGGTCTGTAGACGAATCAGAAAGAGATGGTCATGGATGATGAAAGGCATGTGTGAGTGTGCGTGTGATGGGGTGGTAGTGGTGTCGGGAGTGTGTGTGGTAAATGAATGCCTCTATGATGAAAAACCAGCATTACACACAGGTCAGGGAACAGCTTTGGGTTACGCTTTAGTGGAGTCTCTTGAGAGGCCTGGTTTTGCCATACCAATCACTAATCTGTGTTCTTGATAGGACTGTGTTTCCTGTAAAGAACCGAATCCAACATCACACTGATCCGTTTCCTTCCCTAGAGCAATGTCTACCATCTTGCTCCAAAAAAGAAGTATCACTCTTTGGCTTTAACATGAAAGAGGGGGAACAATGAAAAATCAAGTGTCGTGTTAACAGTTATTGAACTAATCCAGCGTCTTGACTCGCTGCTTTCAAAAGGTTACGTTGAGGCACTTACTGCTACTTCTTTGTGGACTTAAAAGCAAAACTGCGAAGCTTATCATTTTATAAAAACAGTTACAATATTTCTTCTGGTAAAACCTGTATTATTTGAGCTATAAAGCTGTTTAAATGTTTTTTACAATGATTTTGAAGTTTACATTGTCATGGTGACATTGTTTTCCTTCCCTAAAACACTCATCCTCATGTTCTTACAAACCATTTGAATTTCTTTTATCTGCAGAACACAAAATAAGGTATTTTGAAGAGTGTTTCAATTGTATTTTTCCATGTGATGAAAGTCAATAGGGTCCAAAATGGAGTCCAAATGTTGGGGTGAGTAAATAATGTATTTTTGAGTGCTTTAAAATATGCGTGAGTGAATAAATTGCACTTTATCCATTGCAGGGTTATTTTTATTTTTTTAACAATCCTTTTGGGGTTTACATTGTCCAAGTTGCAAAATTGGACATTGAACTTTCATACTAAAATGGTTAACTTGCATATTGAGTTTTTTATTGTTTTTGGATTTGTCCCATTCATATCAATTGTAAAGACTCACTGGTGTAACCCAGAGTTTAGCTTCTTTTTAAGAAAAGAACATTAATTGAATTTGTTGTGGTAGTTAATATTATGACATTATTCTTCAATTTAATAGGAATATTCCTTTAACAGAAAAAAATAAAATAAATAAATGAAATAGATACGGGGGACAGGAGAGGAAAGAGAAAGGAGAAAGACGGGAAGATAGAAGGAAATTAGAGAAGAGGAGATACACAGATGCCAAGGTGAAAGATGAAATGGGAGAGAAGGATGTCACTAAGTTTCGGGAAAAGACGGAATGATACGAACAGAGGCAGGTAGTCAAACTGAAGCAGAGTAAAAGACGGGAATGAAGGAAACTTCGTGTGGTCCAATGGCAAAGGCCAATGATTTAGAGGTTGTTGATCCCGGGCAAGCGGCCCAGCGCAACCAATGACTCACTCCCTCTCTCACACTCACTGGGAGCTGGCTCTCTGTCTAAGTCACCACACTTAAAACATCCTTATGTGTTTAGAGTCATTGAAGTGGAAACCAGGGTCTGCACCCATTGCTGGAAAGAGCTACTGAATCTCTCTCTCTCTCCCCAGAATATTCATAAACAGATGGCAGTACCTCATTAGCCATGTCACAACTACTGAGAACATCATGAACACATTCCATTTTCTCTGAATATGAAAGCAGGTACATGAAACTGTAGACAATTACAATTAGTGCTGAAATAAGAAAAAAGGGTAGTAGGTTAAAGGATTTTTTTAATATACTTTTTTGTTACATACTCCCAAATATGATGATGCCCTTGCGAAGGACCCTAAAACAGAAAGACGGCTATTTCACTAGTTCACAATTACAAATCAGATCAGTAAAAAAAGAATGCATACTTGGCATAAGGAGAGGTTCGAAGGAGAGGTCCGAACTGGCCCAAACCCAGAGTAACCCACTGCCCCTGCCCCTGCTGTGGCAGTGAAGAAAAGGATCTTGCGGGATGAGATTTGAGAAAAGATATGCTATGGAGGTAAATTTGTTAATGTGCAGCAGCAGCAGCATTTCTTACATGCACACAGCAATGTCTGTGAATGTATTGGCAGTAGCAAGTCTCAGTACTTGCTCTGCAGCAGCATAGCAGATCTATTCCACCATGACCAAATACATTAACACTGCCATATGCATTACCATGCCAATCTCTATTACCATTCCAATTTCCTGAAAATTGTCATGACAGAAGTTTGATCGGAGGGTTCTAGGAGAGACGGCTTGAAAAATGAAGTTGAAAGCAGTGTCAAGAAGGGGTTTCAATGGGTGGTTTATGGGAATATCTACTGAATAATGAGGTACTGGGGTTGGTTCCACCTCTGGTGCCAACAGCCTGTATTTCTGAAAAGAAAAATGATAGAGTCAGCTATTTGATTTTTGGACCAGGGAACATGTTTGGCAGTTGCTCTCAGGCTGAAATCCAAATAAAGCATCTTAGGAGAGGCATCAGCGCTGGCGAGTATGAACGTCCTTTATTAATGCAATGCACAGTTGCTTCGTTGTCACAATACACTCTGATGCTGTTGGTGGACCATTTTTTTCCCCCACAGCAAGGCTGCTTCAACGAGAGGATGGAGCTTGAACAGCGCTGAGGACATTAAGGACTGCAGTGAGTCTAAAAGCTGGGGGCCACAAAACGAGAACCAACAGCGTTGGTAAAAATCCACTGAATCTGATGAAGGGGGCTGTTTTGGTAAACAGTTGAATATCGATGGGAAGAGAAAGCAAATCATTATAGAAAAAGGAAAGGCCGTTTCACTGTTTAAGGAAGGTTATCCACAAACTAAACTTGTTGCAGCATGAACTGAGAGATTTGGTCCTCTAGCATGTGAATTGAAGATCCCTTGCAGGATTATGCAGATGGCAAAGTTTTAGTGGCCGAACAAAGATAGCAGTTTTGCGTTTAGAAATATTTGGATTGCCTAGGAGGTTGGATGTGACCAGAATTATCCTGTCAATTTTTTTCCTTGGGCAATGAGGCCTGGAAATTAACTGTATCCTAAGTTAATGCCCAAAAATGTTATTGTGCACGGCTATAGGATCGATTATTAAGCGTTTTTTACATTTTCTGGTAGCCACTCCAATGGGGCTGTTACAGAAACGCTTGAAAGGGGGCCAATCATGACGCCTGATTTAATTTCCTTTTCTTTTTTAATTAAATTGTCCAGGGAAGAGAAGAGTGAAGCCTGGCAGTGGTGGAATCTGGGGCGCAGCTCAGACTTGCTGAAAGCCTGCTGCCACGGCCTGGCCTCGAAGAAGACCCTGTTTTGAGAGAGAAGGAAACAGTGTTTATTGAGAACATGGATTCGGGGCACTATGACTCTTGCTCGCTTTGTTAGTGACCTTGGAGGGTGGAGTGGATTCTGAGGAAGAAAAAGCTGATTGTAATGAGACATACAGATCGTATAACTGTGCTTTGTTCATTCTCCTAGAGAAATGGACATCAGCGCGGATTAGCACTTGTCTTAAACCCAACACAGTCCTTTGCTTTATTGCAGGGATTGTTGGATGGGCCGATGAGTAGGAGGATGCTGGAGATGATGGTGGGTGTCTTGCCGGTGGAGGTGAGGGTAAGCCTTGGCGTCTTGTAGTATGGGAAGTGGCACGGATGGGCAGACGTCCACGCGGTGGCGCTGGAGGCTCGGTTGCGGTGTCCTGTGGACCGCGATTGCTCCTTGTAACAGTGGAATGGAGGGAATCGTCATCATTTGGGAAGAGTTTGATCTCTGACATTGTGACAAATGGGCGGGACCAAATACTGAAAACTGTCAAGGAACATATGTGAGTCAGCTGCGTATATATATCATATGCATATATATTCAGCCTCCTCTCATGCTGAATGGATAGACGTGTTGATTGGATAGATCATTTGAACGTGTTCCTCACATGTACAAAGACCCATTTCTACTGTTTGGGGTACAAAAACAACAATTGGTTTGCATAATTATATAGATGGATTTTATATTATTGCTGTATTGAAGCCTGGAATCTGAATAATGCTTCGAGTTTAAGAGATAGTCCACCAAAAAATGAAAATGATGTCACCATTTACTCATTTTCCTCAGGCTGTTCCAAAACGGAATGTTTTTTCTTCTTCTGTGAAATAATTTTTTTTTCTTTTGCAATGAAAGTCAGTGTGGTCAAATAAACTTCTATTGGGTTCCGCAGAAGAAAGTCATACAGGTTTGGAGCAACATGAAGATGAGTAAATGATGACAGTATAATTTATATAATGCTATCACAAGAAATATAATTCCAGACCATTAAGCAGCATAAGCAGAAAAAACTGTTTTCAACAATAAAAATAAGAAAAGCACCAAATCAACATTAGAATGCTTTTGAAGGATCATGTGTCATTGAATTCTGGAGTAATGATGCTGAAAATTCAGCTTTGCCATCACAGGAAGTTCAGTGATGGAGGCAAATGGTTTGCAGTTCTCCTGCTATTAAAATGTGTCGTGTGCGAAAAGACATTTGAGGGTAGTGTAATACACAGGTAGGCACCACTTAAGAAGGACATTGACAAATGGGTGTTAACAGGACATTGTCACCTTTTCTCATGCCTCTTAAAATATTTTCTTGAGTGTGGTTTGCCACCTCTGATCTGTGAGTTCAAGGGTGTTACTGGATTCTGTGTGGTCAGGGACTATCCACCCCTTGGTGGGGAGTATTTTTCTTCAAGGGCTATTGGACCAAAGCTGAGCCTTGTTATTGCTGAATGAGACAACAGATCTAACCCAGGGACTTTCCCAAATGACAAAGCAAGAAATATCCTGCCATCTCCAACCTCAATTGATGACTATATATTAGGTTCTGGTTAGGGCATAACTTCTTGTATAAAACCAGAAGGATAGTGCATATTGTTGTTAATGTCCTCTGTACTAAATCAGAGCATATGTGAAAGTGCGGTTTTGCTTGAAATTGAAACTTAAAGAGTTTTCTCATAACAAAATCTCATTTCGCCATCTGTTGTTTGTTGAAACTGGGACCTGGAAAGGGTTACAAATTACTCATAATGCCTAATAGAAAGCTTAAATATTACTGATGGTGTCGTAATAGTCACAGTGTCACAACAGCAATGCTGAAAATTAGAGCTTAATGCATCATTTTAGAGCTCATAAATTCTTATTGAGTCACCAAAATATGGAACAGTTTGTTATTCTCAGATGTGTGTTAATATATGTTGCCTTATAACATGGAATAATATGGAACATAATATCAGTTCTTTAAGAAGGCAAGATGATGCCAGTGGAAGAATATTGTAGCTTCTGCACAAAGTGAAGGGTTATATCTCTTCAAGCAGATGTATTCCCAAAACACAGCTTTATCGCACATGTTTTCATGTCACTTGCCAATGTGGCAATACTGGACTGATCACAAAACAATCTAAGCCATCTCTCAAGGACTTTAACTTTGCCTTTTCCCCTTACTGTATGTGAATCATTGTCATATTTACCATACAATGAGACAAATCAAATAGGCTCGGCCCGCTTCTGATCGCAGAGCAGGCCTGACTGGATATGGTGGCAGGCTGTTCAACGCTCAGGGCATTTTCCATAATTACCCAACAGTCCAATCACTGTGGATTCCTGCCACTCCTGATCTCTGCTGATAATCAGCCAGTGTTCTGGTCAGTGCTGGACCCCCAAGGATGAACAGGTGCGGTAATGCGACTGATTGCAACTAATGCAACTGAGGTCTGTTCTGAGAGGACATTCCCCTCTGGACCTGCAATCTGAAGATCTCTCTATAGATGAGAAGAAAAGAAGACTTGTCCTGCGTTTGGCTCAGTCTTATCAGAAACCCTCTGAAGAGCAAGAATGCCAGACATTCTCACAACTCTGTTAACGTGAGAGTTTCAGACACTCAGATCAACAAACTGTCGCGCTGTAGCCCCTGATCGCCAACAGAGCAGTTGGATGTTAGCATCCAATAGAAATAATTAATTGAGCAAATGCTTAAATAAATAAATATACAATACGTGAGAGATAACGTATTCGAGAGATACAGATTTACCTTATCTCGTGTGTTGCATTTATGTAATTCAGTAACCATTTCTGCATCTAAATTCACAAAGTGTGTCTGTGACTTTGAACTAAAGAGCAAATGCAAAGGATATCATTTTCTTAAGACTTTGTTTTTATAATAATAATAAAAAATGGAGTGACGTTTTTAATATAATTTACTCACACTCATGTTGACACCCTCAGAAGAAAGAAGTCATACAGGTTTAAACAACAATTTTCATTTTAGTGGCATACAATGCCTTTAAATTTATGATAAAAACTGGTATCAGTGGTTGCCAGAAAACTATACTGTACTGTTGGTGACTGTATACTTTACACTATTTAATTGCAGTTTTGTTTTATCAAAGCGACTAATCCTCACTTAACAATATTCAATTAAGTGATTTTAGTAACATTATGATTATTATAATATTATGAATATTTTTATTTTATAATCTAATAACAATTAATTATATACCATCTTCAACGTACAAAATAAAAATAACTTGTAGTAGTTTACTAGAATGTGCAGGATTTTCTCTTGAAAAGTGCAAGAGAGCTGTGCTGCCAAAGGTAGACAGAGAAAACGCACAGCATCTGAAGCTAAATGTGACATTTATTATAGACTTAGGTTTTTGTGGTGTTTTATGTTACAACGCAGAGCACGATTACACACATAAATGCACTATCAGGGTGACACATGAAATACAGTGAAATAATGCAATAAACATTAAATAAATAATATAAAACGCAACATAAAACACTCCATTGTAGCCTAGCTAATAACATGAATAAAAAACTAATGTGATGGTCTGGGTATGTCCCTTCCGCAATACTCATGCTATTAGCTAATAAAAAAGAATCAATATTTAACAGTCAATATTAAGGTATTTTTTTGTTGTTTTTTTTATCGCTGCAGTTTAACATGTCCTCTGTTACTTACACCATGACGCGCGTTCCCGGACTGTATAGACGTCATCGTGCGCGTTCCCCTTCTCGCGCGCTGGTTAAAAAGAAGGTGGAAAGAGCAAAGAGAAACATGTGAGTGCACTGAAGAGCATGCAACAGACAACTTAGTGCAACTTTTGATCACACGCATCAACCTTTGTGCACCAACGGGATTTAACTTTTGGGCAAGGAGA
This sequence comes from Gobiocypris rarus, assembly GCA_023029165.1. NCBI lineage: Eukaryota > Metazoa > Chordata > Actinopteri > Cypriniformes > Gobionidae > Gobiocypris > Gobiocypris rarus. The sequence continues at coordinate 32,218,375 of CM040914.1, forward strand.
CGTACTACGATTTCTGCATATAACCTGATCACCTTTCTTATTTTTTATATTTAATTTCACATTAATATACAATGTCATGTTTTTTATTTCTCTATTTTAAAAACATAACTAGCACTTGTCTTAATTTATTATCGTAATTTCCTAAAAAAAACAACATAACTTAATTCAGACTAATTTATTAGCGAATATTTGCTTTATCTAAATTGGTTATTTTATAACAACTTTTTGGGCGCGTGGGGACTGTCATACAGCAGTCCTGTTTATTTCTGAGCAGTCGCGTGTTTCGCTTTTGGTTTAATCCCTGTAAAATGAAGCATTTGCAATTTGTGCTCTTGTTGGCCATCGCGGCCAATTTTTGGGAATGTGGTGATGCGAAATTCGGCGAGAAAGGAGAATTAAGTCCAAGGAGGAGGAGATGTTACGATGGAAGTCTGCCGAAACGCCTGAAGAAGAAGGAGAGAAAACTGTCACTGGAGGGAAGCGGTGGAGGGGAGGTTTGTCACAGACTCTATCCTCGCGTGTCCTGCTGTCCGTCCAGGAGGGCTCCGTATCAAATACTTCACCGGAGAGATGCTCGGGTATGTTCAGGCTTCTTGCAACCTCATATTAGCAAAGGGATTCTCATGCGTGTTTTGTTATGGCAAGTGGTTCATGCATTGGCTATAAGATGTTTGTTACAGCATTAGCAGAAGAAGAACGTGCATTCATGTAATGCACTCATACATGTAAGGAGTATGCACACAGTAGCGCATTTGACGCGTTTATGCATTCAAAAACAGCGAGCGCAGCTAAATGTAATAAAACGCACGAGTCTCGCGTTGAGTCACAAGTTGAACTTGATTTACCTTGACGCGGTGTCTTAAAAACATAGCACGAGACACTAAACACAGCGAGACCTTTCGTAAACACGCGAGTGCTTGCATTGTAAAACAATTCAAAACAGTTCGGACGGAGTGAGAACGTGTGTAGTGACCTTCGCTCGCGAACACGAGGCGTATGAATGAAGTCGCTTCATACTCTGCTGCAAAAAAATATTGTTTCGTCATCGGAAATGGAATCGCTCTTATAAGCTGTGTTTCTGCAATTAGATGTTCGTATTTGTATACTACTTATCTTGCGCAACTTTTCACGCTGATGTTTCAGTTGACAGCATGTGCTTCTCTTAGTGATGGGTATGATTTACATATAACAGATGGGACACACAAACGTCTCTTGATCGTTAATGAATCGCACCTTGCTGATGCTTTTTTATAGACGTGAGAAGATTCATCTCAATAGTTTTATCAATGAACACATTATATGCCGAGAAACTCTCTCTTTTCTCATGTAAACAACCTCCGCAAATCGACATACGCGGCTGGGTGGCATCGCACGTCGGTTTGTGACAAAAAGCCATATTGCATCATTTAATTTGCTCAAGTCATGCAAATAAGAGCAAGGCTGAATGGAACAAAAAAAGAGTCGACATCTCCTCCTCCCCACTACACTGCCCACACACGGAGTCTTTTTGCTTATGGCAAAAGAATAACAACAACACCATTGTGTTTGTTAGTTTCACTAATGGGTGAAGCTGGAGAACATCATTCTCCCCCAGTCCTTGGCTCTGCCCAAGTGTTAGTTAATGCCTTTGAGAGGGAGTATTTGTCCTGCTCCCCACCCCAAACTTACTTGCATCAATTCCCAGAGGGTTCGATACAAGCTTACAGGTTTTGTGGGGAAGTTAGCTCAGTTGTGGTTTCATTTGTGGGGGTTGAAATGTGAATTGTGTGAATAATGTCAGGTGATTCATTTGTTAAATCATCTATTTGTTTACTCTTCTGGTTGCGGTAACTTCAATCATCGATCACCTTTCTTGGCACCTCAGTGAGAACTTGTGAGGGTGTAGCTGCCCTCATTGTTTGTCGCTTAATGACGAGCAATTGTTTTCAAATGAGTCTTTGTGTGTTTACGCTTGTTCTGTCAGTTTCAGTGACAAAGGATATTGTGTGCCGTGATGGATAATTCCAACATCTGCTCAGGTTTCACTATATAAACATGACTATCAATAGATTAGTCATGTAACTGTAGACATATTATCATTTTATTTTCATGCACAGCAACACAATTTCTAAGGATCTACTATTAACAAACCGTGAAAAATCTTGGTTGAGTAATGGACAGTTGGACCTAAACTCATATATGCCTCTTATTTGCACTGGCATGTTTTAACGGTAGTTACATATGGCATTAAAAGGCTGTGATGTAGACCGTGGTGTGATTTAAAGCAGCTTTGAACAACTTTTGGCATTTTTTTGGAAAACACAAAAAAACAAAGGTCCTCTTGTTGCTGGTGAGGCTGATGGCAACATTGGAGCCCATCCCAGCAACATATGGGAAGAGTGCATGGTTGAGAGCACACAAATGCTTCTCTCCATGGACCATGTGCCAGTCCATGGCTCACTAAATCAATGGGCAATTTAAAGCAGGAGAGTTGCCACTCTCAACCAGGGTAGCACACCAACCACTGCAAGACTGAGACCATAGCTTGAAAATGCACTAAATTCCAAACTATCTGGTTCATATGGAGGTGTCCATACATTTTCTGGACACCGTTTTATCTTCCAGGCACAAAGATGGTTTTGATTCACTCGAAAGAATCTGGAGAATCAAAATCAAAGAAATCTGTCCAAATGGTTTACTACACAGAGCAGTGGGCCGGGAAAGAGCTGGGCTGTCTATATGCTGTCTGCTGGGTGTGTTGGTCTAATTGACTTGGACAGACTGCTAATTTGTTGATACCAGCACGGGAATGATGTGCCCGTCTATCTGTAAATTGGTGTTTACACATGGACCTCACACAGAGAGAGAAGGAGGTTTACCAGACTGCTGCGGCCCAGGCACATGTCTGAGGAAGGGAGCAGATTACATTGTTGTTTTATTACAGCTAATTTGTTACATAAATAAGCCTGCTCATTTTCACTGCCCTAATCTACTGTTTACTTTTGTTTGGTGTCTTAAGAAACATTTCAAGTATCCTCATTTCGATTCGTTCGCTCCAGCATGGGCTCAGCTGCCATGCGAGGTGCAATTTTGGCTTAGCTGTTTGTGAGCTCAAATAAACAAATCAGGAGAAATCAAGTCCACATGGATGTGTGGTGTTTGTTAAGAGAGATGTTTAGAATGCGAATTGCGTCCAATTAACGAGAAAACATTCCAAAAATGTGTGTCAAACCGCCTAGTTAGTTTTTTTTTATGATATACAGTCATTATATAGGAACAACTTTGTAGCATAAGTAAAATATGGATTAGCCATTAAATTAGAACCACAGTTCTACCCTTTTCTCTCCTCAGATCTTCTCAACCAATAACACAGAGTGTTCTAGACTTCTGGAGGAGATTAAGTGTGCCCATTGCTCACCACATGCCCAGATGCTCTTCCACTCACCCAAACTTGAAAAAGCACCACACAGAGAACAAGATCTACCCCGCTTATGCCACGACTACTGCCAAGAGTTCTACTACACCTGCCGGGGACACGTACCAGGTAACAAACAAAATACATACTAGAGTTTTGCATAAAGATCCTCAGTAAGTTCATAAGAAACTTCTCTTTAACTCTTCTGACACATGTATTGCAATTATTCCAATTGAACAAATTACAAACAAATCCGACTGAAAAGTTGTATAGGCTTTATGCCAAACGTCACACGAACAAACAAGAAAACAGGTCTCGTTGCATCTACTTGTTGAAGAAAGTGTTAACGGCAATGTAAACTTACGACAATATATATATGGACTTTTAAGATAATCAGCTTACCTAGCTAGTTATTTTTATGGTAGCCATTTTATTTGCACTGATAGTGAGGATTTATATAAAAAAAACTTTAACATAATCTGCATATGCGCTGGACATCGGTTATGCTCATCTTTGCTTGCTTCTTTGAAAGTTTCTTGAGTAAAACGGCTCTATATTTAACAAAGCACTTACAAAAAGGCCTGAACCAGAAGAGATGGGACCTGTTTTATAGTAAGGAAATTTGTTGCGCATAACCCCCCATTGTAGGAGAAAACAATTATCTGTGGCAGATGTGCATGGCAAACTTACTTTGAAACAGAGATGTTGTTTGATCTGATGTTCAGCAAATTCCATTCAGGAACCACTTGTTGCAGGTTCTTTCTTTTTGTCCCTTGCAAGTATCACAAAAAGGCTTACAATTAACAGTATTATATAAGCATTTAAAATATAATATATAAATGATGACATTCAAACAATTTAAATATTGTATATTTAAAATAAAATATGGTTTGTTGAATATTAATGAACCCAATGGCAACATAGAGTATTCAAAAACAAAATGAAGAACTCAAAAACGTGTCTGCAGATCCCACCTTACCATCATAAGTCAATCTTTATTAAATGACATGAATATAAATTAATACTTTTAATCCTTCTTTATGTTACTACATTGGCATTGACCATAGAGGTCCATTCAGTGTTTCCCTTTTTGATCCATCAATAATCCTGTAATAGCTTTTCAAACTCTTATCATAGTTGTTAAGCTCACATGTAAACACACATCGGCGGACACATGCCCCAAACAAAGCTCGAAAATCTGTAGCTGTAAATGAATGATTTTTATGACCTGTTTCTTCCCCTCGGTCCTTTGGCAAGCATCTTATTTTACGTCAGCCTAGCCTGCCAAGATGTGTTTGGTGTTTATGTGCGTCTGTCTCTGGGTATCTGTGTGTGCGTGGTCTGACTACGGTCTAGACATGACTGACACTCACACCTCAGCTCACCAGCAGAACACACACACTTTACAGGATGCAGTGGAAAACGAGGGCTGTTCAAGGCGATGCTCGCATAATCAGTTTGTTTTTCTTCGTGGCAGCCTACGTTCAATGAAAAGACAAACATTAAAGCCTCTGAAACTTAAGGGGGACAGATGGCAGTGGGGAGGAGTCCGTCCGAAGACCTGAAAAGCTCTAAGCCATCATGAGGTTTGTATTTTCTCCCAAACATGAATGACATCAGGAGCAAACATCCCATAGCTGCTCTACGGTGTTGCAACATTCGCTGCATGATGCATTCCATCAGATGGAATGGTATGCACAAGCTGGCCACCAGACCAAACCTTCTTCCTATCAGCGCAGCCATAACAGATTAGATGGGGCCGATATGCAAACAGAGAGCAAACGCAAGCCACACGCACATTCGCACCCACGGAAATGCGAATAGACCAACAAACCATACGCTGTATACATACAGTTTACCTCTTGGTCTTCCTCTATAAAACAGATAGATAAGGGTGTGCAGTCTGATTCAACTTTTTTCAGAGGGTGGAAGCGTATGGGAAGGAGAGGGAGAGAGAAAAATAGTGATAAAGACTCTGAGAACAGGAGCCGGGGCCAAAAGACTTTACCTCCTCCCCTTTCCGCCTCCCAAATCAGCATATGTGGTGACGAATGACACATTTATTTTTCTATAAAGCTTGTGTATATGTAAAACTGCTGAAGTGCATCAAGATGTCAAGTACTTTGGGTGGCCACCCAGGTTGCTTTGGAAGATAACCAGATGGAAGTATAACTATAGCGCTAAGGATGTGGAGTCTTTTTCACTCTGTCCTGTTTTTCATAGGCCAGTACAATAAAACTAGAACGTATTGTGGAAGGGCTGAGACCATAGTTGAGGCCACACACTGTTTTTGCCATGTTTGGGGAAGTTATAAATTGTTCAAATTAGACGGTTCATGTGATTCATTCACATACATATTTTTTAAGAATGTTTTTAAGACCATGATTGCACATTGGTTTTCAACTGTAAAACTTGCCTTCATATTTTCATGCTGTTAACTTTCAGTCTCCTTACATTAAGGAAAAACTTTTCAGTTCAGTTACTTTTATAGCCGTTGTCTTTTCAATGTATTAGTCTAATTTTATTTGGTAAAGTTTCAGCTATACAATGGGCTGATTGATTAAGGTTAGCTCATAGCAATTTTAGCACTATTTTAAACTTTTCTTGGGTTAAATTATATTTGCCCGCATTCATTAATACTCACTTGTGTGTGCTTATATAAGTATAGTTAAAACTATCAGGATGTAAGTTATTAACGTTTTAACATTTCACATTTAAAGAAATCCAGAGTTTGATCATGTCTAAATATTTATTCAAATGCAAAACCTAAAAACAAGTAAGCAGTTATGATTGGCAATACTTTTTTGAGCAACTAGACTAGATATATGTATATGTGTTAAAAAGCCATACAGGTACCTACTGGGTAATGGCATTACAAGTGAAAGTTATTATTTTTGCCTCTTTGCGTTTGATATCTCTATTTTGACCTTAATTACACTAATTGTAATATAAAAAATAAAATAAAATAAAAATTATAATTTTAAATGGTAATTATTGGACCATAATTATTGCAAAAAAAATATAATGTAGTACCAAAATATATCCGAAAAATATTCAATAAATATTATTGAACTGAAATATACAACATTTATTTAATTGAAAAATAGTTAAGGTGTATGGTCACATTTGACCACTAATGATTGTGTGTGACCAATTAGTAAGGAATACCAGAGGGCTAAATACAAGGGGAAAAAATGACACAAAAAAAACATTAACATTAATGTTAACAATGTTGCATCTCAATCACTCTCCATAATAAAATGAGACTGTAAATGTGGTTGACGTAATCAATGCACACTATGCTGTACTGTTTACCAAACGTTGCTGCAAATACCTGTATAATGAAGCTGTTGTCTATCTGCTTGAGCCATTCAAATGTATTGACGCTGATTTGTTTAGAACTATTGAGAGCTCCATGAACCACGCCGCCGGGAGATGAAAGCATGTTGCAACAATGTTTTTCAACTGTTACCAAGACGGTATTTATTGTTTGACTTTTATATTAAAACTTTAAAAAAAATGTTTCGTATCAAAAGCAGGTTTGACAATTTGGCTTGAGATTTACTTGGGCAGAGAGAAAGCGTGTGTCTCACCCTTAAATGTGTGAGAGTTGGCAACCCTGATTAAATAACACATTTAAAGTATTCAGCAATGTTATCGCAGGGCTGTATGAAAAATCTAATCAAACAGAAGTTTAAGACATGCCCTGTTGCTCCAATATGTTTTGAGAGGATATATCCACACCCCTCATTGGCACAGACCCTTTGATGACCTGAACACTCATAGAGGAACCATTTTTGGGTTCCCCAAAGAACCTTTCTGTTAACGAAAGAAGATTTTAATAATATGAAGAACCCTTTTCCATTACAAAAATATCTTTGTGCATTGGGTAAATTTCATGCATGAGTCGCGAACAGACCAACAGGCCTGGAAAAATCATTTTACAGTCTTTAGAAATAATAGACAATAGAAATAAAGACATAATAGACAATTTCTTTAGTGAACAATATACTTTTTTCTACCATATTTTGAAAAAAAAAATTGAGTGAATCATGCTTTTAAATTGTTCTGTTTATTCCAAATTGGTTGAACTGGTTCACAAATCAGTCTGAATGATTCATTAGTTAATAGGTCTGAATCAAAAGGATTAAAAAAAGCAAAAAACGTATCCTGCAATCCGAAATAAAAAGGACATGGACAAATCATGGAAATGTAAAAGTGTGGGAACTGCATAAAGGTTCTGACCTCTCAGCTACTATTGACAACAACTCCCAGACCCGTACCTCTCACACCAGCAGGCCCAAGATAACCACTGCGGTTTGTGTGTGGGTGGCATGGCAGTGTGAGTGTAGGTGGTGGTGGGTGTGCTTGTGTGTTTGATCTCACTGTTGTGTTTAGATGTTTAGGGATATCCTATCACCTCTGTTGTTGGTGCTGCTGCCTCACTCCCACACATAGCCCCCTTCCTCAGACGGCATGGGGGACTCATTGGAAATGAAAGGAAGGAGAGGAGTGTGTTTGTGTTTCTATCACTGCTGTATTTGCTCTACTCCTCCCCATGAGAGGGTTTAGCTAAGGTGGTAACCATATCAGTGTGGTTTTTAGGTCACTCTGGGGCTGCCAAACCGAGTCCTGTTCTTTTCCCTTGTCGTTGTACTGACAGTTCCTAGAAACTGACCACGATTTAGGTGCCACATGCTTAGTTTTTCAGGTTTTTCATCACACATTCCTTAACTCAAGATGTCTGAATTATGGTGAATTTATTTTGGCTACTATTGGAGAAATAAATAAGGGTGTTTTCTCTGAAAGTAAGCAAGCAAACCTAATCTCTGAAATATAATCAATCAGTTTGGGTGTGCGCTTATCATTTATTTTGACTTGACCTGCACGTTTCTACTGAATATATAACGGTGAAGGAGATACAGATTGAGCATTTGGCATTTTTGGGTTTAATTAAACTCACAACATACGGACCACACATGTCTGAAATGGTATATAATACCTCACTGGGGTTCAACCATCACATAATTTTTGCACTCAGAAGTGTGTATCAACGTGGCTCTGTCAAATATGACCGTTTAAAACAAATGGTTAAAGATCTGGACCGGTTTGAATGACCATGACTTGCACTTGTCAGATATGAGAGGCAAAAACAAATGTCTTGATTTGAGACTCAGTATTTTATAAATGCACCATAGAAAAGATTGGAATTAAGCTTGGCACCGGAAACACCACCAAAACGCCCACACAATAAGCCGTCTGATGGCTGAGGACATACTTGACTCGAGTACAGCTTTGACTGTAGGGGATTCAGTTGGTTTTGGAGGTTATTACATCATCAATGGACCCTGTGTGGTGTCTATCTCAGGCTGAGACCAGTTGTCTGTCTGTCTGTGTTTTTTAGAACTGTTCCAAGCCGACGTGGGTGAGTTCTGCCAGTACTATGGAAGGAAGGACGGAGGGCTGTGCTTTCCAGATTTTCACCGAAAGCAGTTGCGCCGTGATTCCAACTACCTGTTAGATGACAAAATAGAAGTGATTAACAGGTATATTTATTTCAGTTTTACACACATTTTTTATAATTACTGTTGAAAACCCATTTCTGATTTCAGCTTGCTTTGTTTTATATGGTATATTCAACTGAGTTTTTAAATTGTATAAGAATAGTTCACCCAAAATTCTGAAGAATAATTTATGAAGAATATTCTTGCCAATCTTTACAGTACAATAAGAGTAAATTGGGGTTGTCAAGCTCCAAAATGCCAATGGTCCACATGACTCGTGCGATATATATATAATACCTTGTCTTCTAAAGTCTTACAATTAAAATTTTTACAAACGATACAAATATTTACAAAACTATTGACACCTACCCTAATGTTCCTTGGCACTTTGATGAGAGTATAGAAGAGACGTAACAATGTCTGATCTAATCGTTCTTGGAGTCTTTTTCATAAATTGGTTGATCCAGTTCACAAAAAGAGTTTGAATGATTCATAATTTATTTGGACTAGTTGGTTCTGAAGTTCAGCTCAGTCTCAATCTTGTTGCAGCAGCCAATGGCAAGGAAGATTATCAGTGAATACCACTTTGATTTAGTCACAAATTGTACTGTTTAGCTTTAGAAGACTTGGGGCCAGATTTACTAAACAGGGCAAATTAAAGGAACACGCCGAATTTTTGGGACTTTAGCCTATTCACCGTATCCCCCAGAGTTAGACAAGTCCATACATACCATTTTCATCTCAGTGTGTGCCATAACTCTGTCTGACGTACCCACCGCTAGCCTAGCTTAGCACAAAGACTGGAGGTAAACGGCTCCATCTAGCCTACCGCTCAATAAGTGACAAAATAACGCCAACATTTTCCTATTTACATGTCGTGATGTGTATATTTACATCGTGTACTAAAACCTACGGAAAATTAAAAGTTGAAATTTTCATCACCGATTATGGCTAAGAACTACACTCTCATTCCTGCATAATAATCAAGAAACTTTGCTGATGTACCATGGGTGCAGCAAGCTCAATGATATTACGCAGTGCCTGAAAATAGGCTAACTTCTGTCAACATAACCAAGGTGACAACCTGCTTGCACAGAGAGCATGCTGAGGACTATTTTCAGGCGCTGCGTAATATCATTGTGCATCCATGGTACGGCAGCAAAGTTCCTTGATTATTACGTTATTTTGTCACTTATTGAGCAGTAGGCACGCACAGAGATAAAAATGGTATGTATGGACTTATCTAACTCTGGGGGATACGGTGAATAAGCTAAAGTCCCAAAAAGTCTGCGTTTTCCTTTCATTTGCCCTGTTTAGTAAATCTGGCCCCAAGTCTTCTGAAGCAATACAGTATGTAGGCATGTTCCTTTAACTTGAGAGCGCAATTCCAAAAAAGCACCAAAGGGAGTGGAAAGTGCTGCGCATGATCTACGTACAACACGCAAATTAAAGAACACAGACACAGTCAGATCATTTCCATAAAGACCAACACAATCTACAAAGAGCAGCACAAATTAGCGTCTGGATTAAGACATGCTAAGACATAAACCTGTAAATTGACTAGCGCAAAATTTTGTAAATCACCTTGCATGCTTCATTTAAATACACTCCTCCCATAATTTTTGTATGTGAAAGAAAAACTCCTTCAAATACATAAGAAATAAGGTCAGCCTCAAAAGTTACTGTGTCCACGCCTAATTTTTCTGTTACAACATTCATCATCAGGCATGAGAGAAACTTCCTTACTGTCATCCCATGTCCCATGATCCAGTATGACTGGCCTGCTTTGACTACTTGGTCATTAGGCCATCAGGCTTGGTCATCAGGCTAAACAAGGTCACTAGAGACGAGACACGCCTGACTAACCTTCCATGTCACAACATTCCTGCATGTACTCGTTCACTGGTCCACTGCCCCCCTTTCCAAGCCAGAGCTTTGTGTCCAGACTGAGTTTAGCCAGCATTAAGAACACACAAAACAAAGTGCTTATACTGCAGGAGCTCTGATCCACTAGTGACTGTCAGAGGGCTTTGACCATTTAGGACACGATGACGGATGTCAATTGAGACTGGCTCTGATAACAATTTAGCTCATAGCTGATTATCCTGCTGATTGTAACCTCAGAATAATGTAATTCACTTAGCAGAACTTATAATAATGGATATACACTATATTGCCAAAAGTTTTGGGAAGCCTGCCGTTACATGCAAATAAACTTTAATGACATCCCATTCTTAATCAGTAGGGTTTAATAAGAAGTTGGCCGACCCTTTGCAGCTATAACAGCTTCAACACTTCTGGGAAGGCTTTCCACGAGGTTTAGGAGTGTGTTTATGGGAATTTTTGACCATTCTTCTAGAGGCGCATTTGTGAGATGTGTCTCGTCCACTGATGTTGGACGAGAAGGCCTGGTTCGCAGTCTTCGCTCTAATTCATCCCAAATGTGTTCTATTGGGTAGAGGTCAGAGGTCATTACACTTGGCACAATGCAGTCTGGCAAGTACCGTTCTCCTGGTAACTGCCAAACCCAGACTTGTCCATCAGATTTCCAGACAGAGAAGTGTCATTTGTCACTTCAGAGAACACATTTCCACTGCTCTAGAGACCAGCAGTATGCTTTACACCACTGCATCTGACACTTTGCATTGCACTTGGTGATGTAAGGCTTGGATGCAGATGCTCGGCCATTGAAACCATTGGAATGCTCTACGCACTGTTCTTAAAGCTAATCTCAAGGCCACGCAAAATTTGGAGGTCTGTAGCTATTGACTCTGCAGAAAGTTGGCAACTTCTGCACACTGTGCGCATCAGCATGCTCTGACCCTGCTCTGTGATTTTACGTGGTCTACCACTTCGTGGCTGAGTTGCTGTTGTTTCCAATTGCTTCCACTTTTTTATAATACAGTTGACCGTGGAATATTTAGTAGTGAGGAAATTTCACAAATGGACTTATTGCACAGCTGGCAACCTATCACGTTACCACGCTTGAATTCACTGAGCTCCTGAGAGCCACCCATTCTTTCACAAATGTTTGTAGAAGCAGTCTGCATGCCTAGGTGCTTGATTTTATACATCTGTGGCCATGGAAGTGATTGGAACTCCTGAATTCAATGATTTGGAGGGTTGTCCCAATACTTTTGGCAATATAGTGTGTATGTACAGTCAACAATACCACCTGTTGGACTCAATGGATCTGAAGTGAGTTTCCCAAAAGCATTGTTAACCAACTATGATAAAAAATGCAGTTGTTTTTACTAACATAGTTCAACAATTCTGCTTTTCCCGAAACCATAGTTCCAATGTACATTCTCAAAAAGCAGTGCAAATTTGTGGGGGTGTAACTAAAGCTCTCGACCTGTGCTTATTAGCATAGTTTCTTATTAGTATGACGTGTGGCTTGAAAAAAAATATCATGCTCTTGTGCACTGTAAACAAGCTATCGTAGTACATTCTATACATTCTTTCTTATGGTAGTTAAGAAGTGAGTTTTGTCGTTGTAAGAAAGTCACACCCCGATCTTTTAATGACACGTGACAGTGTCTTCCTCGGCATACCTTTACTTTACTTCAGTTATTAAAGCGATCTGATTTAATGACACCTTTCAGTTAATTCACCTTGTGCCCTTCATCTCCTTGCTGACCTCAGTTTAGTGTTAACTGTGAAAAATGCCTCACTTTCGTGTGACCTTCTGAGGCAAATAATCATGAGCTGTGAATCCACTGTGTGTTTTGAGAAGGCCCTGCGCTCACAGTCATTGTAAACGAACGTCATAATTCTTCATCAGACCTCCCAGTGCGAAGGGCCAGTAAAGCAGCATATCTGATCAGGCAAAGTGACTGCTAGCGTGTCAGACTGACGTTACAGCTCAGGCACGATATGTCAGACGTACGCTCACTGCAGTCCACCCCCTATTACATCTACGGAAAATCTCTCCAAGACTGCTTGTTAACAGGAGCACCCACACCACTGATGCCGTGGTTTTATTTAAGGCACAATGTGAGTTGGCTTGTCCCCACATCAAATGTGACTTGCGGTTAATGGAACACTTGTTTCACAGCTTGAGAGCCCCCAATGTCTGACTGTGAATAAAACGCCACAGTGGAAGTTCATTTAACAGTCTACTCCCGAACCAGTCTGTCAAGCAGAATTTTTTTTATAACAATTCCAATTACACAGCTATACTGTTAACAACAAAAATTTGACTGTTAGTGTCTTTGAATTTGATTGGTACAGGTAAATTACAGCAGTTCTAAAGCCGGATACATAAACTAATCTTACAAAATTTCTAATCTTGCCATTCCCTTCATACAGAAAACATAAACACAACTGCTACTGCGCTCAGGAGATCCTCAGTGGTCTTCGGCAGCCCGTTGGCATGGTGCATTGTGGGGATGGATCACAGCGGCTTTTTATTTTGGAGAAGGAAGGCTTTGTACGAATCCTAACACACAACTTGGAGCTCCTAAAAGAGCCTTTTCTGGACATTCATAAGCTGGTCCAAAGTGGTATGAAGGTAAGTGGCACTTAGCTCTTGTTTGTTGGTATTGTGGAGTTATCAGTTGGCTGGATTGACAATAAATATTTGTTTTATATATTTAAAGGTGTGCTCCGTGATTTTTTAAAAGGTGATATACATTAAGAAATAATTATGAGATGTATGGTTACATTCATGCGTACTTTATTAAGATTAAGATTCCAGTCTCATCGGTGGCCTGAAAAACTTTTATTTCAGAGCTTTTTTTTTGCAGAAAATAAAATTGAATGAACTCCATAAAATCTATTCTACTTATCTATTTTGTAAATATATTTTATAGATCATATTGTGAACAATTAATCCATGTATGTATAATTAATGTTTAATCAAAATATCATAACGTGAAAATCACTTCACTCCAGTGTTGTATGCCAAACTTAGTCTGTAGGTTATGTTGACTTAGTCACAGTCTTAGTCTTCTTAAATCCCGCCCCTCTAGATTCAACTGCAATCTCACATTCATTTTTGAGCACAATGACTATATCTCAAAATCCAATCATCAACAACTGGATGGATAGAACCAAGTCCCCGCCCTACATATATTTTCTTATACAATAATCTCTTCCACTCTGATTTATTGCTATATCCATTTTATTGTGACTTTAATTAAAAACTATTTATTTAGCAGCATTTATTTTTTTTAGCTGCATCCAAGAACAAAAAAAAATGCCATGTTGGCTAACGCAATATCAACCAGAATGACAGAGTGCACCTTTAACATATTATATTCATCAGGATTGTTTATTCCGAATTGTATCCTAGTGGATTGATACATGCCTCTAATACATTCTTTCAAGTATTTTAAAGCATGCTAAAAATAGAGAGGTTTTGCTAAACTTTGACAGGTTTTCTCTCCCAACACTGCTGACATATCTGCCTCTAATGAGAAACTAGCTCCTATTTGATATTCATGCAGCCTGACCTCCCACCATCAGAGAAGTCTGTCTTCCATAAATCAGGAAGCCTCACTGAAACTTGAAAGATCTGTTGTTCATCATTTTGGTTTGGCACCTTCTCAGACAAAGCCGAGGTGGGAGAAATGAAGCTCCCTAACAGAATCGAATCTTTAAGAAGCACAATAACAACTTCTATGGATTTATTTCCATTTTTCCTCTCCTCCCACCACAAATCAAACCCTGAATGGAGGGTGATACTGAAGCCAAAAATAGTGTTGGCACAACAATTATATTATTATACAAATGTATTCTGTATGTGGGCTTCTATGTGTGTGGTTTGCTTGCTGTCAACCTGACTGCCAGCAGAGGAAACCTTGTGTTTGGTTGTTGAGGATCAGTGAGAAAGGCTGAAATGTTGCCAGCTGTAGCATTCACTTACATGCATGTCTGTCAGCAGCAGTTATGGTGTGTGTCACAACAGATGTTTATCTGCCCCCACAAGAACTGAGGCATTCTGTAATTCAAGAACATTTCATTTAGGAAGTGTCCAGAGATGTAGGAAGAGACCTGCTTTTTGACAGGAAGTTTATGTATATTGCATACCTCCTGTTGCTTCACTTATAAAGGGAGAAAAAGCAATTATGGAGTCAACATGCAACAGCCCCACAGGAAAGACCCCAAATGTGCCTTATCATCATTAAACATAATTGGCTGTGGATAAAGCAATCATTATGACAATTAGAGTAAGCTCAAGCCCAAGCGTTCCCCTAGAGTGCTATTCTGTCAAGTTTGTCCAAGTCATTCTGAGTAAGCCGTGTTTACTTGAAGCATCAACAGGACATGTGCCCTTTGTGCCCGTGGAAGGCCTCGAGACCCACTGGGACCCAACTTGGGCATGAAGGGGAATGATAGTGTTTTATCATGACTTTGATTCTAATGTTCTGTATTTCCTCAAAGCCCAATCCCCTCACTGCCAATTAAGACAAACTGCTTGAAAACAATGCTCTGTCTACTTGAGGGAGTCTCCCAGAGCACTGTGGGTGTTCTCTGATGAAACCATATCTCTTCACTCACTCGCGCGCGTACACACACACTGTGCATTATCAAATATTCTGTGCGACTTGCGCTTCTCAGAGTACTGCTACAAGTTTTGTACTGAAAAGAATGACAGCCTCTCCTCCATGTACTGATAATTGTCCATGCAATTAATAATATTAATTCTGATCTTCCAATGAAAGAGTGAAAGATCAAATACATAATGCCATATTGGTTTTGACCCAGCGGAGACAGCTTTGCCGTTTTACATCTGCTGCATAGGTGCATATCTTGCAAGGTGGATTGCACTGGCTGCTGTGGAAGCGTGCCAAAGGAGTGGGGTCTTGTTTGATATTTTTTTAAACTACTTTATTACACTCTCACATCTGTGGCTAGTCTTTAAGCACAATCCTGCACCAGCCTGACTACCATGTACTGGTTTCAGCAAAGTAAGAGTGCTATCATTGGTACTTAAATAGTTAACTACCAGTTAACTATTTTGGGATGTCTTGCAAACTCATTACCGTGTTCCAGATGCTGAAAAAGAGTCATATAGTGACAAGCTAAATCCTGAAGCGTAGGATTTCAGCACCCTAAAGTGTTTATCTTCTAAACTATTTGTGTGAAAGACGCCTGATTCAGTCCATGTTGATGTGATAGGTACACAAGTATGGTACTGCTTTGTTGTTGTCCTTGCTAGATGTAGTGAAGACATCTGCACGCAATGTGAGCGCAGTTCCATTGTGGTGTATCAACTAACTCAAGGGGTCCAGCTGCAAAAAACTATTTCTTGCTGAAGCAAATAGATCACAGCATGTTGTGCACTCTGTCACTTGACACGCACAGCTGTTGAACTCTTTCAGCTAGACGAGCAGGAGGGCTCTTGACTCTGTCAAAAAATAAGTATCCTAGCTTTGACAAATGGACATTTTCCTCTCTCGTCCTTTGACTCTTTTAACAGTTCTCTTTGAGAAACAGCCGCTGCTTCGCTGTCATCTCACATAGCTTCCTCTGAGTTCCTGGCCAAGGTTTAGACTTTGCGAGGACCCCCGAGACAGGATGAGCACCTGTGATAGAGCCATTTAGAAGATTTGTGGATTGCTCCAGAGAGCTGCCGCTGTAATGAGTGAATGTTATCCTACGATTCGATCTGCTCTTTTCACTGCTTGAAAGTGAGCGATCCTCACCCAGAACTCCAGTGCTGTCACAGGATTAATGTGTGTTAACAGGTGGAGGAGGGGGATTTGACTTGGGTCTTGGGATTCATTGTGTTGAACTAAATGGAGCTCTGAATTAGTGTGAGCATTTCAGATTGCCTTTGAGGTAGGCACACATTGTTTTTCTCCAATCAGCTCGGGTGGAATGCCTCTTTATGCAGGATTGCCTGAGCCAATAAGGATCAAAAGGTGCTCAGAAACAATGTGCAAGCCAGGCCATGCATCAAGTCCTGAAAGGGAAGCAGCTGCCGATGGGTTGGGTGGGGGCTAGGAGGGAGGCGATAGTGCTCTGTTCCTGTCTGCAAATTCATCTGACCCTGATGTATTCTCACTAGCATTCTTGCTGAGAAGCTGTTACAACCTAATCTCCGGACTGTCAAAGCAACAGGCAATGCACAGAATGCTTACAATAATATAGTGTAGAACCTCTTTTGAAGCCACATTTCAAAGCTGAAGTGTTCCTATCGACATCAGCATGCTGCAACGTACCCTGATTAAGTGTCTAACAAAAGTTCTTGTGGCTGCTACAGTGGAACAATGTGTACTAGCTTTGTAACCAAGCCTAGGCTTGTACACGTAGCCCTACATCTGCTATGATGGATGGAGAGAGGCTATCACAAAGTTTGTCTTCTCTTAATTAAGTTTTTGGTAGCACCCAGAGGAATTGGCCTGGAAAAGTAAAGTTTTTTTGTGCCTACTTGTTGAAGGAACGATCATTAGCAAAAGCTAATATTTCAGCTAATTTACAGTTGTTCTTTGGTGGTCCCTGGCCTGAGATCATACGACTCTCTGGAATTCTTAACTTGACCTGCTCCCTCTGTGTTTGTTTTGGGATTCAGGTCAGTGCATCAGGAGTCCAACATGTTGGGAGGGAGTTTCGGGGAAAGGAAGAATGTTTTAGTTGAAAACGCAGAGAAAGGATAAATGATATCAACCTGCTGTTAACTCAACCCAACCTCATTTTGTATTTGACTAATGTAGAACAGACATTTAATGGGCACCACAAAGTTTTGCTCGTGTTTTTGCTCTTTGTGGTCAACTAAAGAGGCCTCCTGAGTGTCATTATTCGTGTCCCTACAGATCCAATTCGAACTCCTCTGGAGCATTCCAGCGATGGAGCGCTAGCACTTGAAGCCTATCTGAATTAGATTACTTCAGCACAGCCCAACAGAGCAGCTCTGACCAATTTATGATCTGTATGTTTTGGCATGTACCGTGAGCTGAACCACACCGTTAACTTCAGCAATCCACAGAAGACCTCTCTTTGCTAAATTCCTGTGAGAAATGAGAAAGGAATGCCACAGAGATGGCACAGACAGCTAATTTCATAAAAACTCTATTTGTTTACTTACTTGACAGCCAATATCACTAAATTGTTGGTGTATGTCTTGTAATTAAACTGCTGTTATGTCTTATCCAAAAGCATTAAATCATAATAACTTTTCAGGGACTCTCCTCAAACCCATTTGTTCATTCATTGATTTGTTCATTCATTCATGAGGCATATGCTTAGCACTCTGTTCATTCATTTAATTTGTGTTACCAGAAAGAAAACAAAGTTGGAAAGATGAAAGGGAGGAAAGCCCAACATTATTACTTTTCCCAGGAACTAAAGCGACATAGCTGCTTATTACAGATGAGTGGACCACCAGAGTAGTGACAACTTATGTAGTTGCCTCCAGGATGAGAGGTTTTACCTATTACACAAGCAATTTCAATGTTTTCCAACTTGTTGCCAAGACAGTGGGAGTTTTTTCTTTTTCTGTCCATTCTTTTTCTTGCCTCTCTCAAATTTTGCACGGGTTTAAAAATATAAAAAGAGAGAGAGGAAAGAGGGTGAATGGTTGGGGGGTCTAAAGGAATCCTGGACTTTTGTGCTCTCTATGAACTGCGAGCGAGCTAATGAATTGTTTCAGCCACTCAGCACTGCATTCACGGATATCCCCCAAAGATTACACACACAAATCACTTGCACAATGGAGGCCGCAAGGAGGGCCTGGGCATCCCAGAGGAGCCTGGCCCCAAATACAAGCGTCTATAACCAAGACTGGGTTGGTGAAAAGGTGGTTGTGGAGGGGGTTTGCTTGAAGTCAAATGTTTTATAATCATTTGTAATGCAGTAGTCAAGGAGAGGGGAGGTAAAAAAAAAAGGGGCAAGAGGGCATGGGGTAACTGGCCCCCATATGGAGAGAGACTAAGATGAAGAAAGACAGAGAGAAAAAGGAGAGAGAGAGAGAGGGGACATGGGGAGGCACCACTTTAGCATTTTGCAACCCAGCCCAATCTAAAAAAAGGGACATAATTAACTCCTGGATTCTTTGTGTACCCCATCTGACTTGCAGGGAGGAGATGAAAGGGGCTTGCTAAGCCTTGTATTCCACCCCAATTATAAGAAAAATGGAAAGCTCTACGTCTCCTACACAACCAACCAGGAGCGCTGGGCTATCGGACCACACGACCACATTCTTCGTGTAGTCGAGTACACAGTGTCCAGGTAATGGAAAATCAGTCACAGCTTGACCAAGCACAGGGGCAACTAACCAGAGTCGTAGCCATCATAGACATTGGGGAAGTATTCTCTTTCATATTCAGATATTGTCAAACTGCCCTCTTGATTAACAAAACAACAACATTACATTATTGTCTCAAAAAAGGAAAAAAAATCTATTCATGAACAAACCATGCTTTACCCAAAGATTTGGTCCCCCCAATGTCAATATGTGGTGAGGGCCTTGGATCAAACCCTTTACACATGGACGTGCATGCGTAATGTTTGTTTTCCTTGTGGTTTTGGATAAGTCTTGAGAAGCCAAGCTCCTCATGAAATGCTTTCACTGACAGTGATGAATGTTTTATAGAGATATGTAATCACAACATATAATTATCACGAAAGCTGACATCAATTCTGATTGTGTTTAGCTCCCCAGCTGCAACGCAAAACACCCAGCATTAACAAAACAAGCTGAAGTATACATTTTGTCTTAATCACATTGTAAATTAGCCTTTCAGATGCCAAGCTTGCCAGTGTCATCTGGCTGGGAGTTATAATCAGGCTTAGACAAGTTTGTTGACTTTTCTTTTTTTCTGTTTTTGTGCTGATATTTATGGGCAATTTCTCATCATTTTTTAACAAGTATAATTCAATATATTTGTATTTATTTAAATTAATTTTACATATAAAAAAAATTACAAATAAATGTTGTTTATATATTAATTTAGTTTTTTATTTAGTTTTTTATGGCCTGAGAGTCTTGGATAGACTTCCCTGCGATCCTACATAGGACAAGCGTTTTTTTAAATGGATGGATGGATGGATGGATGTAGTTTCTTGTTTAAATGTATTTTAATATTTGGTTTTAGGAAAAATCCAAACCAGGTGGACATGAGGACTACTCGAATGTTAATGGAAGTAGCTGAGCTCCACCGAAAGCATCTGGGAGGGCAGCTTCTCTTTGGGCCTGATGGGCTTCTGCACATCTTTTTAGGTGATGGCATGATCACTTTGGACGATATGGAGGAGATGGACGGCCTGAGGTACAGTATTAAATGCAGTAGCTGCGATAAATCAGGCACTATTTGATGAGTCAAGCTACTATGGTTCCTAAATAGTGGTTTCAGTATTGTTTAAAATATGTTCATTAGAGTGTTTTTCTGCCATAGTGATTTCACAGGATCTGTCCTTCGAGTGGATGTGGACACAGATAGTTGTAGTACGCCCTACTCTATACCCAGAAACAACCCCTATTTCAACAGCACAAATCAACCCCCTGAAATCTTTGCCCATGGACTGCATGACCCAGGAAGGTAAGGTCAAATGTTTCACTGATTTTCCACCAAAAAAAAAATCACTTTATAGTCAATAGTAAGTGGACATTCAAACATCACATTGATTGTCGAACATTTAATTAAAGCATTTAATTTCAAAATGACTGATAATTTGGGAATTTGTCTACCCTAACAGCTGCTCTATGAAGTCTATTCATTATATGTTGTAAAATGAATGTGAGAATTTGCACCCATTCAGAGTTTAACCTCAGTGAGGTCTGAAACTGATGATGGGCGATGGGGTCTAGCTTCCAGATATTGGGGTTCAGGTCTGGGCTTTGTGCAGGCTAGTCAAGTTCTTATACACCAGATTCAGTAAATCATTTCTTTATGGACCTCGCTTTTGGAAAAGGGCCCACCCAAACTGTTACCACAAAGGTGGAAGCACACAAAAAAAGCACAGAATGTTACTGTGTGCCATAGCATTAAGACTTTTTCTGGAATTAAGAGACTTTGCTAAACCTATGAATTAGAAATATATATTGTATAATTAAATAAATAGTATGTTTACATTGCTGCTGTCTTCAAAAATGAATTTACAAATAATACTTTGTGTTCTAGGTGTGCTGTGGATAAGCTCCGCATGGACACCAATGGGAGCCTGCTGATCCTGTGCACAGATACTGTTGGCAAAAATACGACAACAGGCAGGATCCTACAGGTCATCAAAGGGAAAGACTACGGTATGTCTGTTAGAAGTGGCTGGTTTCTGAGAACATGAAGGATTACTGTACAGGCAGAAAGGCTTTTCAACAAGCCAAGTAGTTCCAACCAGGCAACCACTCAAGAAGTTCCTGTATTGTGTTTCAGAAAGCATTAAATTATCAATCCACGTTCTGGTTATAAAATAATGTTAAGTTTTTATGCTGACAGAATGTCTTCAATAGAATGAGGCTATGTTCCAAAAAAAAGGGTTTAAGACTTTCCGTAGCAACCGTTTAAAGCGTTATTCAAGAATACCATTGCAATACTATTGTTTCTTAACATGAGACCACGCTTTAAATATAAAAATTATTTTCATTCCTGGGGGCATGCAAGCAGCACATATACAACAATGCAATTTATCGCTGTCAAAGAGCGTTTATGTGGTCTTTTAAACATAGAATGACCAACATAGCAGTTCATCTCTCAGTCGACTAAGACCCTAAATCAATACCAGAAGTGAATATATATATATATAATTTTCTATCGCCAAAGTAATGCATTAGCTTTCTTGTACTCCTTAAACATTGGCAGCAAACTAATTTGGCTCTCTCCCAACCAATGCATTAAAACCCCAAAAAGATTGTCTCACAAGTGTGCCAAATTACCCCAAACACCAGGCCATTTACGATGTTAAGCCATCACCATGGTGAATGACTTACTTAATTAAATCACATTTTGTTGTTTTACAGGCTCTGACTGTAACATTATAATACTTGCCATTCCCTAAGCTGCTGTATAATCTTTGTAGCCATACAAACTTACACAAATATACACAAACACTCAATAGTAATTGTAGGATTACCTCACCCTTTCTCCGTTCCTCTCGCATCCATTCCCTAATCTATTTGAGCTGTAATATGAACTTAACAGTGCTCAAACTGAATGTTAATAAGGACATTTAGTGAAATTAACACAGCCGTCCATATCAAGTTTACATAGTGTTTTTATAACCGTCTGGGGAATTGCTAATTAAAACCACCCTGTGTGAAGTGCTAATGGTCTCTTGACAGATTGTGGTAAACATGGATATCCCTTACACAAACAAAGAAAACTGTTATTATGGTGATAAATTAACTTTGAAACACATGTAGGATGGTGATTAATGTGTAAAATTGAGTTATTTAAGCAATACAGACGATTATTTCTGTTAACTCAAATAACCCATAAAACCATACATAAAATGTTTCTGCCCACAGAAAATGAACCATCTATATTTGACTTGGGGTCAAACGGAGGTGCCACCCCTCTTGGTGGATTCATATACAGGGGATGTCAGTCAAGAAGACTTTATGGAAGTTATGTATTTGGAGACAAAAATGGGTATGTTCTCTTATATGATGTGATATTGTAATTAATAATTATGCTAAACTACTTTTTGATCTTTGCACTCCTAGTACAACTTGGTATGTATCTTATATTCAGTTAAACACAGCAGAAATACAAAATAGTTATGTTTCCAAAAAAACAAAACAGATATTGTGCTCCCATTTTCATATCACTCCTCATCGCTAGGGTTTTGTGGTAATCATTGAATTGCGAAAGGAAACTGCCATCTTTCCTGTGTTTTTGACTGTGCCAACACACGCACACTGACTTGCCACATACCCCAATGAGAAAAAAAAGCTTTTTCAGGGTAAATTGAGAGCAGGTTTCCTGCCAGGTCAATTGGCCGCCGGTATATGTTTTTCACACTTTGCGCTGATTTGTAATTCATCCTCTTTCACTATCAGCCTGCCTTTTTTGTCAACAGTGAGAGATAAACTGTAGAAAATAAATTGTTCCTGGAAATCCAAAGCAGTAAATTATCCCTAGTGTTTTGTTATGTCATTTTATGTTGATGTTCACTCATGTCTGGGGCATCATAAATGATAGACAGCAAAGTATTGGAGTATTTATGATTTAAACCTCTGACTGTATGATTGTTTCAGGAACTTCAGAATTCTCCAGAGGCCTTCAGAAGACAGATCGTGGCAAGAGAAGCCTCTTTGTCTTGGTACTAGCAGTTCCTGTGGTTCCTTGCTGGTAGGCCACATCCTGGGGTTTGGCGAAGATGAATTAGGTCAGTGAGCTCTCAATAAGCTTTATGTATGTTCATTCCACTGCAAATTTTGTGTTTCTGTTGTAACCTTTATGCATGGTTCTGTTTAAAACTGTATTGCGCAAAGCTTTAGGGCTGGGTGATATGGCCAACAATATTTATAAGATATCGATATTTATCGTGATATTAATGTACTTTTACTGGGGAAGAAAATGCTTTCCACATATTTGTTAGATTTGTTAGAGTTTATTATAAATTTTATTGCAATCTCTATATGATATTGTTTATCGCCCAGCCATACAATGTTTATACGTTACTGTTCGAAAGATTGGGGTTAGTAAGATTTTTTGCTTTCCTTTTTCACCAAGTATACGTAACATTTTTCAAAAGCGACAGTAAAGTCTTTTACAGAGTTGCAAAAAAATACAATAAAAGCAAATAAATGCTTTTCTTTTAAACATTCTGTTCATCAAAGAATCCATCCTGAAAAAAACATTAAGCGGTACAACTGTTTCAGACTTGGAAAAAAACTCTGCTTTGCCGTGACAGGAATACATTACATTTTAAAATATATTAAAATAGACACCAGTTATGTTCATTTTTAATAAATAATATTTTACCATATTAGTGTTTTTACTGTATTTTTTATATATATATAAATCTTAATGACCCCAAACTTTTGAACAGTAGTGTAAGTTCAGACAAAACTAACACAGAAAAGCAAACAGGATTTGTTTAGTTTAGACAAGGTCTAAAGAAGCGATCGTTTGACATTAAAATGTGTATACCGTAGTCATAGAAAGGAGAAAAAAAACTCTGCTGGAATCCAAGAATCATCTGAATGATACAGAACAGAAAGAAAACCAATCCCTCGTCCTACCTCCCACTTTCAAATATCTTTCCTCCAAGGAACATTCTGGTGTGACACAGTACTCCTTTAGTTTCCTGACAGATTACTTCCTCTTTGTTTTGCTGCTGACAGACGGTGCAACTGGAAATCAGAGGTCAGCGTAATCTGTCAGCATATAGGGCATATATGCGCAATCTCCTGCCTTTCCTTACATGCACATTTAACTTTGGTAACAACTGATTTTTGGCAGACTAGAATGGTAAAGGGATTCATTTATGTGAACTTGATGCCAGCCCCTCTGACACTGCATTGCTAAAGCAAAGTTATGTCCACTCGCTGCTACTAGGCTGTACTCTCTGCCACCATGTAATGTCCTCACAGCTCAGTGCATCACAGGGAACATAAACTCTCGAATCCAAACACCAGGTCAAGTGTGACACAGAATAAATCTCATGCTTTGCCAAGAGTGGGCCTCTGTGAGGGAGAGATAGCATTTGTTGCTGATTTGTAAGAGGGATTCAGTGGAAGGCTGTACTGGAGACCCACATGGCAGTCTCCTTGACACATGTTTACAATCTGTGCACAGTGCTGCAAGCTTGCTCCTCATTAAATTACTTGCATGAGGATTTAATGAGCCCCTCTTGAAACCCTCTCATGCACCAGTGTCAAGTGCACCGAATAAGAAGGAAGTAAGGTGAGAGAAGACAGATGAGATCCCTTAATGTTCTACATGTTTTCTTTCCTCTGCAGGTGAGGTCTACATCCTTGCCTCCAGCAAAAGCACGGTGATACAGTCGCACAGCGGAAAACTCTACAAGTTGATGGACCCTAAAAGGTGCGTTGAGCTTTGAGCAACATTTTGTATACAATAGAGTTTGTGCAACAGCCTCTCTGTTTTTCCGTTTTCATTGCTCGCATGTGAAATGTGTGATGTTACTGCTAAGCAATGCTATTATTGAAACGCATAATTCATTCCATTTTTATTCCGCTTTACAAAACATCCTCTGGTATTCTTCTAACATGTTATGGTTTGCACATCTGTGTGGTTGGTTCATACCAAGAGAGAGAAGGTTATTGTTAAAACTAGTTTTGTTCATGCAATGAAAGTCAATGTGGTCCAAAACTACATTTAAACTGCATTAACTTTCTTTGTGTGGACAAAAACACTGAGACATTTTACAAAATAGATTTCTTTTGTGTTCCACGGTTTGAAATGACATAAGGGTGAGTTAATAATGACAGAATGTTCATTTTTGGGTGAACTAGCATTACTCGTTTTCGCTCACAGACACGCACAAGTCGTCTAGCTTCCCTTAAACAAATCATCACACAACTGCCGGTCTTGGCCAACACAAACCTCAGCCATAATTGGAGAGTAAGCATACCATTTCCAAATGTTAGTGTAACGTGTTTCTAACACCAACACAGTCAAGTTGGCTCGGACAGCGCTGGTTAACTAGTGAGCCTGTGTGGTCTGTTGGGTGTTTTCCTTGCTTTGACAGGACTTACACACCTGTCTTCAACAGAGGGAATGTTTTCCTTGAGAATGTTCATTCTGTATGTTGGCGAATCTGCAGCCGAACAAAATGTATCTAATTGACATACATTTGCACAGGTTCACTGCAAGAGCTTCAACACATGTGAAGGGAGTCAGTTAAAGGATTTAATCATTTCTGTATGCTCATTGGCTTTTTCAATATGGCGTAATTTACCCCGTGTGTTTTACACCACTAAAAGCCACTTTTATGATAGATCTTGAAAATATGTCGTTCTCACCAAGCCAAGTACGTATGAAAGACATATCATCTATTAGAAATGAGCATATGAATTCCCACATAACAACTGCCAAAAGTGTTTGCATGTTTAATAGATCAGATATATCATTTCCAGAAAAAAGGGACATTACAATAGGCAAAGGCAGATCTGTCAAGTCTCTAATTCAAACCAATCGCTCATGAAACTTGTTTTTGTGCTTTCTACGCCATTCAATTTCCTTTTACTGGACCTTTTTACACCATTAGAACTATATAAATTACCAGAAATTATCAGGTGAATTAATTTAAAACTTGAACATAATCTCTTTTTTTATTCTTGATTAGTTTTTTGTTTTCTAACTGCTAAAAATACATCTTGTTCGTCAACTGTCCTAAAGTTCAAATCATACATTTAGTTTGTCATATAGAATTTGAATAACAAACATTTGAATAATATGCAGATCCACCAATAATATCACCTGTTAGTTTACACAGTTGTCTGGTTTTAATGAGGACACAATTGCATTACAGTTGGTCTTATGTAAATCCAGAAAAAAAAAAAAAAACATTCTGAATAAAAACGCTTTATAATAGACATCCTTATTTAAGTGAGACATGAAGGCTGTGAAAAAATATCCAAGAACAAAATAATATCCAAGTGAATTTCCGAATCTGGAAGTGGAAGCAACCCAGACACTGGCTAGGTTGTTCCTCTAAACTCTAAACCATACAAACAAGCAGCAGAAAGGCTAATGAATACTTTGAAAGCTACAAAGTTCAGTATCTAAGAACCATGCAGAGGTGCACCAGTGAATAATAAGATAAGAGTTCTTTGTAACACTGACAGGTATAGGGGACCATGATACGGTGCATCTGAAGTTTTGCTTAGTAGTGGCAGTTGTTGCAGTTTTGGTCTCGATAAGACCTAGATTCAAAGCAATATGTCTGGCACAAATCTGACACTGCCCTCATCTTGGTGTACACCTGCAGTGAAGTATTCTGGTGAAAATGCACCATGGGTGGATATGTTTCATCTGCTGGAAATAGGTATATTGTTTAAAAAAAAGAAAAGAAAAGAGAAATATGTATCGGTCTGCAAAAAAACGCTGCAAATTATAGTAACAAAAATATCAGTGTCTTACCCTGTCAAGTCCAATCTCAATCCAAACATTTTTCCAGTCCAAACTGAAACCTGGAGCGAATCTGCCTGGAAGAATGAGCCAATATCACATTTAATAAATAAATAGAGATTGCCTTTACATTAAAAATATCATTTTTTTTTGTGTTTTGAATCATTATCCAAACTATGAAATGCAGATATTGCAGAGAACATTTACTTGTAGGAATTCAGCAAGGATTGAGAGAAAATTGCTTGAAGGCCTGAATATTTTTGCAAAGCACTGTATACCCAGGTGACGACAGTGCCACCCAAGTCTAATGCTATTAATTACCACAGATGTTTCCATGAGTCTCCTAAACAAGGCCCCTCTAACTTACTTTATTTATGTTTTCTGGCATTGCTGCATTTTTCCAAAGAACAATTCTTTCCACCATTGATTGGAGTTGTTTAGTCTGTCAGACCTGTGGTGTTGGGTTCACTGTTTTATACATCTTGTCACTTTTTGTGATCTAATTACCAAATAAAAGAGGTGATATAACAATTCGGATTGACTAGCACTGTCAAGTGGGGTGGTCCAGCATTTACATTTCGAGTATCTACATTTACATCTTTCCTGTACCCTTTAACCTTTGCGTTCTGGCTAGGGTTGCGCTTCAAAATAGCCACGTTGTTTTGATTTTGATCTGCTGCGTTGCAGTTTTGGGTTGTACAACTGTGTGGTAGGGGAGAGGGCTTTAAATATCATATTATATGAAAGTCTAGTGTTTGAGATGTTGCAGTAAACCTCACCGGGATGACTGCACCCATCCGTGTTTGTTTAGCAGTCCGTTAACGTAGAATAATAAATAGGCCACCACACATTGAAATGTATGCATGTCGATGTCCAATGTGGACAAGAGAGAGACTGTAGGATTGTTTATTGGCTGGTGGCAATAACTGAGAAGATGCCAGTAACTGAACTATTTATGAATTGGTAATATTAAACATAAACTGACACACATCCAGTCTTATTCAATTTTTTTTACTAGTCCAGTGTATTCAGTATTGAACTTAGTAGAGGCTCCTGACATTAAATTTAGGGCAGATTCTGGGTCCTAGCACTAGTTTAGACCTTTACATTTTGTAAGCTTTATATTATAATCGCTGAACGCATGCAGAACACTTTTGGCGGAGGTCTAGTTACATTATTCAGCCTGAGGGTGACGCTCAAATGTTGATATAATTTAAGTACACACGACATGCATAGAACACTATCTTACAATTGCCTTAATGTAGTATTTATTGCCTCCGAATGTTGTTTTATAATGTTACAGGTTGTGGAGGAATTCCAGTGAGAAAAGAAAGTCATGTCTATTCTCAGAACAAACATAAAACAAACGGAATAGAACTATAAAGGCTATTAATTTACATAGCACATTTAAACTAAATGATTTATTCTTTCATTAATATGATTTGCTACTTCACATAGTGAACTGATGCAGACTAATATACACATAGCTGAAGCGGATTGATGTTGACAAATCTGCCCCTATGGCTCTCAATTAAAGCTAACTGCAGTTCCATTTTCCACCACAGATTTACATTGGCAAACTGTGGGGCGCTGTAGAATTGGGCAGGGCCCCCACTTAGGGCCCTATCATACACCCGATGCAATGTGGTGCTAGGCGCAATGCAAGTGTTTTTGCTAGTTTAAGCCCAACTCAGTTATCATTTTCATGTCCAGCGCCACATTGTTTAAAAAGCAAATGTTCGCCCATGGACGTGCTGGTCTGAAAATGAGGTGTGTTCAGGCGCATTGTTTGTGCATTGCTATTTTGAGGCAACTGAAAACGACTGTGCCATTGACCAACAAAAGTCTTAAGTCAATAGCCCATTTTTTGTGTGTTATTTAAAGGGCACGTTAGTAATATATGCACCTATAGGCAGGTACACAATGCGCGTACAATCTGCTTATTACACACATAGGAGTGTGGAGCAGCACACAATCATTTTTAAATATTCCTCTCTGGAGAAGCGTTCAGTCTTTCAAATCACAAATTCCGCCATGTAAATAGCGAAGCCGGCGTGGTGTAAGCGCAACTGGCTTTTAAAGGGAATGGGAGATGAGACTCTGATTTGTTTATTGCATGTTACACCCAAATCAGAACCATGACTCATTAAGGGATTAGGTACAACCCTTTTGGACCATGTGCCTGGCACCCGATCATTAAGTTTACCTGCGCCATGTGCTAGACCATGTGCTCAGATCGTTATAGGGCCCTAAGTGTAATAATACATGCCTGCCGAAGCCATGCATTACATTTTTATATATCCTGCTTACAATTGACTTAGTATTGAAAATCTGAAAAATATTTGTTGCAGAATGCTGAACACATTTACAATTTATTATTGATTTAGTTCATTTAGAGGTCTATGTTTTGGATTAATATTTTGCCCTTTCAGACAAGCTGAAGCTGATTGAACTGTTATATCAGTTGGCGTGTTCATTGTAAGAAAAATCATAAGGTAATCCATACATCTCCAGGGGGTAATAAACCCATATTTATAACTTTATAAAAGTATAATAACTGACCGTTTGCGAGTCTAATTCCGGTGGAAGAGTGGACTCTGACCCGACGCATGACGTATTGACGAACTGTAAAGCGCAAAGGATAGAGCAAAAAAAAAACACTGGTCCCAAATCAGAATTAGCACATTCATTTTTAAGCGAAATGTTAGAGGAGCTTGAGTTTGTTGCCATATTTGTTTGAACCGCAAAATCCGTCTACTCTGACCTAAGCTTATGCTACTACTATATCCTATGTCATGCGTCGGCTCAGAAGTCTTACGGCCGTTACCGGAAGCCAGTTATTATACTTTATAAAGTTTTAAATATGGATTTTTTCTTACAAAAATACATTGCTTCAATCCAGAAGGCCTTTATTAACCCCCTGGAGCCATATGGATTACTTTTATGATGGATGGATGCGCTTTTTTGGGCTTCAAAATCTATTCAATCCCATTATGAAAGCTTAGAAGAGCAATTTTTAATATAATTTTGATTGTGTTTGGCTGAAAACAGCAAGTCATATACACCTAGGATGGCTTGAAGGTGAGTAAGTCATGGGATAATTTTCATTTTTGGGTGAACTATTCCTTTAATAGTGATTCTTTTGGAATATACAGTCTGTTCTGTCAGCTGCATAAGAACATCCAAACATATCAATAGAAAGCAATACATTTTTGAGGAACGCATCACATAATGACATTTCTCATTGCTTCTTCACTAAAATTAGATGCAAGCATTGCAGGGTTTTGGTTGTGTTATTTGAGTGACTTTTATTCACTCACTAAATTTTCAAGCCTCAGAACTGAAGATATGTCAGAAAGTAAACAACAATATATCTTCCATGACTTTTTATTTTATTTTTATGGCTGGATGTGTTGAATAGGTTCTTTAGAAACGCTTTTCTATAGCGATTATGAAGGTTGCAAATACCTCTTGGCCAAAGTGTATCAATATATACAAACACTTTAAATAGTGCTAACATTCTCCTGGTCCCCATCTCTCACAAGTCTCTTTTATTTCATGGTCTGTCCTAAATCTCTCCCGCTCACAACCGTGTTCCTCCCCTTGACAAAGACCCTTAGGGGTGGTATTGAATGGCCTACAGCTACAATACACAGTAAATTTTTTGA
The DNA here is from genome assembly GCA_023029165.1 of Gobiocypris rarus. Taxonomy (NCBI): domain Eukaryota; kingdom Metazoa; phylum Chordata; class Actinopteri; order Cypriniformes; family Gobionidae; genus Gobiocypris; species Gobiocypris rarus. Next base: position 32,248,925 of record CM040914.1, read on the forward strand.
TACAATGTATTCACAAAGAGGTGCTAACAAAAGAGAGAGATGACAAAAAGGACAGAGTCACACAGGGTGCCTTGATGAAGCCTTTTTTTTCTGCTATGCTCGAACACTCTTGAGCTCTTCACCCCTCTACCCGTGCACTTGCTTTCATCAAATAACTCAACTGTTTCTTACTATCAAAGCCAACAAGTTAAGCCAAGAGATATTAAACTGTCTTCTAAAGAAAAGCTCAGAGATACTGGACATATTACCCATGAGTGGTCACACATGGAATCCGAATTCCTCGAAAAGCTCTGCAGATTTCCACAGAATTTAATTCATTCACCAAGTTCTACGTGTCTCATCCCTTGCATTTTCAGTTATGAAATATTGTGGCTTATTAATTATGCTTTCAGTTACCAATAAGTGTCTAGTACTCTTAAGTTTAACACATCTAAATCGATTCCACACCATTCAACACTACTACTTCTAAAATCAGCATAAGAGGCACCAACAAATCTCCCTTAGCTTCAGTGTAGATGATTTCTCCCTAGGTGGGAAATGCAGAACAGGGAGGAAAACTGGGATATTGGTTAGCATATTGTGCCAAACAATCCTTGGATGGACAAAAAGAGTGGTTCAACCTCCCATTCAAGCTACAGGACAGTCTTAAACTAATAAGCTGGGGCATTCTTTTAATTTATCAGTCTGTGTTTTATGCAAGTGGCCTCACAGAGTTGATACATTCCCACAGTGCCTGTTGACCCAGCTGTCTTTGTCAAGTGCCACGGCAGCAGGTGTTGTTTTCATGGCCACCCTGCCAGTAATACAAACTGTTTAGTAGTGCCGCTGACCCCAACGTCATTAACAGTGTTAGCCCAATCCTCTAGGGAGCGCCTCTTTCTCTCCTTTCCCTCCCTCTATTTCTTTTTCACTATCCATCTCTATTTCTTTCTCTTCCTCATCTTTTCTGTCTCTCTGTTTTTAACAACATTACAGCCTGTCACAACAACACAAAAAAAACAACAAAAAAAACAAACAAAACAAAGTGTGGATGAGAGACAAGGGAGACCTGATTTGGGTGCTGAAAGCGTTAGAGGGGAGCATGGGAACTGCTCCCCCACTAGACCCCCCAGTGCATCCTGCCAGAATTCCCTTGTTACCACCCTACTCCTGCCATCAGTCACTAAAGCTGTCAGGGAAACTCAAGAGTTCCAACATCCCATTCTCTTATAGACACTCATAAGCCTGGTTCTCACTGTCCTGACGAGCACCAACATCCAACGGTTGTTGGGTTTGGTTAAACCTGTTTCAGTTTGTAAAACCTGTTGGCGTCTGTTGTCAACGAATTAACATGTTCAGTCGATGTTTGGAATAATCAACTTCTTTGCGAACCGTTGGCATGACAAGGTAAGCATCCCTGCCAGCTCCTTAGAAACAAATGTGCACCGGAGCGATAACTGCAAGCAGGAGCAATAAGACTAATCACAATTAATCCAAATTAAGGAAACAAAACTATTTGTGTTATTGCTGGACTGTGGAACTGTTCAAATATGTTCAAAAGAAATGTATTATAATAAAGATATATATCCTAAAGGATTAGGATATGCGTTAAAAGAATAATTTACCCAAAAAGTACAATTCTGTCATCATTTTGATTATGTCATTCAAAACCTGTAAGACAAAAAACAAATGACTTTTTTTTTGTCCATTCATTAAAATTCCATCCAGCAAAAATGTACATGCATCAAAAAGTACAAAATAGACCGTAAAATGATTTGAGGAGTTTAATCTACGTCTTCTGAAGATATACAATCACTTTATATGACTTTTATATAATATATAAAAATTGACCGACGCACATACATAGAGCACATATAGTACATGCTTAACGCATGACAACCAATGAGGTTGTTTTGGTACATTGGTAGTGTAGCTTGGTATGAGATGTGTATAAAACTGGGGTGAAGTACTTTCAGTCCTGGGCTCTCAGTCCAAACTATTAAAGGTACATTCTGCACCACAAGTGGCATGAAAGTGAACTGCAAAAAGTAATCGTTTTCCACTATTGGTTGTGCCAGGCGTTGCATAAGCCCACAGTGTGTACACTTAGTGTCTGCACATTAAACTGCATTTAGTATTTTAACATAGAAAAAAACGTTAAGCACAGAATCACTGGCCACCTAACTTTCCAAAACACCACCTCTAGTGAGATACACAGGATGTGAACTCACCAAGAGCTCTCCAGCCTGTTTCCCATAGAGTTGCTGCTTCAATGGAGTCCAATTACAGTGTGTTTGTGTGTGCGCTGGCCTGTTGGGTATGTCAACAGCCCTGCTGCTCACTAATAGACAGCCTTCAAGAGATTTGCCTGGCTCATTAAGCAGTTTGTTTAGCTGAGTGATGCATGAGAATGTTTGAACTTCGGACAGGTTCATTACAAGCAACTTACTTTGACACTGAGGTTTTGCATTTAAAATTCATCACACACAAGCATTATTGTTCCCAGACATTGCCATGCAGAGCCTGAATTGTGTTGTAGGTATTGTTCATTGTGCATTCAATTTCCACACACATTAATTTTAGGTGATAATAGGTATAGGTGAGAATAATGAATCCACAAAGATCAAACTAATCAAAACAATAATTCTCTTTCTGTCTGACTGTTCTCACACATACAGAACTTCTGTTATCCAGATGAAACCTAAATGGACTCTAATTGCACAGTACAATACATTTAGTCAACTTTGTCAACTACTCGTACTTTAAATACCCGTGGTGAATATTTACTTGCACTCTAGTAATTGTCAGTATAATGTTTCTTTGAAACAACAGCCTATAAAAAGATCAGCATATGATTGAATCCCACAACAAGTGACTGTAAATAAATATGTTTACTTATTTTATTATAAATAAGTATTTTTACAACAAAATAAAATCTGAGGCAACAATTGAGAGATAGATAAACGTTCAAGTGAATGGATTTCTTTGTGTATTAAAAATATGAACGATAGCAATAAACCGATTTTATAGCCAACATTGGATAAATGGCTGATATTAACATTCTGTACTGTTTGACAAAAATAAAATACACTTAAAAGTAAAAATCACATGTTAAAATGCTACTGCTATATTGTGCATCGTTTGTTAATAAATCACACATTTCAAAAGTTATCATGACGTCTTCCCATCATAGGATGGCTTATTTGTCTCTTAACATGTTTTCCACATGTATGCTTATTTATGAAATACTACGCTTTATCAAGGCATTATGAAATCCTATTTGGCAAGTGTGTAATCTGTGAGCTGAAATATGTAAGACCCCTAGTTGACCATCAATGTTCTGTGACTCCTGCAGGCCACAGGTCCCGAAGGAGTGCAGACGGCCAGTGGAGGATCCAGAGATGCTAAGCACCGCTTGCTCCCGTGAATGCAAGAACGGGCATTGTACACCCACTGGCAAATGCTGCTGCAGTGCTGGCTGGGAGGGCCCCTTCTGCTTACGAGGTAGAGAACCAATCAGAGCGCTTTGCCTCTGTTTTTGATTGCAAAGTTGCATGAAACCTCCAACCTCTTTCAAAAAATGTTAAGCTTTTTTCTGCTTTTGCATGTCATTCACAGCTAAATGCGAACCTGCCTGTCGCAACGGCGGGGTGTGTGTGGAGCCCAACAAGTGTCTCTGCAAGGAAGGATTCTCCGGCGGCCAGTGCGAGAAAGGAGAGCGAGGAACACGAGGGGACGGTGAGAAAGACAGCATCCTGGAGCACATCATTGACATGACGTCTTACCTGCTGGACCTCACCAGTTATATCGTATAAAAAGCAGGGCAGGATGATAATGCGCTCTTCACCGGTCGGCAGACTGAACGTTACGGAGGCCTTTCAGAGTTTGCCTCCAGGACACCATCCCCAATCTCCAACTGCCCCTCACCTGATCCTCCTCTCCCACCACTGTTCGTATTCATGAGCCACAGGCTTTGATCTTCATGCTCCCCTACACCATCTGCACTCCCAGCCCTATGCACAAATACACACTTAAAACAATAACACGGTGGCTAATGGAACCTCTATGCGCATAGCTGAAGAGGTCGCATGTTGGAGGTGCCACGCAGGGTTCTCCGGTTTTTACTGCTGGTATGGTGTGTAAAGTCTGGTCCACTTTAAAGTCAAGTGTCCCTGCAAGAGGACTCACAAAGCACTGGAAGCCCCAAATGAGACCAACTCGGATGTTCGGTCCAACCCCAACATGGGCACCGATTTGTACTACAGGACTAATTGGGATTTTAGGGAGTCAACAACGCTCATTTAGGAAAGTCAAATGGACAGTCTACCAAACTGAACTGTGCCATAAAGAAAATCACTGCCATGGATTCACAGGTTGTTTAAAGAAGGGAGGGGAAGTAGCTGTCAGTGCAGCAACAAAACCATACAACAGACTTAGTCTTATCAAGCAGGTCTGTGTATAACTGGAGAATCATTTTGATGGGACTTGATGCCAGTTTACATGCAGTTTAGAAAACGGAATTGCTAAAATGTCATCCATCTTCTTGATATAATTGCTGAAACGATCAATGAGGATCCTGCAATGTCAAAACTGAATATTGGTTGTATCCCATTGATGTTTTATTTAGATGAAAACTAAAGTGAAATGTAAATCTTTAAGAATGTTCAGACAGTCACTTTTATTACATTAATTTAATAATTAAGATGACTGGTTTGCAGAGAAACTAACCTAAAGAGGAAAACTGATCTGGTTAAAGTTGCAGTATCAGCTATACTATTTTCCTATAGTTGTTCATCATGACCATGCACGCTGCTTTCATTGCAAATTGTATATCTTATCATATTTTAAAATGTTCATATATCTTCTTTCTGTGAGATATCAAGCACAGAATCTTGTTTGTTTTTTTTTCATATGGAAACCCCTCATAAGGTGTTTTTAGCAAATACTACAGTTTTTTGAGTACACAGGTTATTTGACGGTCACAATGGGAAGCTTCATCTAATGTTCTCTTTTTTTCTAAACACCAAACTATATTCAGTTTTGTCATATACAAAAGGGAACAAGACTGGTGACTGGTGTACATTTCATATAGTACTGTACTGAGATATGTACAACTTAGATTTGCCATTGTTTTAATAGAGGAGGGTTTATTTTTTTAAGGAATAATATATGGGAGAGGAGCAGTTTTGCATTAAGCCTGTAAAATCATTTTACGTATGTTACTCACAGATACTTACACAGTTCCGCTAAAGATACAACTTCTATAAAAATCTAATTTAAAACTATAACATTGTTCTCTTACTATCAAGAGTTCAAAAAACGAGTTTCCTTCTGACTATGTGATGTTTCTCTAAAACGAGACTCAAGCTATAATTGTAGAGACAGTTTTCTATTTTAGTCAATCTGCTCATGATTGAATAGAAGAGAATGTTAAAAGCTATATGTCATCAAGACCCCATAGTATACCTCTAAAACTGATTCTTTATAGAGAGTAGACGTTGTTTGTTGAGCTTGCAAACTAGCAAATTCACTACAACTCAAGTAGAAATGATCCCATGCTTCATCATATTTCCTCATCAGATCAGCTGTTTTGTTTACTGAATATCTAATATGACTGAAACTAGATTAATATGAAACCACTAGTAAATTCTGTTCAGTTTTAGATTTGTAACCAGTGAGGTCACGAATAACCTGAATTAACCATGTTTCATTGAGTCCTTTTTTGATGTGATTCTTTTCATTGGTTTACAGCCCCCTCTAAAATAGTCAGGTGTATTCAATGTTTATAGTATAATCACTTATTTCTCCCAAAGAAAAGTATAATTAACAACAATCCCCATGTGTTTATTACTTTCTATTCGGTGCATTTTAGCATTCTTTGTTACAGTACGTGTAAGAAATCCAAGCTGTAAATCTACTCTATAATTTTAGCACTTAATGTGAAACCTGCATTGGAGCTGCTGGGAAGGTGTCATGTGAACAGAGTAACCCTGTTTCTTTTATTATTTAAGTAGTTACGCCTTAAAGTTATTTAAGTTGTCTACAATGTTTTTACTGTTGTATGTGAAGAAATATGGTCATTTATTGTAAATAACTAGGTTTATCTTGGGTTCTTCTCAGAAATATCAATATGTTTATTAAAGTGTATAGCATGTTTGAGAACTTAATGAATGACTCCTTTGTTTTTTCTCAAAAATTTGATCCAATTTGATCCGAATATGTGATGTGGATGGTTTTTCATAAACATTTTACAATTTTCAGCTGATGGTCAGGTGACAGCAGTTTCACACACATGCATATTGTTTTCTCCTGCTAAACTAAATAAAAAAGAGAATTTTTTTCTCGTTAATACAAGCTATCAGAGTTTAAACGTGCTTCTGGGAATTGTCTAATTTCTAGTGTCACCATCCAAATTTCTATTTTCTTCTGTCATCAAGGTACAGTGGACAGAAAGTTGCAAAAGAGAGATAGCCAAAGAGGTCAACATTTCCCAGTGTTCATCCAGTGTAGAATGTCAATCACCACCAATACTTTTGATGCTCAGATGAAAGTAACGTATTTAAATGAGGGTATTGTGCCCACAACAACAAAAAAAATGTTTGCGTTAAAAATGCCCGTTCAGTGCTGTCCTCTGCAAACCTTTACGGGAAACTTCACTAACAGAACAGTACATGTTGAGTGTAGGTTGATAGCGTTATTAAATTCCATCTCCAAACATCAATCAGGTTGAGTGGTCGTTATAATAATGAATGAGGACCACCCACGTCACCATTTTCACCCCAATGTATTTAGAGTAACGCAATACTAAGTTGTCTGTGCGTTGTTCGGAGCCAATCAAAATTGTGTTGGGGAGCAGGGCTGATAGGGGTGTATTTGAGTTTATATACTATCTGTGGCATGAATCATTACTTTTCATTTGGAATGGTTTTCTTTCTTTTCCCCAAAGGGCCTTTGCCTGGCTATATTTCATAAACAGTGTAACCCGGCACTCAACATAAACATGACGAGTCTGTATACTAAATATTTGCAAAACTCTGATGGTTGGAAAACTCACTTATAATATCATATACACAGAATAAAGACTTATCGGGCAGATAATGGGTTTAGATAAGAGAATGACAAGAGATAGGGACATAAAACATTATCTATATTGTATAAGTGGATATATGTATATTGATGAACTTCCAGGAACACCAAACTTAATCTATTAAACAGAACACACACATTTAATTTTATCGCACCCGTGCTTTAGCAGAGTGTTCTATTACCTCATATATTTATCTGACTGAGTCAGTGAGGACTACTGCTGAAGTGTGTGTGGTCACAACTGAGGAAGTCTGAGTCCCTCAGAGCCTCACTGATGAAGTTATGGATCAAAACGCACCCTCAAAATTAAAGCAAACATGCATCAATGGTCTCTCTTGAGTCACCTCCTTAAAGGGATAGTTCACTCAAAAATGAAAATATTGTCATCAATTGCTTGCAATGAATTGCTTTCTTCTGTGGAGAACAAAGCAGATATCTGAAGAACTGTTTTTGTCCGTACAGTGGAAGTCAATGGGGTCCAAAATTTTCAAGCACCAAAAAGCCAGACTGATCTCATGAAATGGCATATGTATGACACGCCAATTCTTATGCATTTTGGCGTGCTATTAAGAAGCATAATCGCTTTTTAGCGTGTTTATCTACGCCGTTTTATTCTATCCCCCTACACTGCCCCTACCTCTAAACCTACCCATCACACACTCACACACACTGCCCCTAAACCTACCCATCACAAGAAACATTTAGCATTTATACATAAAAAAAACATAATTTAGTATGTTTATAAATACATTTACATTGTGGACACACACATAATGGTTCGTTTCGGCGTAGACATACACGCGGAATCACATGGCGTAGACATACACGCGGAGATGATGGTTAGGTTCGGCGTACACATACACACGGCGTAGACATACACGCGTGGCGGCTGCTGGTCTGTCAGAGAGGGGAAGCTCATTTTCGGCCTACATCATAAAATTGTCTATTTATTTAAAAGTAAATTCTGCCCTACGTTCCTTTTCAAGAAAATGGTCTGTGACCCTGTCGAATGAATGAAGGAATGAATGAATGAACGATCTGAAAAAAAAAAATTTAACTCTGTAAAACTGAAACAAGGAATGTGGTGTATAATTGTGTGAAATGTATGATGAAAATCAAGCAATTTTACCAAGCAAATATCAAAGAAATAGGTTGCAGCAGTTTTTATTTCGACTGAACTTGAGAAATCCGCTAATTACAAAAGCGTCCACAGCTGTTCTCGCTCAAATAGTAAAAGGTGTGTATTTAATAAGCTTGTCAGCGCTGGCGCGGAAGCGTCATGTGCAGCCTCCTCGTGTGAAGACCGACTCGGGTAAAGACATCTTCTTTCGACTCTACCTGTGATCGACTCCACCGAAGAGCGAACACCGATACAGCACTTAAGTATCTCATTTTTCCTGCCCTTTTTCATCTTTCTTTCTCTCTTAAAATGTGCTTTCAATACATTCCCACTACCTCTCGACCACGATGCACTATCACACGCAGAAGGCAGCGCAACACTGCTAATCTGCGTCCTATTTCCTCCTCCACTAATGCCCCTCCCTCTTTTTCTTTGGGTCTATGGAACTGTCAGTCAGCTGTCAACAAAGCTGATTTCATTCCGGCCTTTGCCTCTCACTCCACTCTCAATATCTTGGCTTTGACTGAGACCTGGATCCGTCCAGATGACTCAGCAACCCCTGCTGCTCGATCAAACAATTTCTCTTTCTCTCACACCCCTCGTCAGACTGGGAGGGGCGGAGGAACAGGTCTTCTCATTACTAACAATTGGAAATACTCAACCCACACCTCTCTATGCAACAACAACTCATTCGAATACCATGCTATTACAGTCTCAACTCCCGTTAAAATCCATTTTGTAGTCATTTACCGTCCCCAGGTCAATTGGGCACCTTTGTTGAGGAACTAGATGTGAACTGTCAGTCAGCTGTCAACAAAGCTGATTTCATTCCGGCCTTTGCCTCTCACTCCACTCTCAATATCTTGGCTTTGACTGAGACCTGGATCCGTCCAGATGACTCAGCAACCCCTGCTGCTCTCTCAAACAATTTATCTTTCTCTCACACCTCGTCAGACTGGGAGGCGGAGAAACAGGTCTTCTCATTACTAACAATTGGAAATACTCAACCCACACCTCTCTATGCAACAACAACTCATTCGAATACCATGCTATTGCAGTCTCAACTCCCGTTAAAATCCATCTTGTAGTCATTTACCGTCCCCAGGTCAATTGGGCACCTTTGTTGAGGAACTAGATGTGCTGCTGTCCTCATTTCCAATGGCAGCCCACTTGTAATCATGGTGACTTCAATATTCACCTGGACAAACCATATGCTACTGACTTCCACTCCCTCCTAGCCTCATTCGATCTCAAACGACATGTCACCTCACACACCCACAAATCTGGTAACCAACTTGACCTCATATACACACGAAACTGACTCCCTCTCATCATTCTCAGATGATGTCCATGTGGCTAAATCCTCATATTTCCACAACAAAATCAACAGCACCTCTAACACACGCACACTCATTCATTCAGAACATTCAACTCTCTCTTCTGTCCACCTCCACCACCTCTTTATCTGCAGACGACTTTGCCCACTTCTTCACAAATAAAACTACAACCATCAGCAGTCAGTTCCCACCCCCGCACACACAGGACTTTAGATCAGCCACATCCACAGCCAAACATCTTCTCTCCTCCTTCTCTACACTCACTGAGGCAGAAGTATCTAAACTTCTCCTCTCCAGCCATCCCACCACCTGCCCTCTAGATCCTATCCCCTCACACCTTCTACAAGCCATCTCTCCCACACTTCTACCAGCACTCACACACATCATCAACACATCTCTCAGCACTGGCTTTTTCCCTACCACATTCAAGCAGGCCCGGGTCACCCCACTGCTTAAGAAACCCACTCTAGACACATCACTTGTAGAGAACTACAGACCTATTTCTCTCCTGCCATACATAGCAAAAACACTTGAGCGGGTTGTTTTCAACCAGGTTTCATTTTCCTCTCACAGTCAAATCAGCTGGACGTTAACCAGTCAGGTTTCAAAAAGGGCCACTCAACAGAGACTGCATTACTGTCGGTCACTGAAGCCCTGCGGATGGCAAAAGCTGCTTCCAGATCATCAGTCCTAATCCTGCTCGATCTATCTGCTGCATTTGACACAGTGAATCACCAGATTCTTCTGTCCACCCTCTCATCACTGGGCATCACAGGGACTCCACTCCACTGGTTTGAGTCTTACCTCACAGGTAGGTCTTTCAAGGTTGCCTGGAGAGGTGAGGTATCCAAAGCACATCAACTGACCACAGGGCTCAGTGCTGGGACCTCTTCTCTTCTCCATTTACACTACATCACTGGGACCCATCATACAGGCACATGGCTTCTCATACCATTGCTATGCTGATGACACTCAACTCTATCTTTCATTTAAACCAGATGACCCCACAGTAGATGAACGAATATCAAGCTGTCTGGCAGACATCTCGGCATGGATGAAAGAACACCACCTTCAGCTCAACCTGGCAAAGACTGAGCTTCTCGTCTTCCCTGCCAATCCCACTCTACAACACACCTTCACCATCCAGCAAGGTTAATCTCTGATTACCCCCTCAGGAAATCTTGGTGTAATCTTTGATGACCAGCTGTCCTTCAAAGACCACATTTCAATGACAGCTCAATCATGCAGGTTTGCTCTGCACAACATCAGGAAGATCAGACCGTTTCTTACAGAGCATGCAACACAACTTCTCATCCAGGCCCTTGTCATTTCTAGGCTTGACTACTGCAATGCGCTTCTGGCTGGTCTTCCATCGTGTGCAATCAAAACTCTTCAAATGATTCAGAACGCTGCGGCACGTCTTGTATTCAATGAGCCCAAAAGGGCCCATGTCACACCTCTCTTCATCTCTCTGCACTGGCTGCCACTTGATGCCCGCATCAAGTTCAAGGCCCTGACACTCGCTATGGATACACCACAGGCTCGGCACCAGCTCTCTTCCTCTCTTCATCTCTCTTGCACTATTGCCACTTGATGCCCAAGATCAAGTTCAGCGCCCCGACACCTCGCCATGGATACACCACAGGCTCGAAGCCCAGCTTCCTTGCAGTCTTAAAGAAATTGCCTGAGATGATGGTTCGCTTCGCGCATACATACACGCGCGAGCTCATAGCAAGAAACACGGCGATGGCATCGCGAGATGATGGTTCGCTTCAAGCGCATACATACACAGGGAAAACACAAACACATAGCTCAAAATGCGTACAGATAACACACACCATTTTGGGCTTTAGAAAGTGGCGTGTATGTTTACGCGAAGTCATGATGCCATGTTGCAAAAAGCACACATTTTTCACATCACTTTGTGATGAACAGAGGGAAATATAAATGGTTATTTACGCAACCCAAATAATAGACCTTAGTCAGGGAAGTGCCATCTTTAATACTCAGTCTAACATGACTAATAATATGGCGCCTAACACAACCAAAATCTGGTTCTTGAGTGACGACGTCATGATATTATATCACATGATCAAGTGACTATATCGCTTCAGAACAGCTAGTGTTGTTAGGATTACTTTTAAGCAACCCTTATGTCCCTTTTGGATCTTGAAGTTTCTGGACCCCACTGACTTTCATTGTGTGAAAAAAACAGCTGAAACTTTCTTAAAATCTTTTCTTTTGTGTTTCGCAGAAAAAAAATTATCATTTAATTTTGGAATGACATGACGTTGAGTAAATAATGACGTAATTATTTGGGTGAGCTATCCACTTTAAACTTCACAAAAAGAAAAGCATACAAGGTAGTGATATATGTCAACAGGTCCATGCTATCTTCCAGGTTTTACCTCTGCTAGTAGAACTAACCTCTCTTTGTTAAACGCTCTAGCACATTGCATATGGCAGATTAGCTTAAAAGAGAAACTCTCTCCAAGGCCTTGGATCTCCACTCCTGACTCGCATCCATGAAATGATGCAATTATTGTTCCTACTGGGGCCCAATCTGTCATGTAAACACACACACAGCCCCATCCAAGGACAAGGACTGGAGATTGGCAGGAGGAGACAGGTAGATGTCAGGATGAGAGAATGATAGAAAGGGGGGATGGGTGTGGAGGACTTTGGTTTGCGTGCCAATCTGGTGTTTGCGTGTGGCATTTTAGATGCAGGATGTGAATGCAAACATGGGTGTGTGTAGCACTGTACTCATGCAACGAGACACTTTGTCTTTTTTGTCCATCTTCCTGTACCGCGATCCTTAGCGGGGCTTAGTAAACAATTGGTATCAACAGAATGGGACCACCTAGGTAAAAGTTTCCATGTTGAGGCATTTTTTCAAACTGTGGCCGCAAATTTTCCCAAACACATTAAAACAAGCTAGGCAAATGTTTTATGATGGTACTTGCGTAGCATATTGTTATATTAACCTGTGCAAATGGTCATTCATCTTGGCAAACTCGCTGTGGTTCTGTGCTTCAGATCTGTGAGGCCCCTTGAGCTTACCCAACTAAAAAGTCAACAGGCTACTTCAAAAGCCACAGTCCAGCCTTCTGCAGTATGATCAAAGGGGATGGATGGGCTTTAGTTTAAAGATGTGCACTAAAGACCATGCAAGGTCATCTGTAAAAGTGGATAAGGAAATTCTTCTCACCATTACATATTCTGACAGCAGTGAAGTGATACTAATTTCATTTAAGTCCAGCAAATAATTCCATTAAACATTCTGTACATTTACAATACAACACTGTTCTAAAAACTATTCTATAAGTTTTTCAAGTATAGACAACAATGTTGTCAAAACAATCCCCATTCACACGGATGCATGTCAGGTCAGTAGTTGGCAATGTCACTTTGTAAAGAAACACTACGCACCTATAGACTGAACATGTAATAGGCATGCACTTTTTTTCACAAATTTGAACACATTTTTGTACTTTACACAGAGATAACGATATCGTTTTTGAAAACTTGTACAAAAGATTGCGTTTTCAGGCCCCCAAAACACGTTGTCATGTAAATGTCACGTAGTCTGTTTTTAGTTTAAGTGTAATGTAAATGGCCCCTAACTCACCCAACATGTCGTTCCTAACCTGTATGAATTTCTTTGATTTTATTCCAATAATAAAAGTCTTGAAATGTACAGTATAAACAACCTGTAAATTGACGTCACAGATAGAGATTAGTCACATGACATTTATGGCCAATCATCTTCAATGCAGGTACTGATGCTCACCAAAGCTGCATTTATTTGATCAAATACAGTAAAGACAGTAATAGTGTCAAATATTATTACAACTTAAAATAACTGTTTTCTATTTGAATATGTTTTAAAATGTAATTTATTCAAATGATGGCAATTACTCCATTCTTCAGTGTCCCATGATCATTCAGAAATCATTCTAACAGTTTTGGCACGCTCAAGAAACATTTCTTATTATAATCAATGTTGAAAACAGTTGTGCTGCTTAATATTTTTGTGGAAACTAATAGATTTTTCCCAGATTTTTTGTGGAAAAAAATATGAGAAACTTCGAATTCACTTGCAAAGAGTGAAAACACAAAACATTTTGAAAGCGAACGCAGTTTCTTGGTGAACGCAAAGGTTTTGTGGGCGAACACAAAGTTTCTCTGGGGAATTTTTGATCAATTTAATCCATCCCTGCTGATTACCTATTAATTTAGTGGGGGGGGACTTTATTAGAGTCATTGTACTGACTCTAAACATTTGAATGGTAGTTTTAAATAAATTATTAATTTAAAATTCAAGTTTGGATCAACAAATCTTTGACTTGTCCCCTTCCTCA